>JAMLFY010000004.1:2443626-3643626 GCA_030441495.1 Dalbergia oliveri
AATGGATGTTTCCAAGTCGTTATCAATATCCAATGCAACAAAGAAGTATGTCTAATTGATAGTGCCAATAACACATACAATACTTAGAAATAAAATATATTTCACTTCTCTTATTATGAAAGAAGCAAATATTAGTACAATTTCTGGTACTACAAAATTGATTGAAGGTTTTTGAAGAGCTAGCATAATCCTGCTTGGAGGAACAAAATTTGCTATTAATAGTGCTTTATTATCTAGTAAGTCTCAACAAAACTTAGTAAGTTTTAAAGATATTTGTCAAAATAGATATCATATTGAGATTGTAAATGAAGAGAATATTGAGTATCTCCACATCACAACCATTATTGAAGGTAAGAAATTGATTAGAAAAATTACCTACTTTATCCTAGGTTTGTACTATACAAATATTAGCATAATTGAAACTTATGCTCAGGAAACAGTAAGTTTATGACCAAAATACTTTTACCCTTTGGCATGATAAGGTCATCTTGGTTCAATTATGATGCGAAGAGTTATTGAGAATTCACTTGGACATCCTTTGAAGAACTAGAAGATTCTTCAATTCAAAGAATTCTAATGTGCTACTTGTTCTCAAAGAAAATTAATTTTGAGACCATGGGCTAAAATTGAGATTGAATCACCTGCTTTTTGGAACATATTTAGGGTGATATATGTGGGCCCATTCACCCACCATGTGGATCATTTAAATATTATATGGTTTTAATATATGCATCATCAAGATGGTCATATGTGTGTTTATTATCAACTCATAACTTGGTATTTGCGAGATTACTTGCTCAAATAATAAAATTAAGAGCACAATTTCTAGATTATACCATCAAAACAATTCGTTTGATAACGCTGGTAAATTTAGATCCCAAGCTTTTAACAATTATTGTATATCAACTAGAATAACAATTGAAGAGCTGTTGCTCATGTTCATACACAAAATGGTCTACAGAATCCTTTATTAAATGCCTCCAATTAATAGCTAGGCTAATACTTATGAGAACAAAACTCCCTATCTCTTGCATGGGACATGCTATCTTACATGTTGGCACTTGTACGGATAAGACCAACAAGTTATCATAAATTCTCCCAATATCAGTTAGCCTTTGGTCAGGAGCCAAATATATCCCATCTTAGAATTTTTGGATATGCAGATATATGTTTCAATTGCTCCATCACAAAGCACAAAGATGAGACCACAAAGAAGATTGGGAATATATGTAGGATATGAATCTCTTTCTATCATAAAATATCTTGAACTAATGACTGGTGATTTATTCACAGGCAAGATTTTTTTATTGCCATTTTGATGAAACAATTTTCCCAACATTAGGGGGAGAAATAAGCAGCAAAAAAATGAAATTACATGGAAAACAATTTCATTATCGCATCTAAACCTTACACAAGGCAATGCGAATTAGAAGTACAAAAGATAATTCATTTGCAAAATGTTGCAAATAATTAGGATGCATTTACTAACCCAAAAGAATTACAAAATCTCATATACCGCTGCAAATGCTCCAAATAGAATTACCATCCCAAAAGGACAACCTATTAGTGCAAATGAAAGTAAGCCACGTTTGAAGCGTGGTAGACCAATGGTTCCAAAGATAAAAATCTTAAAAAAAAAAAAAGGACAATTGATGAAGATGGTCATAATACGGAGGCAACTACTCAAAAAATTCCAAGACAAAACTATTGATGAAACCCTAGAAGAGGTTAAGGTAGTTAAAAATGATAGAAATGAAGAGATCTCAATAAGTTATGTCACTCCAGGAAAAATATGGAACCAAAAACATATTGTTGTCAACAACATTTTTGCATATAATGTTGCAACTGAAATAATAAAGCATGATGAAGATCATGAACCAAAATCTATCATAGAATGTAGACAGAGAAATGACTTGGCCAAAATAAAAAGATACAATTCAACTGAATTAACCTTGCTAGGAAAGCGTGAAGTTTTTGGACCTATAGTCAAAACACCTGAAGGTGTAAAGCCAGTGGGATACAAGTGAGTTTTTGTGCGAAAGCAAAATGAAGAAAATGAAATTGAAAGATATAAAGCATGACTTGTAGCACAAGGGTCTCACAAAAGCCTTGGTATTGACTATATGGAGACATATTCTCAGATGGTGGATTTAATTACACTTAGATATCTTATTAGTTTGACAATAAATGAAAAACTAGATATGCATCTAATGTATGTAGTTATAGCCTACTTATATGGCTTATTAGATAGTGAAATTTATATGAAAATCCTGAAGGATTTAAAATGCCAAAGTATATAAAAATTCTGAGAAGTTTGTTCAATAAAACTTCAAAAATCCTTATACGATTAAAACAATTCAGGCGTATGTGGTATAATAGCCTTAGTCAATATTTGTTAAAAGATGGGTATAAAAATGATTCAATTTGTCCATGTGTTTTCATAAAAAAATTTAAATTAAAATTTATTATAATTGCAGTATATGTTGATGATTTGAATATTATTGGATCTGTTGAAGAATTCCAAAAGTATTGGACTACTTAAAGAGGGAATTTGAAATGAAAGATCTAAACAAATAAAATTTTGTCTCTGGTTACAATTGAGCACTTGACAAATGGAATATTTATCCATCAATCAAATTATACCAAGAAAATCCTAAAATGATTTTATATGGATAAGGCATATCCATTAGTACCCAAATGGTTGTAAGATCACTTGATATAAATAAGGATCCATTTCGACCTCATGAAAATGATAAAGATCTTCTTGGTCCTGAAGTATCGTATCTCAGTGCTATCGGGGCATTAATGTATCTTGCTAATAATACACGACTAGATATTGCTTTTTCCATAAATTTATTAGCAAGGTTTAGCTCTTGTCCAACTAGAAGGCATTGGAATGGTGTTAAACATGTATTGCGATATATTCAAGGATCAATTGATAGAGGCTTGTTTTATTCAAACGAATCTAGACACCAGCTAATTGGATATGCCGTGTGCAGGCTTTATTAATTACATAAGGTAGATCCCAACGCGGCTATTTATTTACTTGTGGTGGTAAAGTTTATCATGGCGCTCAACAAAACAAACCAGTAGCAAGCACTTCGTCAAATAGTGCAAGATATTAGCAATTCATAAAGCAAGTCGAGATGTATTGGTTTAGATCGATTACCCAACACATTAAGGAAGTATGTGGCTTGCCTACAAAAAAGGAAATACCAACAACCATGTATGAAGACAACTCTGCTTGCATAAATCAATTGAAGGAAGGATACATTAAAGGATATAGGACAAAACTATTTTCACCAAAGTTGTTACACACATGACCTTCAACAAACGACGATATTGATGTTTAACAAATTCGTTCAAGTGATAACTTGGAGATTTATTTACTTTAAAGCGTTACCTACGTCAACATTTAAGAAATTGGTATACAAGATTGAAATGCGAGCTCAGGATATTAAGTAATGTTGTTATTAGGGGGAGTAATATGTGTTGTACTCTTTTCCTTAACCAGAGATTTCTCAAAATGAGTTTTCCTGGTAAGGTTTTTAATAAGACAGCTTAGTATACATATTGCAAAGATATATGTACTCCTTTTTCTTCACTAAGAATTTTTTCAGACTCAAGGTTTTTTCTTAGTAAGGTTTTAACAAGGCATATTGTATACGGTGGACGTAAGGAAGAGAGTGTTATAAATTATTTTTATGGATATCCTGTTACCATTTTTAATGATTGATTATGATCCTATTTATTACCCTTAATGTAATATCGTAAATCACTTTATTTCTATTGTATTAAAGTTCTATAATAGAGACAATAGTAATTATAATCCCGCAACAAAAAATTCTCTCTAATTTTTTTGATCATTATTCTCTCTTCTTTGCCTATCATTTTATTACACTGACTTTAAGGTATTTAAAGAATTTTATTTTTATAATGAATCGTAAAAGTAACAAATCAGATTAAAAAAGAAATCATATATATATATATATATAAAACACACGTGCCTAGTTCATGTCTGAAAAAGGAAGGAAGGCGTGGTCGTGGAGATGGGGGAAGAGGAGAAGGTGAAGAAGGAAGCGTTGCAGATTATTGCAAGTTTCCAGAACCTTCCTCGTCTCGTCATCTTCGATCTCGATTACGCACTTTGGCCTTTCTACTGGTATCTACGCAGTACATCATTATCCTATTCCTATCCATGCTTCTTCTTCATTTATTTATTTCTTCTTCATTTTGTTTCCACCCACATAAACTTTCCCTTAAATCTCTTCGCTTTTGTTTTCCCACAAGCATTCTGTCCATGAATAACCTGGAAAGTCTGTTCTTTTTCTTCAAGTACTTGTGCAAATTGATATGGGTACTGTGAACAGCTTAGGGACGCTTTATTTTGCTTTTATTGTATATGATATGATAATGATAATATTAAACCTGTTTCGAGATAGAAGCTTGAATTGATTGTTTGAAGACTTTGTTGTGGTGTATGGTCTGTTGATGTGTTCAAATCGTTACTTGTTCCATTCCATTGCTTGCAGTGGAGTTATTATGATTTATGATTCTGATGTATTGCTGTTACATCTGGTGATGTATTGTGATGTTTGTGTGCGCTTCCCCCTTCCCCTATCTTAGTACTATTATTGTTTGTATCATACAATACTTGGAATTTATGAATTCAAATGGGATCAAGTGAGCGTGAACCGTACTTCAGGTCCTAGATATTCATGGATTTTAGGAGATTCTATGTTAATGCTTTCTTAAAAGCTGTTGTTGGTATATAGCTTGAAGATAACACGCGAAAGCTGTTCTGCTTTGTTAATTGAATATAACTTCCTTTACCCATAGTTGTAGGCTTGTTATGTGGGTTATGACAGGTTTTAATTGGCTCTTTCTCTGATGGATTGATTTCAATGTTGGCGCGGCAGTGTTCTCCTGTTATATTGCTCTTTGTTGTCCTAAAAACATTTGCTTTGCCTATCTTAAAGGAGCAATATCATTTAAAATATATTAACACTTGTGAATGTGATCCAATAAATACAGACCATAGCTAGAAGTTTTCTTAGATTATAATTTTCTTTTTCCTTAATCTTGTAGTTGTCTCAATAGGTATTAACTATTGGTACTTGGCCGGCTGGTATTTTGGCAGTGAATGCTATTATGAAGATGACATGCCTTATTTGTTTCCACAAGCTCGAGGCATACTGTATGCACTTAAGGAGAAGGGGATAGATATGGCAATTGCTTCTAGATCTCCAACTCCAAATATAGCAAAATCGTTTCTTAATAAGTTGGGGATTCAGTCCATGTTTGTGGCACAGGTGAGCCGCTAATTAAGTTGCTCTGTCCTTTTTTTCTCTCTTAATATGAATACTACTGGATATGGTGTTCTCTTCCTTTGTCTCAGTTTGTTGTATATTTATTTATTTTACCATTTTAGGTTATTATTTTTTAGATGCTTCACTCTCTGGTTTTTGCAGGAAATTTTTTCCAGTTGGACTCATAAAACAGATCATTTCCAGAATCCATAGGAAAACCGGGATTCCTTGCAGTTCAATGCTATTCTTTGATGATGAGGATAGAAACATCGAAGCGGTAGAGTTGTCTTTCTTTCTTTTTTTCTTTTACCATTTGTTTATGTTTTAAGAAACATCTCTATAATATATTCATTTGGAATTCAAGGAACTTGATATTCTCTAAAGGGAAAGACTTGATTTATGAATTTTTTTTCTTTCCTTTGTTTTGTTTTATCATTCCACTGTACATGCAGGTCTCCAGAATGGGTGTGACAAGCATTCTGGTTGACAATGGAGTGAACCTGGCAGCTTTGAGGAAAGGATTATCAGAATTTTCTGAGAATTCAGGCTCGTCAAGCAGTAACTAATATATTTAAGTTAGCATCATAATATAATGGATGGTTCTTAATGGAATTGCGAAACAAGGTTGATTAATTCATAGGGCCAATATGTAAACATTTGACAACCCTTACAATTGATGCAATATGGACTAATACATTTGCAATATTTGAATGTGGCCCCTTTCGTTAACAGTTTTCAATGTACGAATATGCTATGTTGCCAATTACTTTGATAGGCAATAGCTAATGAACAATCTTTTTTGTTTTGTTTGTTAAGTTATTCTTGTTCAGGGTTATGGTGCAAACTTCTTAAAAGTACATCTATGCATTGACTAATCTACAGGCATTATGAACTAAGCAACTAAACACATTGCCAATTCAAGCATATAATTAACATCATATACGCTATTAGCCTATAACTCTTGCTCCCTGGACTGAAAAGTAGGCCTTACTTGCATTTCATAACACTTGAATGGTGTTGGAAAATCTGGATTACTTTGAAAAAAAATTACTAGTTCTGGTGCATACATGTCAGAAGATCTAGACTCCTTAGATTTTGATGCAGTGCAAAGTACGGCATTGTAAGATAGTAAAAGAAATTACGTTTCAGATAAAGGAAATTTTAAAAGGCATTTACTTGAAATCAACATTAAAATTTGCAAAGATGTCTTTGAAACTGTAAAATGATACTATCAAGAACAGAAATATGATTTTCTGTGCATAGAAGTTTTGTATATAGTTAGCCTATGGAAGATCACTCGTGAAAGGTTAAAAAATTAACTTATAAAAAGAATATAACATATGAAAGAATTGCATTGAAAACCAACAAATAAGAATACACAAAGTAAAACAAGAAAATTCCGTATACAATCTAAATACAGTTTCATACTTCAAACCGCATGACATTCATTATCCCTATTGCAACTAGCTGTTGAGTTCCTTAAATGGTGACATTATATCAGAAATGGTTTCAGGTTTCTTTATTCCTGTTGAAGAATGCATTATCGTATTCTCTTTTACATGAAATCCATCTTCCTCTTTCAAAATCATTCCGGTACTATCATTCTCAAAAGACTGCACTATGCTTCTCAACATATCCATTAGTTGAGTGTCTGTGGTAGTGCACTCAGACATTTTGTCACCCAATCCCATAACAAAAGCCAATAATTTTTCCCTTTCTGATGACAATCTTGTGGCATTTTCAACCAAGTTTCTATTCTGCATCTGGAGTTCTTGAAGCATAACATCTGAACCTCTGAGATTATTCTCCATTTGATCAGTCAACTCCTTTATTTTTACCTGTTTTGCATTCATTTCTGCTTTGATATCCAATGCAAGCTGTTTTGATTGGCTCCAGTTTCTCTCCTGCAACTTTAGTTTCTGCTCTATATCACGGATATCATCCTCAAGTTCCAGTATAATCAACTTCTTCTCTTCAATTCCAAGTGCAGCTAGAATCTCAGCAGCTGCGATCTTATCACAAGCTTCTTGGAGCCGGTTAATTTCGGCCTGTTTCTCAACGAGCTGTGAAGAAAAAGATGTAAAGGAGTTAGTGAACTGCTCTTCCACTGAACTCACCTGCTGCATGAGTTCATCCATTCTAACATTTTTCACCTTTACATCAGGATTCTCTTTCTCAAGCTCATTGGTTCTTTCCATGCTGCTTTTTGCAATCACAGCGCTACCAAGTTCTCTTCTCAAGAATTCTTGTTCCAGAAAAACAATCTCTTTGTGTAGCTCCCCTAGAACATTGTCTTTCTCTTCTATGATTTGGAGATATCTAACTTCACCAGTCTCAGAGGGCACAGCTATTTTCCCCCTTACTGGAACAGAAGCTTCTGTCTTCCTTACTTTCAGTTGCTGTTTCAAATGGACAACTTGTTGCTGTAGATAATCTATGCTACCCTCTTTCTCTTCGATCTCTTGCTTGAGGCTTTCACTAAATTTTACTTGTGCAAGGAGTGAATTTTCCAGCTGTTTACGTAGTACGAGATTGTTCAAGATCAGACTTGAAACGTTCAACTAATGTCTTCCATATTTGCAATTCAAACTCCATTTCACCTAGTTCACATTCTCCCATCCAATTCATTGTTTGCCCTGTCCCAAGCATCATAAGCTTCCTTGAGTTGTTCTTTTGAATCAGTTTCCATCTGCAAAACCTTTTCTTGAGGAACCAATCAGTTGTTTCTTCTAGCATTTCCTTGACAATTTCATTTGGCAGTGAATGCTGTAGTTCCATGGTGGGTGCATAGGAACCAACCTGTCTTGTGAAACACACTGCTTTGTCACATTGTTCATTGATGTCTTTCTGGGAACTGATCAAAGCAGCATCTTTCATCTCCAACTGCTTTATCAATTGATGAAACTTCTCTTCGCTCCCCTTATTGATTAGATCCATCTCATCATCATCAGTGACAAGCGTCAATTGAGCCTCAGAAATTCCTTGTTTCAGCACTAGTAGTATTACAGACAGCTCCTCATTCAGCAACATCAACTCAGCAGTTAAAGAATGAGAACCTTCCAACTCCATCTTGAGATCTTCTACTGCTGCAGTTTTAGTTTCCAACTCAGACTGAAAGCTATCGGTGGCTCTTGTCAATTGTTCTAGCTCAAAGCTCCATTCAGCTTGTCTAGCCCTGAAATTTGAGACACACTCTCTATGGATGTGTTCCAAATTTCTGAGCTCATATCGCAGCTTTGACAGAGCATATGAAGCTCCTGGTTCTTGAAATTGAGCTTCCTGAAGTTCCTTGAAGGACTTCCGTAACTTGTGGTTTTCTTGCTCTAGCTTCTCAATTATGTATTTTGTTTCTTTAGAATATGCCTCCTTTGCTTTAGGTGGGTATTTAAGATCTCCAATCTCTTTGTCCCGCTGACAGTTTGAGCTGTCAAGCTGTAACCTCACATCCTGGTACTCACTGCTAACATTATCAAATCGTTCCTTAAAATCTGAGACTTCAACTTCCAGATGCTTTCTGTGGCTTTCTTCAGCAGCAAGGGCTTGGTTGCATATCTTTAACTGATGTTGTATATGCTCTGATATTCTGATCTGAGAGTCTAACTTGTTCTGAAGCGAAGAAATCTCATCAAGATATGTAGATTTTTCCAACTCCCACTCATTCTTAGTTGACTTAAACTGGTCTCTTAGTTTTTCATGTGCCTCCTCTAGATGCTTAAATTGTTCCTTCTTCCGTTTTAATAGTTCTTCCACCATCATGTTTTCCTCCTCTAACTTCTGGAACGTGTCATCTCTTTCTCCAAGTTCTTTGGATGCATTTATATTTTTCTCTATCTCGAGACACTTCTTGTTTGAAACCTCAAGGTACCCTCTCATGCGTTCTATCTCCTGTCTGTACACATTTAGCTGTTGTTCTTGGTTCTCCACTTTCTCATTTGCCTCCTCTAACGCCAATGCCAACTCTCTTCTCATCTTCCCAAATTTTAAACTTGTCATCGCAATCGGCTTGAAGTTTATCATTGCAGCACTGAGATGTTTGATGATGGAGTCCTTATTATTCAAATTCCCTCGAGATCTTCACACATCTGCTTTGAATCCTTGATTTCAACTTCCTTTAGGAGCAGTTCTTGATCCAGTTTCTCAACTTTGAATTTTGCTTCCTGTAACTCATTGACCTTTGCATCATGGGATTTCTTCAGGTTCTCAAGTGAATCTGTCTTGTCACTTAGTTCTTCCCTGAGTTTCTCTACTTCAGCCTTAGCTTCATCCAGCTCTTCGTAAACCTTATCCATTGCCTTTTTATTTTACATATATGACACTCAAAAGGCCTGTCTACCAGCCCTCTAAAGAAAAAAAAAAAAGAAGAGTTATATAACCCCAGACCAAAACCAAGAAAAAAAGAGACAAAACGGAAAAGCATTGCAGTTTGCAGATAGAGAGACCTTGAGAGTAGGAAGACAATATTGGCATTTCAGTTGACTTAGGTTGCTTCTTTCTTTAAAACTCATGAGTGCCAAAATGTTACGGTCATGAAACATAATTTGATCTGAATTTGGGGAACATATTACTCAGATTTCGTCGTTTGAGAGTACTCCCTAGGAAGAAAACTATATATGATCAATCAGGGGAGTCAAAACACATACATTTTCAGTTCATTAAAAGACAGCCCATGAGATGGTTTTGATCTCTAAAAGCCTTGAAAACCTTAGAGCCTCTAAATTGTTGATGCCACGCATGTTGTTTGGTATACGCTTAAGCATATGAAATATGGAACATATTAAAGAATTACCACATCAGCAAGGTTATATACTACCTATTACAAGAAGCCAATACATTATCAGACCTAATTTTCACGATTAATTGATTCAGCCTTAACATATGGGTACGCTACATACCCTCATTCTCTCTTCGTTTGATACGTCTCGATTCATCTGTTAGATGACAAAACAAACATGACACCCTCTTAAAACTAAACATTACACGAGATTACATTTTACGTATCAATTGAACAACCATATTCATATATTTTCAACATGTCACAAGCCATGCAACCACATGTTCAACATTAAACAATGCTGACAATACAATGCCATATAACAAAATAGCATTGGGCAAAGAAAGATTAAACGTGTTGAACAAAAGAAGTTTGCGGAGAAAGGTTAAAAAAGAAACAAGTGGGACCCAGAAACTGACCTGAGTTGGAGGAGCAAGGTGTAGGGTGCAATGCAGAATCGGAGAATGAGAGAAATATGAAGGTGGTGGTGGTACGGTGGGGGCTTGTAAACTGCATATTACGTAATATGACATCCAATAATAGAATCTTAAGATCCTGGACTAACTGCTTTCCTAATCACAAAACTCAAAAAGTTGGTTTATTATTACTATCTGTTTTTTTTCACAAAAATGATGAAAAGCTAGCCGTTGGATATGCCTAGGGTAAGTTTTTTATTCTTTGTTGGGAGCTTGTGTTTCAGGGCCCAACACATACATTTGTTGCATAACTGACTCAAGCGTGTCCCAAAAACTGTTCAGCTGCGACCTTTGCCGTGTGTCCAGGAATTGCCGAATTGGAAATTTTTTGATACTGAATTGGAGAAGATCATAATAAAATGAAGATATAGGGGATGATGGAAGAGTTCATTGGATTTAATGTACCTATTTGACATCTAGAGTAAAATCCTAATTTGGTAGCGCAGCATCAATTTGTTCCTGACAAAAATTTGTGATATTATTTATTTTTCCAAAATATTAGTTTTTATTACATATTAGTCCAAATCTTAGTATTTGTGAAGAAACCACTAATTGATATATGATATATTAGGTTATGTGATGATATGGCATGTTAATGACACATTGTCTACCAATTTGGGGTCAAATTGGTCATAAAAAATGTAAAACATCAATTTTAGTCCTCAAAAGAAATAAATATTAATCTTTCCATGACTAAATTAATGGCTTGAAACTCTTTTTAAGATCAACATAAAGTTTATCTAAGTTGATAATATGTCATATCATCACAAGTCATGAAATATCATATATCAGTTGACATTTTCTTCACACTTAGGTCATTATTTAGATTAATATATATAAAATGAAACTTAGTCTTTTAAGGATCCAGTTAATCTCATGAAGTTTTAAAGAACCAGGTCGATATCCCATCAATTATTCGAGTAACAATCTGAAATTTCACTTTTGGCATCTTCTTGGTTTTAGATGAGACTAGAGTTAGAAAGCACAAGAGATTGATGATGCCCCGGACATATACAGGGAAACCATGTGTTAGCACTCTAGAATCTAGAACATAGTTCTTCATTCCACACGTTTCCATAGCAACACCACGTTTCGGCCAAATGTCCAATTACATAGTACATATAATTTACTTTGATGTGCATGTGAGCGATTCACTCACTAAACCAAAGGTGTAATGAAATGTGACTGCCCGAGCACTGGACGCCACACACAGACAGAGATTTTTGAGACTAAATACTGCCTCTTTGGACTCCCTTTTGGCTCCATTCACCCCCTCATTCCTACTGTAGCCTGCAGGCGTGCTCTTCCACTTTGTCCTTTTGTCAATTTATCATCAATCATAGGCCTGCCTTCTTTTCCTGCTGTTTCTTTAGGTTAATGAATGGATTGTCACTCTTATTATTATGATTATGTAATTTATACTAATAATGTATGGGATATCATATATACTCATATCTTATGCACTATTAGATAAGGTGTAAGACCTGAATAAAATTAACACAATATTTAATGATAGATGAGATGTGAATTGAATAAATATCTGGATATTATGAGTCCAAATAATATTTTTCTATTATTACTGTGTTCGTCATCTGGTGAAGATCTACCATATCTATATCATACGGCTGTCCTTCCCTCTACAAGACAAGAGCTAGTTGGTTTCGACTGATCAAATTAGTATATAATCGGAAATGGAATTGGAGATAATGGCTCAGCTTTTGTCCTAATTAATTTGTTTATTCAACTACAAGTGTCGCGTATACAACTAGTAGTTGACAACTAGCTAGTGTCATGTATAAAGAAGTTGACAACTAGCTAGTGTCGTGTATAAAGAAGTTGTATTAGTGCGAGTTTGTTTCCTCTATGAAAGGCTTCAAACAAGTTTGACCGAAGTATGAAAATTTTGCTTTCTACTACTAATAAAGTACACTGGGAAGTGCAATTTATCATTCTCAAATGAACAAAAATGCTACCCAAAAGGGAGGATTAAGAGTTGAATATATTTAGCTGCCAGCATATTTGGCTTCTCTTATAGAAAGCTTCAAACCAAATAGTTAATAAAAGGTTTCTCTCTTGTATTTTTGTTCAAATTATAGTTCAAAAGAGTTATAAATGAAATTTAAATGTGTGCTATAAATGTAGCATGTTTGATTAGTTTTTAAAACTTCAACATTATAATTTGGGTTAAAAAAAAAATTAATGTTAGTCTAAATCATGATTGTAAGGTTTTTAACAGCTACACCAAATACATTATTGACAACGCTACCAAAAATAAATTGCTAAGTTGCTGAGAGACTAGGGTCTCTTTTCAACGCAAGTTGCAAGCATCGAGAGAGGAAAACATCATCAAGCACCGAATTCAGAGCTCCAGCCTTTTGGCTTTTAAGGAAAGAACAAAAAGAAGAATCATCATGATGCATATGAGGTGAAAAAAAATATTCAATGTATTCTTAAAACAACCATAATACGCTAAACGAAATATTCAAGTGGTAATGTAGGCTATAGCATATAAGATTCGGCCAAGCTATACATGATGAAGATATTCGCCATGGTGCACTAAGGAGAAATATTTTGTTTTGTTTTGTTTAATAAACAATCTAAAAATGCGTTGGTGAATTGATTAATTGTTTAGTAGATCAAAGATAAAATTATGAGTTTATCCCACTAATTAATGATCTTATTAGTGAACATGACAGGATTCTCAAATCAAACATAATTCGTTCATCTTCTCTAATTGGGTGGCGTTGTCTTGATGCTTAATTTTGTATTCTGAAATTTCAGCAAATACATAGGTAGGTACTCCACTTGACTATGACATATGACTCTTTGGTGGTCTGCAATTTATGCAAATTCTCAAGATCTTTTCTCTGAAAAATATAACGCTAGCAACGCCAAAGGAAACTATAGAGATTAAAAATATAAAAATAAATAAATAAATAACCCTATGCTGAAGTATCAAGAAAACCGTTGAAAAAAAAATCTATTGTTTTGTCGTTTGGTGCCAAGCAAAGCACATGGAGTGCCCAAGTGGGGAAGGTAAAGGGGTCACCTGCAAGTTAACTAACAAGAAGTCAGGGTGGGTCAAGTACAAGTGGGTGGATGTGCCCCACAACCCTCTGTTGTGTTGATACAACGCAAGTGGCCACAATTTTATCTCAACAATTGCACTTTGCGGCCAAATTGATTTCCTCAATTCATGTAAGCCTATGTTGATTCTAAATTGTGCGAAGATTGCAATGTCAAGAGTTGGAATTTGTGGCCATGTAAGTTCTTTTTTCCCATTAACCAATTATAGTACGGCACCTCAAAGGAAAGAAACAAAATTGAATAAAAAACGGTGGTTGAGTATTATTAATCTTGTAAAAGCCACTTTACACAAAAATGTAAATTTCAACAAAATAACGCGTGAGATACTATGAAAATATACAATATGAGTCGTTGAGCAAAAAGGACAAGATCAATATATGGAAAGGCACACAATCAATTTCATAATTGAGGAGGGGTATGGGTCTATGGGAAATAACTAGACCATAAAGGGAGGTACTTCTTGAAAGATAAGCCATTTTAATTAGAATTTCAATTGCTCTAACCATTAACAATCCTACACGGTTTGATTAGTGGAAATATAAGTAAATAAGAGAGTGAGGGAAAATAAAGAAAATTAGAGAACATGATTGATTTGTAATTGAATGATGATATGCCTTTTTGTCAATGAAAATGGGAAATATATAAACCCCTTTCATCTCCTATTACGAAAAGTTTCATTCTTCTTTTTCCCAAAGAGTGATTGTCATGATTAAGCTCTTTTGATAGCATTTTTCTTCTCCTTTTTCAATCACCCCCCTTAATCATAGATGCTACACAGTGTATGCATTATTCTATAGTTTGTTTCACCCCGGGTCCCATGTCAGTCTTTGATCATTTTTTGAATTTGTTTGTGTAGTTGGAGATGGCCTAAAAATAGGATAGAAATCTTTTGTCTCTAAATGGTGTTTCATTTTCTATCTTTCAATCATTTATTAACATGTATAAGATAGATATTGTACTATTGTATATATGATAACTTATAAATTTTTAAATCTTTGGATTTTTATTTTTCATATAGTAATAAATCATTAAAAGTGAACAAAGAATGGGATATTATTTGTTGACAAAAGATTTTCATCCCTAAGAATGAGCTAAGTAAGCCCATTAGAGCCTTAGATTCTTCATGCATTTAGTCAAAGGCTCTATCAATGATTTTTGCAATAGAATTTTATTAGGTGTTTACTTTGGTACTTTCAATAAATAGATAGTACGGAAACATGCTATAACTTGGTAAAACTTTATTGGTTTTTAATCCATGTTAGCATCCAATCAATGTTTAGTCATCATTCTTAAAATATTAAGACTTATAACTTGTCATTTCTAATTTAACCCCAAATTTTACTTAACAAATGCACAAACTTCATTTCCCATTCATCCTTAACGAAATCCCTAATTTCCTATTCTCTTTGTTGTAATATTTGGCAATTTCTCAATCAGTTTCTTATCACACCACCATGTAACATCTTGATACACTATTTTTCGTCATATAACTACATTTATTGGTTCTAGGAACCATACATTACAAGCCATATAGCCACTTCTATTGATAAACAAAGATTAAGATGCCAAACAAAATTTTGGAAAGAATCCTCCTATTATTCTATGATAGAAACAATTCAATCGAAAGGGTGAAATGAGTCAATATTGATATAACATCGAAAACAATTTATAAAATGAGTCAGACTTGAAAACAATTCAATCCACCTTTACTTTCGCTATCCCACCTGCTCCACCTTTCTCATGTGCCTCAAAAGCCACCCTACCTCTTCTTCCTCCTTAACCACATCATCCTCACCATCGTTGCCTCCTCCAAGTACCACTACCCAACTTCAAGTCCTCCTCCTCCTCCTCCTCAACCACTTCCTCCTCCTAATTACGTCACCAAGCATCCACCGCCATTACCTATACAAGAAGATGCAACGGTTCTCGTGGATGTTAAGTCCATGGTGGTGAATGGCATGATCATAACAAAGGAAGATGGAATAGCATTGTAAGAGATAAGTCCATGGCCACCAACGCTAGGAGGTATGGAAGGCCATAACAGAGGGACGAGCAAGGATGAAGGGATCAAAGATAGTGAAGGAGTGGAAAAGGAGGAGAAAGAATCCGATGGTGTCAGAAGCTCTCCGACTTTAAGGAAAAATCTTGTGATACCTCAGGTTCATGTGTCTTTAGTCAAACCTTACATAGCCTTTGAGTACCCCAGAAATTTTGGATTCCAGAAAATTACCAGGAGTTGAAGTTTGCATTTTCATGCAGAGTTGGCTCACTATAGTGAGAAATAGTTGATGCAACTAGCAAGTATGCCAGAATAACTCGTGGAGTGAGCTAGCGAGCCAAGCAGGCTCACTAGTGAGGACCCTCAACATCGCAACGTTCAAAATAATGCAGTTTCACTAAAACACCCCCTTCCTATATTAACCTTTTCCCGTGCATTTTTACCCCAAAACTCTAAACCCTAATCCTTCCAAACTCCTCTTCCACCATTTCATTCTTCTTCTTCCAATCCTACCTCTTCCAAGCTTCAAGGTAAGGACTGTCATGGTTTATGTTGGGTTTCCTTTCCTTTCCTCCATGTTTGTGTGTTAGGGTGTTTATGTTCTTGGTTGTTATCAAATTTAGGTGTTCTCCCTAATGTTCATAGAGTTGTTCTGGTAAGCTTAGAGTTTATTTATATGTCCATGTTACTTTATGGCAATTATTGGTGCATTCTAAACTTCAAAGGTTAAGTGAATAGTATCCATACACTCCTAGGTTCAAATGGTGAGTGAGTTTGAACTCATGATTTTATTTTCAGTCATTATGAGTATGTTTTAAATATTATTATTGCTAAGTAGGAAATTAGGAGCAAAAATATGTTATGAACATGATTTTACAAGTTATGTCAGGAAAATTATGGTTTTGATTATAGCGTGGAAATTATATTGTAGAAAACCATGTGACTATACTTTATATAGTATTTCTTGAAAAGTATTTGTGTTCATGAAATTATAGTTTTGAAAATGATTATGTTTGTGCAATTGCATATTTGGAATATGTTGTTTCAATGCCAATTTATGCTGATAGACAGAATACTAGAATTTTTATGAATTTTAGAAACTTCAGATTTCTCAATTAAATTTTCATGACATCTTTTAGAATAAGGAATTAGTGGGAGAAACGGAGTTAAGAGTTAACCAATAGAGAATCGTTAACCTTGGTATACCATCTTGTCCATGAGGGACGGGCTCCTGATTATTTAGATTTTAGATGTGTTGGGACCAACTTCATGTTTGTATAGTTGTTTGCCAGGGACACGATTTGTGAGGGACTAATACTATGCCCAAGAGATATTCATTCACGAGGATTGATATCATCCAACCAAATGACATGACATATTCTATTTCTTTACTAATTGCGTTAATAACAGAAGTTCAGCAAAAGGTATATGATTTCTCATTAGTAGAATATATATATATATATATCAAAATGGTTTTCTATTTGCTACATGCATATTATGCATATGTATATCCTATTAATTGTCCTATGTGGGTGGTGGGTAAAAATTCACTCACTAAGTCAGATGACTCACCCTTTCCCTTTCTCCTTACAATTACAGTTGTAGATTGAGGTTATCAATCGGTCTCCAATTCTACCAGACAACAGTTGTTTTAGTGGTGAGCTTTACTTTGTAGTAATACTTAGTTTAGAGTCATGTTACATTAAAGTACTCTAGTAATTATGCAGGCATGATTCGAACCATGTATTCTATTTTTAGATTACGTATTTGACTTCAAAATTTTGAACACCTTATATGTTTTTAGATTTCAAGTATTGATTCAAAACCTGGATTGTGCTTAAATTTATGTAACAAGCTAGCGATGTATTCATGATTCAATTTTCAAGTATTGAACCAATTTATATTCACGACTATGTTTATGTGATGAACTAGTTTACATTAATATGTTTTGTTGAGGCATAAATTAAGTTGATATAATTAATTCAATGATTATGCATGGTGATTGTAATACCCAAGTCAACATGTCCTTAGACAAGTCTAATTCGACCTTAGGGTCCCTTAAGACCACTCTGGGTTGTGACAAGGCCCCAAATGCATAAAAAACCTTTCAATTGTGGAACTGGTGTTCTGACACCGCTATAACAACCTGGTCAAGTGCATGGTTGGCACATTTCTAGATCTCTGGGCCACTATAGTAGTCACATGTTTACCTGGATGGGTGTTTCGGCATGTTGACCGCTATGGCGGCACCCTTCGATGTGAGAGCAGTGCTAAATGATGTAGTTTCAATTAATGACCCATCTACCATATATAAACCCTTCCCCACTCATGAAACACCCAAATTTGAGAACCCAAAGTTCTTCTTCTTCCTCCTACCTCCCCACTCTCAACCACACTCAATCCTACCTTTTTTAAGCTCTAAGGTAAAGGTTTAACTATGATTTATGTTAGATTCTCCTCCCTTTCCTCCTCTATGTTATGGGTGTTGTTATTTCTCAATATTGTCAAGTGGTAAGGATTATTTTAGATTCTCCTCCCATCTTCCTCCTCTATATTATGGGTGTTGTTATTCCCCAATACTTTTAGAGTTGATTTAGAGTGGTATAGAGATTATTCATGAATTTTGTTGTTGTTATGGCGACGTTGGTGTCATCTTCGCTCACAGAGCTCTGTTGGTATTGACACCACTAGTTCCTTTCCTCCAAGCGAGTGGGTTCAATCCTGTAAACTATATTTTGGTCATTACAAATATTTTCTTAACTTGATACTATAGATGCATGATTCTAGATATTATTTCAATATGAATATAGAGTATTGTTGATTTTGTCAATTTAAGAGCTTTTGAATTTCAAGTGAGAATGAAACTAGTATTATGAAAACTCATGGGACCATTTTGTTACTAAAATGATTTTAATGAATAGCAGAGAGAGAGAGAGAGAGAGAGAGAGAGAGAGAAAGATTACATGATTATTCAATGTTTTCAAGAGGTATGTATTCATGATATTTATTTTTACTTGCAAATTTCAGAGTTAGAGTACAGTTATGAAGTTTTAGAGTAAGATCACTCTATTTTCATGATTTTTAGACTAGACAGTAGTTATAGAGAAATTGATGGTGAGTTAACGCTTAAGATATCGTTAGTTTTGGTACCAAGTTGTCCACTAAAGGATAATCTCCCTTTATTAGAGAAATCAAAGATGAAACCTAGTTTGGTATCCAAATTTGAGACCTCATGAGGTATCCATAGAGATCATAAAAAATCCCATAGATTATTATTATTATGCCATATATGTATATGCATAATTGGAGATTCTATTTCTCCATTAGACTCTAGTATTTATGATTATAAAGATTATTGATTTTTAGATTAGTATGTATGTAAATATGAAAATATTTTCCTGGATATTACATTTGTTTTATTATATGTTTATGTATCGTTGTTGATTGTCCCATGTAGGGGTTATGGGTGAGAATCTATTCATTAGTTTTGGATGAAATTCACATCTTTTCTTTCTTCTTCTTAGATATGGCAGCTCCCTAGTCCTTTAGCCTCCTCCCTAGCAGTAGTAAATATTCCAGTTTGGTGAGCTTTACTTTGGAGTGAAGTATCTTTTGTTTTTTGTATAGAGTGCTCTGGTGATAATGTAGGTAGGATCTAGACCATAGACGGTTATGCATTTTGTTTGCCATGATTCTAATTTATTGTGTATTCAAAATTATATAGTTTTCATGGTTCTTTTGTATAGAGCAACTCAATATTTCTTGAGATATAATTAGTTTCATATGTGAATTATGAAGTGGATTTTATATATATATATATATATATATATATATATATATATTTATTTGAAAACACAAGTTGTTTATAATTAGAAATTGATTTCATGTTAAATTATGCATATAGTATGACTTAGCGACCATGAGATTTACATGAGAATGAAATTTTACGTGCAGTCACATTTCCAAATCGAGGTCATGACATTGATGTATTTTAGCTTTACGAATTTAATTGTGGAAACTTCATAGAAAAGTTAATGATGATTTAAAATAAATTATGTTTTGAGGATGGAAAGCATGTTAACCATGAATTCAGGAAGTCACACTATCTAAAAGACTTACATGGGGACACAATCTCTCGTGTGCAGGTTACGTTCCCAAATCGTGTCGTGACAAAGTCGTGGTAGAGTCAAAGGTTGATGATGATGGGTTGCTTTTTTTTTTTAATTACTTTCCAAGTTTTACTGATTTTGGGGATTTGCTTGGTTAATGGGGATTTTGTGGTTGAAATTGTTTGTAATTTTGGATTGAAGGGGTGTGGATGGTGGTGGTTGTGTTATAGGCTGTGATGAAGGAAGTGGAAGGGGTTGTTAAAGGGATTGTTACAAATTGTAATTTGGGGAGCTATGAGGTTTTCCAAAGATGGTTGTGATGGATAGTTTAGGGGTGATGATGGTGAAGATGGTAACGAGGGGTGGTGGCAGAGATTGTGGTATAGTGTGGTGGAAGGTTGGTGGTGGTGGTGGTGGTGGTGCTGAGTATGATGAAGGTAAAGGAGGAAGGTGATGAGGGGAGTTCTTTTGTTACTAACGGACAAAACGACGTCGTTTGCTTAAACATAACTGACACCTTTAACTTTCTGTCAGGGATCACTTGGTGTCAGAAAATTGATCCTGTCAAGGACTAAGTAGGTAAATTTCAATTATCAATGATCACCTTATCCGATGTTGAAATTGTTCAATTTACGGGTTTATTCATTATTTTATCACCAATTTTTGTCAATATTGTTGTATAGAAAAGACAACTCCTTGGAATTATAATATTTTGTTTGTATTTTCATATTGCATATCTAGCGCAATTGCACAAATTTGATTTGGCTTAATATTTTTTGAAGCACAAATTAAAAACTAACTAAAAACAAACTATTTTAACAACTGTGAAACTTCAAGATAGGTTTTAGTAGCTACTCCCTAATAAATTTCATGATTTCACAGTCATTTACAACACAACTCTAACTCGACAACTTAAACTTTTGATTACAAGAACCACCTAAACCTTTGATTGCAAGCCTCTTTGGTTCCATTACATACTCGACCTCCTTTCAAAACTTTCCCTGAATTTTCATCACTATGTTGAAATTGGAATCAAATCTTTTGTCCCATTTTTCTTCCTTCATATTTCCTCAATAAAATTTTGACGTGTGTGTAATGATGACATCACTATGATTTTTTTTAATCAAATTTTTTTAACTACCCATGATTTGAATACGTGGTAAAACTTGATTGGAAGGATAGGAAGTGGACAGAGTGACAGGATAATTGAATCTGTTGAAATTATATTCATCTACATAGAATGTGTAGTTAGATTGTTTGTCATCGGCAATGCAAGGAATTAGTTTTTTTTTTTTTTGATAAAAACGAATTGGTTAATCTTAACATAGAATGACTTACTTTGGCATGTAAAAGTAAAAGTACCTTTAGATTGTTTTGTTTTTACTTTCAGTTTATACATATTTTCACTGTGTTTTTTGTTTTCGAAATTTTCTAAAGTAAGTAATAGAAAGAAGACATGTTGTTGTTAACATTTATTTTACCAAAAAGAGGTGCGATATGTTTTTTATAATTATTAATCATAAAAAATAAAAAAAAAAGCTAAACACGATTAATTTTTTTAAAAGAACTACAAAGTTTGTAGATTAGTGAAAATATATTTATGGCAACTATATTGGACCTTGTGAAACAACATAAGTACGTGAACTCCCCTTGTATTATACTATGTTCAAACATCAATTCTTGCAACTCAGTGATTTGATTGTCGTATCATCAAAGGGAATAACGTTAGCCAAACGGTAATGATGATTTTAACCTTGAAAAATAAGAGAGCCAGAGAGGGGCCAAACAAAAGTCAATAGAGGGAGCTCCTTCTCAGAAATTTTATTGACAAAATATCTTTTAAATACTTTTTTGGCACGCCAACACTTGTCTCCTTGTGGCTATGCCATCTATTGGAGATTACTTATCCTCATATTCCATATCTATATTCTTTGAGTACTGGTTACTCCATGCATGTACACCCATGACCCACCTTCGGTTACCCCATAGAAAAATTGATTACTGCCTTTAATCATTTTCGTACAACTTTGGGGGAGTTTTCGCGCCTTCTTAACCTTGAAAATGATTTGTCTAATGCATGTACACCCACCATTAAATTATATTTGTTTTCTAACTTTAATTCCCATTTGAAGGAGCATTTAATCGGATGCCTGATTAATTAAAATCTTGAATTTTTAAATTAATTGTATATGTAATCACACTAATTATAATTGTCTTTTTTTCGTAAGTATTATAATTGTTTATTTGAGGTTTATAAGGTGGTTGATTTTTACTATACCATTTCCTCTCCTTTTGGCTATGTATCATTTTCTATGGTAAAATGCATGGTTGACGTTGATGTTATTAGCAACCGGCCAACCAGATTCCCGCTTGATGTAGAAGTTAGTTTGGAGAAGATAAACTTGAATTTCTTTCTCATTTACCTTTGCGGAGTTTTTCTCTCCGATGAGAATGAGAATTCTGAATTTGGAATATCTTATTGTTGCTAATTTTCACAATAAAGATGGATAATTTTTCAACTTAATGGCAGTAGTTGACAAATGGATAAAAAATAATAATAATGAAAAACATGACTCATTTAATAATTTAATCAAACCATTATTCCCTCTGTCTCTGGTGTTTTCCAATAATTAGGAATTCGTTATTCCTTTAATAATTACTAACGGTAACATTAATTATTATTAGGATTTATTTAAATTAATATCTTTAGGACACTGGTTAAGGAAATAAGAAAGGAAAGTCTGTCTTAATAATAAAAACATTTATATTTTTAATGTTTTGGACCATCATTAAATTTAAAAATTTATCTTTATATGTATTCTTAGAACATTAGTTAGCAAAAATCTTATTATTAAACTAATTGAATATCCATAGGCTCGCATTATTTACACGTGTCAACAAGTTGGACCGCACAGGCAACCCATGCTTGATGAAGGTGGTCACCACGTCAGCAGATTTAACGGTTATTATCTCTCTCATCACAGAATCAACGTCCAAGATCTTCTCACGCACAAAGAATATAATAACCACCACAAACTACGACAGGCCCAGGGGTGCTTTTAAACCATCGCGGGTGCATGGTAAGACCCTCTTCGCGGCCCTACATCAAAAGAACCAGGTGCAATCTCAACCGTCCGATGAAAAAGGTCGCAAAAAACAGCTCTATAAATTGCGAAATTCAGACGAAGACGAGTTTTTTCTTCAGTTGTGGATGGGTCTGCTTCAGTGTACCCAGAAACAGAAGCAGAAAGAGTAACACGATTTTACATATATAGAGAGAAAGTGATAATTGGCGAGTTAGGGTTTCGAATTCGACCCACTGAGTCATTGCATTGTCGCCGGAAAAAAAATTCTTCTTTTTGCTTCGATCATTTTCGTTCGTTTTGGTTTTTAGCCCTTTCGTTTGAGAGAATCGATAAAAAAAAGGTTCGGTTTTTGGTTTTTTCCGGCGAGGAGTTTGGGATGTTTCCGACTTTCCGGTGACTGTTTGATCGTGTTGAGTGTGGGTGAATTCCCCATTTTGACCCTAAAGCAAAGGTCTTTACTCCAAAGTTTTTAACTTTGCTATGTTACTATGTTGATTCGGGTGTTTCTTCTGGATTTTGCATTACGAGCGTGACTAAGTTATTGTGAATTTGTGATTCAGATTTGGGGTTAATTGTGGAATTTTTCTAATATTTGGGAATAATATAAATAGAAAAAAGTATTCTTTTGGAATTTGGATAATGAACATTTTGTGCATTTCTGGGGAAGCGTTGTGTGTTTGATGCATTTTTTTTTTTTTTGGCAGTTGCTGAAGGTGGCTCAGTGAAATCATAAAAAAAAAATCTTTTTATTTTTTATGCTGACATTCCATTTTGGGAAATGGATCAGTTAATGTAGGCTAAGTTCTTCAACTTGCTTGAATTGGGTTTGATATTTGAGGGAACCTTGACAAATTTACTGCTTCTGTTACATTCGTACTTTTGCCTTTATTCAAAGCTTTTGGCTTTTGGCTTTTGTCAGTTACTGATATTAATGGCTTTGTTGGGTTGAATTTATTTATGCCCCATTTTTCTTCACTCTTTTGTTCCTTTTTGTTGATGAAATGGATCATTTCCTAATATAGTGGTTACTGCAACAGGCAGGAACCACTGGCTATCCGCTCTCCCAATTTTTTTTGGCCTTCAAGTCTGTAGCTTTTCCCTCAATTCTTTCACACAAATCTCTCTGGCTTCAGAAAGAGCTTCAGTTTCACTCTGTGTAACCCTTTAAAGCATTGAACACGCTATTGGGAAATTGCAAAGCATGGCTGTGTCTTTGACACGATTGTCATGGTGGTTGTGGGGTGGCAAGGAGAAAGAGCCTGTTTCCAATGGGTCCCCTCTGAGTCCATCTTCTGAATGGGGCTTCCCCTTGAAGGAAAGAGAGGCTGTGAAGTTCCCTTTGGTTAAGGGAACAAAGCTGGCTCCACCTCAAAGGAAGGTTAAGAGGAAATGGCAGAGCAGGGAGGAGAGGAGGATTGATAGGGAGCATGATGTTGTGGTGGTACCATCTGATGGTGGTGGCTGCTTGTCTGGCTCTGAATCTGATGACTCAGACTGGTCCATTGGGTGGTTGGAGCCTCACGGCTCTGATTTTCAGAGTGATGATGATGATGAGTCGGATAATAGTTTTGCTGTGCTGGTTCCTTGCTATAGACATGGCTGCAAGGAGGTGGAGGGTTCAAACAATGAGCTTTTGAGTGCAATCAACAACCTCCCAAATGAGTTTTCTTCTGGTAAGATTTGAGTTGTGTTGTTCTCTTTCAAGCTCATAGCACTGCTTAACATTTTCTTGTTTTTGTAACTTGTTAGTTGATTGACTTCTTTATGATGGTTTTTGGAGGACAACGAATTTTTTTTTTGAGGTGATTTATTTGTGTTATAAATTATGTTGGTCAAGCATAATCTATGTTTTATAATTTGGATTGATCATGCTGTTGATGATTCTGATGAATAAATGTATGTGTCATTTATTATCGTGGTTATTGTATTTGTGATTTTATTTTCCTGATACTTGACAATTAGGTATACTGCTAAACAATTATAATTGCAATGGTGATTAGGGCTTCTGTCTTGCAGAATTGAAAGGAGCAAGACAATATTCCCCTTTCCCCTAGAATTGTTGTCAGATGGATCCATCAATATTCTAGGAGGCTTTCTTCTTGTGTCTACGCGTGTTTGTGTGTGCGCGCTCGTGTCTGTGTTTGTGTGCACACACGCACCCATGCCTTGCGCGTGTATGTGTGCACATTCTTGTGCGCGTGTCTGCCTGCGCGTTCGGGTGTGTCTGTGGGTTTTGGCTTCTCCTTAATTTTGTGGCTGCTTTCCTGTTTGATTCGCAAGAGACTGAAATTGCCTTTCTGAGCTAATTTTCTTTGTTTGTGGCATCTTACTCTGTCACAGGAGGTTTCCTGGTTCTCCTGCTCTGTAGTCCTTTCTCATAACCAATTCTTAAATAATAAAAGTCTTAGCTCAAATGTTTGTTGAGGCAATAAATCAATACCAAGCTGCTTTTATGATGGAGGAAATTGTATGAACTGAAGCAACACCACAAACTGATCTAAGGTCATAAACTCCATACTATATAAGCCACGGTCAAATGATTGCTGACTTTCTTTGGTTATCCAAGGCCTAAATTCGATGCAGTAGTTTAAAAAGAAATTGATTCCAATCTTAGTATATGATCCTAAATATCTTTAGCGGCTTCATTCTTTCCTCCTATTTTCAGCCTCTGTCTGATTTTTGGGTTGCTGACCCTGCTTGACTGTTAGGCACAATATCTTCTGGCTTATTGAGTAGGATCTGCAGATCATTAATTCAACCCTGCAACTTTTTTTAACAATAAATAGAAATAAAAGATTGAAGGATCCTATATGATTTTATGTTAATCGGACATGTTAAGCAGGACTACGACACTCAGAATTGTTTCTTGTCTATGGAAAATGAGTCACCGTCTGCTAGATCTTTTTGTTTTGCTGTATGGTGTTGGACACATCTTACAGCCTAGGAGATTTAGACCAAGTTGATTGTACTTGTAGCAATTGCATACTACAACCTGCAAGTGGCGTATTATTGTGTTTAAAATAACAACCTGCCATTTTCAATTGAGCTGTTAGTACAAAGCAAAATTAGGGAGAAGTGTCTTGTAATGCTGATGGCGACTCCTTTTGCTCTATACCTGTGTTGGAAATCAGTGGAGTAAAAGCATTCATTCATACTATTTTTTGTCTCGTGATCTGTTGATGCATTTATATGAATGTAGTATGAATTCAATTATGACAAGCTATTTGTATCTGCCATTTTAAGAAATGCATACTGACTATTCTTTATTAAACACTGTTTGAATATGCAGCTGGAAAGAATTACGTGGAAGGATGGCTGGCTTCTCTTCAGAATTTCAAGGCGTAGAAAGTTACTCTACTAAATCATGCTATGACTATGGACCTTTCTGACGAACTTTTAGAAGTAGAAAAGGCAAAATAATCCATGCCACCAATGTATTTTTGTACATAGACTCCTCTTCTCATCTTATATGATAAAAAGCTTTAGTTGAAATGAATTCGGTCTAGAAAATGCTCTATGGCCAATCACTACTACAATAAAATGAATTTCAATCACAGTAGAAAAATATCCATGTGAATATGAGATTATAATGGATGACAACCGAGTCATATTTTGAATGAGATGAGAATTTTTGCACTACCATTGATTACAATCATAAAATCAAGTATTTCTCTATTGACATTATTTATTCATATTTTTCATTAATCACTTTTAAGTTTACTTTCTCGCTATGAAATAAAAATAATTAAATAATTACATTACACTTGACTAGAAAAGTGGAGGTATATTTGATTAAGATATTAAATGACTTAATAGTGTGGTTGATGATGAACTTGCCTGTAGAATGATTGGGATTAGATTTTCTCATGAAATATTCACTAACACGACAGTTAGTGGTTATAACTTATAGGAGAGAAAAATATGCATAAATGCAAAATTAGTGGATTAATATAAATAATGGTTTTTAATGACAGTCTAATTTACTCATAATATGATATTGTCATGATTGTTAATCACGTGAGAGGACTGGATCAGAATGACTCTGGAATGTGGAGAATTGGAAATGAAACATGCAGAGATAACTCAAAGCAAACCTTGCCAACTCAACTCTATCCACTTAATTGTTAGTTCCTCATGAAGCCATTTTGCAGTGATTGTTTTTTCGTCCCTACCATTTCTTGAACTCTGAAGATCATATGCAAACGCGTTCATCAAAACTGGCATATAATGCGTTGGACCACCGACCACATGAAGGTTGCGGTGCAAAGTGCCAAAGATGAATCACATGCAAAGAAATGAATGCGTAATGAATGTTCTCCCCTCTCTTGGATCAGATATTGGCACTTTCTTCCTTTCGGAGCCTTTAGTCTTATTGGCTTTATTTGTGGCTGTGACCTTGGTGTTACCGAAAACAATTTTGTAAGCACAAATGAGAAGCTTATTTTGGGGCACATTAGCCGACCGAATACATGAGACTCTCACTTAGTGAGTGTTGGATAAAATAGAGGAGGGTAAAGTTATGGAGTATGATGGGGAGGGTAGGATAGTGCAAATATAGAAGAGTAAGAGGCATCACACTTGGCCAACGTACTTCTCTTTTTTTTTTTTTTGCTTCAATCGTAGACCAGAACAAATCTTAATCACAAAAAATAACTAAATCTTTTTTTGGCTGATTAAAAAAGGAACCAAATCTAACTACTTATAGCTTCAGCCTGCTTTCTTTTTTCCCTCGACCAAAACCAAATAACGACATTGACTAATACAAAACTTAATTAACCAAGTACTAAACAAATTTCAGACCAATGATTCTGGAACTCATATTTCATTTCTATATGTCACTGTAATCATAAAACCTGAAATTGGGTCGTCCTACTACAATTACAAAATCCAATTTCATATGCTAACTAAGACATAAAATTAAGGTCACTAGTGAATCATTGATCCCACTAAGGATTTCAAATTTACCTTTTTTGAAATCCTTAACTATTGTTTTAATATTGTTATTGTTTCCCATCTCGTATTTTTAAAGTTAACAAGAGAAAAATGTTGGAGTAGAGAAGACACAACCTCTTCCAACTACGACACGTTTCAATAATACATATTTTAATATTAAATACTATTTGTACAATAATCTTTAAACCTTTACTAATTTTTTATCTTCTTTTTCTACTCTTATTTTTCATTGTTTACTTCTACTTACAATTGTTTGCAAAGAAAGCACAATATTTTATTCAATGTCATATCAAACACTATAAACTTTCAACTTTATCATATTATATACCATTCAGCCTTATCCTATTAGTCGTGCCAACTAGATTTTGATAGTAGAAGGTCTATTAACATTTTAATAATATACAAAGTGTTTCATATACTACTGTATAATGTATTTTTTTTTCTTTTTGGGTTTAAAAGTGTATTACGGACGAGTATGTTCAATACATAGGATATTTAATTATATAATATGCTACTATTATTCAAATAATTCTAATCTTAAATTACCAAAAACAAAATCATTGTTATTACTTATTTACAAATTAAAATTAAATATTTTTATCTCAACATTTTTTCTTGTACTTATCTATATTATTATATACAAACTATAACTACATCAAACTAACAAATCCACATGTTCCAAAGTATTGTAGGTTCACATCCCTACTACCATTTTATTAAGCCCATCAGCACTAATTGCAAAAGCTAAATATGGGTTACAAACGCAATTCAAACTTTTTACTTCTTTCTATGTTGGGTCATATGTGCAATTCCAAGGAATTTGGCCATTCCTTACATATACACTAATATAGGCTGAAGGAGGAAGGACCGTGGAGGTTCTTGCCCCATGTTAGGATGATCCTAAAATAGATCTACCATTTACATATGGCTTGTTTGTTTTAGTGTCTACAAACCGTTCGAGATGCTAAAAGAAGAGATATATTTCTTGTTACTATGGTCAAATGGCTGTTCCAGGTCAAACAAATAAGGTAGTAGTATCTAAGTAAAGGGAAGAGGTTAAATGTAATATTTAAACCTATAACCTGCAAGCCACAAGATAGTAATATTGTTGTTATTTTAGGACAACCTTTCACAAGATCTATTTGGAAATATACGTGTATTTTGCGGTCAATTCATCATTGCTTGAAAATAAAAATAAATAGAGGAGTTGAGATTTCATAGAAGAAATATTTGTGTTGTGCTCCATACCTTGTGCATGACGGTATATGCTATGATAAGGGAATTTGGTTGTTTCTGCCTCTTACCCATTGTTTATTTTTATTTTATTCTTTTTAGTTTTCTCTGATTCTATGTAATTGCCTCTTTCCTACTGTCGTCATGAAGTTATAACAAAACATTGTACTTTGACCTCTAAGTTATAAGACGTTGTGAGAAGCCGGTTGTGCCAGGGGAGGATTAAAAGGAAGTAACACAAAAGACAGCAAACGGAAGATAATATCAATGAAAAAATTATCATAGTATTTTTTCTTTGAATTCAAAGATGAAGGAAAATAAAGCCAAAAGAACATGTTGTTTACAATGAAGTTATCTTCTTATCCAATTTAAGACCAAAAAAAAAAAAAGAGTTCTTCTTCTACCTGATGAAACCATGGGCTAATTTTCGGTTCTTTGTTATAGATTGTAATATAAAAATAATGGGGCAAATTAACAAAATATTGATAACTGATATGATATCCTTTGATATCACTCATTTCCAGAATTTGTTGAGCTGTCGTTTTATTGTGAATCGACGGAGACCTCAGACCAGGGGAGCGCATTACATAATTTTTTTCAAGTAACGTATTTTTCCTATACTAAAATAGTAGTCTTTCATAAATTTAATCTAACGATTACACTAAAACTTACAACGCGATAGACAAAAAAATTAAAGAAAATCATATTATCTTAAGCAATAAAAAAAGTTACAAATTTCAACATAAATCTTACACAAACCAACCTTTATATTTATGAATTATTTTTCTAGAAAAGGTTTTACATTAGCCTTTCAAATTGACACGGATCGGATAGGGTCAAATAAAGACTTAATATTAACAGTGTTGCAACTCGCACGATAGGTGATATTTCTCTTTCAAAAAGGGTGATGATTTTTTTCCAAATATTCAATGCTGTTAGAAGAAATGAAGAACAGAATTGCTCAAAATAGTTATCGTTTATTAACTAAAGATATATATAAAAAAAAAATCTTAAGATACAATTTTCTATTTATAGTGACACTGCTGGCCAAAGTCGTGAGCAGAACATGCCTCCAACGTTAACAGATACAAAATTTTCTATTTGGGGCGCTTCACTTTGATGCCTCCTCTCATGTTTTTTAAAACTGAGTCAACTTTTCGCCACAAAAGTCGGCCACCGCCACCACCTCACATTACAGCTTTTATAAGCATCTTTTTTGTACGATAAGAAACTTGCTAGATAGAGTGTAACTTTTATCAAGAGGACGAAATGATATTATTCATTTTGATATTGTGTTAGTTTATGATTACAAAATTAGAATAAATCTATAACTTGTTAAATAGATTTGGATTGAAAGACATTAATTTTTATAGGATTTTCCTACCGAGTGGGCAGTTGTTAAGGTTTTAAAAATCAGAGGATTTAACGGTTTATATTGCATTCAATATATTGAGAATTCAAAATCTTTGATATTCAAGTAAAAACCATTTTTTTTAATTAAACAAGTAAAAACCTTTCACTTTTAAAACCTTAACAAGCAAAATCCATTTTTATATCGTTAGATATTACATGTAATGCATAAGAGACACAATTCTCGTCATTTCTTAAAAATCAAAAGGGATTGTTTACATTTTTAAATTTTAATGCATCCATTTTTAAATTTCTTGTCAACCAATTGGGAAGGCTCTTTCATGTCTTGCGTTAAAAATTGTGTTTATAATTTAAATGGAGATTCCAGTCAAAAAGATTCATAACAAAAATAATATTGCATACAACCAATAATTTAATGACCTACGATGAATATATTTTAAATGATAAAAAAAATCGAAACTAAAATAAATCTAGAATAAAAACATTAAGCCTAAAAGCATAAGTATATATATCATGATGATTAAATCAATGTATAGTCATAGTTAAATGACTAATTTGATTATTGTGATAAAAACTTTGGTTATACCGAAAAGGCCCAAACCACAAAGGTTTCCTTCAAATATTATATGTTTCTTTCATATTTTTCTTCTGAAATATTTTCTTTCACAAATATGAAACTCAAAATCCAACCACAATAATAGTGAGTATATGTGTAAATAAGGAAAAAAACTCATTACCTTTTCAATTCTAATGACTCTGACAAAAGATTTTTCAAAAAATAGAAAGTTAAAGAGAAACAGAAAGAGAGATGAAAGCTGGATTTCTAAAGCAAAAGGGAAAGTGTTGAGGTCAGGTGGGAAAGCTGCAGTGTGTGGCACGGGCACGTGGGTGATTGCTCATGTCATGCACCATTTCTTTGTTAAGCGCTTTTTCACAAGGAAGAAGGTTCGGACACATAATTCGTGCGAACTTTGCTCCCCTCCATCATCCCATAATTAGCACAACAACATCTTAGTTTCCAACGTTTTCTCTCTCCCTCCCCTCTCTGTTTCATTGATTTTTTTCATTTTCTTTTTTCTCTTATTATTTTCTGTTGTCTTCTCTTTGGTCCTGTTCTGTCTGTCATGGAATCCATGTTCTCTCTTTCCCATGTTTAACAGATAGACAAGAGTACAAGGAGAGAAAAACACGGCTTGCATGGTTTTAGTTCCCACGTTGTTGGCATCGATCTCAATATCAAGCTAGGACCAAGGGGGGAAAGGGGTAACAGGGAAGGAGAAGAAGGCAATATGCTGCAGAGAGCGGCAAGCAATGCATATTCATGGTGGTGGGCTAGCCACATCAGAACAAAGCAATCAAAATGGATGGAGCAAAACCTCCAAGGTGATCTTCATGTTCTTTTTTCATGTTAAAAATCACGTGTATCTCCTTTTTCTGGGTTGCTCAAATGCCAGATTATGATACACATTCATGAGAGAAAAATGTGAACGTTTTGCTTTGCTTTCAACGTTAAATTATATAAGCTTTGGCTGGTCAAATTCATCATTGAATTAATCGTTCAAGTTATGTTTGCCTGAAATGGATGTAAAGTGTTATCCATGATAAATTTGCATCAATCAGAAGGTTTAGCTGCACATAAGTGGGGTTTAAGGAAGATTTGATGTTGCGTTACATGCTGAAGGTTTAATTAATTCCTTCATATGATTTTGAATATGCTTCTCTCTCTGTGCGTACCTCGAATTCCAAACCTAGGCCTCAACTACTCAAAAGGTTTGCACTTTTATCAATTTCTAAATTTTAATGGAGCTCGTAGATGAAGTCTTTCATATTTCCAAAATCCAATGTTGCAATTCACAGATCTTTCTTTTTTTCCCAACTTGTGGCAGAGAATGAGTAACAATTCTTTTGTTTTTCCCATGTCTTTGACGTTTTACTTTCAAATTTTTTAAAGCTCATCATTTTGTAGAGTTTCATTTTTCTAAACACGGTACTGATTTGAGAAATCAGGCAAAGCTTGCACTTCATTGAAGCTATTGAAGTCAATTCCTATGATTTTAGGATTTTGGAGCAGATGCTCCCCATTATCCTATATGTTTATGTAACGATGGATTTTAGGATTTTGAACTCATTTGCCTTGTGTTAATTAGAAACTGAAATAATCTAAGCAAAACTGCAGATATGGAGGAAAAGGTGCAAAACGTGCTGAAGCTCATAGAGGAAGATGGAGACTCCTTTGCCAAGAGAGCAGAAATGTATTACAAAAAGAGACCAGAGCTGATAAGCTTTGTGGAGGAATCATACAAGGCTTACCGCTCTTTGGCCGAACGATATGATCACATATCAACAGAGTTGCAAAATGCCAACAACACCATTGCTTCTGTCTTTCCAGATCGAGTCCCATTTATGGATGAAGATGATGATGATGGATCACCAAAGCCTCCGAGAAAATTTCCAGAAGGGTTCAAACAAAACATTCCTAAGCCTCCCCTTAGAGATTTTAAAACTGTCGTAACAACAGCAACAGCCACAAGGAAATTTCATTCAAAGAAGCCAGCCGCCACAGCTGCAAATCCTAAAGCTCCAAAATCTGGATTGAGCAGAAAGGAGGCGCTTGAAGAGGTTGACAAACTCCAGAAACAGATTCTAGCACTACAAACTGTGAAAGAGTTTGTGAAGAGCACTTATGATAACGCCATAGGTAGGTACTGGGAAACTGAGGAGCAGATCAAGGAATTGCAAGAGAGAGTTTCCATTTTGCAAGATGAACTTGGAGAAGGTATAGTCATTGAAGATAGTGAAGCTCGCCGTTTGATGGCAGAAGCTGCTCTTAAATCATGCCAAGAGGTATTGACACAGTTGCAAGAGAAACAGGAAAGATCACTTGATGAAACCAAAATTGAATCCAAAAGGATAAAGGATGTCAAGGCCAAGTTAGGCTCTCTTATGGATGAGTTCCATTATGATCAGAGCAAGTCGGAAGAGCCAAGGGCAAAAAGGGATATAAAAATTGCAGCAGAAACAAAGGACTTAGACAAAGAAGAGGACAGATTGACTCAGAGGAGACAGGAGTTGCAGTCAATACAGGACAATATTAAGGAGCACTTTGCAGCTGGCTCAAATTCATCTCTAAGCGTGGCTGAAATGGCAGAGAAGATCGATAAGCTTGTGAATAAAGTGATCAGCTTGGAAACTGCAGTTTCATCTCAGACTGCACTCGTAACGAGATTAAGAACAGAAACCGATGAGCTTCAAGACCAGGTTCGAACACTGGAAGGCGATAAGGAAAGTCTGATCAAGGATAAAAATAGATTGAATGACCAACTGAGAGAAATGGAAGAAAAACTACACGCAGTACAGGATCTAAACCAAATTGTTGAAAATCAGAATAGCAATCTCCAAACCCAATTCACTGAAACACGGAGTAATCTTAATCATCTCTCAGGTGAAGTCCAAAATGAGAAGCAAGGTGAAGAGGTTAATATAACAGATGTATCACAGACAGAAAGGAATGCATCTGGCCAAGCTGAATCAAAGTATGAGCCTGAACGACAAGTTCCATTGAATCAACAGAATGTGTCGTTGAATGATGTAAGGTCAGACAAGGAGCTTAAAGTCACTGATTTGGTAGAAGAAGCTGTGAAGTCAGATAAGGAGCTTAAGGCTGGCACCAAAGAAGATGATTTAACATCAGATAAGAAGCTTGGGGTCATTGGTTCACCAGAAAATGGTGTGCATGCAGATAATGAACTCAAGGCCACCAGTTCACTGGAAAATGGTGTTAGGTCAGGAAATGAGGTTAAAGTTGGTACTGTAGAAGATGATTTAACATCAGATGTCATTGGTTCACCAGACAATGGTGTGCATACAGAAAATGAACTTAAGGCCGCTGGCTCACTGGAAAAGGATGTTAAGTCAGGAAATGAGGGTAAGGTCACTGATTCCTTAGAAATGGAAGAGGCAACCCCATTGGAAAATAAATCTCCAGAAGAGTTCAAAGAACAGGAAAGGATTCTGAATCCTGCCAATAGTGATGAAAAAGCAATAGTTGTTCCAATTTTGAATACTACCACTGAAAATCAGGTCGTCAGCGAACACCAAGCGAGTACCAAGGCAGATAGTTCTTCATGCAGTCTTGGAAGACAGCAAGGAATTGATGCTAAGGCAATTTCATCTGCGACACAAGACGACGAACCTGATTGGCGGCAAATGTTCCTGAATGGAATTCAGGACAGAGAACAGGTTCTGCTGACTGAGTATACTAATACTCTTCGGAATTACAAAGATGTGAAGAAGAGACTTGCTGAAGTAGAGAATAAAATTCAAGACAGTAACTCCAATTCCTCTTTGCAGCTGAAAGAACTGAAGACTGCTAATGCCATGAAAGATGAAGAGATTAGATTCCTACGTCAGAAACTACGCCTCCTGAACAGTAGTTTGGAGGGAGCTGAGGATTTAGCGGATTCAACTTCAGTACTGCCACACAACATTGAGGAACTACTGAAGATTGAACATCCTGAATCTACATCAGCCGTTGAAGAGAAGTTCCGGGCAAACATTGATGAACTTCTGGAGGAGAATTTAACTTTTTGGATAAAATTCAGCGCTTCTTTTGCTGAGATACAGAGGTTTGAAACCACTATCAAAGATTTGCAGGCTGAGGCAAAAAAAATTGAGGATAAAGGAAAAGCTTTAGAGGGTAGCAGTAGCACAAAATATTCTTTGAAATCAGATGCACGACCAATCTACAAACACCTCACAGAGATCCAATCTGAAATAACAGTCTGGTTGGAAAAAAGTACCTTGCTGAAAGAAGAGCTGCAACGAAGGTTCTCATCTTTGTGTGACATCCAAGAAAAGATAACATCAGCATTGAAAGCAAGTGCTGAAGATGATGACTTCAAGTTCACGAGCTATCAAGCTGCCAAGTTCCAAGGTGAGGTTTTGAACATGAAACAGGAGAACAACAAGGTCGCTGATGAACTGCAAGCAGGTCTTGATATTGTAACATCTCTCCAACTTGAAGTTGAGAAGGCTCTTGGGAGGTTGAATGACCAATTTGGACTCTCAGCTTCAAGGAGACTAGGACATTCAGAGACTCGGGCCAGGGTTCCTCTGAGGTCATTTATCTTTGGTGTCAAGCCAAAGAAGCAATCAATCTTCTCATGCATGACCCCTGGAATGCATAGGAAGTTAATGCCGCCTCGAAGGGATAGGGCAGCATGTAAAATATTTCTATTTAGTTTCCTACCCTGTTTGTTTAATTTTTCATCTCTTCAGAAAATTCTTATACTGATTTTCATTGGATAGTGAATTGAGAGTGCCCATTTACTAAATGGCAAGATATTCATTTTCCATTTTTTGGCTTGTCTATAAGTGGCAGAAGCATAACTAAATGTAGGCTTTGGTTTGCACTTCTCTTTGTATTTTGAGCATTGTTTCCATATACATCAATGTGTCTTTTTTTCCACAGTAGATATTGTCTTATAAATACCAAACTTCCAGAATTAAAATTTTGAGAAAAAATTTAGCAGATATCTGAAGTTAGATGGAATTCCAATTACTATTCTTTCTTGTTGCCTCTTCGTATGTTTAAATGGACTACAACAGGTCGGCAACGGCGCAATCAAGCAAAACGGTAATAGATGATAGTTACACAATCAAGAAAAACAGTAATCATCAATGAGGGATAGAATATATTTGACAAAAATAAAGCTCTATTCCAAAATATTTTGTAAGTAAATATCAGCTATATACTATCTCTTTTTTAGGGTCGGATTTTTTCAGGAACAACCACATCCAATTCAAATTGTGGAATATTGCAAACTAATTTCTCTTCCTCCAAGTTTACAAGGATTTGCGGTCTAACATAGCTACCATATTCCTAATTTTCTACACCTCTCTTACCACTTATAAATTATAATACGACCATGTAAATAGCTACAGGTGTACGTTATCTTGTTTTTGTTTCAATGCAAGGAATGCTTGTTCAGCCTTGTGCCTATGAAAACACGATATCAGACACGTTGGAGAGTCCCAAAACTTAGAAAAACCTGGACAAACTTCACTTCCCCTTCTTGTTGGCATCTTGTGGGAACTGCACCCCCATGAGGCCCAGCAAATTGGAAGCAGGACCAGGAAGCCCTTGTTGGGAAGAAAAGGAATCGAGAAAGCTTTTTACTAAATTCACATCCACATCTATGGGAGAGAAGTCCTCATCCATATCTGCTGTGGCATTTGATGTTCCCTGAAAGTGATTTCAACAGCAAAATACACAATCATCGCTCACTCAACTGCAATCCAGCACTTACAAAAGCTTTGTGATGACGTAAAAGCTAAACTATCATATGTGTGTCCATATTCTGCCCCCATTGTTTTATTCCTTAATTATAATTTACAAAGATAAAATGAAGAAAGGCAATATAAAGAGAATCCATGCTTTAACAAGGTTAAGTTCTTACTGTAACATAGCCAATGGCCATATTAAAACATTCTCATATCTAATGAAAGATAGATTTTTTTTTGTAGAGGGGGGGGGGGTAGAAAGCTACATATTGTATTTATTTCCTTTCAATTGACCTTGTGAGGTTTGTCAACGTCTATATATTGTTAATCATTTAGTACATTCTTCCCTCATGCAAATGAAAACAAAATACCTCATCCTTCTTTGGAATTTGCTCATTAGCACGAACAAAACTTCTCTGAAGGGTGGTTGCCTTCAGTTGTTCATTCATAACATCAGAATAGGACCGCATGAAAGTATCCTCTCCATCCTCCTTATCGTCAGCAGATTCAGCCATATCACTCTCATCAGAATCATCTACATAATTATCAACAAAAATATAAGAACCCAAAAGAGAAACGAAGGGGGAGGACATAGTTGACTGACCAAGTGATCATCTATTTGGTTGAATTCCAGGAATTATTTCACTAGTTCTTCAGTTCCATGCAAGCTAAGGCAAAATTATAATTCTATCTTATCAGCAAACTTGGAAGACATAATCAATGCTGAATTTTTTTTGAAAAAAAAAATGAGCTTGCAGGTAACATTGAATTCCACAAAACTGTTATGCACTTTTTGAGAAAAACTAGATTAAAAGGAATACTAACCAGCTACTCTTTCACAGAATACTCCCATAGCAAAAACAAATGCATGCTAAAAAACAAGATCAACATCAAAGAACTGAAGAGAGGCTGTATTTAAGTAAAATTTATAAATCCATTGAAAATTTTACCAAAGTCCAGGTCAGATGACGAGCCTTCTTCAAGATTACTGTTGGCAACTTCACCACTTGGACGCTTCATTATTGATTCCATGTCTTTAATAAATTGGTCCACATCAAGGTCCACTTCCCTATTCCTGTACAAGAATAGTGCCCAAGATAAGAGCAATATCACCATAATCAAGTAATATAGCAAAAATCGCCACGGTTATAACTTGAGAGTCACCAAAATGTGTATTTATCATGACAAAATAAAGGAAAAATCAGATAGCACCACAAATATTACTACTTACATATGGCACATGTTAGTAAAAAAAAGAACAGAAAAAGGATATCAGTGCTTACCTTACTAGAAGCAATTCCTACTTGTATAAATAAACAGCTTAAGCACTTATTTAAGTGGAACTAGTTTAATAAGTTCTACAATAACAAATCTTTGGTAAAAAATAAGCAAATTAAAGTTTGGATGGGCACTTTGACAATAGCTTAAGCAAGAAGCGAATTTTGACTATTCATTAAGGTTAAATTAGCTTTCACAAAAGCTTGTTCTCAAAAGCTTTAATTTTCCAGGTTAAGATAATAAGCTCAAAACAGCTTATTTGGATTTCAAAAGCTGTATTAATAAGCTTGTCTAAACAAAACACAAGTACTTAAGATATAGTTCTTTAATACAATACTTACTACTACAATAGATAAACCTAAATAAGTTGAAAAAAGGCTCATCCAAACAGGACCAGAGTTCACTGGGAATATCAGTATTAACTTGACAGGCTGGAGCGTTGGACTTAGTCGTGTATAAAGAACTGACCCTACATAATCAGCCTAGCATATTGGAAAATAAATTATTTCATGAGACAACTCCTTTCCCAGCTAAAACGAAGAAAAAAAAAAAGAAAAAAAAAACCAATACAATCCTTGTCCAAAGCATACATCAGATATGTTAAATGAGTAAGTATATAGTTTAACCAACCTGTCCTCAGGAGCTTCAGCACCCTTGTAACTTGACAATGTATTGACAAACGCCTGCATGGTTTTTGCTATATCGCTAGGCTCAAACTCATCAGTTTTTGAACCAGATGATGGACCCGTATCTTGATCCTCTTTTGCTTTCCCTTTCTTTTTGTGTTTTAATTCATATAGTTCCATCTCCTTTTGTCTTTCCATAAGAGCAGTGTTCAACTCTTCCTCTCCATTGTCAAGCCAGGAATCATCATCAGATGGAGGAACTTCCTGACCCTTAAAATCATCCACTGAATGTGGCAAAGCAAGAACTTCATCTATGCGCCTAACAGGAGCACTCATCAACTCGCTGTAACAAATTTCCACCTCAGCAATGTCACAATAACAAAATCCAAGTATCCAACATAAACTAAACAGACAAAAACAACATATATCTATACACACACATAGCACATCCAAAGGAGATCAATGTCCAGTGTCCAATCCCCCATTGCCCCGCTCGTTTAAAATTAAAATATAAATAAATAAATAAAACAACAAAGCTTTTGCCCATTAGGCCGGCTAACTACATGTATCAATAAAGCCAATTGTGTCCTATCGTAAACCATGTTGGTAAACAAATCATTTAATTATAGGCCGTTTTTACTGCTTTTGTCTATAATTTTTCTTCGTCTACCTTTAACTATTAAACTACTCTCCACCTGATCTACTCTTCTTATACGAGACTTTACTCATTTTCTCCTCACATAACCAAACTGCCTAAAAATTCTCAATCTGAATCTGAATCAAACCTAGCAGCTTATAGCTTACGTCCGAATACAATTGTGTATCTATATCTATATATCTACCTAGCCACATTATTGAGCTCAATGCTAAAAAAGAGTCCACACAAGTATCTCAAACGCAAACCTTTCTCTGGCGTGCAGGGAAGTGCTCCTGTAATACTCCTCAGCACTCTGCAACAACCTCTGATACTCAGCGGAACCAGGAAGCAGCCCTTTGAAGTAGCCACTCTCCTCCAAGCTCTTCCTAAACGCCTCCCAAGTGCTCCCCTTCCCTTCCACCCCATCACGCTTCCGCTGCTGATACATCATCTCAAACCCGCAAGCTATCTTCATCCCCAGCTCCGCCTCCGCATACTCCTCCCTCTCCCCCACCGCGGCGGCCACCGTCGGGTACACCTTCGGCGCCCTGAACGTCTGCCGCACCAATTGCGCGTACATGGCCCTCGACATCCTCACCGAAACCCTAACCAGCTCCTCCTCCTTCCCTCTCGGCAAGAACCTCTCCATCCTCGCCGCGAATTTCATCGTGTCCACGTCCCTATCGTAGAACCCCTCAACAGCAAGCGATATCAAACAAGGCTCATGCTTCAGAACCTGCGCCACCGTAATCGGAACCATAACCCTAACCCTATGCATGTTCCTCTTCGCCTTCTCCGGGTACTCCGCGATGCGATTCTTCACCGCGCGCTGAATCGGCTCCGAGGCGAGCGATTCGGCGGGGGAATTTGCGATGAATTTCAGGGAATCGAGGAGGGAAGGGTTGGGGAGGTGGCGTTTGGGGACGATGTGGAGGTTGCCGTGGCGGAGGAAGAGGCGGTTGAGGGCGGTGTCGGGGTTGAGCCAGCGGGGGAGGTGGAAGGCGGCCTCGATGAGGAGGAAGTCGCCGTCGGAGTCCCAGAGGCGGAGGGAGAGGTGGGGGAAGCGGAGGGAGGTTTGGAAGAGGAGGAAGACGGCGAACCACTCGTCATCGAGGTTGTCGCCGTGGCGGAGGTGGCCATGGAGGTGGGGCAGGTGGGGGGAGGGAGTGGGGCAGGGGCAGGTGGGGTTGGGGGGAGGGAGAGGGAGAGGGTGAAGGGCTGGTGCTGCCATATGTAGTCGGCGATGAAGGGGGTCAGGGTTTCCAGGATTTGGAAGTGCAGAGATTGTAGGGTGTTGGTGGCTGCGGTGGTTGTTGTTGTGGTGGTGGTGAGGATGATGGAGTCAGGATAGATGGCGTAGAAAACGGTGTCGTCTGGTGGACGGTGTTTCTGGGAGAAGATGGACGAGAAAGAAGAACAACGGAACTCCGATGATGCCATTGCTTTCAGTTTCAGCTCACTGCTTCTTCTGTGTCGTGTGTTTCTGCTTTTTTCTGCAGACTTCTCGAGGGAACAAGCCACCCTTAAACCTTCTTTAAATTGTTGGGCTTGGCTTGCGTTTTGACTTGCTATCTTGGGCTTCTTTTATTCTTTGTTGGGTCAGTTTGCAAATGTAAACCGTTAACAACTAAACGCAACAAAAACAGATGTTTGATGTTATCTACATTTTCTTTCTATGCGTTTAATTTTTATACATGGAAAATAGAAAACTCTTTTATATTATCAGTATATAAAAATCAATCTCATTATCTAATATTGTATTGTCAACATCAACAAATATGATTAATTCCAACCTTCAATCTTGTATTGCCTCTAGTCTTGTACTATCACATCTTTAATCACTGATATGTGGATTCTATCGACTTTAATGTGAATGTGCTTAAAATTGAGTTGATAAACTTACCTTTACATTATTGCTATTTTAAATATCAGATAAATAAAAAAATTTGATTAAATAATAATATAAAAATCTTTTGCATTATTGGTGCATGTGTTGAGAGTTTGTTGAATCGAAACCGTAAGTTCTAAATTCTAAAACTAGCAATTACGGTATGTTTAGCTTAAGACGCGCCCGCATGCTTATAGTTGTCCTTTCAAATCGATGATCATGTGGGTCGTTGCAAGTTGTGCTGCTTTGGCAAATCACCTTAACTCTGTCGGTGGATGGTCGCTCGAATTGGAATTGATCGCTTTTTGCATACCTAAAATGCTGTTGCTTTAGGTCAGAAGCTGAGTCGTGTTTATTTGAACAAATCAATTAGTAATGAATAACACTAACAAATTATTGATTTCAGATGTTCTCGTGTGAGCATTGTTTGCATGAAGGGAAAAAAATAAACACAAAACGATTGGAAGATAAGAGGAGAAACCTATAATATATTTTTGCATTCAATTTTGCCTTCTGATAGCTCTAGCATTTCTGCTTTCAATCTCTAAAAGTAAATTTTCTTTGTTGATAATGAAGTAGAAGCTGATTTTCATATCCTAGCTTAGGTTAATGCTTAATGTTAACGTAAGTAAATATACACTTTACGTAAACAAAACTTTCTTTTGATCTTTATAATTTGGATTTGGATTTTGGATGAGCACTTTTACAGAGACAATCTTATCTCTTAGGCACTAAGTCTCCAAATTCAATTATTTTTGTCCAAGAAGAAAGCCTCTCGGAATCAATTACTAAGGACACTAACGCAGTGATTTTCTTTTTTGTTACAAGAGAAAGAAAAGGGAACAAAAATAACAAACTAAAGTCACGTTAATTTACATTTAATAGAAGTTACATCCATTAACAACTCATAAGAGAGTAATTCAGAAAGTAGTCCGATTCAATACTGTCTTCTTAACCATTAAATCTGTATAATAATTTTATTCACGCAGGACATGGGTCATAGTGACAATTCATTAAATCCGCACAATGAATTTGAATGCGACACACAATGTGCTTGACTTTCATATTATTTTGTATTTTCCCTAACAGTTTCTACTGCATTGGGACCTATTAAGCTCTGCTCTTTCAATTATGTCATCATCATCATCAACGTTGTCAAGTGCAGTAACTGCAAATCACAATCAATTGAACTAAATTACTCCTCCGCTTCACTCACCGATCGAGTCTGCATTTCATTGTATATAGAACAGAAGAGGATACTTGAATCAGAAGCAAAGGGCCAAACATAAGTTGTCACGTTTTCCACCGACAAGCAGGGAAACATAAAAATAAAATGACGCACATTCAATTAAAACCAGAAATTGTCTCATTCAAAAAACCAAAAAATGAAAAAATAAAACAGGAACTTAGAAAAAGAGAGTGAGTGGAGAAAGTGACAAGAAGAATGGAAGGTGGCATCTTCCATTTGAGCTCATTCATAATCATTGATCAACGGCCATACGATAAGGGCGATTTGGTAATTCTATCAACAAATCACTCTCTCTCCCCCTCCTACCTTCAACAGCCACCATCAATAGCTACGCAAAAGCACATTGTTACTCTCTCTTCCTTCTTTTCACACTTTCACTGTAACTTTGCTCTTTCTCTCTGGTTTGCTATAAAAATCTCATCTTTTTTCTTCCCACAATATTGGGTCCAGTTTGGTTTGGCTCACCAGTGCCATTTTGGAGAGAAAAAGAACTTTATAATGGAAACTGGGTTGAACGTAGAATCTGAGCCTCTGAGGAAGAGGCATGGAAATGGTGGTGGTGGTGCAGCACCTGCTGCCGCCACAAAAGTTGAGCCCTTTGTGCCAAGGAGTGAGCACAGCCCAAGAGAGTTGAGGTCATGGGCCAAGAGAACCGGTTTTGTGTCAGATTACTCAGGGGAAGCGGGGTCCACCACCACTACCAGTGCCAGTGAAAAGCTTGAACCTAACCTTCACCGGAAGGGTGGTGTTGGAGGATGGTCTTCTCCAAAGATAGAGATAGATCCAGTACTTGGGAGGTTGAGGAACAATAGGGGCAATGAGATCGAACCTGCTTCACATGGAGGAGGTGTAGCCTCAAGGACTACTGAGAATGTTAATGGGACAGTATTAGGGAGGAGAGGAAATGGGAATGATGAGCCTGTTCTGACTTTGGCTCCTGATGGTGAGAGGAAGGTTGGTTTGAGAGGGAATGGTAGTGGTAATGGGGTGGTTAGTAATAGGGAAAGCAATGGCCATGGAACTTCTACAGTTGCTCCAGTGCCTGAGCAGAAGAAGGAGGAGGAGGATGTGGCACAAGGAGACGTCAAGGTGAATGTGTATCCTGAAGGGGAGGAGCCTGCTGATGGAGGGTGGCAGGGTCCATCTGAATTGAAGTGTAGACTAACCGAAAATCCTGGTTTTGGTTAGTTGTGTTCATTTTTTCTTTTCTCCTGTTGGTTTTGTAAATTCTTTCTCGGTTGGTTTGTTTTGCATCTATTTTCAGGTTATTATGTTTGGATGCCAATTTTGGATAGTTCTGTAAATTGTCTAATTACTATCTCATTATTAGCAAGATTCCCAAAAATTGTACCTCATTTTAACTTACATCTTACCATCTTTAACTGCAGTACCTCTTATTTATTATGGCCTTCAGCACTATCTATCATTGGCCGGCTCACTTGTATTAATCCCGTTAGTCATGGTACCACCCATGGGTGGAACAGATGTAAGCATATGATGTGCATTACTGTTTTGATGCGTATAACAATCTAGGAAAATTGACAGTTTTTTCATATTCTCATTATTGACTCTTACATCAATGAATGATGACAGAAGGATACCGCTACCGTAATTTCTACAATGCTGTTTCTTTCTGGCATGACCACTATACTGCACTCCTACTTTGGTACCCGACTGCCTTTAGTTCAAGGGAGCTCGTTTGTGTATTTGGCACCAGCTTTAGTTATCATAAATGCTCAAGAATATCGGAATCTTACTGAACATGTAAGTTCATTGGCTGACAGAATATGTGAATTCATCCCTTTTCAGGCTTTCAGGCATATGAAATAACATCAAATGATCTTAATCCTGGTTAACTATCTGCATTTCGAAATACAACAGTTTCGAAAAGAATGTTAGGAATTGGAAATTTCAATGGTACTTCTGTTGTGTTTAAATCAATACATATTTGAGTTACCAGCATAGGTTTTCCTTTCTCCTTTGTGCTTTTGTGTATCTGTGAGTGCTCTGTCAATTTTTGTCAACAGAATGTGTACCTTCTGTTAACAAATCACATTGAACTTTGGCTTTTATTTTGGACATATTCTCTGTTTGCATATTAAAACCGGCTTATTTTAATTGCAGAAATTTAAGCACATAATGAGGGAACTCCAAGGAGCTATAATTATTGGTTCAATATTCCAATGTATCCTGGGATTTAGTGGTTTAATGTCCATTCTACTCAGGTAACAAGAAATTGCATGAGATATCTTCCTGTGTTCACCATAAATATCTTCTGTCTTGGGGCCAAATCAATTTCTATATTTTATTTATTTGCTATTATGCGACCTGGCTAAAGATTTAAAATGTGTGTACATTAATAAAACATGAACTTATCTTGGTCAATGAAGTGACCATAAAATCTATTTAACTTTTATCAAAAGAATGCTGTTAAGATCTGAGCCTAGTCTGTTAATTCTTTAAAGTTTCACGACAACTTGTTACAGGTTAATCAACCCAATAGTGGTTGCCCCAACTGTGGCTGCTCTGGGCTTAGCATTCTTCAGCTATGGTTTTCCACAAGCTGGCACTTGCATTGAAATCAGCATTCCGCTGATAGCACTGGTTCTAATATTCACTCTGGTGAGTCATGTATCAAGCATCTCAAACAGCAATGATACTGGGTATTTGTTATTTGAAAAGGTTTTCTAATGGTTGTAACTTGCGAAGTTACTGCTTGTATGTTAGAGGCTGTCTGTTGTAAACATGTCATGGGCTTTTGGATCTTTATTTAATGATTTCTATTGTGTCCAGAAACTCATATTATTGTTTCTTTTTGTCTTATTTGAAGTATCTTCGTGGAATATCTATCTTTGGGCGCCACTTATTTCGAATTTATGCTGTAAGTATCTTAAATTATGATGTTACTTATTTGTTTTGTTGAGCTATGGCCTATGGCATTCATTATATCTCATTTGTGCTCTATTTAGTTTATCAAATCCCTGTAATGGTAGAAGTCAAGACAGTTCTGATTTTCTGATAGGGGAGCATGGACATAAATAAGAAGTTCATTGTTATGCTACCTGGGTTATTGTCACATGAATAACACTAAATGAATTTGCTGGTTACTTTGTATATGAGATCCTTTATAACCTTTAACAGTTTCGCACACATTGTGAGGAAAGAAAAGAACATTAATCAAGCTTAAAATACTTTGGCAAACTAAAGTTGATTAATATCGGTTGAGTCAATTTCTATAAAAAGATAATCTTGAAGTATCCCAGAAATGTTACAAACATAGCCTTCATTTTTAATTTACACACATAATCTTGAAGGCACCAGATTTATTGTGAGACATTAAATTATATATTTTAATTTACTTGGCATTTCTTGTTTATCTGTGATTCTGTATGTAGTTAAGTGTAGGATATAACTAATTCAAGGAGCAAAGGAGGGGGCTGGGAGTAGGGAAACGATTGCAGATTTTGTAATTTTATTTTTTAGTAATTGTTTAGACTTGAGTACTACTTTTTTGGCAACCTAACTAAGTTTTTCCCTCTGTAATGTGGATATAATAACAAATTCTTATTTGCAGGTTCCCCTTAGTGCAACAATAATTTGGATATATGCATCCTTTTTAACAGCTGGGGGAGCATATAACTATAAAGGATGTGATCCCAATATACCAAGTTCCAACATTCTACTGGATGCATGTAGAAAGCATGCATATACCATGAGGCATTGCAGGACTGATGTTTCCAATGCATTGTCAACTGCTGCATGGGTCAGAATTCCCTACCCTTTACAGTGGGGTGTCCCTATTTTCCATTTTAGGACTTCCATAATCATGGTCATAGTGTCACTGGTTGCCTCTGTGGATTCAGTAAGTATGCTATGCTAATGCTTGCAATTGCAAAATATCATCTGCTTTTAGATTAAAATTCATAATGGTGATAGCAAAACCTTTAGAAATGTTAAAGATATTTGACTTAAATGCAAGAGAGTGGTGTGGTGCAGACCACAGAAGTATTCTCATTTATTTGGATATCTAAAGCTCGCTATCAATATGATGGACTTTCTTAGGCTTGAATGGCATGATAGAGCAGTTCCAATTGTAAAAGAAGGTTTTGTTGCGAGGTCCTAAACCCATATTTTAAATGTTAAGGTGGATTTTCATGTTAAAAAAGGGATCAAATGTGAACAGGTGATGAAACTACAACTGTAACTAAGTGAATGGTGTATTCATTTTCCAGGTTGGAACGTATCATACTGCATCTATGCAAGTTAATTTAAGACCTCCAACTCCAGGAGTTGTGAGTCGAGGAATTGCACTGGAGGGTTTCTGTAGTATATTGGCTGGTCTGTGGGGTTCAGGTACTGGATCAACAACTTTGACAGAAAATATTCACACGATTGACACAACAAAGGTGGCAAGTCGGAAGGTTGTGGAACTTGGAGCAGCTTTCACGATCCTGTTCTCATTTATAGGTAAAGCAACACCACTTGGTGACAAATCTATAATTAATGTCGAAATTCTTGGCAATTGAACATGAAGTTTTCACTGCTCTATACTGTGCCTCAGTTTAATTTTGGTGTATTTCAGTTACTTCTCAAAATATGGCTCATTTTATGCCTTGGCAGAACCTGAATTGCTGATAAAGTTATTAAAGTTTGATTGCAGCATCACATATTAGCTAAAAATTCAGATGCCTTAACACCTGAATTGCCTTTTTGTAGGGAAAGTGGGTGCCCTTCTTGCTTCCATTCCACTGGCCTTGGCTGCTTCTGTACTGTGTTTCGTGTGGGCTCTTACTGCAGCATTGGGCCTCTCAACTTTACAATATAGTCAATCGGCCAGCTTCAGGAACATAACCATAGTTGGTGTCTCATTGTTCCTCGGCATGTCCATCCCTGCTTATTTTCAACAATACCAGCCTGAGTCCAACCTCATACTGCCCAGTTATCTGGTTCCCTACGCGGCTGCATCGAGTGGACCATTCCATTCAGGCTTTAAACAAGTAAGTCACTTCTACATGCATACACCTCTTTGCCTTCAATAAAAATGACAAGGAACCAACAACAAAGATGAATGGTTGTATATACAGATAGATGAATATGTTGATCACGAAGAACATCCTTGATTTCTTCTGATTGAAATCGATATCACATGGATGTGAGTTCTCAATTTGTTATGAAGTTGAGCTAACTGGCCTTTTTGTTTTCTGCAAAACTTTTCAGCTTGATTTTGCAATCAATGCTCTTATGTCCATGAACATGGTGGTTACACTGTTGGTGGCATTCATACTGGACAACACTGTACCTGGCAGTAAACATGAACGAGGGGTTTATGTATGGTCACGAGCTGAAAACCTCACCACTGATCCCTCAATGCAATCTGAGTATTCACTGCCAAAGAAAGTTGCTTGGTGCTGCTGTTGGTTAAAATGACTGGGAGTCTGATACTTCTTGCTTCATCACTCTGGCTGCTTATTATTGGCAACAATATTACATTCCTTCTGGGAAAAGGTCGCTCCTAGGATATGTTTATTAACTTTTTGTTCTCTTATACATGGATATGTAATATAGCTTGAGAACATTAATTATGGTTGTAAAATTGCATAGCTGCTTTCACACGTCAAAGTGTCTACTGAAAATACATATAAGTGTACCTAGACATTTAAATTTTTTCTATTGATATATATTTCATTTTTGTAGTTTCACATAGGTTGATAGATATTTAGACTTGTAATATGTCAATTATGTCAGTAGGAGTTGTTGATCCAAAAACAACAATCGGAGGCAGTGGTACATCAAATGGTTGTCACAAGCATAACTTTCCAACTGTACATATGAAGTGAAAAGAATTTGATATTAATTTGCAACTTTAGGTGATGTGTTACTACTACTACTAGTACTACTCCGCCAGTCCTGAATGAGGGAGCGAAGGCTGTGATTCGGGGTGAGGAATGTGTGCTTCAGCCTTAGGTTTGTCGTTGGTGATGTGTCATGCCCCGATTGCAACCACTGTTCTATTGCTTCCTGCTCGTAAGAAAATCCATCCGCTGCCACGTGTGGACTTTTCATTACCTCCTGCACCCCAACATCACCAAAACACAACCTTAAATAAAACTGTTAAAAGCGCAATTCAAGCACTTCTGCAACATATCATACCCCAAAGAACTACAAAAAATAAAGGGGAAATCCTATTTAGCCTTCTAGTGTCCGAATCTACTTCAAGTAGACACAATACAAGATTACCTTTCTTTCACACTCCAGATCTTGTATTCTAGCTAGGATGCATATTTTTTTAGAGTATAAAATATCTTTATCGGTCCAATCTATTTAAAACGCACATAAAATATGTAAATTGCATTTTGAACATTAGTGTCTTGGGGTTAAATGAAGAAATCCTTACTTTTCCTTAAAGAATAATAATCCTCATCGACTTTATAATTGGATCTACACATCTCTCACTGTGAGGTTCACATAATTAATGTGTTTAGAACTTTAGATAAGCTTATTTTGAATTTAAATTAATTTCTGATCAAAAGTTTTTTTATAGAATAGCTTTAAAAAAGTTATTTCTCAAAATTAAACTGTGGCCAAACATGTACTTAGTGGCATAAATTCAATCTTACAAAAAGATTCTGGAGGGGCTAAGAATTTGTTAACTATATCAAACCTATTTATAAAAATCAAAAGAGCAAGAGACCAACCTGAAGTATAGGGCAAAGGAAAACACTCGGCACAACGCTGGAGCCATCATCCCCTCCTACTATACCTCCACCAGTGATTACCCTCCGTCCTTTCCTTGCTACAATTTCATCACCTTTCCTTCTTATCTCCTTGAGTTCCTCCATGGCCCTTGCAATGCCCAACTCAGGATTGGGCCTATCTTTCATGTACATGCACCTCATCGCCAGGCCTGCAATTTCTAACGCTAGATCCAACGGCCACGGTCCTGCCATCTCATCAAGAACCCCAACCAAGGCCTCTCTGTTCATGTCCAATGTCATGGCCTCCTCAGCAAGCCCGGCCCAATTCCTACCAGTCAGAACTTGCATCAGCAAAACCCCTAAGGCCCGAATATCTGACTCAGCGTTGCATTCCTGGTCATGGCACTCATTGAGCCCAAAGCCCGTGATCTTTGCAACCAGATTGCGGTCTAGGAGGACATTGGCTGGGGTCAAATGGCAGTGAAAAGCTGGCCTGGGCTTTACTGAATTGAGAAAGCTCAGGCCCGAGCAAACTTCGGCAGCTATTCGTATTCGGTCATGCCACCTTAAAGCCCGGTTTCTTCTCCTTGAAAAGAGCATGTCTCGTAAGCTTCCGTTGTGCATGTACTCCAAAAGTATGCATTTAGGCTCGGAGCAAAAGCCCACCATTGCAACCAGATGAGGTTGCCGAATGTCACCAAGGAGTTTCACCTGAACACGCTCCAGTAATTAGTAAAACCATGTACTGAAAAAACGGGGTCAAACCAGCCTAAGGAAGAGCAAATATCATCACTTTGAATGAAATAATTTTGATTAGCACACAAAGAAGAAAAACATCTGAGGGAGTGTTTAGTTTGAGTTTTCATTTTCAGTTTTTCAGTTTTATAAAATTTATAAAGGAAAAATTCTGGAAAATTCTGAAAACTGAAAACTCAAATCAAACTGCACTAACCTTTCTTAGCTAGTCCCAAATTTTTAGCATGATTTACACAACTTAATGCATGTTAAACAGTAAGTAGTTCACACTCAAAAATGTATGTTATGGTATGCATGCATGTTTGCGCACTTTTCTGCCCCGTAAACACATGCCTACACATGTCTGGTAAATTAAACCATCCAACACCAAACTTCAATTGACATGTGCTAACCAATGATTGATGCAGTTAAAAAGAGCACGACAAGCAAGAGTGTCCAAACCATTTCATGTTTACTACCTTAGATCGGAAATCTTGTGGTGACAAAGAGTGAAAAGAAGTGAGCATCTTGATAGCAACGGTGGAATGACTCATTCGTCCTCTGTACACATTGGTCCAGTCCCCCCCACCAGACTTGAACCTCAACCTCTCCGAGAAGTTGTCGGTGGCCAACCTCAGCTCCTCCTCGGAGTACTCCCTGAAAGAGCAACACGTCTCCCCGCTCAGCCTCGCGGCCATTCCAATGGCGTCCTTTTGCTTGCAGAACTCGATCCTTCTGTTGAGCACGTCTCTCTGGCTCCTCAGCTCCTCTATCTCCCTCACCATCCGTGCTCTCTCAAGAACCGCACTGTCTAGTTGCGCCTCCGCACGTGACTTGGCCCGTGCGGACACGTGCAGCCTGTTGGAGAGCTCGGATTGGAGCTCTGACAGTGAGCTGAGCCTCCCCTTGCTCTCTTCCACGTCGATTCTCAGCTCCTGCGATTGCTCCTTCTCTGAATCCAGTTCCTTCTTTAGCTCTTCCCTTGTGCTCACCTCTTCCTTTATTCGTGACTCGAGTTCTTCAGCCTAAACATAGATGAGAATTTGGTCACAATTTTAGATCTTTTTTTAAAAAAAAAATACCATTCAATTACAATAACCTTTGGACGATTAACATAGTATGTTTTTATTTTAAATAAACAAGATTAACATAGTATCATGTATATCTTTTAAGGCAAATTACTATTACATTCCTTGAGATCTAATGCAAGTATACATACACTTCTATTCACTAGAAATCTTCACATTTCCTAAATTTACAAGCACCAGTCTCCCCTTCATTTATCGATTCATTAATTTAAGCGTTAAAAATATACAACATGGCTATGATTATTATAATAATATTTTGACAACACTTATTATATAAATGGACTAAAATACATTTATCATCATGAGCAAAAGAATTTTATAATTATAATTTACGATAAAAAGGATATTTTGGTAAATCTATATATCAAATATTATCAAAATATTATAATTGTGTAATTGTTAATAATGTGCATATCACATGATACTTTTTATCATTTAAATTAATGAATCATTAATTGTGGAGAGGGTCAGTACAACCTCAAGGGCTTTTAATAATAATAATATTTTTATAACTAGAGGGATATTTAATAATACATCAAATCTTAGGGTATATTTATGAATTTAGATTTTAGAGGGAAAAGAAAAGATGGAAGACTTGTAGTATAAATTATATTACAAGTTATCCTTCCCTCCCTCCTTCCAAAATCCAAATTTGTGAATTTGGATTTTGGAGAAGAAGGAAAGAGAAGGGAGAACTTGTAATATAAAATTATATTATAAGTCCTTCATTTTCCTCTTTCCCTTCCAAAATCAAAACTTACAAACATACTATCAAGGTATGTGAGTATAATTTACTCTATCTTTTTGTAAAATGATACAGTTATTATTAGTGTATTAATTCTCTATAAATGATTATTATTTAATAAATTGCTAACAAATTCAATAGTTATACAATTTGTTCTTTTATGTGAACAATTGAGTTCTACATGAGAATGTGATAATATTTTGTATTTTTGAGAGACTTATTCAATGATGATGTGATCATCACAGCTATGCAATTTCAAATACTAAAATAAGGTTTTGCATAAATAAAAGACAACGGTGTGCGTATCCAAATTGTTTTTGAACATTAGTATTACCCTACAGTTGCATAAGCAAATTGCCCATTCTGCTTTTGCATGTCTCTGTGCATTATCCTTGGCTTCTTTCCTCTTCAGTTGGATGGACTTGTGAGCTCTATTCAGTTTATTTTGTAGGATCTCAATTTTTTCTGCAGCACTCTGAATAGGTGGCAAAATTAGGGAATACTTTTGTTAAATAAATGGACCATGTGAAATAACAGGTAAAAAGGAAACAAAAGCAATGACAATACAAAATAGGAAACAAAAAGTATGTGAACATACAAAGTCAGTAGTCACAAAAGTTTACTATTGAAGAACTTTTTGAGTCCAAAAGAAAGCATGAAAAGCAGGCATGATTTATGGACTAGATTTAGATTAGAAAATGGATTACATGCCCCGGACCCAAACATACCCTTAGCTTAAAAAGGGTCCCATCAATATTTAAAATCAAATGCTAATTAGAGTCAAAATAAAGATTATATTTTTCAAAGTAAGGAAAACATCATAGGAATGAGATGGCTGTTGTAGACTTTCATAAACAGACGCCTTATTTTTCAATATTTGTACAGTAAAAGCAAATTATTTTCGATTACTTCAGCATCAAATGCGAATGTTACGATTCGAAGAGAAAGATAAGAGAAAAAAATTAGTAAATTCTTCAAAGATATACATCAATTGGCACTTAATTATAATTATGGTGCTCTCATAGTAATATATTTTATTTTTTAATGAGGTCACAGTGATATTTAACAAATCGGTAAAAAAAAAAAACTTCTTGTACCAAACAGATATTATGGAAAGTGAAGCCAATAATAATCTAACGGCTACCCAGAACAAACAAAACGAAACAGAACAAAACAGATAAAAATAAAAATCATATTAGCACTAATTAAGGCCACATATTTCAAGCACAATATCTATCATTATTTTACCGTATTGGAATTGTTGCGTTCAGTGACATCTGGCTCAATTGGACTAATCTGCGAGCCGTCATTGTCTTGGCCACAGCTCCCTTCCTCTGAATTTGAAGAAGACATCAATTCTTGATAATAATTTTCAATTTCTTGGAGATAAAATTCCCACTGGCTTTGAGTAACCGGCGACTCCAATTTTGCTGAGGAAGTTGATCCACTTTTACCTTGGGATTCACTGGATTTATCATTGAACATTTTTTCTAGCCAATCTTTGAAACTTACCTTATCCCTCATCCTTGCAACTATGACCCCATTATCATCCTCCATGATTTTCTCATCATTCTTCCCTCTGAGGAACACTTGCTTCCCCCACAAACTATGAACAATTCACAGAAGGAAGGCTTGTGCTGATTAACATAGAACAATCCACTAATGGCAGCTTTTGATTTCCTAAGTAAAACATAATGAAAATAAAAAAAAAATTAAGGAAAATCAATGAATTTAGCTACCTTATATATTCTGGAAGAAAAAGAGAAAGGGAAATGAAAGATTACAAGGAGGGTTTCATGAATGAAAATGCCATGACCAATTTGGTTATTCCTAGACCAAAGATCAAGTCTATGATTCGCTTTTGGATAGGTTCATCACATTTCTCAACTTCAAGAATTTCTGCTGGCACCTGAAATATGCAAAAAAAAAAAAAAAGAGTTTGGGAGAAAGCATTTGAAGGAGCTTAATTTAATTTCATTTCATATGATCCCAGCAATAAGCTCTGTAATTCAGATACTAAAATTTACATACAGACCTTGACCTTGCAACAGTGAGCAATATACTTGGAGAACTGCTTGTTGATTTTCTCTTGCTCATATATCCTGAGAATTTCCAGCTTCTTATCATTCACAGAACTTGCTGGAAGTTTCCCAACTGCAGCAGAATCACAAATCTAAGAGAAACCTACTTGAATTTCAATGCAAACAAAGACAAAAAAATAAATAAATAAATAAACAAAAGGGATTACATACAAGTCCAACTTACATGGTGTAGAAACATACTCCTTGGAATTGTTGTGATTCACATGGAGAATAACAACATAAATTGAATGAGAATTCCATTTATTGAAAACCCAATTCAAAGTCTTGAAACCATCCTGCACATCATTACCAACAGCAACATAGATTTTCTCCCTCTGGGTTGCATCCATTTGATTGTTCCAAGCTATACTCAACTTCCCTCTCTGGTTCCTCACAATCAAGAAGAATAAGCAAAATCAATTCCAGTGAACCCCATATCACTGTACACTCAAACACCCCTAAGATAATTCTAGATTCTATGTTATGTTGATAGGTTCAGTGTGAAAGTATCATAGTGAAAGGAAACGAGAAAAGTGTTGGTATCTCATCAATTTCAAAGCTTTCTTGTGCCAAATTTCCTAAGTGTTTGGTTTAAGCTCAATTATATTATATTACTGCTTTTTATGAGGATTTCCAAGGGAAGAGATGAAGGGGACAGCCCCCTTTGGACTTTTGTGTGTGGCTTGTCACGCTTGGAGACATCATCATCTTTGCTATTTGCATTTCAGTTGTCATAATTTACACTGTTTTACCCAGACTAGACTTTTGTTCTTTTTCTGGATTATAATAAGCCGTGTGAACAACTAACCAGTTTCATTAAGACTTGTGGTTGTCATGTAAAACTTTTTTATTTAGCCAGTGAATTACCATGTTCAATTAGTGTAACAGTTGCGACCTCTTCATTATTTTCCTTTTTGTTATTTTAATGTTTTGTTGAGCGACTTCAAAATTATTGCGCAACTCATCTATGAACTAAAAAGAGACTTGCTTAAATTACAGCGGAGATTAACTTTGATATATGTAAGGAACATCATATTTACCAACATATGATCGGTTAGAGTGGTATGTGTTCATTTTTCTTAATAAGTGCTCTCAGGATTCGGGCCTTGGATATGTAAATATCGGGGTTTTAAAAATGTTTTTGAACAAAAATCAAATAAAATTATTTTTTTTAGGAATCAAAACTTAAATTTACTTATTTTTTGGGATAATAAATATATTTAAATCATTTTTTTATGACGTATCTTGTAAGAATTGTTATTCAACTAATCTATAAAGTACTCTCGGGAAGAATGAACTCTCTTGATAAGTATCCTTTTTAACTTTCAAAGTCTGATTTTTATTTTTTAAAATACTCTTATTATTATTATTATTATTATTATTATTATTATCATGCAAAATACAATTTTCATATGATTAAATAAGAATATTATATAATGATGTAGGATTTAATTAAAATATATTGATATTGTAAAAAAAAAATTTACACTATCATCCAATTAAATTATCTTATATGCATGACTTTAAAATTAAAGTAGAGGATGAGAATCAAACTTGCTATGCTTATATGGCAATATGTGATTTGATAATTTTGTAAAAAAATTTAGACTAACAATATTTCAAAATTAAACTCAATGATATTATACCCAAAAAAAATCACTCATAATGATATAATCATACCAAATTTGGCCAATAATAATAATAATAATAAATATTTTAGTATCCTGGTGAGTTACAAACTTTTTTTTAATGAAACAAATTATGTTTATGCTTTTGACAAATGATGTTTCATGATAAATTTTGTGCATGTTTGTATTCCCTTATTTTCTGTTTGAGAAATGTTTACAACCAAAATCTAACAGAAATAAGTTTTATCTAACGACTTATTTTGTGTAAAAACTAGGTAAAACTAAATATGCATTTTCTGTTAAAATTTTTTATTTTTAAGTCATACTACTGTTAAAATTAATCTGAATATGCTAATCAACTGGGGCATTTATTTCAAGGTTTAAAATTATATTCTCAGAATCGCATTTCTAGAAATGATATTCTTAAGAATATTATTCAAATATCTTTAAAAAATTATTTATTTAGAATTAAACATTCATGGGATTATTTGTTAAGATTCCTAGGAATAAATTTAAAACTTGTTTATTTTACAATCTATATTTCTAGTAATATATGTCATAATTTTCAAAATATCCTTAACACATTAACTTCTAGAAAAAAAAGTATACATATATATATAATATCATAAATGTTACCCGATCAATAGAAAATTAACAATTAACTTTTTCAAATTTTTTAATCCCATCCAGATCAAATAATTAAATAAAATATTAAAAAAATAACAATTATATCAAATGAAATTACACTTCCAACAAATAAAAAGAAAAAACAATTATAAAAAGAGAAAAAGTCAAATAATTGAGAAATAATTTAGTAATTGTGCTTAATAATTGTGATTTTTAAGTCATGAGAATTTTTTCTCCATTCTTCAACTTGGGGATAAAATTTCACTAAATTATAGAAAAATCTTGTCCCATGGACTAATTAATACTCAAAATTTTTTTTGTAAAACTTGTAAAACGTAAAAATATATCATTCTTAATTATCTATTTTAAAAAATAATTAAATATATTTCGAAATAAAATATCTTTTTTGTTTTCGATCTGAAGGACTTTTTTTTGTGTGGAGATATTTGATTACCAGCTAAACCTTTATGTTTTGGGTCAACGAATAAACACTGAGCTATCAACGTACGAAGCCCGGTGCTGCTTTAATTTGCGGTTAAATGAAGGGAAGGGGCCTTTCTTTGCCTGTTTGGGTGAAAGGAACTTTTCGATTATCAATTTATATACCTGCAATCTAACACGGAGCGCTTTGCATTGATTACAGTTTTATACTTCGATTTGATTTGGTCATTTTAGTTGGGCCGTTATTGAAGCGGTCTACCTCGTATTTGGATCAAATTGCACGACAATACTTTACATGGTTCCATACGTTTCGTGAATGTGGATTAATAGCAATGCATATTCGTTTGGCATTTGATGATACGCTAAAAATTAAAAAGAATACTTGCATTAACGGCGAAGTATAATAAAGAATTAGTATAATAACTTTTAAAAACTGGTGTCTCATTCAATTTTAACTAGAATTCTAAAATATAGTATGTCATTTAATTGTGAAGAGTATTAAATTTTTATATATTAAATGAAATATAAATTGAAAGCATTCCATTAGCCCAGATTACAAATAATTTTGGATATATGTTTTTGTGACTTATATAGGTTGACTTTGGTTAGAAGATAAAAGTGAGAGTAAATTTTTTATTGATAAGTTTAATATAATTTTACATGAGACTTATTAATGAAAATTTTACGATCACTATTATTCTTCAACCAAATACACCAGATAAAAAAAAAAAAAAAAGTATGGTTTATTTGGTGACAAGTGTGTGCTATAAATGCTTTCAACAAAATAAGTGTCTGTTCATTAATCAAAAAATGAAAAATGTGCCTATCATGAAATATTATTCATTTATAGTTGTTAATATTTTAGTTAATTCAGTTAAAATTTGATTAAGATAGAATTATTATGATTTGATGTAATATTATATTTCTCTTCCTTTGACTATAAATAGCCCTTTAAATATTCCATATAGAGTATATTTAAAATTATCAATAAAACTATTATTTATCTTATTCTTATTATTCTCTCTATTCTTATTTTTTACAACATTGTCTTTAATTTTTGTACGGTACATTAGGCATAAGTGTAGAAGCTATAATAGTTGGTTATTTTTTGTTGGATCCAGGCTCACAAACAACAACCAAAATGAGACCTAGCCCAAGTAGCTAAGCTACTGCAGCAATGAGGTGAACTATTGGCCCAATAAATGTCTACAGACCTTCCACCAAAAACCCAAATCATAAGACCATTTGTACCCAAAAAAATGAAGGGAAATCATAAGACCATCGACGTGAAGATTTCACTAGAACTCATATATATTTTGAGTAAATTTGAATAACCTGAATCTTACAAAGAGGAGCCACACTTCCATAACACATCGTTCAAGAACAAATCTGCGAGGCCCAGTCCATACATTATTGTGCTTTCTCCCCTGAAGACTCATTCTATTACTTAATAATCTTGAACCAAAAAAAAAAAAATTACTTAAGATATGTTTGTTTCAGACTTAAAAAAAGATGATATGAAACTTAAATTTTATATTTAATTAAAAAATTAAAAATTTATTATTTTTTAAGCTATCTTTTTTAGCTTCTACAAAAATGACACAAGCTAATTTTTTTTATAAAATTATTCAAGTATACAAAAGTGATATTTTTAGTGAAAAAAATGATTTTGAGTTAAAAAATCGAAGCAAACACACCCTTAATAATTCATCGTTAATTAAAGGCAAAGCATTTTTTATTTGTGATATCTGCTATTAAAACGAAAATAATTAGATTGACACGCATTACACATGTATAACCTTAGTTTTTCTTCTACCCTCTAAAGTCTTACCTTTAATTAATGATGATGATGTTTCCTTGCCCCTTTAATTTTTTGGCTACTGAGATTGGTTAATTTTTTTTATCTCTCTGCATGTTAATGGCGGTGTCGAGTAAGCAACAACTGTTATACTTAAATCAGTTATCATACTAAATTACAAATACTATATAGTACATACTACTTGCTTCTCCCACTGAGGTTAAAAAAACCAAAAAGGCTTTGAATTCACGTTACTGTTTAGGCATGTCACGTGCACGGTGGGTACCACTTGAAATTACTATATCATTAACATGGCTTTACACTTAAATTAACAGCAGGATTAATTTAAGGGGGAGGAGAGAGAGAGAGAGGGGGGTTGGTTTGGATATATTCAAAGCGGATTAAAAAAGGCAGGGAACAAATAAATTAATAACAAAGATGAACATTTAAGACATGATTATGTTAGTATATGTCGGGACAAGGGAACGCACGTGCGTCGCCGAAATCATCGTTCCTGCAAAATTTGAAAGAAAAGAAGGATGCGGTGCACGTGCTTACCGGTCAATGGTCAAAAGCCAGGATTTAATTTAGCTTTACAGAAAGAAGATGAGAACGATGATTAGGATCCCTTGGTCCCAGTCACAATCTAAGAATCTAACTCCCTCATCATCACCGTGCAACAACTTTAATCACACCCCTATAATGATCAGGGGCTTTCAATACTCAAAATTATGCTAACCAAAATCGTTAATTGATGAGTATGAAAATTAAGATAAGGCTCCCTATTCTTCAACAATTTTACCAAGAGGAAATGGATATTAGATGGTAGTATAGTATTTTAAATTTCTTTTTATGTATTCTATATTAACATAGTAAATTTCTTTGATTTGTGGGAGTTAAGAATATTCAAATTAATTAAAAATTTAAACGAACAAAAATATGGAAAGCTTTCTTTTTAATTTTTTATTCTCTTTCTTAAATATAGATAGACGTCGCTAATGGTTGAGCTTCAAGTGGCACAAATATGGAAAGCTTGCGTATTAAAATTGGGTGTGGTTGGTTTAAAGTCGTGTACTTCTACTTAATTAAAGTAAGCATGCTTCTGAAGTCTAAAACAAAACAAAACATGGCCATCCTTTTTATATATGATCTTTTCCCATAAAAAATAAGACTGATAGAGTATGAACTAGAGAAGATAGTAGAACAAAATATAGAAATCAAATTGATCATGACATAAAACACAGAGCCACGTTTTGATTTTAGTATTTTAAGTAACGTATACCTTTAACTAATAAAATTGTAGGGCTGAGGCAGTTTGCACATTCCTTTTGTCTGGGGGCACCACGTGTGATGTCACATGCCGTTTTGAAAGTGGGATAGACAAGAACAAGCAAAATTAGTCACCTCATTTGCAACTTGCAGGTTGCTGCGTCAAGAGAATCAAGCTAGAGAGATTATTACTCCAAGCTAGCAAATGTGTGAGCGTACACAAGTTGTACCTCCACATAATTTTTTATATTCACCAACAAATTTTGGTATTGTTGATTTGTGTCTACGTGTGGAAAACTAGGAGGATGTTAATTATTCGATAATTCATGCATGAAATGTATGATTGAACGGAGAAAATGAACTTGGAAGCTTCTTTTTGGATTATATGATGTATTTGTATTCTACGGGAAAATGCTTCCGTATATATAATAAGAAGAAATAATAAATGTTATTTATGAATATATGATTATAAATTTCTGGAATAACTTCTGCGGTCTCACATCGCCCATCACTTTTTTCAACTCACACTTATGATGATTTTCTTTGCAAAACCTGACTGGTCGCCTAATGTTTCATAAATTTTCGTACCAACATTATTGGTACCATTTAGCATTGCTCTACTGCAAAACATTAATTTATGTGTGGTGTTCGGTAGCTGTAAAGTGTTGAAGGTTTTGTGCTTTAACTGAAGTGTAGGCATACATAAAAATTTACAATATTTTCACTAATGTTAAATTGTTAATGGGTTAGTTTAGTTTGAATTTAAAGTAGAGTAAATTCAAACAGAACTAGTCAAACTTATTTAAGTTTGTTTTGTTTAATTCTTGAAAAAATTTCAACCAATCCAAATTCGATAAATTTTACCAAGAGTTTTTTTTTCGATTTTGTTGCTACTTGGACGAAAACAAAAATAGGAAAAACAAAAGTAAAGCGAAATTATTCCCCTTATACTTTGTTCTGAGAAAAAAACAAAGAGAAAGTTGAACTTTTACGATAAATAACAATATGACCAGCATAATGGATGCTAATTAATTATTAGTAATCCGCTACACGACAAAGTCTTAGTCAATGTTCGGTATAATTATAGTAGCTTATTATGTTTTCTTCAAGCTGGCTAGCTCAATGACAGCTCTTGCCTTGTTATAACCCGAAATAACTTGGGCTACTTTTGTTCAAATTATAGAATCCGCTAATAAAAAAAAGCAGGTAGAAAATCCTCTTTACTTAAGGGGATCCAATTTCACCTTTCTAGTTTGTTTTCATACCTGAGGCGCTACAGAGACATTTCATCCTAGGTGTTCAACAGCAACAAGACGGTGCATAGAGCTAAAGGAGATTGAGACGGTGGCAGTTGTTAGGATGGGAAAACAAATTATCGAAATATTGCATCTTCGACTGCTTATTAACATTGTGATAGCAATTATGTCTTTTAGGTTTACTATCTCCAACCATGCTTATATACACGCTAATTCCACCCCATTTTCAGTTCTAGTTTATCAAATTGGAGATACAGGGTTTCACTATTTGAGAGAATTTTTACTTGATTGACAATGCGGGTTTGAACTGGAAATAGTAAACCTAACATGGTTATAATTAACTTTAGTTAGCGAAAAAAATGCTAGAATCTATCTATGATATATTTATACTTTCATAAATATCAGTTGGTGTCATTATAATCCATATACTCCTGGCTTCTAACAGTGAGTGGATTCAAATTTATAATTTTATTTTCAATCATTATAAGTATGTTTTATACATGATGATTGTTAAGCATAAAATTAATATGAAGATATGTATGAAGATGAATTTACAAGTAGAAATATGATACAAATATGATTTTCCACACATGTCTAGTTTGAAAGAGTTATGAATCTCTTGATTTTATCATGAAAATGGATTTTAGAAAACCATGGGACCATGATTGATAGATTGCATGCTATGGAAATGTTTTCTATGCAACTTTAAGAGATTTATTATAAGAATATATGATTCAATAAGTTGTCTTTTTGTTAAACATATTTGAAAAGTTTATGATATTTTTATGCTTCAAGACTTGAGATTTCAAATATGATTTTAGAGTACCAATTAAGATATTTTGGCAAGAATGTCAAAAAGAGTATGACTTAGTTTTATGAATAGAGATGCTAGTATGATGTCAAGCTTTCATGATTATAAACGTTTTTATTTCAAAGTATGATATTAGAGTCATTGAGTTATGAAAAGATATTGGCTAGAAAAAGATTTTAGAAATTCATTTTACCATACTCAGAAGTATGAATTTTAATATGATTCATAGCAACCAATGATATTCTGTGGGTTTGAAATCGAAATGCCTACAAGCGGATGATCTATTGGGCATAATTTCATAGTCAAGTTATGCCAAAGTCAAATTATTAGAGTTATTTGAGTTTAGAGCTTTAGAGTTTCAAAATTTTTATATTTAAATGATTTTATGTATATTAGAGGTTTTATGATTTCAATAATAGAGTAATTATATAATAGAGTTTTAAACTTGGAAAATAGCCTAGAGAAGAGTTTTAGAGAAATGATTAATTTATAATTTGGAGACTATATGGTAGCTAAAGAGAAACAACAGTGAGTAACGCAAAATGATCATTAACCTTGGTATCAAGTTGTCCTGAGAGGACAATCTCATAAGGCAAGAACGGAACCTAGTTAGGTGTCCAAATTAGATAACTGATGAATCATAAAGCAGAACATTTTCGATTCTCAAAGAACCATAGAGTAGAGATTCTTGTTTCTCTATTAGAATATTATTATTTATGTTTTAAGAGAGTATTAATATTTTTCAGAGAATATTTGATTTAAGAGTTGTTATGTATATGTACAAAAAATGATTTCTCAATAGAGTAAGAATTTAGAAATGTTTTTCTATGAATTCATAAATAGAGAAATACCTTTCTATATAGATGTGCACATAAATATCAAGTGGTTTATGATCGTTGCATGTATATTGCAATATATATATTCTTGGATGTCCCATGTGGGTGATGGATGAGAGCTCACTCACTTAGTCCATTAACTCACCCTCTCCTCTCCTCCTCATAGTTAGGTCCAGATGTTCTCAGCCTCCTATTTGGCAGACAATTGTTCTCAGTTGTGAGTCTTACTTTGAAGTAAGACCTATTTAAAGTCTTGTTAGAGTAAGTGCTCAGTAGATGTGAAGGAAGGATCAGAGTCATGCATTATTTTAGATTATGTATTAAATTCCAGATACTAGACACGATTATGTATATGTTTCAGTTTTACAAGTATGAATTGAAATTGAAGAGTTTGATCAAAGTTATGTACAAGCTAGAGATTAAATTATGATTCGGTTCATAAGTCAAATTGATTTTCATAGTTTGATTAAGATGTTTTCAGAGTTTCATATATCAAGTATTTCAGTTTTATAATTTAGAAATAAAGTTTAAATAGAAATTTAGATGAAGTCATGATTTCAAAATGAAAATTTTGTTATTTTATACATATAAATAAACTCAGAAGTCATAAGGTTATAGAATGAGATTTCACAATGTTGTCATTTTCTAGTTAGGTCGTGACATTGTTAGGATGGGAAAACAAAAGACTGAAATATTGCATCTTCAATTGCTGATAATATATTACTCCCATGCATCATTCATTATTAATAATCATTTTAGAAAACCAAGATAAATTAATATATTAAAATATTAATATATATGACCATAATTGTAGCCAAATATTAATATATTAATATATCAATTTATTTCAATTTTCAATACGACTATTAATAATGAATGAAAGAAAAATTTTTTATCTTGCTAACAACTAAATAATCATAAATCATAGTAGGCTTTCGGAATATAATGTCTAAGCATTATGTATAGGCCGCCGAAAGTTAACAACTAATTTGTGTAAATAGTTTATTTAAGTTTTTATATAAAAAAAATTTTTGAAAATTAACTTAATTATAAATAAGTTATTCTATGTTTGAATGTGCAGTAATATAAGTGTATGTTTTAAGTATTTTAAAAAGTGTTTTATGGGAAGTTTTATATGTATTTTATTATTTTTATTCTTTTAAAAAAACTAAAAATGACGTTTTAAAAAATAATAAATTGTATAAAAAAATTAAAAATATGATTTTTTTTAATTTGACTTTAAAAAAGTTAAAATGAGTCGCGAATAATGCTATCTAACCGTGCTTATATACACGATAATTCCACCCCATTTTCAGTTCTAGTTTATCAAATTGGAGATAGAGGGTTTCACTATTTGAGAGAAAGAATTTTTACTTAATTGACAATGCGGGTTTGAACTGGAAATAGTAAAGCCAACATGGTTATAACTTTAGTTAGCGAAAAAAATGCTAGAATCTATCTATGATATATTTATACTTTCATAAATATCAGTCTTCTTTTTTTTTTTAATTTCCTTTCTGTTTTGAAATTTTGATAAACTTTTTGTTTTGATCAAACACACATATGAATAGAAGACTAGTTAACATGCTCGTATTTAATTGATCGTTACAGCTTTTATATACCCGTAAGTAATTATAACATATAATTATATATATAGCATAAAAAATAACATTTTTTTAATTATAAGCAGTATAAAAATACATAATTACATGTTATATGTTAGTCATAAGAATAACATATTATAGAAGTTTATATTATTATATGTCATATGTTAGTATAAAAAATAACATAAAATTATCTCCCATATTTGTGATGCTAATCCGTTCGATATATGTTTAAATTAGTTAAATTGTGCATGGACTAATTATCACCTTTCTCGAATCCTGTTCTTAGATTAAGAAAAAAAAATTAGTATGCATCATCCATCATCTAACATATTAGTTTTGTGGTTAAATATTATTTCTCACTCCTCTTTTAACATTTTTAATATAATTACTGATGTCTTCAATAATAAGTGATATAGCGAATTCTATTATTCTAAAAGCACTTAAAGAATTTTCCTTCCCAATAATTGAAAAGTCTTAGAAGGCTATTATCCACTCTAACTGATGAGATAAAAATTCCATTTTTACGATCAAGCATCTGATTATTTCATTTCAGTGAGCACCCATAATTGTCATTCATAGATATAATACGTCTGATCATTGACGATGGAGGGGCTGGCATGTAACGAGATGGGAATGGGCCTTCAATCATACTAACTTTGGCAGGTTATTTGCTTAGGCATGAAAGTGAGAGGCGGAGTTAACGGTAGCTAGCATTAGCAATGAGCAGCGCGAGTGATGACAGTATATAGCTAGAAGAACAAAAACAGAGAGAAGCACCCATAAACATACCACACCAGCTGTCTCCATCAACCAACGCAACGAGAGGCCACGTCTCATGCCGTATGGAATTAATCATCACTGATAGGGACCCATTATTAATTCCCCCAAAGCAAACAGCACACATCACACACATAAATATAAATATAAATATCGTCAATTAAAGATTGCGTGGTGTTGCATTGCACCGAAGACCGAACAAATCACCCACTAATACGTGCATATATATATATATATATATATATATATATATGCCTTCGCCCTTCTTCTACGCGTGTTCCTCTTGTGAACAAAGGAGAGTGATACTGGATGTGGTTTATTTTGGAGTCAAGTTCTTCGTGGAAGAAGAAAATATCAAAGTCAAGTTCATTGAATAAAAGCTCTTAGTTGGTGCCTGATGCTAGCAGATAGAGCAGGGTTCTGTTCTACTTGATGACTACTAATTAATTATTTTGTTCATATATACTAGGTTATAGTTGTCTCTTCCTCCTTACTCTATATATAGTCGTCCCTCCCCTTGTAATTATAGAATGCACTGAGTTCGTTTTTAATTTTAGTTTCAACTAGCTAGTTGATTTTATTTTCATCAAAGTTTAAGAATAATTCCAATTCTCATCATTATCACCAGTAACATATATTTGAAGATATTAATAAAAACTGTCGTAAAATGTACTGTGTGGAAATATCAAACTGCCATTATGTGCATTACGGATTACTGAAGGCATTTCATGTTGAGAAATTTTAGTCACACACTCTTAATTCTTAAGTCATTATTTTAAACCTTTTAAGAAAGAAATTAAATAACAATTAAACATATGATTTGAACTTCGAACGAATCGCACCTGTCAATGACCCCAATAATTATTCTTTTACATATACTCTAATCAAGCACACGCTCATGGGAGCTGTTATTGTAAAGAACCGATTAGGCCTTGTATAATCACTTTCCTTGATAACTTAAATTTATTGACTGTCTCACTGTATGCGTGGATCTGGTCGCAAATAAGAATGGACGATTGGGTTTAATCAAACAATTATATAAACCATGATAAAGATCACGTATGTTTACTAATAGTCTAATACATAATGGTAAGTAAGTACTGATGCACAGTTAGAATTAATATAACTGCTAGATTTTGTTGAAATTTGAGAAAATTAATTAGATAGATTAAAAAAGTGAAAATCATTTATCTATTCAGAGTTCAAAAATAATATCAACATATTCGACAGAAATAATCTATCTTCAAATATTATTATCTTTCTTATCCTATCAATCTTTTTTTGTCACATGAAAGATGATAAATATATGATTAGTAATTATTTAAAAATTTTAAACATAATTAAATATTATCTTCCACATGATAATGATTGATTGCTAGGACAGAGAACATGATATGATTTGGAGACAGATGATTTCTTTTTCACAATATTTTTATTAACATTGTGATATAGCAATTATTTCTATTTAATGTTTTCTCATTTTAATTTGAATGTTTATTTTACATTTATTGGTAGTATAAAAAACTATTTACAGAATTTAATGTTAATGTAGTATGATATATAAAATATTCTTATATTACTATTTAATATTATACTAGCAATAAATGGTTATATATTTGTATTCGATCTATATAAAATACTTATGCATTATTATTAAATAATATTTAATTAATACCTCAACTAATGAGTTTGACTATGTTAGAAACTAATAAAGATAACATTTATGAAATAATCTTAAGTACTATGAACAATAAATTATTATTTACGTTATCATGTTTGATTATTTATTTAATAGTTTGATTATGATAATAATTATTTATTTAAACTTTTTAATACAATATATCAAATTTCAACACATAATCAAGTAAGGTAAAAGAAAAATTATAACCACTGCAAAAATATGTGTAATTTGAGAAGAGACAAACTGTAGATTCAATCTCCAGAACTTGCCCGTCCTAATTAAATTACATGAATCCTTTTGCATACACACTCATAACAGGTGGGATTCATTCGAGGTGAATGTATCGTCCATGGTAAAATATCTTAATTAGATTTAGGTGTATGCAGATCCTTAGAGTGGAAAAAAAAAAACAATTTTTTTTATATATTTGGGTAAAATTTGGGGGAAGAAACAAATACACAATTTGGTAAGTTTTAATAAATCAATGCACACTTTTTAATTTTAAATCACAACGTTAGTTACATTTTAGCCTAAAATAGTGTGTCATGCTATATAATAGTCTTAGGCGTTATGTAGTAGCCCTATTTGGATAAAATACTTACATATGTTAGATAAAAAAAATTAGGGTTAAATGCATTTTACCCCTGAATCTTAGGTCGTATAATTTAAACCCGACTTTTCAAATTGCATTATGACACATAAACTTTCAAACTGCAAAAAAAATTCCCAATTTTCAACGGTGCATTATGACATAAACTTTTCAAACTGCAAAAAATGCCCTAAAATTTAAGTCATAGCAGGGTGTCGTGTTGCACACAATAAAAAAAATTAAGGGGATTAATTACACATAGTATTCACGGACAAGGTGTGGCACAAATTAAAAACTTCAAGGGGGTTAAGTGCATAAAATCTTACCTTTATTAGTTGCCAAAATTATCCTGAGAGTATTTGCAAGTTTGAAAAGTTGAGGGTCTCGTGATGCGCATTTGAAAAGTCATGGGATAAATTGCACATAACCTAAAATTCAAGGGGGTAAAATGCATTTATCCCAAAAAAAATTTCATGTGTGTCATCTATTATCAGTTTAAATTTTTGAAAAATATAACTCATAAAATAGTATCAAAGTTTACATATATGATCAAATGAATAGTTATTCAATTCTTGTTGTCCTCCAACTTAAACTTTTGAAAAAAAAGATGATTTCGTGAAAACAAACTATTTATAAATGAAGGAAGTTAGGACCCAACCAAAATAACAGCAATATATGAGTGAAAAGATTAGTCAAATGATCCAATCTTATTGGCACAATAAAGGTTTTTCGTATAAGTCCGAAGACTTAAATTTATGTTATTTTTGTACCCAAAAAAAATTATGTTATTTTACAATGCTGAACAAGTTCGAATAATTAAGTGGTTGGGATTTTGAAGATCTAGCCCTTTTTTGTGATTTGCCAATGATGAAAGAAAATTATGTTTATTTTATAATAAACCGCTAAGTCGCTAACTATCAATCAAAAGTAAGTAGATTAAGAAATAAACAAACAAAACAGAAATTTGAAGTGACATTGGATGCTTTGCAAGGGATTGGAGAGGTGCGTAGTAGCTGCCGGTCTAAATGTGGTAGAACGCAGAAGATGATGCGTATTCATCGGCACTGCTTTATGCACTCATGTTTCCCGGCCCGATTCGAGTTTTTATCTTAAAAGTGCCACATCTCCTTATTAGTGTACATTAATCTTGGTCTTATGCTATAGCTAGGGGGGTGAGTGATAAATTATTGGAACCAATTTATTTACTACTCATGCTTCCCGTTTTCACGGCCTTTGGTCTAGTGGTCTACCACTGTGTGCGTTGCACCTTTGCCTTTTGATTTGTGCACAGAAACTTGATGTTGCCATTTCTTCGGAGCCAGCAGGCAAAAAGGGCACTCGGTGTTGTGCCTAGGGAGCAATGTATATAATGTATTGGCCTCTCTCGTCTCATCGGGTACTCCAATGCTGCCTCTCAAGTTTGACTAGAACGGTTATTAACTATTCACTCATTATTGTTATATATATAATTACCCACTTGAGTATTTTATGTGTTACCTATTTTATTGAATTGATTAATTGTGCTCGTGAAGTATCATTATGGTAAATCAGAAGGAAAGATTAAGTTTCAGTGGCTTTTAAGATCTATGATATCATGTAGGTTCCTGTCTTGAACGAACGTTGTTTTTTTGTTTTTTTTTTCGCTTTTGTTTGATTGAGTTGGTAGTCATCATCATATTTACATTAGGTTCAGTTGAATGTAATGATGCCTTTCTATGCGACAAGGTATTGAGTTTTTTGTTTTTTTAATTTCTAATAGTATCTCTTCACTCAATATGAGAAACTAATGTTTCGAAATGATGCTTAAGAGTATATATAAAACTAATATTTTTGTATGCATAAATTATAAAATTATACTCAAAACTTCGTATTAAGAGATTTTAAACCTCTTTAATTTCACTCGCAAACTCCTTGTTGCTCGAGAACATTCCTTCGATGAACAGAAATGAATATGCTGTTATATCTTTTTTAAAACATGATAAACAATGATATAGGAATGATCGGTTAATAACCATAAGGTGTGGTGTGATGGGATTAACTTGTTTAATTATGTAGTTTTCAATCTCCACTCATGAAAATTAAGTGCATTTATGAGGTATTTGCTTCTTTGGAAAGCTTACGAGGAAATAAATTATCTAGCAGTGAATATCTGATTTGATTTTGATAAAAAAAAAAAAAAAAATGATCAGCTAACTGGCTTAGTGGGAATGGATGAGTTAGATATCTTTTATGCGGCTGTAAATTGTTTCCAAAGCACTTGGTACTGTATAATTATTTTAAATTTCGCAAATTTAAAACAAACTATATAAATGTGAATCCTATGGCTCCGGCATTGACAATTTACCTTTAATTTGATCATGCGAGGTGCATTAGTTGATGTGGATGTAAGTTCTGACTCGGACACCGATCTCTTCAGTAGTTTACTTGTACGTTTAGGGCGGGAGTTGTGCAAGTTAAAACAAAAACTACTATCTTTTTCTATGATAAAAAGAAGCTCAACCTTTGCTAAAAACGGGAAACAATAACTACCACTATATTTGTTATGTTTTACTGATGTTTCGCATAGAAAATTAAAGTTTTTGTATTATTTTATTTCAATTATATGTTTGGGTAGAAAACAAAACGTAAAAAAAAACTTTGAATTGAAGAGTTTAGATCAATATTGTTTATGATAAAAAAAATTATAAAGAGACGAAGATAATTAAAATATGCAAGTCATTATTGAAAATGAGCGATAAATTTTATTTGCCAATTTTTTTTATATTCATTAACTTCTAAACTATTATATAGCATTTAATGTTGATACGATCGTCGGTGCAAAATATTTCATATTAATGTTAATCAATCATATATAATTTTTTGTACGATCTTATAAAAACAATAATTTTTGTATGATTTTTTCGGTAATTAATTATGATGAGAATCAAACGTTTTAATGACGTGATAATGTACTAGTTGATAACTGTACAAATTATATATTCTATAATTTTTACTAATATTAAATTAAATTTTTATTCTTTAATATACATAGAAATATATATATATATATATATATATATATATTTTTTTCATACCAATCTTCAAATTGAGTTTTGATGTATAAAACTTTAGGTAAAAATTTATTTTTTATCCCCAATCATTTGATAAGATTTCAATATACATATGGTAAATGATAACATCTACATTTTTATGTGGATGTTAGCAAGGTGAATATTTTGCTTTGGACCAATAACCTACTCTTCTTATTTAATGAAACATGTTAGTGTATGATGATTTTGTAATTTTGTTGCATGTGCATTAATTGACTCTTTAATTTGCCTAATTAATATTCTCTGTGATCTTTATGACATTTTAATATTCTTTTTCTTTTAAAATATCTGTCAATCAGGACAAACACATGTATTAAGAAAAATAATAACCCGTGTTAATAATAAAGTAAAACATAATGGATAGACTAATATATCCATATATATATATATTAATCGACATAGCACAATATTTAATGCTAATATAAAATGAAATGGTTTGAAAATGTGAAATTAATTAAGGACAATATTAAAAGAAAAAAATTAATGACGTATTAAAATATAAAAATTGACAAATATTATCTGGAACAAAAAAAATATCAAATTGACAAATATTATAAAATATGAAATTGTATGAAAATAAACAAAAATTTTGAAAAGGGAAGTAATTATAAAAAATTTTGAAATAAAAACAAAAAATATGTCAACATTTCAACGATATCCCCAACACCTTGGAAAATGTATTTAAATTATATTTGATATTTTTTGTTAAAAATATAGTTAATATTCATTATTTTTTGCTTTTAACTATTAAATTGTACTTAAGGTTTTAAAATATTAAAATTTTAAATCATAAAGCACCCTTAATATTAAATTATATTTAAGATATTAATGAAGTGAGAAAACTATTAAAATAATAATTAATAATGATATAATAAAATGACGTAATTATCGATAACTATAATTTCATTAAAGAAAAAAATGGTGGTTTTTTGTCTTAATAAAAATGAGGAACTTGCTATAAGCTCCGTATCAATGTGGAGGGTGTGAAGGGCTCCAAAAACAGTGCATTACCAAAGTTGGATGCAGAATGGCATCAATTCGGGGGAGTCGTTGGATGAAGATTATAGCATGTTGTAAACTTGATGAATAAGAGTATATATAAGATATTTAAGCTATTATTTTAGTTTTTTCATTGCGTATATAAGATATTCAAGCTGACTGTTCGACGATATTTTAGAAAAGAAAACGTTTGAAATATATAAATAGAAAATCAGTAGATACATCATTATTTCAGTCGGCAAATTGTTATTTTGTACAACCGCATCATAGTTACTACGTCTTCTCAAGTTGAATATGAGAAAAAGTTATGATATTTGTATTCACTATATATGAGATATTGTGTTGATTTATATGTCATTTATTATTAAATGTGGTAAAGATTTTATTTAAGTGAGATCTATATCTAATCCAATAATAAATGAGATGTAAATCAATATGATATCCTATATATAGTGAGTATAAATAATATCTTTATATGAGAAATGATTTAGACAGAATATTAGTTATTGTTGGTGGGAATAAACAAACAGGTATTGTACCGAAAAAGATAAAAAAAAACACAACACATACACAAACAAGTAGAAGAAGAGAGAAAAGTTGCGACTTCGAATTTTGCTTTAGGTCACTGAACCATTAGTCCATTACCATAGGTCCATACCAGTTCCGGGAGAGCTGCATGGGAGGAGAGACATTTTTTTTTAATGGTTATATTCACTCCTTAAGTTATCTTTAAGACAAAGACATAAGTATTTAAAGGTAAAGTCGGTGATTCAAATGTGTCCAAATCATTATTAGAATCCCCATGTGTAAGTACTAGAGTAAATATGGGTTTTAAAGTTTCATTAATTTGGAAATTTTTGCACACGTAAAAGAGTTATTATTTTGATTTTATGGTCAAATTAATCTTTATTTTTATTTTTAATTTGCTAAAGGAAAATTTAATTCGAAGAGATTTTTTAAAATTTTATTTGAAGATCGCGACAAATCCACGAATCGTGATAAAATTAACGCTCAACTGCATTAGCTAATTTTTCACGTTTTGTTGTCTTTTTCAAATATTCATGATAAAATTAAGAAAAATGATTAGTGTACAAAATTTTGCAATAATACTATATCACTATATATACATGCCTTTTTTTTTATTTCTCTTTCTTTGGGCTCCACATCATTATTTTGTCATTTTATGAAATTTATACTATGATGTAGAATTGTTGTCATATTTTTGTTATACACTAATCATGTCTCTAAAATTAACTGTCAATCACATTAGTTAACTTTTCAGGTTTTATTATCTTTTTCAAATATTCATAATAAAATTATAACGGTCAGCACGTTGTTTGTGCCTTTATTAAAAATTCATAATAAAATTAAGGCTTTTGATTTGGTACTCAAAGTATTGGTATCCTTTTGAATTTAAGAATTGTGATTTAATCATAAATATTTAAAATATTAATAAATTTAATTAGTGAACAATGATAAATTTATAGCCATAATTATCTAAAAGGTCCAATCCGTGAATTTTATAAGATATTCAAAAATCTCCTAAAATTAATGGTCAATTATATTACATTAAGTAACATTTCATGTTTCGTTATCTTTATTGAAAATTCATAGTAATATTAACAATCAACTGCATTAGTTAACTTTTCACACTTAGTTGTTTGTATTAATCATCCTTCTTGTTCTTTCAATATGGGGCCAAAATAATTATATATGCACAAGAATATAGATAATTGAATTTCACATTGTACCCGGAATTGACAATATAAAAAGCTCTTTTTTCTTTTAATTTTCTGACAAACAAATCTAAAATTTTAGATTGATCGCTAACTTTTGGTCTTATGAATGAGGGTTTTTACCCGTTGAGTTGGTTCAAAGCTAGATTAAAAAGTTAAAATCGATCAAATATAATTAGAAAAATGTTAGATAGCTTAGAATGGAGTTACTAAAACATAGCTTTTGTTTGTCAAAGTTTTTTTTTTTTAGTTTTAATATTTAAGTCTTCTATATACTCAAATACAGTTATGATTAAAAAGTCTTCCCAATAATTGCCATTTATAAGATTTAAACCTTGATCTTCTCATTTAAAACATAATTTTTTTTGGTACATAATTTGCTTAGCGCTACATATAACCAACTCTTATTTGGTTAATATTTAGTGAGTTCAAGAATAGTTTCCATTCAAAGTAATTATTACACTGTTATTTCAGTTCTTTTTGATAGTATGTTATTGACTTATTTCAGTTCTTCCACTAAGCAAATAAGATGAATGGCGGTTCTGCTATATTTTTCTTTGCCAATTTTATTTTTTCAAAAAAAGTTTGAACTACAAGGAAAAAAAAATTGTATAGCCACAATACACGCACAACATAGAGGCATATATAGCAGACCAGTCACTATATCTTTTCAAGATTGAATATTGTGAAAAATGACAGAGAGTTATTCTGGCTGGGAACAAACAAGCAAGTGCAAGTTGACGATGATGTTAGAGATGAGAGAAGAAAAAAGATCATCAGCTTAGTTATTGGTTTGAATTTTGCTTTTGTTACTTACTACAGTACTGGACTCTGGACCCAAACCTCTTCCGGGGGAGCTGCATGCAAGACAAGTGTGTGTGAAAACGCGAACACCGTTTTTCCCAAACCAAAATGCGGAAGGGCACTATGGTAAATTCCCCCCAACACGCCGAAACTAACCCTAACAAACAAATTCTTCAATTTTCCACCAGCCCGGATCCTTCGCGACTGTGTTTCGGACAAATTTTCTTCACTGCAGACCCAAAAGTCACTTATCTCCGTTTTCTTTATTTTTTCCCCCTTATTTTATTTATCATTTTCAATTTTTTCTTTTATTTATTTGCCACTCTCTCTTCTTTTGCTTCCTATAACTGACCTCAATCCCTCAGCTTTTGCGCTGAAACTCTTGCTGTTATATAACTTAACTCTCCACCACTCTCCTCTCTCTCTCTCTCTCTCTCGTTTTTGCTCTCATCAGAACTAAACTGAAGCTTCATAAATGAGCTTGCATGCATTCATTTTTCTCCAGTTTCTTCATCCTCTCCCCTTAATCACTTAGATATTTATACTATTTATTTATTTCCCGGTTTAAAGTAGTAGCGTGTAACCCTCGTGGAGAAGTGGCTTTCGTCAAAGAGTAACGCCCTATAAGCTGCCCAGCTTCAGGGAGAGATATCATTTCAGTTTCGGAGCCTAGCTTATTCTTCCCTTTATTGTGCGGCATACTGAAGCTACCATCTCTTGTCTCTTTCCTTCGTGTTTAAGAGGAAAAAAAAAGTGTTATAAACTCTTGATCCGGTTGTGCTTGGTTGCTGGTCAGAGAAAAGACAGACGTCAAATGGCTCGTGCAACTAACTGGCTATCGTTTTCGCTGTCCCTATGGAAATGCTAAGGTCCTCCGAACCCCAGTTCCCTCAATACGACGCCGCTTCACCCAACTCTACTCACTCCAACAACAACTACTTCCTTGACCACTTCTACGCCAATGGTAGCTACTAATAATTTACCACTCTCTCTAGCTACGTATACCAAGCTTCATTGTTCATCGTTTTCTTACGCCGATCATAATAAAAAATAAAAATAAAAATGATTGTTTATTTCTTTATTTTATTTTTTTGTTTTGCAGGTTGGGGGAACCAGGGAAAGGAACAGCAACCGGATGGCATGGCGGAGCCGTCGCTTTTTCTGACGAGCTACGTGGACGCCTCTCATAATCTCAGCCACGCGCCGCCGCACCCGGCGGCGGCTACGGTGCCGAAGCTGGAGGACTTTCTTGGCGATTCTTCGTCGTCGATGATTCGTTACTCCGATAGCCAGACGGCGGAGACTCAGGATTCGTCGCTGACGACGCACATGTACGACCATGGCGGCTCCGCCGCGTACTTCGGCGGCGGACGACAGCAAGATCTGAAGGCCATTGCCGGGTTCCAGGCCTTCTCCGGCGCCAACTCGGGCTCCGAGGTGGACGACTCGGCCTCCATCGGTAGGGTGCAACCGAACGAGTTCGGGACTCGCTCGGTTGAGTCGTCCGGGAACGAGTTGGCCTTCTCGAACGGCGGCACCACCGGAGCTTTGTCCCTCGGCGTGGCGCAGAGCTCAGAGAAAGCCGTCGTGGCTTCTGACTCCGATAGCTCGAAGAAGATCGCCGATACCTTCGGCCAGAGAACTTCAATTTACCGAGGAGTCACTAGGTAATAACCAATGTTCCATTCCACCTCTCTATTTTTTTCATTTTTATTTTTTATTTTATTGTTGAAATGAATGGTTTCCCTTTTTCACCCTAAAGGATCTTTTGGCATGTTGGGGAATATTGAGATTGTGATTTCTAGTAGTTGTTGTTTGACCAGAGTGTAAAACGAGGTCATGTGTTCATTAATTTCGCCTTCTTTTTCACATTTCTATTTGATATTTGATTAATATTTGTCTTTTATTTTTTCATATTATATTCCTGTTTTAAAATTTTTTTTGGGCTTACCATTCTGTTCTTTCATTTCAGACACCGATGGACGGGTAGATATGAAGCGCATCTATGGGATAACAGCTGTAGGAGGGAGGGTCAGGCCAGGAAGGGGCGTCAAGGTTGCGCTCTTTCTCCCTGCCTATTTTTTTGAAGTGAACAAACAAAGATGAGAATAATAAATTCGTAGTATAAAAATGAAAAAAAAATAATATAATTTGTATTTTCGTAGGGATCTATAATTATATATACCGTGACACTGAAAAGAGGGTTGCATGCATTGAAGGTGCATTAATGGTTTGGAGTGTGTGGCAGGACACCTGGGTTTCTTTCTCAACAGTCTTTTTTATGATTGACTGATGTTTGTGTGCTGCTATGTATGGCTTCTAGTACTTTGTTACTTCACTGTTTGGTTCTGCGTTTTCTCTTTCAATTGATTTGATCCGATGTGCCGCCATTTTGCCCCATGTGAAGCGGGTGCCCTCTGCATTTCTTGTCTGCTTAGACATGGATATATGTTTTCTTGAGGAGACTACTCTCTCTCTCACTTCCGTACCCAATTGGTGTTTGACGCCACCATGGCTAACATCTATCCATCTAGTCCTTCCTCTTAACTCTTGTGTTGTTCTGTTCTGATGAGTTGTAGGGGCTTTAACTTTTGCTTTTGCTTTCAACCTGTGCCAGACTAAAGCTGGGTTTGACCACATCACCCATCAATCCCCCCATATTGAAATATTTGTTTGTGCTTGCTTACTTACATTGAGGTGGTGGAGTGGTGTTTTCACTGCTAGCTGAAATTAAAGGGTTTTTAATTTGACAGTGCGGTCTGGCAACTCTCTGATGATAATGTGTCCTATTGGTTCTGAATTAAACTCACGGGATTTCTTAGATATTGTGTAGTAGAGACAAATTAAATTAAAATAACATAACAAAAAATATTGTAATGGGTCACTTTATTGGAAGATAGACATGAGAAAGAAAGCGCAAAAAGTGTGATGTCTATAATCTATCTAATGAGAAATAGGCAAGTCGGCGTTTCTTTTTTCCGCCTGTTTTTCATGTGGCCGGGTTTCGTGATATGTCTTTGACTATTAAGTGAGCTATACCTAGTGGGGTTATTGAAAATTTATCGAAAGGGAAAATAGTATTGTTAATATAGCTTAACTTTTTGGTACAATCAATATTCGACTAGTCCTTGTACTTAGAAAAGAGGGTGGGGTAGATGGATCTCATGCAATCCAGAGTTGCTTGATCTATCGTTGTAGCTAAAAAGGGCGTGAAAGAGTCCAAAAAATAAAAAAGAAAAGTTGCTTGTGTGCATGCACCGTAGCATTTGGCAAGCATATGATCACTTTTTCTCTTAGTCATTTTTTAGCATTTTTCGCTAGTATAGTAATTTTTTGGCAGATAATTTTGATCTTTCCGTTAGCTGATATTTGATGTTCTTGGCCTTTCCTTTGCATGGAACGTGACTTGGTGCATGTCTGGCCGCTACTCATCCTTTTGACTGCTACTACAGTGTATTTGGGTAAGAAATCTTTTCAGTTAGCTGATCTGCTGCATAAGTCTTCTCGATCAACCTATCTTAAGCTTTTGTACAGTTATATTGTTTATTAGAGAGGTGGTGAATTGTCATGGTTATCAGGTGGATATGACAAGGAAGAAAAGGCCGCGAGAGCTTATGATTTGGCAGCTCTAAAGTACTGGGGTCCCACCGCTACCACCAACTTCCCTGTAATTGTCACTTCTTGTATCATGTTTTGATTTTGATTGTTATTTCTCTGTGTGCATGAGTTCCTACGTTAATAGCTGAACGGAACCTTGAAACTGGACTATGGAGTGAGAGATATTCTACTAAAGTAATAGCTTTTAATTCATATTTAAGAACTTGTGAGCATATGCTCATTTTTTTTCGCTAAAGATCTAGGTGAATGGCTGTTGTCAAAGGAATATGCTTTACTTGGTGCGTAAAAAGTTGAGGCTAAGGTGCCAAGAAAGTGCATTTAGGATTTTCTGGCCAATGTGGGAAGGAGAAAAAAAATAAAATAAAAGAAAAAGATAGGGGGACCAGAAAAAAATGAGTTTCTGTATACCAGAAAATAAATTATATTTTTTACGTAGTGATTGGAATTTGCATCCTTCGCTTATTTGTATCCTCTTATTTCTTAGGTTTCCAACTATACAAAGGAATTGGAGGAGATGAAGCACGTAACAAAGCAAGAATTTATTGCATCACTGAGAAGGTTTGTCTGAGTTGGCCGTTCAATTTTAAACACTATATAGTATATACTTCTGTGTGCGGCTACTGAAATTCGGACGACACGTTCTTGCAGGAAAAGTAGTGGTTTTTCTAGGGGAGCTTCCATATACCGGGGTGTCACAAGGTTTGGAATTTTAAATGACTTAACATATTTTCTATGCATTTGAGATTTTGTTGTTATTGTGTAGCTTATGTTCCCCTTGGTCCAATATTTTATACTTGTTTTCAATTCTGCAGGCATCATCAACAGGGTAGATGGCAAGCAAGAATTGGCCGTGTTGCAGGAAATAAGGATTTATACTTGGGAACATTTGGTAAATATTTCAGCTTCCATCATTCATATGTTAAGAAAAATGATTGCATTGTTACGTGAATGGTCAAGTTTGACGGCATTTATCTATTATCGCCCAGTGATAAAGATTATCAGATTCAAAATAGATAGATCATAGCCCATGTCCCATATACCAGTAAAAACCTAGGAAGGAATAGTAAGTAATAGGTTAATAGGTCCATATTGATGATGTAAAATGCTAGACACTTAGAAACTGTACCATAATTTTGTATCCAGGACATGTTTACAGTTGTTAAGTTTTAGATGGATTAATGAGTTATATTATTTTATTTCATTCAACACTCATCGTGATTTTTGTGAAAGATTTTGGACATATTTTCGGAATAAATAGCATTACTTATTGATAACAAGTTTTCTTGGTACACTAGTCCATTTTTAACATTTTTTTTCTCCTAATCAAGAACTGTGTAAGTTTTTTTCTAGCAGGATTTAAATAGTTCTTTTAGCATGTTGTTTGCTGATTTATGTGCTATTATTGTACATGTTGTCATTTAATCCATTTTCACATGGTGACAGCAACCGAAGAGGAAGCAGCTGAGGCATATGACATAGCAGCCATAAAGTTCAGAGGTGCAAATGCTGTAACCAATTTTGAGATGAGCAGGTATGACGTGGAAGCCATAATGAAGAGTTCTCTCCCAGTTGGCGGGGCAGCAAAACGCTTGAAGCTTTCCTTAGAATCAGAGCAAAAACCCACTCTCAACAGCAGCAGCAACAGCAGCCAGCAGCAACCCCCGTGTGCAAATGTGAGTGGCAGCATCAATTTCTCAGCCATTCATCAGCCAGTTGCCACTATCCCTTGTGGAATCCCGTTTGATTCTGTGGCAGCATATTATCACCACAACCTCTTCCACCACTTTCAACCTGCCAACACTGCCACAGCAGAATCTGCCTTAACTTCCACCAATGCAACTGGATTTGCTGCACTGCCACCAACACCAGCAGCACCTGAGTTCTTCATATGGCCTCATCAGACCTATTGAGTGCTGACCTTATCTGCTAGTAATCAAGATCTTTTTGCTAATTTCATGTTCTGCTAACAAATCAAAAAGCTATAGTCACTGGCACAAATTTAGCCGACCCGTGTCCAATCCCCATCTAATTAACAACCCCTTCAGCTGCTAAGAAACATAGGATTTTGTGTTACCAAAGGCTAGGAGTCTTAGTTTAAAGTAGGGAGCTGGATTATGTAACTAATTACTCAGAAATTGAGGAATATTTTGGAGTTGTGCATTATTTATAGCTTTGCACAAAAATTCCTACATGCACCTTAATATGATCACCCTTGCTTAGATTATTACCTATTCTATTCGCTGTGCATGGTGCTTAACATTATCATGGCACGTGGAACAGTAAGATACGCTTATCACAGAATGATCCGGGCGGCATGCTTGCAGTGATTACTCGTTAGGCCTTTCTACTTGAATCCGAAAAGCTCTTTCGAGTTATTGATTTTCAGTAGAAAAATAAACAAACTTTCCTCCTCATTATTATCTTATTATCAAATGCTACTTGTATATACCTGAAACTACTGAATCATTAGTACTAAAAGATCAATTACCAAGGCGGTGTTAGAAAACTTACAAGCTGATAAACAATGATTTGTATTTGAAATGGCTACTAGAGTATTTGCTTTTATAAGCTGATAAACAACTACGTAGGCGGTGTTAGACTAACTCGTGTTTAGTGGATTAGGTTGAGTTGGAGCCATGGGTGGAGGGTTGACCCAACCCAATGCACACCCCTAGTTTCATACACGGTGCCTAGGCTATTGCTGGTTGTCGATTGGAAGATTCTAGCATGCTTTGATTTGAAATTTCTCTCATGTAGGCATTTCTATGTCTTATTATTATTATTATTTTTTTTGTGAAGGTCGGTTTTTATGTCTGATTCTTTTTGTCAAGCATAGCCACACTATTGAGTTTAGCCCCAAATGGGCTATGGGTTAGCAAAGACCATGACAAACTGAAGCATTTAGCAATTGTTCAAGATGTTAGGAGCTTACGTTGACCATTCTAAAAAAAGTCAGGAGCTTACGACCAAAAGGAAAAGATGTTAGTCGCAACATTAGAATACGAAGCCCTGGCCCAATAGAATCCATTTCTCAATACATCGAATAGTATTGATCTCGTGACCAAAACCAATAGTATTGACCTTAAGAGAAAAAAGTGTAACTTCAACTGCCCAATGGACCCAATCTGTTTTACCAAGGTTGTGTTTCACAGAAGACAGGATCGTCACGTCACAGAATTGGACAGAGATGCGATTTTCTTTTTTTTCGGTCGCGAGGATTAAGATGATCCAATATTGCATTTTATGCATTTGAAATCCTAAAACCTATGGGGAAAAGAAACGGCCCAAAAAACTTGAACCAAATAAATTTATAAAATTTATGCATTTTATGGTACATGTTTTTCATATATAAATTTATCCTTAGTACCAGTATAATATCTTACAGTAGCACTCAATCAAATCAAATTTTACACCCCCTCGGCCCTCCCCCGGTTACCTTTTAGAATTATTTTCAATCTTTCGTAATTTTACGAGAGGAATCTGATTGAGTCGAGTCAAGTCGAGTCTCACTAGGTTGGAATAAACTTGTTTAGATGGCACTGCAGAGTCAAAATGGTACAAACACTACAATGCAAGATTTTTATATTACAATGTTGCTGAACTCTATGCACAATGCAAAAACTAGGATTAATTGCTCGTTTTGCTTCTTGATTGATGACGCTACCTACAAGTTCATGCCAAATTATAAGCCTACTAAGCCTGAAGAAAAATACAAGCTTGTGACCTTGGATTGAGCTACACACACTGCTACAAAGATCATTCCATAGCTTTCAACAAATACATTTGGAAAACATGAGATCCCAAAATGCAGCACATAACACACAGGACTAATAAAGCATCACTCGTTGATTAACTCCCTGTGGCGATTAAGGTCCTTCAAGTAATTAGAGCAAGTATAGTCCTCAAGGTCACAGGCCTCCAACAAGAGTGATCTTGGCGCTGCTGAATTTTGTTTTGGTTCAACAGCTGCCACTTCACCCTTTAATAGCTGCACAACCTATTGTTAGCAAAAACACTAGTCAGCATTCATCATACAAAGTTAAGAAAAAAAAAACGGAAATAATTAACTTAGCGGAATGATTAGAAGATGCTCATCTTCTCACCTGATTCATGTATGGCCTCTTGGAGGACACCTGGTGGACACACAAGGAAGCCGTAACCATGGCACGCTTCATTTCAGTAATGTCATATTCCTCTTCTAATCTGGGGTCTGCTATTTCCTTGACATTGTTTGTATCCAGAAGTGGCTTAGCCTGACAAAACAATATATCATGGTCATATTTTGTCTTTCTCAAATTAACAGTATGTAAACTTTGAGCAAAAAGTCTATTCCACTCACCTATATGGGAAATACAATTTGGATATTCCATTAAGGTGTAATGGGGTTTATGTAGACTTACCAAAATCACAAGACTTTGCCTACTAGCTGAATCAACAGCTCGACGACCTGTCATGATCTCCAGCAACAAAACCCCAAATGCAAATACATCAGTCTTCTCATCCACAATTCCATGCATGAAGTACTCTGGGGCCAAATACCTATAGCAATTGATGCAAACAGTGTTTTAGACAATGAAGTTACACTGAGTAGAAAACATGCCAAGAGCTAATGAGGCTTCAATACTAACCCAAATGTGCCTTCTATTGGGAAGACAACATGGTGGGCCCACTTGCTTGGAAGCCACTTTGCCAATCCAAAATCTGAAATCTGAAGTTTGATTTATCACATAATGTATTATTTTCATTGCCTTGCATGGTTAAAGAAAACCTCACATGAAGTTAAGAATATACATCATAGACTGCTGCTACCAATGGAAGTAAGGTACCTCAGCTTCATAATTTTCATTGAGCAGCACGTTGGAGGCTTTGATGTCCCTGTGAATGAATCTTCTTGGGCAATCTTGATGGAGATATTGCAATCCCTCTGCCACCCCAATAGCTACCTTGTACCTTATGTTCCACTCCAAGCATTCAGAACCTAACATGTTGGAACACCTCTTCATTAGCCATGCAAAAACGGAATTAAAAATGCAAGAATAGAACAGGTCTATTCTGTTCCTATTTTATTTCCTGTGTTTTCATTAAAGGATTTTTACGAAGAAAATAGTAAAAATGAAATATGAAAATAAAAAACAAGATTTTATTTTTTTACTGTCCTTCACAAAATCCAAAAAACAGAAAACACTAGAAAATAAGAGTACGAAATGAAAACAGAAACCAACTCACCAAAGAGCAAAGAAGCCAGGCTTCCATGCGGAGCATATTCTAGGACAAAGTAGAGGCCACGGTCAATCCCAAACCCAACAAGGCGTGTTGCATTTGGGTGGTTTATGTGTGCAATGATCCCAAGTTCTGTCAAGAAATCACCAGCTCTGTCCCCAGCATCCTTGTCATTCTTCATTAGCCTCTTTACTGCTATTACTTGGCCATCAGGTAGGTGTCCCTTGTACACTTCTGCATGACCACCTTTACCAACCAAGTTCTCTGTGGTACCCAAAATTCCAACATTAAAAACAAAAGAAAAGTCAAGTTTTTGTGTAAATTGTTATGTGTCACTGTTGTTGATCTCATTAGTGGGTGTAGCTTCTAATTCAGGCACGTAAAGGCCCATTTCCTTAGGATTATTCAATTCACTTTAACAGGACCCGGACAATATTCAAAGACCACCTACATAACATTGAATTTGGACTTTGACATATATATATAATTTTGGCAACTAACTGAATTAAAGTTGGATTAATGACATGGGGCAAAATCAAGTTGAAAATAAAACTAACGCTGAAATGGTCCGGTTTTGCGATTGGCTCCTTATTTTCAAACTAATTGTCAACGATTTTTCATTAAAATTAGAATTTCGATAATTGACTTATAGTCGCAATTTTAGAAAATAAATACAAAGCATATTAATTAAGTAAAAAATAAAGGCTATGAATTTTGTATTCCTCGTGTATGCCTTTTAGTAAATGGAAGGCTGGTGTCAACCGAAAACAAAGACAAAAAACAAAAAAAGTGGACGGCTGCTTTCACTGACTGCTACTTTGCTATATGAACATCGATCTGCGCCATTTCAACGTATTTGTAACAGTAGTATGAACTTTATTTTCACATGGGGTGACAGAACAAGATCCAACTCAATACTATTTTCACATTGACTATAGATTTTTGTCCACTAGTAGTAATTTTCTTTTTAATTTATTATCATTTCGGATATTCCGGGTCAAATTTTATTTGGCTGAATGAATATCTTCCTCAAGTATTGCAATAATGAAATAGACAAAAGTCATATAATTACTACAACTACTAACTATATAGCTCAACACCAGTTTCTGTAAGAGTATCCGTACTCCAGGTATGAAACAAACAAATGATGGATTTGTTTTTATATTTATAAAAAAAATAATCTTTCCATTGAAAAATATGTTTTGTAGAAGTTATATGAAGTTCAAGTTATTTTTAGCCTCGAGTAAAAGTATATACGAGTAATTTTTATGAAAATATAATTTTATTAATTGAAAAATTACTTTAAAATTTTTTTAAAAAATACATAAAAAATGTCCTATACCACCCTTGTTCAGAACATTAATAAGCATCTTTTGGAAGATGTGAGAAGGCAACTACGCAGTGACACTGACAAAGACATGGTAATTCATTTGCTTGGGTGGAACTGGATATGATAATTCATTTTTTTGTACTGTGGATATATATGATAATTGATGAAATCAATTGAGGAGGAGTGTTCTTTCTTCCCTTGGTAAATGCTACTAATTTATACAGAAATGCCCCTTTTTCAAAGGACACACTGCCCAAGCCAAGCCCAACGGCCAGCAATGGGACAACGCTCGATGATGTTGGCAGCCAAAAGCACACCACCAAACAGCACAGCACGCCTGTCCTTTTCCATTGTCAGACACGGCAACCCCATGCACTTTCCAATGAATAAATTCTTTATATTTAAGCATATTTATTCATAATAAAAATAGATTTTTATTAGCTTTTTCTAAAATGCATTTACTTATTTACAGGACTATTAATTTGTTCTAAGCATATCTAACTATAAAGCATTGATTTTATATTTATGCAAAATTCTCCCTTGGCATTCATCGCTAGGCTAAATCTAATCTAAAACCTAAGAGAGTGTTAGAGTGAGAGGGCCCCAACATCAGTTTTCTGTCCTTGTCTGAGGACAAGCAGAGGCAGAACCCTATGTTTATTGTTTAGGTCAAAAAGGTCGTCTATTCTACAGTTTCCTCCTGCTTTTCCAAGACCTACAAAAGTTTGGCCATAACCAACTCCCAACCTAATGGCGCCAGTTGACCGCTTCACCCAAACCATAATATCTCAATCAGTCACCAAAGTTAGCCTCAATTCTCCCAAAATTCCAATCTTTTTCAAATCATCATTTCTTTTTCATATGTTACAATTTTCAAAGTGTTTGTGTGTGTTTTTGAAGTCAATTAAACCAAACGTAATCCAATGACTTCAAAGCACAAAGAAAAGCCACATTCCATATTGTCATCTAAGAACTATAATAACAAAAATGGTGCTCTTCATGATCATAAAAAAATTGTTATAAAAAGATAGTGAAACATGAAATGAACCAAATTCAATTTTGTCTTCTGCTAATAGTTAACCTGGTCTGTCATCAAATTAACAAATTTATGATTTATCTACTATAAAAAAAAATAAAAACAAAAACAGAGAAGGGAAATTTGATTATTACCTGAACTGAAATCATCAGTAGCTGCTTCAAGCTCTGCGTAATCGAAGTTCCTCCAAGAGGGCTTCGTGGGAATGTCGCCAATGATATCGATACTATCTTCGGCGCTTCGAATACGAGCAAGCTTCTTCGTCAAGCTCTTCCGAGTGATGTCGTGTCCCACAGCAAGCAGAGGAAACGTCGTTAATTTCCTGACAGACTTGAACACGTCGATCATCGACTTCCATTGCTGCACGTGACCTTCCCTGCCACCCGCACGTGCCGAGGATGATGCTCCCGGCGGTGGTGGAAGCGGCAACTTCTCCGGCGAAGAGGAGCTGCTGGTGGTGGTGGTGCCGCTGTTGTCGGACTCTGTTCCCGAAACAGGGGTCTCTAATATCCCTCTCGGAGATGGCTCATCGTCGCTCGAAAACTCTTTTCTGTGATCACCTTTCAATACCATTTCTGGGTCTTCTTCCTCTCCTCTTGTCTCCTCTTCTCCACCCTCTGCATAAACAACAAGCCAAGCAATTCAACACACCGCTTGCTTGCAGAGAAAACAGGGAAGGGAAAGATTTAAAATAATAACAAAAAGAAGACTTTAACTATCTCACAGGTTTGCAGGCCTGCAGCACAATCTAAAATCAACGTGGTTTATAGAAAAAAGTTTAGTTTTATTATTTTCTGTTGAGTGTTTCATATGTGTTGCATACCTGAAACAAATTAAGTTATATAAAAAAAAAATTTTAAAAAAAATACAGGGGCCCCTTATGGAGGAGAATGAAATGAAAGCTTACCTTAGACAAGCATGGCTTTCTCTTTGTTATGGAGGGTTTGTTCCAAAGGTTTCGAAAGGCCAAACAAACAAAGAGCTCGTGCCCACACCTAAAATCTTAAAGAAGGAGTTTATTAACGTTGCAGTTGAAAAATCCCTCTTTACATTTGGTGAGGGTCTGAGCAAGGCAGAGACAGAGAGAAAGAGATAGAGAGAGAATGGGAAAAAGGAAGAGGCGGACGAGGGTGGGAACAGAGGGGATAAGAGAGAAGAATGAATGATTCCAAGTCTAAATTGGTATGTGTCTTTGAGCGGTGCTGATTCTTGGGAGCAGGGGAGGAGCATGCAGAAAACGAGCTTTGGGAAACACCATCGGAATATTTGCTATATTTATATACAGAGAAAATAATTTTTATATGATATTTTTATAGGTGATTTATACTAATATGATAAAATGGACAAAATTACTTATATATGGTGTCTATAGAATTCACTTATGGCGAATTCTGTGTTATTTTTATTTTACAAATATTGCCTTGGTAAATTTTTAGTTTGAGCGAATTTGATGTTAATTATTTTATCCTTGAATTCTGCGTTTGATTCAGTTTTAAAATTTTTTTATATTGAATCCGGAAGCGGATTCAATATTGAATTGTATGGCGGTCTTATCCTAAAATATCATATTGTGTGATTTTTTTTCAAAACACTGTAAATTTACCACTCAAATCTCATATGCAAAAAAAAAAAAAAAAGACCCTTTATATTTATATACACGCTTCTGATTTCTCTTTTATTTTTTTAATTCTATTCATTCATATTGGTTTGGCTTTTTTTTTTAGTAGACATGTTAATGTCGGGTAATTTCTATTTTATTTTTTATTTATTTTTGAGGTGGTGTAATTTTTATTCTTGTAAGGGCAAAACCCAAAATTTAATTTAATTGTCGTAAGGACAAATAGGTTCTGTTGGTAAACGAAGTGTTGCTGCTGATGCAATATGTGCCTTTTGTTTGGGCTTTGGACTGGAGCTCGTGATTTTTGGCGCAACTAACGCACAAAAGCAACGGCAGCATGCGATGTGGGACTGGTACCTATTGAAATTGAAATTGGGGAATATTATCAAAAATAAGTGAAAATTTACTTTCATAATTGATGATAGGTATATATTTCCCATTCATTTGTACGTAAACCTCAATAAATAATAATAATTTTTACTTATTTTAGTTACTCAATTTTTCCGCACGTAAAATCCTTTTTTGCAGTTGCTAATTACTGCTAATAATCCGATGTACCAAGAGGGCGTAGTATGATTTCAATTTTATCTAAGAACATGGTCGTCATACAATATCAAGACTGATATCTTTGTACATGACCTACACTTTTCATTAAGTCCCTGGAGCTGCGATTCTCATTCAAACTCTATCCTTTTCTTTATCATTAATTATTGCATTTCTTTATCATTAATTATTGTATTTTTGTTGTGTTCAATGTTCTTCATATATACTTCCATCTTTCATTTCCTTAAAAAAGTTTTTTAGGGTGTACTTGATATGAAGGTAAAAATAAAGTTAAAAATTTATGAATGAAATTTATAAATAAATTCTTAAGTTCAATGAGATAAATTTTAGGTGTATATTAGATAATAAAACAGTACACATTTTAAAGAAAAAAAAAAGAATTTTTAACGGAAGTTCTCACCATCTATTGAAGAGTCACCAACTTAGCCTGACCATCTCTGTTATTTTTTTCGTTATTTCAGTTAGTTAACCATAATGTATAAATAGCACTTAGTTGACCAAAGTTAAGTAGTTCTGTTATTTCATTCTGTAACCATCAATTTTACAGCATTCAATGAATTCTTTCTTCCTCAAACTCTTTCTCTCTGAAACTCTGAAACTTTACATAAGTAGATACATCATTAAAGAAGTAAAGAATATTTCGGTACATTTAACGAAGAACAAGCGTCTTAAATACTCAAAAGGCACATTAAAGTTTGAATCACCTAAAATATAAAAACAAAGTAAAATAATTCTTCATCATCTATGCTTGGATTACTACTCAATATGAGCAGTTTCATCTTGTCGATCAGCCACTTAAAAAAAACCACGTTTCTTTTGCCTTTCCTATATATTCTTCTTTGATCCGGTCTTTATCTTTTCTCTTCTGATTTATTTATATGTATTCAAATAAAAGCTTGAAATTGTTCCCTCGAAAGCAAAGATCGTTTCAAATAGCATATTGATTATTAAAAACTTCTCTTATTGTCTATCTGCTTGCTCTTTTTGTTCACTGTTTAATATTTTTACTAAAACAATACATTTGTTTTTAGTAGGAAAGAATAATAAAACGAAGAAAGTATGAGTACATTTTTTTTATTGAAAACTCTAATTAGTATTATGGAAAAAAAATTTAAAATCTATTTACATTATTGGGTGTTTCAACTAACATAGTAGGGTCTTTTAAGCATAGCAATCTTTTTTTAGTAGCATCCTAACATCTGTACTTTTGAAAAATGTGCCTCCAAACCCTTTTTATAAGAACAAGTGTAATATTATAAAGCAAATGTTATTTTAACATCCATAAATGAATGTCTAATTGGGACATTCACTCTATCACCATTAGATGTGATGGATTGATAAAAAAAATTGGATCACCATCATATCCAATGATAATAAAATAGATATCCCAATTGAATATCCACTTTTAGGTGTTAAAATAGTAATGATCATATTATAATTAGATTGTCCTAAGTGTAGTAGTCTTACTACATACCTTAGCCATTATTATTCTTTTGCGAACCATATATAACATTCTAAACGATGTGATCTTTGTTTCACGAAGATAAATATATCGCTACTATAAGCAATTTATTGTGATGGAAAGGTTTGAATACCTGCTTGTAACATGTATACTTACTAATGACGTTGCATGGAATAATGAACGCATGTCACCAGAAAACTGAAGGATGGCAACGGGATATTTATTTCTTAACAGGAGACATAGCAGAAGGCGGTGTTGACATTTACCAATTTATTGCTATCAGTTTTACGAGCAACAATGTAAAAGTGATAAAGAGCAACTAGGGACATATGGCATCAGGGAGAGTGAATGTCCTTTTTCTAATGTTTATTATGCAGCACTGCAGTTGGTGTAGGACACCAATTGTTGAGTTTCTTCATGGCCCTCATGCTCGTACTGTTGGCTAGCAACATCATTGCATATGGGCAGGTGAAGGGATCTCCACATGTTCGATATATTTTTAGTTACATTTTTTCCCGATAATGATATATTTTTCTTTTACATAAGATAATAGCACATTTTTATATAAGATAAAGCTACCGCAAATCATAAAGTGGCAAGGTTGGGTGAGTTTTCCATTTTCTTTTGAAAAAATTAAATGTTATTTAAATTAAGACCGTCTAGTTTTCACTCACGATTTTAGTTTTTAAATTCTTATATTTAAGATTAAAATCCCAATTTAGTTTCTCAAATTTATAGTGCGGGGCAAATTAGTCACTTGAATTTGGAAAATCCTCTCAAATTTTATAAATGGGGACAAGTTAGTCCCTCTATAAAATTATTATTGAGTTATGTTATGTTAGTTTATTTATGTGTATTGTTAATTTTCATAGGAGATCGTAACTTACCTCACTCTTTTAAATAGAGTCATTTAGATCTTCTTGTTTATCTTTTCTCTCATTATAGCTCTCTTCCTAGAAGAAAAGTTTTAACTTTAGTGTCATTTGTTATGTCCAATAGAGGAGTGAGGCAAGTAGGACCGTGTAAATTAACAGTACACGTAAGGAAGTTAATAAAATACATGAATATTTCTATTAACAATTCAGATGATAATTTGATGGAGGAACTAACTTGTCCTTATTTATGAAACTTGAGGGACTAATATAGATTTTTCAAATATAAGGAACTAATTTATCTCTCATTATAAATTTGAGGGACTAACTGATATTTAGTTTATATTGAAATGAGTTATATGAGTATTATTGAATCCTCATAATTAATTAATGAAGCATTATATACCTTAATATTGAAGTTTCAAGGGTTTTAAGAATCGAATTTTCTTACATCTTACTGTTAAAAATAAATTGATCATACATTAAATATGTGTGTGTGCAAGAATTGGATTTTGTGTGTGTGTGTGTGTGTGTGTGTGTTTTCCATTATAATATTGGACTTGAGATTATAAACTATACCTGACTCGTATGATCGGCATGCCCCTAAGCACAAAATAATGATTAATGAATGACAAATTGTTTTTTTGGTCATAATGAATGGCAATTTTTTTATCACCAAAATAAGTGCTCTTAACAATATGTAAACAACAGTCCAAGATCCTTTTTCCTTTTCGGGCCCTTATCGTAGTGACCCGTTTGGTTTAACCTTTTTAAGTTTACACTTTGTAGCGTTTTGTCTTTGGATGAAACCTTCGGTCCCGCCGCTTGAATTGCACCCGCAAACCCCGCCCCAAAAAACAAAAGACGAATGTTCAATTGTGCTGTACCAAAACCAGCATCGAAAAAGATTAGGAGGTTTTACTAACTCTACTTTCCTAGGTACCAAAGAGAGCAAACGAAAAAATCTCACCGATATCATGTTATCATATCCACTTCCAACTGTGCTGTCACAATGTCACGTTAGTTAGTTATCCTTCAAACCCAAAGTAATTAATTAAGTACTAACATATAGTCGATATCTTCCCTCCTTATAGGGTCATTGTCACACGCAAGAAAGAGCTCAATGACTAATAAGGCGGCACCACCATGGTTAATTAAGTTGGTGAACTAAACCCGTTAAATGTGTTTCATTTTTTTAGTTTGGCAATTGCAAAGGCCTTAATCCGAAACACTGAAACCCCACCACCACCAACCTCACAAATTAAGTCACCCATGTCACTTCAATTAGGGAAGTGGGCTTAACTAAATTCTATTGACGTCTTTTAAAGTACATAATAATAGGGGCATAACGATTTGTGGGGACCCCTCTTATTTTATAAGAGGTAAACACAAGTACGACTTCAAACTGAACCAACAAAGATATCTAATTCTTCCCTCCAATGTTTTTATGCACACTGCGCATTTTTGACCGGTTTTGGTGATTAAAAATTCAAGGTGGGGCACCAACTTAAAGCGATAGAGACTCAAGAGAGTGAAAGGATACACAAGATCTTTATGGGATGTTACCAATGCGGGTTAGTTAGTTGTGCAACTTCTCAAAATTGGCATCCACATGATTGTTTATGATAGCAATATGGTGGAATAGAAAACTATATCATCAACGCAAAATTGAAAGCTTGTCCTCTGCTTGTGCAATACTTCACAAGTAATGGTTGACATGCCAACGTGCGAGGGCTGCGGACAAGTTAGCTAACCTCTACATTATGGTTTTTTTTTTTAATTTTTTATCAACTGAGGGATATAAAATGTTAGTGATCTATAGTACATTGATTTTTTTAAAAGAACTTGGTCAAATTCTACCAAGATGCTAATAGAAAAGAAAAGACTTCAATGAGCATGCAGTCTAAAGATAAACTCCTGCATATCTCAATAAATTATAATAGATTGCCAGTTTAATTCTCATCCTCATTCCTATCCCCTAATATTTTAACTTTAAAAAAAAAAGACTTTAATTGTTTCGTGTAAAAATATCAATAGAGAATCTAATAAAAGAAGTGAAAAAGTTCATATTTTGAGCAGAAGTGATTTGAGGAGACCTAAAACAATCTTTGGAGAGTAACTAGGAAGAAATCACTCCAAAAGAAAAAACAAAAAAACAAACAAGCGTGTTAAAGGTAGGAAAATAATTGTAAATTTTCACTAATAATCCTAATTTCCTCTATAACTGCTAGGACTATTCCGCCTGTTACCGCTATTAATTATCACTTTTCCTATATGATCCTGGAAAGAAAATGAAAAGGTAATACAAAATTACATGAAAAAAGCATGGTAATGCCATTAAAAATATCAACGAGTTAATTTAATTGCCAAGGACTCTTTGTTTTTTGGGTCTTTAATTGCCAGGGAATTTGAACTGCCATTTTAAGACTTGGGTTCGTTACATGTAATAATGTAAATACCACAACATAGGGTGTCCAAGGGATGGTCGGGGTTGATCAAATTTTAACCAAGCTTTAATTTTAGATAAGGTCATTTTTGAAACTAAACAAATCAAACTCGATAATGACCCAATAAATGATAGGGTAAAGCTGGGTCAACCCAACTTCTAAACAACTTATGAAGATTTTGACATTATATATAGTAAAGTTATAAAATTTTATAAGTAAGAAACAAAATTCAAGATATATTTTGAAAATATATTTCAAAACAAACTATCTAACTATAAAAATAATCTTAAGTTATCCAAAATGTATTAATTTAAACATAAACTTTTATAATTTATTACTAACTATTATAAGTAAGAAAATTAACTATAAAATAAATTTTGACTTTAAAGGAACAACAAAGCATAATTTGAACCCTACCCAAAAGTGCACGGGTCAAATTGAAGGACTCAAATCCAACCCAATAAGCTTTGGGTTCAGACCGATTAGCGGTCGGGTCAGATCTTAAGCACCCCTGATCACAACCTTCTTGTGCCTTGGGCATTCCCTGTTTTACGAAAAAAAAAAATGAAACATCACAAATCTCTATTTATGTGTTGGGCTCAAGTTTCTCGAAGCTATTTTTGGTCCCCTTTTTTGTCAGGCAGACTTAGTCTTTACCTTTATGGTCGAAGACAGACTAAGACTCAAGTTATTATCCAAAGCCGTATTTTGGGGTCTCAACAGAAAACAAAGGTCCAAGCCCAAACTAATGGAAAAAATAAAGGACACCATCCAATTAATGAAACTCTTTAACCCAATCACATTCGGGCCACTCCGTATAACACAACAACCTTGACCAACAGAAAAAGAAAAAGGGTACTAAAAGAGCAGCTGCACAGGCCTTACTCTCAATGATTTTGCATGCTTGTTGAGGAGTTGTTCAACTCTCATCGTATAAATGAGGAAAAATAATTTCCATTCATAATGTCTTATTCTATGATATATTTTACAAACAAAACAAATTTTTTTGATATATTACCAAAAAGTAATTATAGTTTCGTAATTAGCAAATGTTTTATTTTACTAACAAAACTCAAATGTTTTCATATACTACAACTCGATTAAAAAGGAGAGACACATTAAATAAGGAACAATAATTGAGTGATGACAACCATAAAAACTAAAAATGCAATAGGGTGACACATCAATCCATGCCCATCTTATATGATGACGAGAAGGAACAATCATATGAACCAAAGAGACTAGTTCATCAGCATTTGTCAACATAGGAGGGGGCATTTAATTAGTGTTTTGCAGGCCAGTAGACGAGTCAATGAATGAAGGATTGCATATGAATGTAGCACTTGCACTCATATTGGTTTCTACGTATATTGGGCCATCTTCCCTAGTATATTTGGCCACCTTCTATTATTACTATTAGTATAAATAATAATGCACCACGTACTATGCAATACATACATGTGTTATCTTCAACTTGGTCGGGCCCCACGAAAGTTTTTATTCTAATAGCAACTTGTTCACCCTGCTCATCTAAAGGTTTTTGAAAGCTCACATCAGTTTCCTATTTCTATCCTCCACATGCTGCTATGCTTTTATTATGCTTTTTCCCCGTCCTTTTTAACCAACGAGAAAGTAGATGAGGACTCCTTCAGTTATATGCACAAGCCATATTATTTTAAACTGAAAAAAGAAAAATCTTGATAAATTATGTTCTTTCACAATTATGAAAGTGTAGTCCTTATAAAGAAGCCAAGTCAAATCATAATTGCTGTTTCCTAGGTAGGTGCATAGTACTCTTCGATCATAAAACGCAGTATATTACTATGTGAATTCAAGTATGGGATTAGCTTAGTCAAAGCAATAATTGGCATGCAATTTCTACAAATTGTGGAATTTTGTGGATGACAGGTACTAGTACACACACACACACACACTGATGCAAGGCAATAATTCTATTAGAGTTTCATATATATATATAAGACAAAAACAAGTTACATTTTCACCTTCTAATGATGGGGCTAAAGCAAAGAAAAGGAACAAGGTTGTCCTTGAATTGAACAGGAAGTTGTGCCAGTTCCAGTGATGAAACCTGCAAAAAGATATACCATGTTCATGGTAAAAGACATTAATACTAGTATTACCCAATTGAAATGTTCACTGATGCCACCTCTTGGAGGAATTCTGGCAGTTCCTCATATATTTTCCTCAGCTCATCCAACTACAAAATAGCAGATTTACCAAAATCCAAAAATTAAAAGGTAGCCACTGTAAAGCAAAGTTTACTCTGTGCAGGAAGAAATTGTACGTGGTGGAATTATCTTCAATATCTATGGATTAATTCAGGTGTTAAAATATCATCTAGTTATGCACAAGCACCATGGAAATGATTTGATGACAAAATGAATTTTCAAGTTGATTTGCATGAGCAGATCACCTAAATTCATTATGTCAACATACTATGTAGAAGAAAAGAACTAAGTAAATTGGCTTTAACCTCATCACATAAACCTTCTTTCACCACTTTCGCATATCCCTTCTCTTTAGTTCTGTTTACATCAATAACACCAATTACCTGCAAAAGACACTATCAGTTAAAAGTTGAATCCAAGTAAAAGAATACTCATACAAACTAAACAAGTCTCTCAATTGCATTGGCTTTTAACTGTGATAAAATCTGGTGCCTCTCCATTTTCTGCATCCCCCATCCCATAAAATCAAATGCCTTTAAACCTCCGTCTATTTTAGAAAAGTCTGGTTCAAGAAAAGCAGCACAAATACATGAAGGATATTTTGCTAAGAATAACTAGATGCCACTTTTTCTGTCCTAGGGTGTACAGCCCTTTGTTCAAAATCCCTAAAGTTAATAAAGGAATAGTACAATAGCATCACTGCAATCTTGAACATACACACTTAACTTCTCGCTTATTCTCTCAGGAAATTAGCAGAGAGAGAAATAAATGGAACCTACCAGCTCATAAACATAAGCAAGCTCTGTTGTTATGCATGAACTTGCCTGCAATAATGTTACACATCAAAGCATTATCAAGCTAGGACCTATATTTTATGTATGGCAAGAAGTGTACAATATATATTTAAATGAAGGATTTGGGGATAATGAACCATTGAACTTAAAAGGTGCTTTGACATCGATGAAAACTCACTAATGTTTACCCCTGGATTGGATCTACTGGCCGTTAAATTGTATTAAGATTCTTGTATATGTTTGTTTTCAGCCAAAATGTTTTCCAGCAATGATCCACAAGCATCTTCAACCAAATCTAACACCTGCAGTGCCACATAATGATATATAACCAGAGCATCAACCAGGAGTAAAGAATTCTTCTTTACAAAATATTTTTGAATTTTTATCTAATTGGAAGTGCACTTCAATAGAACAGAAATTTACCTTTTCAACAAAGAGGGCGAAAAGGGGAAAATGCCAAAATAGAGGAAACACAAACCTTGATTCGGAGGCGGAAAGGACAGCGGAGCAGCGGCCTTGCGAGCAGATCAACAACCTTTCGCAAGAGAAAGCAATGACCTTGGAGCGGAGCGGCGGCCTTGCGGAACGGAGCGATGGCATTGGAGCGGAGCGAAGCGGCGACCTTGGAGCGGAGCGGAGCAGCGATCTTGCGCTAGAGAAAGCAACCACCTTGGAGTCGCGCGGAGCGGATCAGCAGCTGCACGGAGCGGAGCGGATCGGCGACTTCGACTAACCTTGAGGACCTGAGTGAGGGAGAGCGGTGACCGACCTTCAGCAAAGGAGCCAACTTGAGAGAAAGGGAGCAGGTTCGAAAGGAGCAACCTTTAAAGAGAGGGAGCGAAAAACCAAGGCAAAAGAGAAAGGGGATTGACGCAGGAGAAGGGATGAAAGCTAAGCGCCAAGTTTCACCGAGGAAGGGAGGGCAAGCGGCGGCGGTTCAATCACCCGCAGGGAGATGCCGCGTTAAATGGTCACCGACGACCAATTTGTGGAACCGCCGTGAATGGAGTGCCGTGAAGTCTCTAATTTAGAGTAGTGATTCCACCAAAATAATAATAATAATAATAAAATTTATGAAGGGAAAGGGGCAGCAGCGAGTATAATTGGTGCACGTTGTTGAAAATTGGTAAGGATTGAATTTCAACTAACTTGTTTTCCAAAGATTGGGTAAATATTTAGCAACAAATATTTAAATTCAAATGAGATCTTTATATCTCATCATATTCTCAATAGATAAGATTACAGATTGTATTTCAACTAGTATTCTTTTTTTTTTTTATATTAACTACCATTCCGTTTTTAACTCTAAAGATTTTATGTATCTTTTTAATGACGAACATTTGAAATTAGGATTATTATCTATATTCAATAGATCATGATTGTACTTGGACGTAACCATCTACCTTATTTTTCTAGATAATAATCTTAACTAACCCTACTTTACAATTTCTTCTCTTCCCAAACTTTTGATATATAGTTGTCTTCTCTCTGGATCATTTTACATCGACTGTGCCTAACTTGAGTCAAAGATATGGATGAGCTTGATCGATGGGCAAACATTCATCCCGATCTGCTGAATGAAATTTCGAAGCATTTCTATTCGTACGATGACTACGTGCGACTCCGATTGGTTTGTAAGGAATGGAGATTGAACCTTCCGAAGACCCCCAATCACAAGAGAAACCCATGGTTGGTGTTACCGGGTGTTGATGAAACTTTCGAGACTCGTAGCCTCGAAGAGAAGCAGATTTATCATCTCAAATTGCCAGGGATGGAGGACAGCTTTATTCGTGGGTCATGCTATGGATGGTTGATTTGTATCCTGATATCTGATGGAACATTGCGAATGTTGAATCCATTCACCAAGGCTCATTTTGATCTTCCACCAATTTCAGCTCTTCCACATATAAATCCTAATCGATCTAACATTCATCGGGGTGATGAATATACCGTCTTGTGTCTCCGTAGTGATGATATGTACACAGACGAAGCTCTTTTCGTGCATAAGCATGAAATCTGGAAGGTTGTCATATCTTCGCCTCCAGGCAATGATAATGATGATTTTATGGCGGTGGCTATATATGGAGATTGTGGTAGATTAGCTTTTTGCAAGCATAATGGTAGGAGATGGAGAGATATTCCAACATCAGGAATAGACGAATCTTTTCAAGATGTCATCTTTTTCCAAGAGAAGATATATGCCTTGGATATTAAGGCTCGGTTGTTCGAGTTTGATCCCAAGACAAAACCATTGCCTGTAGGAGGAACCAGTGAAGTTGCACCACCTGAAATTCGCAACATACTCTTCAATTCCAGCATGAATAAGTACTTGATTGGGTGTGATGACGGCGGTTTGTTGATGCTGGTAAGACATCTCCATACCATTCTGAACAACGATCCATCAGAACCTCAAAGTTATCACACGGAGTCGCATGAATTTGACATCTTTAAATTGAACAAGAACGCAAAGGAGTGGTCAAGAATATATAGTTTGGGAAATCACATATTAATGATTGGATATAACTTTTCTATTCAGATGCTACCTCATACCTTTTCAAATGGTAAGGGAAATCGAATTTACTATGCAGATAACCAAGTGTTTTTCCACTCTACTGAAATTGCTACCCGTCAAGACATTGGCATCTTAAACTTGGAAGATGAAGATAACGAGCAACTATTGTCAAGTGTTTATTTTTTGTGTCCTCCAACTTGGCTGTTATGTTAATAGAGTTGTTTAGATTTTGTAAGACCTATAGGAATTGAATTGATTTTTTTTTTCTTTTGTTTATGAGTATTGCCCCTTATCATGAGATTGGTCTCTCCATGCATATAGTCAAGAATAAGATTGCATAACTAGCTATCAATTAATTTGATTTACAGATTGTTTCTTATTTTTTAAAGTCTAAACATCAGATTTGATTTGCAAATCATTTCCATGTTTCTTGAGTTTTGTACTTTGATTATTTACAGAGTGATGTATTCTAGATATGTGTCAAATACATGCTTATTACCATTATCTAATGAACAAACCTATGATGGTTTTGTTGTGTTTATTATGACGTTAATATTAATTTATCCAAGTGCTAGTATGTTGATTGGTAGAATCCTATAGGGTACTGTGGTTTCCTATAGGGTACTCTATTAGCCTGCACTCTGAGTCTGCAGAAATATCAAAGGTTTGGGTTTCTGATCATGAGAAAAAGTTTAAACTTTTTATCATTTCAAAAAAAATCTTTCCATAATTATTGGCTGATTGGAATATCATTGTGCATAAATTTCTTTCCCTATTATCAGGTTCCTTTTTTATTAGATTTCGTACGTTATCCACCTTCTAAATTTGTAATTTATCAAAGGCTTCACAAGAGTTGCACAGAATTTCAGAGAGTCAAGAAAACAAAACAAAAAGAAAAAAGAAAAAAAAATCTGAAATCACGATTACAAAAGGAAATGAAACACCAGTAGCGGTGTTTTGCTTGTTCAAGCGTAACATTGTTGCTTCTATATAACATCATACTGGTTGGTTCATTAGTTTCTTAAATAACCACAACAAAGAGCATATATTTAATCTTTTGTTGGTAAGCAATATGTCAAAGTGAAAATTGCTTGGAAAGATGAGAGTGGCACACTGGAAGGTTTTCCTTCAATTTCTATTCTTATTGCCTACTCATTAGGACGCTATCACGCGGCTTTTAATTTGTTTTCTTTTCGGCCAAAATAAAGCATGGCCTTATGTCAATTGAGTTTATGATTGCATCTTTTATGCTTAAGATATATAATTTATTTTCTTATTCTCTACGAATAGATTTATCGTTTTGCTATTTGTTGGATTTGTGCAGAACTGAGAGCACAAAATTAGGCCAATGTCCAATTGTTAAACCTTCTAGTTTGTGTACTGTCATTGCTTAAGACAGAAGACTCTTATGTATCAATCACCTATGTCGAGAATGCGGTGTCAAAAGGGAGCCGGTGGGGAATTTTTCATGCGTCTCTTAGTAGTCCTAGCGAAGTTTATTGATAGGTCTCTTCATCTCATGCGTTACTACTTTTATCAATTTAATATAGTTGGGATGAAATTAAAATTTAAAATACTGTGCACTTTGTTTGGATGGGACTCCACCAACTTACCATCTTGATAGGCGATTTGGAGAAGGGATTAACAAGTGGTTAGTTCAGTTTGAGATGCGTCCCTTTCTGCAAACCGGCATCAACACTAAAGTCAACTTGAGAAAACACCACTTTCATCTTTAATTTAACTCTATTTATTCCTTTTGTGGGTATGCGTAAGTAAAAAGATTTGGAAAATTATTGTTTTGTCATGCTGCATGCCAAGCGATTGGAAGTGAGCCGAATTGGGGCAAAGTTCAGGCTTCGTTCAGTATTTAGCTCGATTTACGACTCAACTCATTAATAATCGAGCATAAAATTCAAATTAAAGCGCTTTGTTAAAATATAAACCACAAGCTCTCGTGATCTCATTTAAATTATCCACTGCCCACCAAAAGAAAAAGAATTGCCCCTCCTCCAAAACAGAGTTGGTCTGTGAAAATAAATTCATGTATATCTAAGTTTGCTTTGTCAGCGTATCCTTTCCTTACTACTTTGTCTTCGTCCCTTAAAAGAGCATTTTACGTTTGTATGTTCATATCCTTTCAGCTAGTATCTCATCATGGTGCGTGCATTCTGTTGGGAATATTTGTATATTATCCTGGTTGATATTTTGCTTTAAAATCATGATGTCAAAAACATGTAATGCACCCATTTTAACATTTTCTCTCCTGCTCACAGTAATTTTGCACCTTTACTGGAAGTGGTTAAGGATAGCTCCAAGAATATTGTACAACAAGGTCAACAACAGGTTCATGGGATTCAGTCAAAAATGCAGCCACAGCATCAGAGTTCCATGCGGCTACCTCAGCAGGTATTTATTTCCACTTCTTTGTGCATTATATAATCAGGTATTGTATATGACTGGCGTCAACCATTAACGTGAACAAGGGTACAGGAAAGGGGACACAGAAAACCTTATTTTCAAATTGTAAATCTTTGAGAGTCCTAAATCTTTCAAGGAGATGTATCTGGATGTTCAATTCAGAACTATCCAGTGCCTTATGTTTAGTTGTGATTTTTTTTCTTTTTTGTTATTTGGTTTTGACCAGCTATTATTTATAGCATCCATCAAAAAATTATTCTTTCTAGGTCATATGTTGTTTGGATAAGAATGTGTCCAGTTGGAGGACACAGTAATCTGAGGTTAGTCCTCCAAACTGTCATGATTCTTCAATCTCTGTTGCTGCATTTTTTCTTTTTTTGCCTAGTGTTGAATTTATATTCAAGTACAGACCATCTTTACCTTGCAATGAGATTTTGGGCTGTTAGATTCATTCTATCCTTTTTGGGTAGGAGCTCCATGTAAGCTTTGGACAAATGTGACAGGAATTTCTCCTTTGTTTTCCCCCTTTTTATGTTGAGTGGATGGCATTAGTGATGATTTGATATTCATCCTTTTGAGTTTTCTAAACAATGGAATATACATATTAAAAAAAAAAACAAGATCTTAGTGCACTCATGGCAGGTTGCATTATAAATTAAAATTACATGAAAAGGTTTTCAGGTATATTCTCTGTAAGCTTGATCAATGATTTGTCTTCAATGAAGCATCACCTAATGTATTGTTAATATGAAGGTTCAGGTACAGAGGCAGATACATCCACAAATGCAGCAGATTATTCATTCCCAGAATATGGCTTTTCAGCAGCAGCAACAACAGCAAATCAGAAGACGTGCAGTACCTACTCCGTGTCCTGCTATGGATATAGATAAGGAAAGACCACTGGTTCAAGTCAAGCTTGAGAATCCACCAGATCTACCAATTGACAATGCCTTCAATTCCATCAATTCCAGACATCCTCAAATGCATTTTAGGCAGCAGCAAATGGCTGCGATGACAGGTTTCCATTCTCAATCTGGCAATCGGTTCAGGCAGATGGGTTCCCTACAGATTCCCCAAATGCAGTCACAGTAAGTTACTTCGAATAAACAGATGCTACTGTTAGGTTACTTCAGTTATCTTTGTTAAGACTTTGTTGATTTATTGTTTGCATCTAGGAACATGGGCATGGTTAGAGCCCCACCTGTGAAAGTAGAGGGCTTCCAAGAGTTGATGGGTGGAGATTCCACTTCAAAGCATGATTCAGAGGAAAACAGACTGACTTCTCCTTCTTGTAAATAGCTTCTCTAGTATTTTATATAACCACTGTGCGCATCCATGGAGGCCCTTTGAATTTGGTATGGTCTATGTCAAAATTTTGATGGCCTTTATTTTAGTTCAGCTTTTTCTTCGGCGTATTTTGTATAGTAGCCCGTATAGTAGGCCACCCAGTGCATCAAATCAAGTGTAGCTTGTTAGAGCAATAACCTTATTGAGCTAATTGCTCCCTTAATGTACAAACTTCCAGGGATGTTCTGTAACAGACAAAGAATAGGTCAGATTTTGTTGGTATGTTTATCTGTTTCGATGCTTGGTGATTATTTATGATAACATAGATTGGAAGGAAAAGCATTATACTATGCTTGAGAAATGAGTAATGTAATGAGAAAGAAGGAAAATGAGATGTATGGAAAGGGGCTTATTTACCTCTGAATGTGTTGGATTTATGCATGTGTCTAATGTGCTATGTAATTAAGCACCTACTACCTACGACATTGAACTTAAGCTATAAGGCAGTATCTACACTTCTCTTTCATTTTCTTTTAAAAAAAAGGGAGGGAGGGAAGAGAAAAAAGATAGGAAGGGGGGTGGTTGAATAGTTTCCCAAATCAACAACGATATGAAACGATACTTCTTGGGATCTTCCAAGCTCCAAACCCAGGTCTAGCCATTAGGGGAAGATGATCAATCGCCGGGTTTGACAGGTAAGGGTGTGGCAACTTCACCGAATATATGTCACCAATATCATGACCAGATACAAAAAAAGGCATCATCAAAATCAACGTTACTCAAATATCCGATACTGGTACAGAACAAATTAGAGTTTTAATCCTTTCAAGTAACAAAGTTGCAAGAGTTTGAAACGGTCAGCTATTATAAAATGGAAATCTTTCCCTTGTAAGTTAATATCTTGAATATTCATAAAAGGTACTTATTCACACAAATGGCTCATATCCAGCAACTTATCATGCCACAAAGAGAGCTTGGTTGGAGCTAATTTAATTTAATTACCTTTTTCACTTTGTCAGTATAACCTTGCATATAATTGTGCATAAAATCATCTTTAAACCGGTACTTGGATTTCACTGTCATTCAATCGATAAAGTTCTTTTTGAACAAGATTATCATTTCCTGGCTATCAAAAATAGTGGATTTCTGAAGATAGATGGTTGAGAAGGAAATAGCCAAATAAGGGAAGAGCAAACTATAGTCAACAGCCGAGTATTTGACTCATGAGTGTGTGATGATTGACAACACACGCGAAATGTGTTGTTACAAAGAATTGGATTGAAGTAACCATAATAAGCTAAAATTACTTGAATCGATTTTAATTGGTTGTTGGCTAACAGAGGGGTGTACATGGGATAGGTTATGTTGGGTTAGATCAAACCCTAATCTAGTCCAATTTTTAAATTGAGTCAAGCTAAACTCTACCTTTAAACAATATATGAAAATTTGAATATTATACATATTAAAGTTATGAAATTTTACAAATAAGAAGTAAAAAATTAAGAGATATTTTATCATATATATTTCAAAACAAACCATATTAATATAATCTTGTAAATTATCACTAATTATTATAAAAGTATATATCTTTATAAGATTTATTTGATTTTGACTAGTTTTGACCAACCTAAGTATAACCAAACTCTAAATTTTAAGACTCTTAATCTCTCCAATAAGTTTTGGGAGGTTTGGTAAAGCGGATTGTGAACACCCTAGGCTAAGATCCAAATCTCAATGACTATCAATGCATATCAATGAAAAACCCAATGTTCTTATTTTTATAAATTACGAAAAAATATAAATTCACCAACAATTTGCAATTAACCCATAACTAATTGTGAACATTTTAATAAGGGCAAATTACACTCACCGCTGATCCTGATGCTACAGTTGTCTTCAAGAAGCAAATCCTGGAAAGGAAAATTTTTCACTAGATGGTAGTATGAATCCACTACAAAAACCTAGCTCTATGATTCTACTGAAATCAGAACATCATGGTAGAATTATATGGAGACAATAAAAGCTACGGTTCTCATTTTACACTTGAAAAATGTTATACATAATCATTCAATATGGGATACTATATCAACTCACTTTTCATCTAGCATTGAATAGAATGTAGACTTAAATGAGGTTAATACTCCATCAACGGTGAATGAAAATTGAGTCGGCATAATGTGTCATGTCAAATGAGGACAAATAACATAACTCTTTATATTTTGGAAGAATAAGAAAAGGGAAATGGAATTTGGAAAGAGAGAGTGAGGGAGAAAGATAGTGCGTGAGACGACTGGACATTGAGCATGCATAATTTGGCCAGTGTGGATTGTACTACGTGAGAAATTTTTTTGAACTAAATAGGTTCACAATGGGCTGTTTTGCTTGCCTTGAAAATATGTGTGTCCAATGTTTTTAATCTTGTAAACACGTGTTATACATTTGACAGGTAAATGTATATTGTGCATATAAAACGTTTGACAGCTAAAAATATTTTTATTAAAATATCAGTATATATTGGTAAATAATGTTGGAAATCTTTGAGATTCATAATTAACTATTTTTATTTTATTTAAGAAAAATTGCCTATATGTGTGAGCAAGGTTTTGTTGAAATTATTTATAAGAATTATGTGATATATTTATTGATTTTTTGAGTGATAAAGTTATTTGTATTATTTTATTAAGTTGATAGTATAAATAATCTTTGAGATTTGATTGAATTACATTGCATTTCATTCCATTATTTTGTTAAAAAAATTTACTCAATTCCATTACATTTAAATAACTAATTAAATTTATTATTTTAATATAGTTTAATTTTAATAATTATTTATTGATTTAATCAAATATAATATTTCTTTTAAATATTTTAATTTTTTTACTTTTTATAATCATAGTATATATAAAAAATGAAATTGCATTTAAAATAACAAATTTTATTAGTTATTTAAATTGAATGGCAGTGGAGAGCAAATTTTGAGTAAAAATGGATTGAAATTAGAGGTGAAAAAATTCCAAGCCATAAAAATTAAAGCTAGACTTATTTAAAAACCTATTTACTTAAACAAGTCATGTAAGTATAGTTGGATATGAAAGGCCAATTTATTTAGGACAGAACCACACTTAAACAGGCTGACAAGTCGATCCATTTTATAAATGGACTTAATTTTAGCTGGTTTGCGTTCACCCTGAATAAGCACATGAGTTTACGAACTAGTTCGTGTAGCCCCTTTTTCTTGACATTTTTGGCCCGCACTAGCCAGACCAACCGCGAACCAGTCTATTTTTCTTTCATTTTTTTTTGCTTTTTTTTATACCATATACTATATTATATTTATATAGTATATTTTACCTCACAAAAAATATATACACATTTTCATTACGATATCTAAAATATTACCAATCAAATATGTATAACTTCACCAATCATAAAAAATATTGAAACTACAAAAGAATATAAATGAACAACTATCAACCTATCAAATACCAAACATAAGCAAATCAAATATCAAATACAAATATAAAAGGTGGTAGAATAAACTAACTCAACAAAGTCCATCTATCAAGAACATAAATAAATACCACAAAATGGAAGCATTCCCTCACTAATAGCTGCTTGATTCGTGAACCCATGCCAACCTCGTTAGCCCACGGGTTAAGTGGTTCGGACAAAAAAATTCGATGAGTTGATGACTGAAAATTTACTGTTCCAGTTTCATGCGGATTCCAGTTAAGTTGGTCTGCGAATCGCAGTATATTCAGCTCTAATATGAAGGCTCATTTATAAAGCTTGCTAAGCTTGTTAGTTTGGCTTGGGCCTGTTAAATTTATATATATACATACACACAAATTACAATTTATAAAAAAATCAATTATGAGAATTAATCGAATATATGCTAATAAGACAAGTTGTCACTTTACCACAATTATTATTATTGCATGTATGGTGATCCCATTACATCCAATAATGAAAAAATATGTGTTCTAATAGGACACTGTGTTTAGGTGTGGAAATAACATCTTTTTTTAATTGGCCATTGCTAATAAATAATAATCAATCAAAGACATCCGCGGCGATTGATTTTATGAACTGGATTAGACGGTCCAGGTTGCAGTAGGAAGAACCACCTTCAATGACACTCTTACGGGCCAAAGCAGCCAATCCCCGGGTGACTCAAGAAACTCCTCCCTCCTATGGACCAAAACATCATTAACCATCGTCTCGACAACATTCCTATCACACACATCCTTCATGTCCAACCCAACCTTCCGAACCTCACTCACCAACCTGCTATTCACTTGCTGGTCCGCAAAATAAGGCTAACAAATCATGGGCACCCCAGCCGCAACACCCTCAATTGTTGAGTTCCACCCGCAATGGGTCAAGAACCCACCCACGGCCTTGTAGGCCAAAACCTCCACTTGCAGGGCCCAACCCACCATGAGCCCCCTCTCCCTAGTCTCCTCCACCAACTCAGTCGGTACCCGGTCACCACTGCCACCTTGCCCCGCCATCATCACATCCGGCCGCACCACCCAGAGGAACGATCTCTTGCTGTTCACTAAACCGTACCAAATCACCACGAGATTCTCCCTCGTCACGGTAGCGACGCTTCTGAAGCTCACGTACATCACTGATCTCAACGGCTGAGAATCGAGCCACGTCATGCAGGAGGTGTGCACTTCCCAGAGGTTGTAATTTGAAAACTGCGTCGTTTTGGCGGGGTGTGCGTGCAGAGGGCCAACGGTGAAGACGTTGGGGAAGTGGCAGTGGCGCATTTGGGATAAGACTGGGGATTCTAGGTCCTCGAAGGTGTTGATGATGATGGCGCGTGCACGGAGCGTTTGGTAGGTCTCGGAGACGATGGTGTCTAGAGGAACGATTGGTGTGCCTTCGGTGTGCCTTGGTTGACAGAAACTCTGGAGGTCTCGACAGCGGAGCAAGTTCTCCATTCATGGGATGCTGCTTATCACGTGATCCATGTCTTCTTCCCCTTCAACAATTTTGGATTCAACCAGAGTCAGGTCACTTTAATTTGCACATGGAAAAATACGTAATCTACATACTACACGTAAAATTTTTGGATTATTGGTTTTTTTTCTTCTATCTAGCAACGCTTCAATTTACTACGTCCTGCGAAGTTTAAGCATCAATGAATGCTTCAATACAATACAAGTGTTTCATTGCTTGCATAGCAGCGCAGTTTCTCACACCAATGTAACTACTATATATTATTTGGATTTCTAATTCAAAATGGATTGCTTGCACTGTGACATGGTGGCAGTATAGTTACTAACAAGCAATCAAGGGAAGAAAAACTTCAAGGGAAAGTCTCCAAATAGGAACCAACCCACCAAGATGTGCAGTTTCTGTGGGAAACCGGGTCATATAGTTGAAACATGCTTTAAGAAGCATGGAGGTCCTCCAGATTTAAAGAAAAAGGAGCAGTGGTGAACAATGTTACCTCAGGTGAATGTGAACCAGAGGTACAACCCAATGGGGAAATTCAACAAGTTGCTAGTTTTGGTTTGACCAAAGAGCAGTATCAAAGTGTTCTTGCCTTAATCCAACAAGCTCAGATTCAACAGCCTACAGCAAACCAAATCTCAACCACTTCCCCAACCATTCTTGATAACTCAGGTAACAATTTCCTACTACATTTTAGCACTAAGATGTCTCTATGGATCATAGATTCTGGAGCTACAGACCATGTTTGTTCTTCCTTAGAATTCTTTATAGATTACAGGCCTACATCACCCATCCTTATTGAACTACCAAATGGTGAACAGGTTACCTCATCCATTAGAGGAACAGTAGTATTTTCTGACCAATTGTCTCTTGAAAATGTTATATACTTGCCCAATTTTTCTTTTCATTTGATATCTGTATCCAAGATTACCTCTTCATTAAAATGTGAACTCAAATTCAATAACATTGAATGTATTATGCAGGATACACACACTTTGAAGAAGATTGGATATGCTAAAGTTGTAAATGATCTGTATCTACTTGAAGATCTTGATACCCCTATTACCCCTGGACATTCCATTTCCAAACCTGTTTCCATCAATACCACAGCCATTGTAAGCCATTGGCACAATAGAGTAGGCCACCTGTCAGTAGGAAAAATGCACACACTACACAAACTGTATTCTTACATACCACATGACAAATGTAAAAACAATTGTAACATTTGCCCTTTGGCCAAACAAAAGAAACTTCCATATTCGATTAGTACTTCTAAATCTGGTTCTGCTTTTGAATTACTTCACATGGATATTTGGGGTCCAAATTCAATAACATCTATACATGGTTACAAGTATTTCCTTACAATTGTTGATGTCTTTAGTAGACATACATGGCTTTTTTATGAAACACAAATCAGAAACATCTGCATACATTCAGAATTTTATCACCATGGCCGAAACTAAATTCTGTTGTCATGTTAAATGCATTAGATCAGTAAATGGGCCTGAATTTAACATAACTTCATTCTATCAAACTAAAGGAATTGTCCATCAGAAATCATGTGTCAAGACTCCTCAACAAAACGAAATAGTTGAGAGAAAACACCAGCATATCTTGAATATTGCTAGGGCCTTATCCTTTCAATCAGCTTTACCCAAAAACATGTGGCCCTATGCAATTGCACATGCAGTGTTTCTCCTCAACAGATTACCAAGCAAAGCATTAGACAATCAAATCCCTTTCCATCTATTACACAAAAAAACTACCTAATCTAGAATTCCTAAGAGTGTTTGGTTGTCAATGCTTTGCATCCACCCTCATGAGCAACAGAAAAAATTTGACCCTCGAGCTCAAAAAGGAGTTTACTTAGGACACAGGACTGGAGTCAAAGGATTTCTCATATATGAATTAAAAACCAGAAAAATCATTGTGTCTAGGAATGTCATATTCCAGGAAAACATATTCCCATTCATGAAAACTGAATCCCATGATACCATTCCTTGTGCTAGTAATTCATCAGCACCTATACTAATATGTTTCCCACATACCCCTTAGTTGTGCACAATCCACAGCCTACCTCAGCACCTCCACACACCACAAATCAACCACTCTCAACTCAAACCGAACCTGGCTCTACCATAATAGGAAACTTCATGGTAACAGGGAAGAGTCGCTGCCGAGAGCTGAAAGCACAGCGAGAAAGAGAAAGGAAACATTGGTGAAGAATGTGAGAAAAATGATATTACTGAAAGATGGTTTTCTGAGTTGTGTACAGAGTTATATATTGAGTCAATCTTCACTAACTGCTATAACAGAATCTAACTAACACTAACAGCTGGACAGCTTGCATAAGCACTCTAAGTTCACGTGCGTGATTACTCCCAATAGCTGTTTAGACATTGATGCGAAAAGGCAAAATAAGAAAAGTCAAATCTTTGATGATCAATTAAGAATCATCTTTGTGCAAAATTTACGTAGCTAGCCAAAAATATAAAATTAGATTTTACTTTAACATGTCAAGTGAAGTGCTTCTGAACTTGAAATATAAATAATACAAAAATTATACTACTTCAAAATTTAATATAAGCTTTTGATGAGTCGTATTATTTAAATCCATATCAAAAGTGTGACATTTAATAGTATGGGATAATTAAACTTATGTCCATTTTTATGCACCAAAAGGGATTTCCCTTCTGGTAAGAACCATACAACACAAACAAGAAACGTGGAAAAGGGTCGCACATACGTACCTCTAATTGGAAGCTCATTGGATTCAAAGAGCTTTGGGACGCAGAATAAGCCCAGAAGCTGGAAGCACCTATGGTCCGAAAATGAATGATTGGGACCCCAACCTTACCCGCCACGTCGTTGGCAATACCTCCAAAGAATCCATCAGCAATGAAGTAAGTGACCCTTGGCTTTTCGTTGCTCTCGGAGACCAAAATGTCTCTTAGGAGAGTCTTGACGTGCAGTTTCACAGAATGAAGTGCGTCCACTACGTGGTCTCCAGAACGAGGATGCTCATCGGGTAGACCATCAGGGATGGTCTTGAATTGGAGCGTAGGGTGGCGCGCGAGTAGGGAATCGAGGTCGGCGAAGCGCGTGAGGCGGTGGTGGATGTGTTGGGTGTTGAGGAAGGTGACATGGAGGTTGCGGAGGGCGAGTAGTGTGCGAGGTTGAGCATGGAGTTGATGTGGCCCTGCGCTGGACAAGGGAAGATGAGCACATGGTGGTGGTGGGTTACAGTAGCAGAAGAAGCAGGTACTGGTTTTTGTTCTGCTTTCATCTTTCTTTGTTTGGTTCCAGTGCCTCTCTACTCTTCCCTTGGTCCCAAACTCGCAAGGTGATGCAATAAATAACAGCTTTTGAAGGGACTGCAGTATTGGGAAGACTTAATGTAGAGTAGTTGTGGAAAATGTTTGTTTTTTGGGCATGCAGTGAAAGATGTGAGAGGAGCAATTAGAGAAGAAGTAAAAGAGAGAAATCAAGGGCGTGTTTGGTTTGATCGTTTTCTATTTTCATTTTCAATAAAAATGAAAAATGAACATGAAAATATGTTTAGCTGAGTTTTTTAGAAAACGTATTCATGAAAATATTTCTTAAACACCCACAAAACTGAAAACGTCAATTTCATGTTTTCTTCATTTCCTTTTTCAACTGTTAGGAAATTGAAAATGGTGAGAACGTGGTGGCATCACCATAATATTAATGATATTGCTTTTTTTCTTTTCTCTTGCAACCATCACAAAAACCAATCGATGTGCCACCACGGTCTTTGACGTGTTGGGTACCCAACTTTGACACAACCACTAGCACCAGGCCGATTCAATGGACTATTTGCTCCTGCCAATGGTGCGAGGTAACGTGCTACTCTGCACAGGTTCTCGAGCTCATAGCTGCTATGGAGATAAAAGTCAAACCAAGAGAGAAGATGGAAGAATGGTAAAGAAAAAAGAAGAAGGATGCCATGCAAGTGGTAGAGATGTGTGGTTGTGGTATGGTCTTGATGGCGGTGAGTACGTGGAGGAGTCTTAGACACAAAACGAAAAGCCATCCTAAAATAACCATGGTTTTGCATAAATCAAACAAAAAGTTGCATTTTTTTAAAACAAATTAAGCCACTATCTCTAAAATATTAATATAATTTTAAATTTAAGTTTAAATATTTCATTCAGAAATTTTAAATATGTATATATAATTTTTACTATTTAATATCAAATATAATTTTGAGTTTAATTTTGATAAACTATCACTATAAGAGTTGTATAAAAGAGTTTTTATCCTCAGCTAATTAAATTTCTTTTTTATAACTTTTTAAATAGTGGGGTAGAAAGTAACTATATGTGTTGATGTGTAATTATATAATTAGATAAATATTAAAAAAGTTTATACTATTATGCATTCCAATTAAATCTTAATTTTATTATTTTAAATTTAATTTTGAGAAGAATTTAATTGGAATGCATGATAGTATATAAGGTTTACACATTCATCCAATTACGTAATGATGCATCAGGAGATATGATTCTTCTCCTTACTACTTGTAAAGTCATATAAAATGAGAGATTTGATTTAAATACAATATTATTCTCTTTGAGAATTACATTTTGAAAACAGATAAAATAAATATATTTTCATTATTTTCACTTTCTTAAAATAGATCTACTTTTATAAACTAAATACATTTTCTGATTTTAAAAATCTAAAAATAAAAATACTTTTTTGAAAATAAAAATAAAAAATAAAAATAAAAAATATTTTCAAAAACCAAATGTGCTCTAAGTAAAAGCTCCATGTGTCATGTGATTAGAATATCTGAGATAAGTGGGGCGTTAGAATGACATGGATAATGGGTTGCTAAGCCCAAGCCCGACCCGTAGTGCATCAAAAAACATAAGAATGACATGGATAAATTCTTATTGAGGAAACATTTTCTTACTCTCTACCACATGGGAGTATTGGACACCATTCATTTATTGATAACCCGACCGTAGTCACAACTATCAAGGCTACTTGAATGGTGTGAGATTCACGTGGAGGAATATGTCTTTCTCCCTGGATACAAGTACTAGAATAGGAGGTGAGGTTTTGATGGGACCTAAAATAATTACTCTCTTAGTTGTTAAATAATCATTTATTTTATCTAAAAATAAGTTTTTATTTTAAAAATTTAGATAGGATTAATTATTTTTTATTAAATATTATTAACTCATTAATAAAGAAAAAGAAAAATATTAAAATAAAAAAAATAAAAATAATTTAATAAATAATTTCTGATTTTTACTAATATTAATGTTTTAAGTTTTACCAATTATTTTCTAAATTCTAATAAGTACTTATAATTAAACAATTATTCGATGACAAAGAAAGATTATTAAAGGCGAATGATTCATTGATTCAAACGTGATCAGCGTAACTCCCCTGAATTTGAACACATGGGCTCAATTAAATAATTTATAATATTATATACAATTTATTAAATAATACAATACTCTTAAGATTACAGATTTATCCCATTGCCCAAACTATCTCTCTTCACCTGCTTCATTTCCATTTGGTTCGTCTTTTCTTCATCCAATTCCTACCTCTTCACTTTCAATTTTAAGTGCAACCTTTATTCACCACCACCACCTATCCCCTTCCTCCATCCCACCTACTCCCTCTCCTCCTCTCAAACCCATCTTACACTTCCACTTTTCTTATATCCCCATTTCACAATCTTACACGGTTACACCTCCTCTTCTCTCTCTCGATTTGCCCACCATTCTACCATTACCACTGCAACAAGAAGTCACTATTAATCATTTATCTTTACAATAAAGCCACCCTCTGTGTTCTTGATGCAAACATTGCTCTAGAAAAATAATAGCATTATTTTACTACATAATAGTCATATGTAAAATTGTTTTAAAAGGAAAAAAAAAGGCATATTTTGAAACCCCAAATCTATAGAGCTAAACCAGTGGTGGTGGCCTTGTTTGGGTACCCTTTGAATTGGATCTTCTGCCATGAAATCATGCCTTAAAGTAAATGTTTTTTGGATGGCATCTAGCAACAATTTCTTTGATGATATATATATTTGATTTAAATGTTGTAAAATCAACTTCACATCAAAAAATCAATATCATTGCATCAATGGTGATCCTTATATTGTGCAACATATATGAAGCAAGAAAATTAAGAACTATGATCTCTCTCATTTCAAGATGTACATCAAGGCTTCTTTATATGCGTTGGTTTGGAAAGCCCTCTCCATATTAGTGGCTTCAAGAGCTCTTCTTAATTGATGGCATAGTGGCAAGAGTAGTGAACCACAGCGTGGGCGAGGCAATGGAAAGGAAGGACCACCGTGAACATGCGCTCTTCCGTTGTTCGCCACCCGGACATTGATTATGGAGAGCACACAGATCAACAGGTTGGTCTTTGGAATGGTTGGGGGTTGGGTTTGGGCTTGCAGAGACTGAGCCTGAAAGGAAGAGAGGGAGTTTAGGGGCTTTAGGGTAATTTTGGGTATAATTTGAGACAGGACTAATGTTTGTCCATAACTAGGTGAATCAACGAATCCTCACCCATTATTGAAACAAGAAATGTATGTATGAGCTAGGGGTTTCATTGAAATTATTTATAAGAATTATGCGTGATATATTTATTGATTTTTATTATAGTAATAAAGTTATATGTATTAATTTATTTTATTTGATGGCCATTAGTGTCATCCGTAAAACAATTTTTAATTTTGTTACTGCATCATGCTTGTACTAAAATGGATATATAACTAAGGGAAAAGAATACCCTAACCACCGAATCATAAGGTACTTCCCTTTATACTCCCAAGTTTTTTGAAAATGTGCATCTCTATTTTTAAAGTTTGTTAATGGTGCAAATCAACCATTTAATTAACTTTTGCATCTATAATTAACGAAAATAATGTAAATTCAAGCAAATTGCGTGTTAATTGCTAAAGGAATCTTGATGGAGATCCAGACTTAAAGAACATACACCCCGTTTCAGTTTATCGGATAAAAATTAAAAGAAGTATATATTTTAAGAAAAAGAATATCAATATGGTTTTTTGTGGTATCAAAATATTAAATGCATTTGCAAAGTATTTTCTATTTTCATTCTTTAGCAATTAGAAAGAGGCCACTCCTTTTTATCTGTCTTCACTCTCAAATTAATACACTTTTATTTGATTGTTTTTAATTTCCCTTCTGTTTCTTTAATGTAATGAAACTAATCATTGTTATTTTAACTCATTTTTAATAATATTAACATTTTTCTTCAATTTTTTGTGCTTCGATAATCTTTTATTTGGTGAGAATCTTCCTTTGTTCTACTCATTTTTACCATGAAATTTATTAAATTTATATTTTTGCATAAGGACCACAAATTGATTCGCTTCATTTGAAATAGTGTCAGCGTATATAAATGCATTGTCATGTAGAAAGGGACCAGAAAATGTAAAAGGCAATATATAAATCATAAATTGTATCTAAAAAGACCATACCATTTATTTGTTCACTTTTTTAAAATTATTTTTTATCTAACATACTACTATGTATTGTAGATAATTATTGTATTATAAATTTTAAAAGCAGTTTGATATTTATATATCAATAGTTAATTAAATAAATTAATTAAAAAGACTTATAATATTTAGTGGTCATCTACTAATAAAAATAATAATCAGTATTAAACATTTTGAAATAAAATTAATAACCATTTAATAAAATTCATATAAAATTATTAGGATCGCATTTTTGCAAAATAAAACAAATTCAAAAACATAAACAAAAATTTATTAAAATAATATTTATTTAACATTGTCAATAATAATGACTTAAATCGGTACAAAATGAGTTTGAATAATATAAAAGTAATAACAAATTATTAGTTTAACTATGAAAAAAATTATAAAAAGAAGAGAAGTGTATTTTAGGACAATCATATAAAAGTTCATTAAATTAGGAGTGGAAATAAATAAAAGGGAATGACAATAGCTTCCTTATAAAATTATTAGAAGGTTCATTAAAATGATATATAATTATTCTAAATATAAATATAATTGCGTTCTTCTTTAGGTCATGAATTTATTTTTGTCAACAAAACTTTTTTGTTTGTCTACGCAGAATTATATTTTGTCAAAAAAAATGGATTGTTAACAGATTAAGGGGCTAGCCCAGTATGTTGAGGCCTAGTGTTCAGTTCGTCCACCTTCAGTACAACAACTTGGTCCCTTGCGAAGTGTAAATTACTGATCCGCGTAAAACTTTTGGGTGATCCACATCTATAACTCAAAACACAAAAACAATATTCCACCAAAATAATAATAATAATAATAAAGGGAGGGGGGCAACAGCGAGTGTAATTGGTGCAAGTTGTTGCAAATTGGTAAGGACTGAATTTCAACCAGCTTGTTTTCCAAAGATTGGGTAAATATTTAGCAGCAAATATTTAAATTCAAATGAGATCTTTATATCTCATCATATTCTCAATGGATAAGATTACAGATTGTATTTCAACTAGAATTCTTTTTTATTTTTTTAATTTTAACTAGCATTCCGTTTTTAACTCTAAAGATTTTATGTATCTTTTTAACGATGAACATTTGAAATTAGGATTATTATCTATATTCAATAGATCATGATTGTACTTGGACGTAACCATCTACCTTATTTTTCTCGATAATAATCTTAACTAACCCTACTTTACAATTTCTTCTCTTCCCAAACTTTTGATATATAGTTGCCTTTTCTCTGGATCATTTTACATCGACTGTGCCTAACTTGAGTCAAAGATATGGATGAGCTTGATCGATGGGCAAACATTCATCCCGATCTGCTGAATGAAATTTCGAAGCATTTCTATTCGTACGATGACTACGTGCGACTCCGATTGGTTTGTAAGGAATGGAGATTGAACCTTCCGAAGACCCCCAATCACAAGAGAAACCCATGGTTGGTGTTACCGGGTGTTGATGAAACTTTCGAGACTCGTAGCCTCGAAGAGAAGCAGATTTATCATCTCAAATTGCCAGGGATGGAGGACAGCTTTATACTGTGACACTGAAATGAGGGTTGCATGCATTGAAGGTGCGTTAATGGTTTGGAGTGTGTGGTAGGACACCTGGGTTTCTTTCTCAACAGTCTTTTTTATGATTGACTGACTGCTATGTATGGCTTCTAGTACTTTGTTACTTCACTGTTCGGTTCTGCGTTTTCTCTTTCAATTGATTTGATCCGATGTGCCGCCATTTTGCCCCATGTGAAACGGGTGCCCTCTGCATTTCTTGTCTGCTTAGACATGGATATATGTTTTCTTGAGGAGACTACTCTCTCTCATCTTCCGTACCCAATTGGTGTTTGACGCCACCATGGCTAACATCTATCTATCTGGTCCTTCCTCTTCTCGTGTTGTTTTGTTTTGATGAGTTGTAGGAGCTTTAACTTTTGCTTTCAGGGTCCGAATTCCTTGGTCCGCGCCCTTGTTAAGGACTAAGGTTATTCCCCTCATTTAAAACCATTAGATATATTTTTAACACTGATAAATAGAATATTAAAATAAATGAACGGACGTGATTTAATAGATAAAATAAATAAATTTATATTTAAAATTTAAACAAATGTATGATTTGCCAAACTCGTCCTTTCGCCTAGTTTGTTATTACTATTTTGTTGTCCACTGAGTTCTCTCTCCTTTATGCAGCAGCCTTCATAGCTGTAGGTGCTCTTGCCGTCGTGGGTCTACCACTTGTCCTCTTTATCTGAGCATGGACACGAGGCCATACTTGATCGCCACAACTCACAAGGATCAGGAATTTGAACCCATTTGCAGTGTTGACACTGAGTAGGTGGTCGAAAAATTTGGATAATTATGACTTAAGTATTTACTGGTCATCTGGGGATAAAAGATATGTTGTGCTGATTTTTTAGCTAAAAATTTTATTACCCAAATTTTTTTTCCATGTTTCTACTCTTTGTTTACCCAAAAATTTCATTACCTAGTGTTGGTGCTCCTCTAGATGCAAAGTTTGAATTTTTCTGGGCAAACAACCATGACCTCCACCAATGTCGCAAGTGGGAACACAGAATAGTGGTTTGAAAGATGTGATTTCGAGTATAAAAGCTTGAACAACAGTGGATCGAAATGAAAGCAAACCAATAGAAGAAGAGTAGGGAAAAAATATGAAAGGTAGAAAATTCTGAAATGGGGTTTAAGGTTTTTCACACGTAGCTAGTTACCCAAATATTGGAGTTTACAGGAACTAATTCTCTCAAAGGCAAACTCTAATACCAGCAGAATACATTAGAGGTCTATGTGTATGCTTCGTGCCTCACTCCTCCCATCCGTGGCAAACCAATGAGATAAAAGGCAAAATAGGCAAATTCTAACCAATTTGAATAGAGGACTAATCTTGGTTACCACCATGCACCTCAAACTCATGATATAGCAACTACATATCTCAGTTAGGGTTCCAGCAGAAAGAACAACAGCAATACAATGTCATCTAAAGAACACCTAAAGAACTCACAAAGAACACCTAAAGAACTCATAAAGGAACCTGAAATAGCTTCAAGAAATCATAAAGAAGCCTTCAGGATTCCACGTTGCCATCATCTTGACGGGGGTGGTGGGGGGATTTTGACGTAAATTCCTCCAGTAGCACTGAAAAAAACAAAACAACATTAATTATTAGTAGATTAATTATCAAAGAATCAACCTAAATTAATTAATGGTTATTGTATGTTATTTACCTCCACATAGTGTTGCTTTCTGGAGTTGTAGTTCCAGAAGGAGCTGCCACAATCATCACAAAAAATTTTAAATTTTTTGTGTTGATTATGGGAATGAGTGGCCAATTGGACCTTTGAAAGATATGAATGGGCACAGTTGGCACACTCATACATGGGAGAGGGAGATGGGGGAAATCCATTCTTGATAGAAGAAAGTCCAAAGGACAGAGAATGTCAAAAAGGAGAGAGAGAGAGAGAGAGAGAAGGGAAAAAGAGAGAAGGGTAGAGGAAAAAAGAGAAGTAACACTGTAATGGAGAGAAATGAGTGTTTTTCTGTTATGAAGTTGTTGCTCCCTTGGTTTGCTCTCCCGCCACTTCTTTCTTTCTTTTTTTAATTGATTAATATTTTACTTTATATAGTTTTTACTTATAATATTAAAATTTATAAAAAAATAAATTAACTAAACTTAAGGATATATTATGTGTAACAAATCAACTAAATCAAGAAAATTAAGTAAAACATACTGCATTTAAAGTTATTCAAAACAAATAGCTTCAAACATTGAATAAACTGTAATCTAATCCTAATATGTTACCCTTTTTCCATAACGAAAGCCACATAATGCCCACAAACTAATGAAAGAATGAAATTTGAAACTGGGTGTCAAATATGAAACTACCATTTACAGGCCCTCCCTCTTAGTAGCCTGGCTTTTTAGAATTAGCTCTCCCCTACATCAAACGCCTACGAAAAAGTTAGGTGTGAAAATAAGTTTTTTCTTTTACCTTTTCATACCTAATATGTTTTCTTCAAGTTCTTCCCGAACGAATGCAAACTTCAAAGGTTTAATGCAAGTGATACTTAGTTTGAAATGCTTAATCCCAGAACTTCAAAAATATCCATTCCTTCAATTTTTTCAAGAACAGAAGGAAATTTGAAAAATACCCACGCATAGGACTTAATCATTTAAAAGGACAATTAGGTTTTACATTCAAGGTGGACAAAATTATAAATGCTTATGAGACAATAGAACATCTGGCATAAGGTCTACTTGAAGACACGGAAGAACATTCAATGATGCAGTATAGCAAGCTTTGAGACCTAGTGACCTTTATGGGAAAGGAGCATTTATGAAGCTTCTAATAAATCAGTAGATCATCAATGTTAAGAAACTATAAAATTAACCCAAGAGGCACATAATCTTTGACAGCATATATTCAAAGCATCATTCAGAAAATTGAAATTATTAAAGCGAAGAATCATAATAAGAAACATACCAAGCACATCTGAAACATGATGGATAACAAATTTGGTCTTCCTTGACGGCATTTTTTTCAGTTTGTCTACATTTGGAACTTCATCTCACTTAAATTCACAAATTCCAAAACAGCCTCAAAGCTGCATTTAACATAGGAATGAAAAATAAATTGAAACAAAAAGAAGAGAACCCAGGGAATATACCACACCAGCAACATAACACACAATAACACCTTATGCAGTACAATCTAGCATAAACCCCCACAACATCAGTCAATAGAGAAAGCTACAAAATCCCAAATTACCTATGATGAAAGTTAAGATTCTGTAACCACCCTTGGCATTGAAGTTTCTCTTGCTCAGTTCTGATGTGCTTCCCATTCTGCACAAAAAGTTGGTGTGGAGTGTCATATCATATGGCCAGGAGGTGGACATGTCAATGCCCAAAAAGCCAAATGGCTCCAAACTGTTTCTGGAAGAACCGTACATGTGTAATTAATATACAAGTGCTTTACTGAACAGTACAACACTTGTAGCTGTATAGTAATTTTCTGCATGGCTAATTAGATGATGCAAGCAAATAGTGCTTTTTATACTATTTGCATTCTTGCTTACGGAATACACTTCTGCTGAGTTCAAAATCTGCAGTTCTTCTGCATAACTGTTTTCTTTTTCCTTAAAGTCATATTCCTTGCTTTAGGCTTGAAAAGAATTAGCATTAGTTTTAATTAATTCTTTAATCAAAGTATAGATTAAGTCTAAAGATGAAGACACAACTCATGCAGTCTTAAAACATTTCACTTCTCTATTGCATTGAACAAAAAAATATTCATTTTACATTAAAGCCACCAAAACATCTAACCAATACAGAGGACTATCATCGATATAAGCCAAAATATTTCAGGTTGTTAACCTGCAAAACATCCTTGATTAACCTAGATTTTGTGACTACTCAATAATCATAGAGCAAACATGCACAATGCCAAGTCGTTAACCCTTCAAAGTTTGAGTCATCTGGAGTGAAGCTTGCTTCTTCCAGCCCCGCATCAACAACTATGTCTACCATTGGCATATATTTATCATACCCAAATAAGTTACCATTACTTGCATAGCTTGTAGCTTGTCTTTTCAACTACCTTAGCCTAATCAAGAACTGAAATTATTAAAAAGAATTGTTGGGATAGAACATGGCAAATCCTACGAACATGCTTCTTGATTAACATTATATTTTGTTAATCTTCATGACATTTTTAAGTATCGTGAATGTTAATTCACGCTAAATGAAAACACAATATACTCAGAGTAGCAGGTGTAAGAATTATCAAAGTAAAAATTGCAGCTGTTCACTAGGGTGGGAACAGGCCAGGCAAGGCGTTGCCCTAAATAGGTTAGGCCTATAACTAGAACAATGAGCCTAAACCTGACCTATTACCTGTTAGAGGCTTTTTTTTTTTTTTTTTGCCTGGTCTGGCCTGAAGCCTACTTCTAAAGGCTATATTTAAAATCTATTGCAAATCATATAATAGGCCACAAGGCCAAGGCCTTTTAACACTCTTACATAGGCCTTCACAAAAACAATATAGCACCAAAAATATTCTCAACAATCGATTCTGGAAGCTTACTACAGGAACAATTTTAAGAGAGAATCAAATAGCAAAATTATCAAAGAAACAAATCTGCTAAATAAACAACAAGCACAGATAGAAGGAAGAGCCAAATCTGCCAAATCAAATAAACAAATCTGCAAGAACACTACAGATGGAAGAGCAGAGCCAACAAGCACAGATCAAGGATTCATCATCAACAACTTCAACACCAGAAATTCCTCAATTCACAACAGCAAAAATTTGAAAATTAAAAAATCACAAATTAACAACAACAACAACAACCGTCAGAGATCCAATTGGATCCAGAAATCATCAAGAAGAAACCAACTATCACAAAAATATATCCTGCAAAAGGAGAGGACGAACCAGATAAGCACCAGTCCGACAGCGAAGAGCAACGGGTATGACTGGCAAAGTCGTCGACGGAAGCAACGACGATGGCCGAAGCGCCACCAGATCTGAGCGGAGATGCCGGGCGGAACACCACATATCGTCATTCACGAGCTCCTTCTTGCTCTGAGCAGTGTCACGGCGGAGCTAGCGCTACGCAAGGTGGCAACCACAACAACGAGCAAGGGACGCCTCCACAGAAGCGATGTCAACAACAACGAGATCCATCGCGCGAGAGCAGAGGAAGGTGGCGCTGTCGCAAGGCTGAGGGTGGCACGATGGCAGTTGTGCGAGGTTGATGCGGCGGCAGTGGCGGCACGAGGGTGGGGGCGGGGAGTGGGGCCGAATGAGGGTTTGGGGTGAGAGAGGCTTAGGGTTTCTACTTCCTGAAGTTGCGGTTGATTTCTCAGATGTGAATGTGAATGTGATTTGAATAGTGAGTAATCTGCGACTATTATTTAATTTATTTTACAAACAAATTAAACAAATATAAGTATGAAGTATTAGTTGTGTGGCATAACTGGTATGCAAGCTTTGTCAAATTTTAAAGTCCTTGGTTCGAATCTCGTTCCCACCAAAGTATAACTTTACACTAATATCACTTACTTCTCCGCGAGAGGGGTCACCCTAAGGTGTGAGTAACTTTTCACCAATTTTTGGAATGTATCACTGCTTGTTTAGGCTATAACCACTGTGACAGCCATCGAGCTGCATCGATCTGCCTTCGTGGGGTAGCCCCACTTCGGCCTCCTCAAAGATGCGCCAATCCCTCTCCGTCATCTCCTAGAGCTTTTTTCTCGCTCCAATAGCATTCCACCTCATGTCGAAGGTGTCATTGAGGTCGATAGCGGCTTTCTAAGGCTTCTCCTCGATGCCATCCTGTTGGATCCTGAGTTATGGAAACGAACAACACAACTACAATAGAGTTGAGACTAAAATGAAATATTTACGTAAAAGCCCCCTAATAAAGAGGCAAAAATCACGGACAAGAGCGAGAAGATTTTCACTATGTGGAAGATAAAAATTACACTTCTCTTTAAATATAAGGAGAGAACAATAACACTATTTCTTATATGAGAATACACACCTCCCTATAAAATAGGAGAAACTCTTATAAGACACTATATATTTACTTGCTCTAATGGGATACACACTTTGAATTGAATGATGAAACTGATGAGGGGAGGGCTCTATTTATAGGTGAACACCTCCCCGTTTCGCGTTCCTCACGCTTCACGTTTGCATTATGTTATTTTTCTTAACTTTGCCACTGAAAGCAATTCAGCCTATAAAGAGGATGCACTCCTTTTTTTCTTTAATATTATCTTCATGCCACAAAAGTGGCTTTGCCTGAACCACAAGCTCCACGAGTTTACAATCTCCCACTTAAAGTCACTTTTGATGAGCTTTTAAAAACTTTTCATCTTGCCAGTTCCATGCTACCTACCTTTTTGATAACTTATAGGAAGATCTACACCATTTAAACTTGTCGTGTTGATTGGTTTTGTCATGACATATGCTAGGTTATCTTTTGTGTGAATTCTCTGCATATCCACATTTCCTTTTTCTACTACCTCTCGAACAAAGTGATGTTGGACTCCTATGTGCTTCGTCCTGGAATGAAAGGTTGGATTCCTTGCAATATGCAAGGCACTCTGAGTCACAATACACAATAATTTTTTTGTTTGTGCTAAAGCTCTTCCATTGACTTTTGAATCCAAATAGCTTCCTTGTACGCTTGTGTAGCTACCATATATTCAGCTTTTATAGTAGACAAAGCTACAACAGTTTCTAACTTAGAAAACCAGCTCACAACTCCGTCTGCAAGTGTGAACACATAGCCTATAGTAGATTTTCTTTTATCAAGATCACCTACAAAATTTGAATCAACATATCCTCTAACAATGAACTATGATCCTCCAAAACATAATGCAGCACCTGAGGTTCATTTAATGTATCTAAGATCCTCTTTACAACATTCCAATACTCTTTACATATATTCAGCTTATGTAGTAGATAGAGTTACAACAGTCTGTAACTTGGATAACCAGCTTAGCTTCGCCCTGCAAGTGTGAACACATAGCCTGGAGTAGATTTTCTTTTATCAAGATCACCTATAAAATCTGAATCAACATATCCTCTGACAATGAACTATGATCCTCCAAAACATAATACAGCACCCGAGGTTCCGTTAATGTATCTAGGATCCTCTTTACAACATTCCAATATTGTTTACATATATTCAGCTTTCTGGAGTAGACAGAGCTACAACAGTTGTAACTTGGATAACCACTTAGCTTCGCCTGCAAGTGTGAACACATATTCTGTAATAGATTTTCTTTTATCAATATCACCTGCAAAATCTGAATCAACATATCCTCTGACAATCAACTATGAACCTCCAAAACATAACACAGCACCGAGGTTCCTTTAATGTATCTCAGGATCATCTTTACAACATTTCAATACTCGTTTCCTGGATTTGCCATAAATCGAATGACTACTCCAACTGCTTAGCAATATCTGTCTGGTACAAATCATGGGATACATAAGGCTTCCCACCGCTGATGCATGCGGACTCGAGATATCTCCATTCTCTCTCCTCTGCTAAGACACATACCTAGAATAATTTGTAATTCACAGGAAGTGAGGTTAAACTGGCTTACAATCTTGCATGTTGAAGTGCCACAAGATTTTCATCAAATAGTTCTTCTAAGAAAGCCAGATCTTCCTATCTTTTCTGTCTCGGTGAATTTGCATCCCTAAAATCTTGTTTGTTGGTCCCAAGTCCTTTATATCAAATTCCCTAGCTAATTGTGCTTTCAATTCCTGGATTTGATCTTTGTTGGGGCCTACCACCAACAAGTCATCCATGTACAACAACAGAATGATGAAATCATTATCACCAAACCTCTTATAGTATGTATAATGGTCTGAACTCTGTTGTATATGAGGCTTATTATGAAGGAATCAAATCTCTTGTACCAACACCTTAGCACCTGTTTTAGACTAAAGAGATTTGGCCAACCTACAAACCAAGTTTTCTTTTCCTTGTTCCTCAAAGCCTTCTGGTTGGAGCATATAAATCTCCTCTTCAAGTTCTCTGAAGAAAAATAGTTTTTACATCTAACTACTCAAGATATAAATCAAATGCAACATACATAGCCAACACTACTTTGATAGTGGAAAGTCTAACAACTGGAGAAAATATCTCATTGAAATCGATATCTTCCTTTTGAGCAAATCCTTTTTCTACCAGTCTTGCACGATATTGTTCTACTCAATCATTGTCATCTCGTTTGATCTTATAGACCCCTTTGTTTCCAATGGTTTTCCAATCTTTTGGAAGTGCAACAAGTTCTCATGTCTTGTTCCTATGCAAGGCTTGCATTTCTTTCTGCATTCCTGCCATTCACAGAGAAGCATCTGGACTACGAAAAGCCTCTTTGAAAGCTGATGGCTCTCCTTCTTCTGTTAGAAGACAGAATGCATCGTGGCTTGCCATAATAGTCTGAATACCATGATGGTAGCAGTGTTTGGCATGTTGATCGTCTAACTTCTATATCATTGGCCATTACTGGTACTTGTTTATCATGCTCTAGCTGTGCTTCAGAATCTTTTTCTCCAGTTTTCTCATTTATCCGAACCATAGTTGTCGCCATAATAGTGCTGTCATTTCTTTCTTCACTTTGCAGTTCATTTTCTGCAAATATAACATCTCTCCTGACAATAACCTTGCGGATGGGATCCTATAAGTGATAGCCTTTATACCGTTAGCATAACCAAGAATATACATTTTCTTGACTTTGGGTCTAACTTTGTTCTTTCTTGGGAGTTGTACATCACATATGCTAGACATCTGAACATATATAGAGAAGAATAATCCTGGCTTGCCATTTCACATCTCTATTGGTGTCTTTAAACCAATTGCGGTTGATGGCAATCGATTAATCACGTAACAAGTTTGACCTCTACCCAAAAAGACTTAGCTAAACTTGTTATTCTCAGCATTGCTCTTGTTCTTTCTGGAGAGTCCTGTCATCTGCTCTGTTACACCATTTTGTTGAGGAGTATGTGCAACTTGAATTGTCTTTGAATTCACTTATGGTTGCAAAATGCTAAAAAATCTTCATCTGTATATTCTCCTCCATTGTCTGCCCTCAAATACCTGATCTTCTCCGATTCAAGTTCCACTCTTGCTTTGAAGTCTTTGAATACTAGAAACACATCTGTCTTCTTCTTGATTGGGTACACCCATAACCTCTTAGAGTAATCATCAATGATTGATACAAAATATTTTGCCCCTCCTAGGGACATTTTTGGTGACTCTCACACATCAAAATGAATCAAGTCTAGAATATTCTTACTTTGAGCAATTGATCTACCAAATTTCAATCTATGTTGCTTACTTGTAACACATGCTCACAAAACGGTAAATTTACCGATTTGAGCTCCCGAATGAGATTACGTTCCGCAAAAATCTTCAAACTACGATCCGACATATGGCGTAATTTGCGGTGCCACATCATTGTTGTTTCTTCTTGACTTGTTGATGCAACTGATGCATTTGCTTTTTACAACGTATCTCCTTGAAGCCTGTATAGATTTGCCGTGGTCTTTTTCTTTCATCAAAATAAGAGCACCTTTAACAACTTTTAAGATCCACATTCAGGATGGGTCTTGCACCTGAGGTCATCCAGTTATCCAATAGACAATATATTCTTCTTCAAACCCTTTACGTGTCGCACTCCTTGAATTGTTCGAATGGAACCCTCAAACATTTTTATTTTGATAGTACCAATACCAACAATTTCTGAGGCATAATCATCTCCCATGAACACAGATCCTTCTGAGACAAGTTCATAGTTGTAAAACCAATCACGGTGTGTAGTCATGTGCCATGTAGCTCCTGAATCCATTATCCAAACATCAATGAGGTTTCCTGCCTCTATAACCAATTGCTACCTCACTTCAGGATTTCTCCATCTTCAGAGGTAGTCGCAACACATCCTTGAAAGGTTGATGCTTCAGGAGCTTTATTTATATTCCCTCTTATTATTTCGACAATCATTCTTCAAGTGCCCTTTCATGCCACACCGGTAGCATTTGAAGTTCTTCTTCTTGATTTTGATCTATTCTGGCCATGACTCCCATTGGAGTCACGCTCCATTGATCTCCTCTCGTCACCAACAATGCCTCTAATTGTTTTGAGCTCTCTAATCTATCTTCCTTTTCTTATGTCTGGACTCTTCTTCAAGAATAGCACTTGCGATGTCATCAAAGGATAGACAGTTGATAGTATTATTATTATTTGTGATGTTGATGATGAGTTGGTCATATGAGTTAGGTAGACTTTGAAGTAGAAGCTCCGCACATTCATTCTCTGCTTTTATAATCTACCTGGAACCTTGGAGAATAAGGTGTTCAAATTGTTGATGTGGTCTGTCATTAATGTGGACTCACTCATCTGAAGAGTATATAGTCTCTTCTTTAGAAATATTCTATTGTGAAGTGATTTGACCTCGTACAATTTCACAAGAGTATTCCAGATTTCCTTGGGTCTTATTTTCTAGCACTTGACAATACTGAATCTGTCATTGTAAGATGCAGACGGCAACAACATTATCATCCATCTCCCTCCACTTTTTATCAGGAACTTGAGGTATTTCTTCAATTGCTGGAAAACAATTTTCCTTCCTCAGGATTTCTTTTATCTTCAATTTCCACAAGGAAAAATTATTCCCATTGAACTTCTCAATCTCAAATTTTGCTCCATGGTGTTTATCAAGATTTGTTTCTCTACTAGACCGTGCTCACTTTTTCACCGTGAATAGCACTATACGTGAACAGTATCATATATTTATACTGTATATGAAACAAATCCAATATATGTTAACAATACTATAAAAGTATACAATTACACATGCGAACAGTGATCGTGAATAGTAACCCGTAGTGTAGACTATAACCAACGTTTCTTCAAATACCAGGGAAAAATTCTTTTCTAATATGGAAGATCATTAAGCTCAATCACAAAGCATACTAAGAATAAATCTCATACTAAGACTCAGATATCACTTGGGTACAGAGTTATGGAAACATAACAATACAACTAAAATAGAGTTGAGATTGACATAAAGTATTTACGTGGAAAGCCCCTAATAAAGTGAAAAAAACCACGGGCAAGACTTAGAAAGATTTTCGCTATGTGAAAGATAAAAATTACACCTCTCTCTAAATATAATGAGAGAATAATAACACATTCTCTTATGCTAAGAGAATACACCTCTCTATGAAATAGGAAAAACTCTCAAAAGACACTATATATTTACTCACTTTGGAGTGTGATACATACTCTGAATTGAATAATGAAACTAATGAGGGAGGGCTCTATTTTAGGCGAGCACCTCCCCATTTTCACGTTCCTTGTGCGTCACATTTGCATTATTTTATTTTTCTTAACTTTGCCATGAAAGCAATTCAGCCTGTAAAGAGGATGAACTCCTTTTTTTTTATATTATCTTTATGCCGCAAAGTGGCTTTGCCTGAACCACGAGCTCCATGAGTTTACCCGTGCTTCTTGCAGATCTTATTCTTCCTCCATTGCGTGGTGTGTGTAAGGGTTTTAGCTCTCCTTCTACTTCGCGAAATCCTTTCAGATCGTACATCCTCTCTCCTGTTCCTCCTCCATCGTTGCGTCCTCCGCCACCAAGATCATTGGCGGTAGCTCCACATTCTCCATCACCATCTCTCTCTCAACCCCAGGGGTCCTAAATCTTATCTAATCAGTGAGTATGTTGAAATCTGAATGTGAAAAAAGGAATGTGTGATGAGTGGCATTGGTAGTGTATTTGTTTGTGATTTTTGGGAATGAAATTTTCAAATTTCAAATGAAAAGAAAGGGTTCGCTATTTGCTTTGCAATTTTCAGTTTCTAGTTTTCAATTTTCAATTTTCAGATTTGTGAAGGAAAACTGAAAAACTGAAACTGAAATTTTGAGTTTTCACTTTTTATAATTTTTCTTTCACAAATCTAAAAAACTAAAAATTAGAAACAAAACTAAGCAAACAGCCACAGCATCCATTGTACAGCGCATTTTCTTTGAGCCCCGCTTCTTTTGTTCGTGTGCACAGGTACCAAAGAGACATTTGCTTTTTTTTCTTTTTTTCCATCTTGTGGCCAATGCACGATCTGACGTGAGTCATTGCTTGAAGTTTCCACAAGGCAAAAGCCTCGGTCACACGCAAAAAGACATCTCACTCTGCTTTGGTACACGCAAAAATCACTAAAACACACAAAGCAGCCAACGTTTTTAGCAGCTAATGATTTCAGCTAATTATAGGGTGGCTGTGCTAATGAAAACTATCATATTCTTATCTTATTGGTTATTTGGCACAATTTTTGACACAATATTGGGCGGGATTTTTTTTTTTTGGTAATTGAGTGAAACTATTCATCTATAAGTGTTATAGAATGAATACAATCTCTGCATAAAGTTTACTATTAAGTAGTGGTCCTCTCACTAAAACCAAATAGTTTTGGATATCAATTCATATTTTGATTATTTTATTTATAATTAAATTTCGATATAATGTCAATAAAATATTTTGACAATTATGTATTGTTGTATGTGAGACTTCTTTTTTTGGTACATTATACGTGGGACTTTTGAAGTTAATTATTTTTTCTAATATAATAACATATAATTGAATGAGAATAATTATTTTATGCATTAAAATTAATTTCTTTTCTTTAATTGTTAAGAAAAATATATAAATACAAAATCATCAAAATGAAGATTTTAAAGTAATGACAAAAAAGATGAATTTAATTCTTATGCATTACTACTATAAAATAATTTTATATTGGTAGTCAATAGAATTTTATCAAAATGACAAATCATGATAGATGATTATGATGGATGATGAGCAGTTGTTTGATATAATATATTATTTTAATAAAATTCTATTAGTTGATATAGTAAAATTAAATTTAAAATTAATTTATCAGTACATAAAAATTAAATTCAAAATATAACATAATATAAGTACTTAAAATTTATTTAGCTTGTTCAATTCTATATATTAAATCCAATACATCTTTGATTACAATTTTAACCACGTCCTCGGATACACCAATGATAGGTGTGTCCGAGTTCATTGTATCATTTTCCGTTTGATTTAGCTCTATTTTGTTTGTATTGTTTCTGTTAACTATGGATACCTTCCTCCAGAAATTGGATGCTTAAAGAATCTTGAGTGTCTTGACCTTTCATTCAATAAACTGTTTTGATGATTTTTTCTTTTTTTGGTGAATGTCTGTTATGAATAGAGGATGGTTTAGTAGGTCGTGGATGAAAAAACGCGTGTTATGTGAGTTCAAATTTTGGAACATGATTTGTGTAGCTGCTCAATTTGGGCTTAAGGGTAGGGTTGGGTTTTCAGTTTTTAAAATAGCATTTTGGTTAAGGGTTTTGTTACGAGATGTGTAACTTGGGGTTTTTTAAATAACTTCGTTAAATAATATCTCATAGAAAGACAAGTTTGTTATATACTAGTGAAATAGCCCGTGCCTGGTCAATTAAACACTTAACATTAATAGTTTATATAAAATTGAAAAAAAATTGTATGACTAACAAATCATTGTTCGTGTTATATAAATGTTTGTTTGCTACCTCGCGTTTAGATATTAAAATTGGTAGCAAAATCATTTGATGATAATTGTAAATTTTAATTTTTTTTTCATGTAAGTTATACATATGTATAAATATTAAAAATCAGTATTCGAGTAGAGAAACAACATTAATCAGCCATTCCATATTTTTTCTTTCAAAGCCCTTGTTGACTTTAGCATTAATTATAGCGAATTGATATATCTCAAGCTATATACACCAATCCCATTATATAATAAATTATAATTTATAGGTACATAATCTTATAAAATAAATTATACGTAACTGTTTCAATTGTCAACCCTCACTATGCAGTGAACTATATATCATGAGAAGGAGGCATGGCATGATCTGAAGTCTTTATCAATCCAGTTTGTTCACATTCCTCTTAAATGTGATTTTCTAATACTTCAAAAGGGTTGCCTTCATACCATCTACCACTTCCTCTTTCAATCTCTTTATGTTCTACTTTCCTCAGTTTGTGAAAAGAAAGTTCATCAAAATGCATACCTAAAGATAGCTTTGATAGAGGGCATAAAACATAATATCATTAATTATTTATATTTGGAATGTAATTAACAGATAAACCTCAATAAAATCAATAACATAAAGAAGACATTTCTCCACATTGGTAGCGATGCATAACTGATTTCTAAACCATTCTTCTCATCCTTATTTAGGTTATTTATCCAAAAAATTGCTCCAAGGAAAAAGAAAATTGTTTGCTAAAACAAAATTCCCAACCATCTTACAAAGGCTTGAGTTGCTTCCCAACTTGTCCATTCTATATAATTTGTTCTTCCAATTAAACATACTAACAAAGAATCTATAAAATAGCTATCAAATAGCAAAATATAAACCAATAAATTATCATTAGTTCCCAAAAGCATCAGTTAGTAATTTCAGACTTTCAAAAAATTACTTCCCATGACTTGCAATTACATGTTCCAATAGTAAGCTAGCATTCAGCAAGTTGCCTAAGCATAATTCATGATATCAGATTTCATGTGTATCATATGCCAAGCCGAGGCATAGACTCTCCTCCTAAATCCTAATATATGAAGAAGCTAATGCAACCGAGAGACATAGATGAGCATTGATCAATCATAAATCTTTTATAAGTATAAAAGGATGACCAATATCCCACAAAAAGTTGCATCTAGATCTCATTTAAATCAGATGGTCTCAAAATTGTAGAACTCAGGTAGCTCCACTAAAAGCAAAACAGGTTTATATCTAATTGACAATAAGTTTAAAATGCTTATGGCTTTAAGAAGGATTGTAACTAAGACAATATGTGGGCTAAATTATACACTATTGAATAAACTAGATATATGAAATTAAATTTGATTTAAGGATCCATCTTACTCAAGTCTTGCAGCGACAATAAATTCTTAGAATAATGTGTACATTTTCAGAATAGATTTTAGCAACATAAAATCAAAAGTTTAGATATTCAAATACTGTGTCAACATGATACAAATACAAAATACATTATTTTGTATACCAGAACATTTTAATGTATATACGGTTTGATGAATTTAGCAGAAATGTTATTAATCACCATTTTAAAAAGCTAACATAAATTGGCATCAGAAGTGAATGGCTGCCCTCATGTAGCAGTAGGTATTAAATGCCATCAAGCTTGCATCTTTCGGAACCATGAAGGTGTCAAACCTGATTCAAAAGATTGTGTCTAAATCTCATTTAAATTAGACGGTACCAAAATTATAAATCTCGAGTAGCTCAACTAAAAGCAAAACAGGTTCATATCTAATTGACATTCAGCTTAAAGTGCTTATGGCTTTAATTCTACCAAAGTACTTGGGTTGAACATCTAGTGTATCTATACCCTGTTATATATATGTTTAATTGGTGTCACCAATCATATCATAATATCTATCTATCTATTTATGTAAAAGAGGGGTAATAGCAGGTATGATTAATCACCACTTGGCGATTCAATTTTCCCACCCAAAAAATTTCATTAAGTGTTTACACATGAATGATTGCCATTATCTTTCTATCTCTATATAGGCTGTGAGCAAACTTATATGCATAAGTTTAAAGACTTATATGCAAAAATATAATTTTTAACTCCATTTTAAAACAATTGAATAGTGTGTAAAATGACCTCCTGGACATGTAAATTTATCTGAAAAGGTACTAAAGTACACTTTGACATGATTAAACATGCTTGCACATAGATTTATTATACACTCACATTCTTGGGGAAGCTCTTTACTAACTTGCAGCAAACTTATAGGCTGAGCAAAACTTATATGCATAAGTCTAAAGACTTATATGCAAAACAGAAATTCATAACTATCATTTTAACACAATTGTATAGCATGTGAAATGGAGTTAAGAATTCCATTTGCATTTCATTACTTTTTTTGGAAAATTTCCATGTCCAGGAGGTCATTTCACATGCTATACAACTGTGTTAAAATGAGGTTGAGAAGTTTTACATATAAGTCTTTAGACTTATGCATATAAGTTTTGCTCATAGCCTATAAGTTTGTTGCGGGCAAAGAACTTCCCCAAGAATGTAAGTGTACAGTAAATCAAGTGCAAGCGTGTTTAACCATGTTAGAGTGCACTTCATCACCTTTTCAAACAAATTTACATGTCCAAGAGGTCATCTTATATGCTATACAATTGTGTTAAAATGAGGTTAAGAATTCTATTTTTGCATATAAGTCTTTAAAATCATGCATATAAGTTTTTCTCACAACCTATAAGTTTGTCCTGAAATGTCCTGAAGTGCACCATGACATGGTTAAACACGCTTGCACATGGATTTACCTACACTCACATTCATGGGAAAGCTCTTTCCTGACCCACATCAAACTTATAGGCTTGAGAAAAACTTACATGCATAAGTTTAAATACTTATATGTAGAAATGGAATTCTTAACCTCATTTTAACACAATTGTATAGCATATAAGATGATCTCCTGGACATGTAAATCCTCCTCCTTCTCATTTTATGTTCTTTCTCACAATTCTAATTACAATAACTTTCTTCAGTTACTTTAGAACATCCAAAAAATTCAAACATAAAGAAAATATTAAAATTACAAATATTCATTACTTATAATAACAAAATGTATCTCAATAGATAACAGAATATAATATCTTCCATATCTCAAACATTTGAACTTTCTACAAGGTCATAAAACAAAATGAACAAAATAAGAAGCCTTTATAATCTTCGACAACATATAAAGTGAAGTTTCACAATTCTAAGATTGATCAACAAACACAATCAAGAATATGCTAATTGTTGGATGGTGCATCATTTGCAGGGTCATGGCTAGCAGAAAAGAAGGGTCTTGCTGGCCTTGGTAATTCCAAGTCTTCAACCTGAAATTAAAAACAAAAAACACAAAAAATCTTATACAATGAGAAACAAAAAGAACTAGAAAGAACAAGTAAAATTACAAAAAAGAAAAATAAGAACACATTCATATATGTCAGCCACAGCCCTCACTTATAGCATTGAAAGAATAGAGGTTCATAAACAACAGTGGTTATTATCCCTGAAAGTTACAAGAGGACTGCTCGCATGTAAAGCTATATGGTTTACATTTACTACCTAAACATAACAAAAGAGATTTCAGCAACTTCATTATATATGATAGTCCTTGCTGCACTTTGATTTTAGGGATAATAATGTGTACATACTGTTTAGTGTTCAACCTCAAAGGACTCCTTTTTACTTCCCACAAGCCAGAGACCACAGGTCCAGAAATTTCTTGAGTGAAAAGGAGCTACTAGGAAACCATTTCTCTTTTGGCTCATTAGTTAGTAGTTTCTACCATTTATTTAGTTTGGTGAAATGATAAATACAAGCAATTATGAAAATGATAACACATTGGATAGGAAAACAAGGAAAAATTTTGTCATAAAATAAGCGAATTACAAATGTCATTTTCCAAGATGATGATGATGATCATCATAATAATAAAATAAATGGAACAAATGCAGGGCAAATAGTAAACAAGGAGAAATTTTTCATAAAATAAGCGAATTACACATTGTTTGATGTTGCATTTTGATCGCAAAATTTGGAAAGCACATGTCCAAACATAACTTGTGAGGTTTCTTGCTAAAATCAGTATTTCAGAATTTTACAGATATGTTACCACCTATGTCAGTTTTAACAAGGGCCATAGCAGCTCCGAACTTATCTGGCATAAGAAATGCATTAGTTCATCTAACTAGGATACAAGCATTCTTATTCATATTATTTTACATTTTCATTTGAAGCTTAACCAAGTTTAAACCACGATAAAAAATGTTCCACAACCAACCATCTCTTCAGGTATGATGTATCATCAAAAGCAGGACAACCAACCATCTCTTGAACTCACCAAGTGTAAAGCATTTATGTTTTCCACTAATGACAAACTATATATGAAACATTTCTAGGACACTACACAACTCACATCAGATTATGTTCGTAGTATCTAGGACTTATACAGATATGCAAAGAGTCAGGGCTCATAGGAGAATGATATAATATGCCTACTACTAAGCACTAATTAAATTCAAGGAGGAAAAAAAATTAGCAGTAATAAAATCATGTAGACACGGTTGAGTGGCCACTTACTGGGCACATTCAGCAAGTTTTCCAAGGTTTTGATTGTCCAATATTGCCAGAATCAGCTTCTTGTTCTCATCAAGATACTGCATAACGTTTCATAACAGGGCCGGGGCATTCAAATTAAACATAAGAATTCTTACTAGCTATTTGGGTACAACTTGGAATATGGATAATGGAAGTAAAACTCATCACAACAAGCAAATAAAAAAGAAGATATAGAATCATAGAAACAATGCTTAGGACACTTTTCAAAAGTGATCCAAAACATAAAGGAAAAATAAATGAAAAATTCCATGACATACATTTCTTAATGAATCCAGTATACAACAGAAATATTCCATGCATGTTCATGTTAAATAAATTAGACTCTTGAGAACATATCCAAATTTTTTTTGAAAATTTTGCTTTCACTTTCATACCCTGTTCATATTCTTTTCAGTTGAACAGGAACAACAATGGCAAAGCCCCTCAGTACTCACCAAAAATAAAAAGATACCACTGCCCAGAAGAAAGCATGAAGGCCTTCAAGTCAACAAGGGAAAAGTGGTGAAAAGCATACCTTTTGAATCTGCTCGGTGGTTATGTTTGTGGGAGGGAATGAAGGCATCATTGGAATCATTTGCAGCAGAGTACTTTCTAGATTATAGATCGAAGACAGCAACGCAAAATTGAGAGAGCGGGGGACTGACGCGGAAGAGGTTGAGAGCTTAGGTGCCCAAATTCACAGGGATTGAGAGAGGGCAAGCGGCGGCGGTTCCTCCAACTGCAGGGAAAGCGGGTGTCTTATGGTCACTGACGACCATTCTTTCAAACCACCGTGACAGGAGTGCCGGGAATCCCTTATTTGTAGTAGTGTTGAGAGTGAGAATGAAAGTAAATTTGGGAGGGGAAAATGGTGGAGCCCCTTTTCCTTTTAGTGGTTCCCTCTTAGGGAAAGAAGTTTAAGCCAAAGGGCCTTCTAAGATGCTTCAGTTCCTTGTTTCTTCGCCATGTGTCCTATTTTCTCTTGCCATACGTTTTCTGTCATTTTCTGGATAAATAACATACGGTGTGCGTATGTTGTGCACTTCAGTTTTGCAAGTAACAGCTCTCATCCATAGTTTAATGGAGAGACAAATATCGTGGTTCTCTTTGTTTAATATCATAACTTAGTTAAAAATTTTTTTTATAAGATTTAGAATTATTTTTAAGATTTTTCAGAGTTTATTTTACACTCCCCAATAGGTTATTTTTGTACAATTATGCTAATATTATATAAATTTACTTAATATTGATATTTATGATCAAAGTTATGTTTAAAATATATTTATAATTTTTTTAATAATTTAATGACACTCTAAACTTTTCTAATGTTTCTGTTTTTCTAAGTAATTATATTATAAGTTTATTTTCTATTCTCTAGTGGCATTTTTGTAATTTTAATAAAATCTAACGGAACAATTAAAATTTTATATTTTGGTGCTAAGTTCAGATTGTACACTATTAAGTTTTGTAATATTTTAATTAGACATTTTTTTAAATGATTATTTTAATATTTTTGAAAACAAAATCCTCATACTTTCTAAATTAAAAACTATAATAAAGCGACACTATATTAAGAAAATTTGGGATACACTCTTCACATTAGTGGCTTCAAGAGCTCTTCTTAATTGATGGCATATTGGCAAGAGTAGTGAACCACAGCGTGGGCGAGGCAATGCAAAGGAAGGACCACCATGAACATGCGCTCTTCTGTCATTCGCCACCGAACATTGATTAGGGAGAGCACACAGATCAATAGGTTGGTCTATGGAATGGTTGGGGGTTGGGTTTGGGCTTAAGATTGGGTTTGCAGAGACTGAGCTTGAAGGAAAAGAGGGAGTTTAGGGGCTTTAGGGTAATTTTGGGTATAGTTTGAGGCAGGACTAATGTTGGTCCATAACTAGGTCAAATTACGAATCCTCACCCATTATTGAAACAAGAAATGTATGTGTGAGCTAGGGGGGTTTCATTGAAATTATTTATAAGAATTATGCATGATATATTTATTGATTTTTATTATAATAATAAAGTTATATGTATTAATTTATTTTATTTGATGTCCATTAGTGTTATCCGTAAAACAATTTTTAATTTTGTTACTGCATCATGCCTGTACTAAAATGGATATATAACTAAGGGAAAAGAATACCTTAACCCATAGTATTAAAAATCGAATTGGAGGCCGTTGAACTGAACCGTGAACAGGACACTGGTCCGTTCTCTTCAATTAGACCGGATAAGCAATGAACCGATCAAACCTCGGTCAAACTCGGAGTTGACGGCGGGTGAACCGGGCGGGCGGGGAGTGAACCGGTTCGTGCGCATGCATCCTTGCGTGCTCCTCTACGTGCCTCCTGTGCCTCTGCGTGTGTGTGCTGTGCTGTGTGCTTGCGTGCATTGGAAATTTGGTGCCTCCTGTGCGTGCTTTGGAAAGTTGGAATAATTCCAATAATTCCAAAACCAATATGTGGGTGGGAGTTGAACCCAGCTTGGGTTGGCAGCATGGGCGCGCCTCAACCACCAGGCCACTTTCTCCTTTGATAAATATAGTGTCACAAAATATATATATTACACTCTTATATATTTTTATATATTTACTCAATTAAATTCTGTTACCGTTTTGGCAGGTGACCCACTGGTTGAACCAAATGGCAAATGATTGCCTTGAGGAGTCGATCAGGGTTCGCTTTAAAAACTATGCCTTAACCAGAATCATAAGGTACTTTCCTTTATACTCCCAAGTTTTTGGAAAATGCGCATCTCGACTTTTGAAGTTTTTTAATGGTGTAGATCAACCATTTTATTAACTTTTGCATCTATTATAAATGAAAATAATGCAAATTCAAGCAACTTGCGTGTTAATTGCTAAACGAATCTTGATGGAGATCAAGACTTAAAGAACATACACCTTCTTTCAGTTTATCGGATGAAAAAAAAAAAGAAGAAGTATATATTTTAAGAAAAGGAATATCAATATGGTTTTTTGTGGTATCAAAATATTAAATGCATTTACAAAATATTTTCTATTTTCATTCTTTAGCAATTAGAAAGATTATTAGAAGGTTCACTAAAACGATATATAATTATTCTAAATATAAATATAATTGCGTTCTTCTTTAGGAGATGATTTTTTTTTTGTCAACAAAACTTTTTTGTTAGTCAACGATAGAATAATATTGTCAAAAAAAAAATGGATTACTTAACAGATTAAGGGGCTAGCCCAGTATGTTAAGACCTAAAGCTCAATTCCAGCCTGCCTTCAGTACAATAACTTGGTCCCTCGTGAAGTGTAAATTACTTATCCATGGCAAACTTTTGGGTGATCCACATCTACAACTCAAAACACAAGAATAATATTCCGCCAAAATAATAATAATAACAATAATAATAGAATTTATAGAGAGGGGGCCGCAGCGAGTGTGATTGGTGCTAGTTGTTGCAAATTGGCGAGGACTGAATTTCAAATAACTTGTTTTCCAAAGATTGAGTAAATGTTTTAGCAACAAATATTTAAATTCAAATGAGACCAGCATAAAAAAATATATATTCAAATGAGATCTTTATATCTCATCATATTCTCAATGGATAAGGATTACGAATTGTGTTTCAACTAGCATTCTTTTTTTGTATTAACTAGCATTCCGTTTTTAACTCTAAAGATTTTATATATCTTTTTAACGACGAACATTTGAAATTAAGATTGTTATCTATATTTCAGTAGATCATGATTGTACTTGAACGTAACCATCTAACTTATTTTTTGTTGGATAATAATCTTAATTAACCGTACTTGATGGAGATCAAAACTTAAAGAACATACACCTTGCTTCAGTTTATCGGATAAAAATTAAAAGAAGTATATATTTTAAGAAAAAGAATATCAATATGGTTTTTTGTGGTATCAAAATATTAAATGCATTTGCAAAGTATTTTCTATTTTCATTCTTTAGCAATTAGAAAGAGGCCACTCCCTTTTATCTATCTTCACTCTCAAATTAATACACTTTTATTTGATTGTTTTTAATTTCCCTTCCTTTTATGTAATGTAATGAAACTAATCATTATTATTTTAACTCATTTTTAATAATATTAACATTTTTCTTCAATTTTTTGTGTTTCAATAATCTTTTATTTTGTGAAAATCTTCCTTTATTCTACTCACTTTTAGCATGAAATTTATTAAATTTATATTTTTACATAAAAACACAGATTGATTCTCTTCATTTGAAATAGTGTCAACGTATATGAATGCATTGTCATGTAGGAAGGGACCAGAAAAATGCAAAAGGCAATATATAAATCATAAATTGTATCTGAAAAGACCATACCATTTATTTGTTCACTTTTTTAAAATTATATTTTTATCTAACATACTACTATGTATTGTACATAATTATTGTATTATAAATTTTAAAAGTAGTTTGATATTTATATATCATAGTTAATTAAATAAATTAATTAAAAAGACATATAATATTTAGTGGTCCTCTACTAATAAAAATAATAATCAGCATTAAGCATTTTGAAATAAAATTAATAATCATTTAATAAAATTCATATAAAATTATTATGATCACATTTTTGCAAAATAAAACAAATTCAAAAAACATAAATTTTTTTATCAAAATAATATTTATTTAGCATTGTCAATAATAATGACTTGAATCGGTACAAAATGAGTTTGAATAATATAAAAGTAATAACAAATAATTAGTTTAACTATGAAAAAAAATTATAAAAAAGAGAGAAATGTATTTTAGGACAATCATATAAAAGTTCATTAAATTAGGAGTGGAAATAGATAAAAGGGAGTGGCAATAGCTACTTCCTTATAAAATTATTAGAAGATTCATTAAAATGATATATAATTATTCTAAATATAAATATAATTGCATTCTTCTTTAGGTCATGAATTTATTTTTTGTCAACATAACTTTTTTGTTTGTCTATGACAGAATTATTTTGTTAGAAAAAAATGGATTGCTTAATAGATTAAGGGGCTATTCCAGTATGTTGAGGCCTAGTGTTAAGTTTAGCTCGCCTTAGTACAACAACTTGATCCCTTACATAGTGTAAATTACTGATCCACATAAAACTTTTGGGTGATCCACATCTATGAGTCAAAAGACAAAAATAATATTCACTCCAGGAAAAAAGTACTTTAACGGCGGTTATTTTTACCTTTAGCAGCGGTTTAACTGCCGCAAATGCCTGACGGCGGTTTTCGAACCACCGTATCTGTCGCCAACCCATTTTGCGACGGCCAGAGCCAACCGCTGGAATAACCGCCGCTAAAGGCCTTGTTCCTTTCACGACAACCGCCACCAAATATCAAGGGAAAAATGAGTATATAAAACATTGCAGCGGTTTGTGTTCGCCGTGAAAAAATTAAATTATAATATGCCGAAAAAAGTTGCGAACCGCCGCGAATACCTTATTAACTTGAATAATATAACGGCGGTTACGAACCGCCGCAAAATAGAAAAATTGAAAATTTTCTTTTACAATTGCGGCCGTTTAAGCTAGTGACTAATATTTCTTTCCCCTTTATATTTTGTATTCTCTCACAAATCTAGTCACATATTTCTATTACAAATACTTTCAAACATCCACAAAATTTCAAACATAAAGCAAATATTAAAATTACAATTACTCATAATATAATAGAAAATGTTTCAAAATAGATAATATATCATAATATCTCATATGTCTCAAACATTTAAACTTCTTACAAAATCATAAAACAAAACAAGCAAGAACTTATAATCTTGCAACATCACAAAAAGTGAAATTCCATAATTCTAAGATATATGAACATAGACAATCAAGAATATGCTAATTGTTGGATGGTCCCTCATTTGCTGGGTCATGGTTAGCAAAAGAGGAGGGTCTTACTAGCCCTGGTAATTCCAAGTCTTCAACCTGAAATTGAAGAAAAAATAACATAACATAATCTTGTAAAATGAGAAAATGAAAGAACTAAAAAGAACACGTAAAATGACTAAAAGCAAAAATAAGACAGATAAGTTGGCTTCTTAATTGTGGAATGTTACAATTTGTGTTTATGACAAGACCAAACTATTGTTTCTCTCCTTAGTTCCTTGGTTTGCTTGACTAAATCATAATTATTTTTCATTAGTCAAGTGGTTTCTCTCTTCCATAAATTAAGCAGATTATATATTTCTGTGATAAGTGCTATATATTTGCAGTCAAAAAGAAGATATAACTTGGATTTGGGGGCAAACAACAGAACAAATTTGACTTGACCCGTCTTATATTAGTACAAATTATACTATAACTCGATTAAAAAGGAGAGACACATTAAATAAGGAACAATAATTGAGTGATGACAACCATAAAAACTAAAAATGCAATAGGGTGACACATCAATCCATGCCCATCTTATATGATGAGGAGAAGGAACAATCATATGAAACAAAGAGACTAGTTCATCAGCATTTGTCAACATAGGAGGGGGCATTTAATTAGTGTTTTGCAGGCCAGTAGACGAGTCAATGAATGAAGGATTGCATATGAATGTAGCACTTGCACTCATATTGGTTTCTACGTATATTGGGCCATCTTCCCTAGTATATTTGGCCACCTTCTATTATTACTATTAGTATAAATAATAATGCACCACGTACTATACAATACATACATGTGTTATCTTCAACTTGGTCGGGCCCCACGAAAGTTTTTATTCTAATAGCAACTTGTTCACCCTGCTCATCTAAAGGTTTTTGAAAGCTCACATCAGTTTCCTATTTCTATCCTCCACATGCTGCTATGCTTTTATTATGCTTTTTCCCCGTCCTTTTTAACCAACGAGAAAGTAGATGAGGACTCCTTCAGTTATATGCACAAGCCATATTATTTTAAACTGAAAAAAGAAAAATCTTGATAAATTATGTTCTTTCACAATTATGAAAGTGTAGTCCTTATAAAGAAGCCAAGTCAAATCATAATTGCTGTTTCCTAGGTAGGTGCATAGTACTCTTCGATCATAAAACGCAGTATATTACTATGTGAATTCAAGTATGGGATTAGCTTAGTCAAAGCAATAATTGGCATGCAATTTCTACAAATTGTGGAATTTTGTGGATGACAGGTACTAGTACACACACACTGATGCAAGGCAATAATTCTATTAGAGTTTCATATATATATATAAGACAAAAACAAGTTACATTTTCACCTTCTAATGATGGGGCTAAAGCAAAGAAAAGGAACAAGGTTGTCCTTGAATTGAACAGGAAGTTGTGCCAGTTCCAGTGATGAAACCTGCAAAAAGATATACCATGTTCATGGTAAAAGACATTAATACTAGTATTACCCAATTGAAATGTTCACTGATGCCACCTCTTGGAGGAATTCTGGCAGTTCCTCATATATTTTCCTCAGCTCATCCAACTACAAAATAGCAGATTTACCAAAATCCAAAAATTAAAAGGTAGCCACTGTAAAGCAAAGTTTACTCTGTGCAGGAAGAAATTGTACGTGGTGGAATTATCTTCAATATCTATGGATTAATTCAGGTGTTAAAATATCATCTAGTTATGCACAAGCACCATGGAAATGATTTGATGACAAAATGAATTTTCAAGTTGATTTGCATGAGCAGATCACCTAAATTCATTATGTCAACATACTATGTAGAAGAAAAGAACTAAGTAAATTGGCTTTAACCTCATCACATAAACCTTCTTTCACCACTTTCGCATATCCCTTCTCTTTAGTTCTGTTTACATCAATAACACCAATTACCTGCAAAAGACACTATCAGTTAAAAGTTGAATCCAAGTAAAAGAATACTCATACAAACTAAACAAGTCTCTCAATTGCATTGGCTTTTAACCGTGATAAAATCTGGTGCCTCTCCGTTTTCTGCATCCCCCATCCCATAAAATCAAATGCCTTTAAACCTCCGTCTATTTTAGAAAAGTCTGGTTCAAGAAAAGCAGCACAAATACATGAAGGATATTTTGCTAAGAATAACTAGATGCCACTTTTTCTGTCCTAGGGTGGACAGCCCTTTGTTCAAAATCCCTAAAGTTAATAAAGGAATAGTACAATAGCATCACTGCAATCTTGAACATACACACTTAACTTCTCGCTTATTCTCTCAGGAAATTAGCAGAGAGAGAAATAAATGGAACCTACCAGCTCATAAACATAAGCAAGCTCTGTTGTTATGCATGAACTTGCCTGCAATAATGTTACACATCAAAGCATTATCAAGCTAGGACCTATATTTTATGCATGGCAAGAAGTGTACAATATATATTTAAATGAAGGATTTGGGGATAATGAACCATTGAACTTAAAAGGTGCTTTGACATCGATGAAAACTCACTAATGTTTACCCCTGGATTGGATCTACTGGCCGTTAAATTGTATTAAGATTCTTGTATATGTTTGTTTTCAGCCAAAATGTTTTCCAGCAATGATCCACAAGCATCTTCAACCAAATCTAACACCTGCAGTGCCACATAATGATATATAACCAGAGCATCAACCAGGAGTAAAGAATTCTTCTTTACAAAATATTTTTGAATTTTTATCTAATTGGAAGTGCACTTCAATAGAACAGAAATTTACCTTTTCAACAAAGAGGGCGAAAAGGGGGAAAATGCCAAAATAGAGGAAACACAAACCTTGATTCGGAGGCGGAGCGGAGCGGAGCAGCCTTGGACAGCGGAGCAGCGGCCTTGCGAGCAGATCAACAACCTTTCGCAAGAGAAAGCAATGACCTTGGAGCGGAGCGGCGGCCTTGCGGAACGGAGCGATGGCATTGGAGCGGAGCGAAGCGGCGACCTTGGAGCGGAGCGGAGCAGCGATCTTGCGCTAGAGAAAGCAACCACCTTGGAGCGGAGCGGCGGCCTTGCGAGAGAAAGCAACCACCTTGGAGTCGCGCGGAGCGGATCAGCAGCTGCACGGAGCGGAGCGGATCGGCGACTTCGACTAACCTTGAGGACCTGAGTGAGGGAGAGCGGTGACCGACCTTCAGCAAAGGAGCCAACTTGAGAGAAAGGGAGCAGGTTCGAAAGGAGCAACCTTTAAAGAGAGGGAGCGAAAAACCAAGGCAAAAGAGAAAGGGGATTGACGCAGGAGAAGGGATGAAAGCTAAGCGCCAAGTTTCACCGAGGAAGGGAGGGCAAGCGGCGGCGGTTCAATCACCCGCAGGGAGATGCCGCGTTAAATGGTCACCGACGACCAATTTGTGGAACCGCCGTGAATGGAGTGCCGTGAAGTCTCTAATTTAGAGTAGTGATTCCACCAAAATAATAATAATAATAATAAAATTTATGAAGGGAAAGGGGCAGCAGCGAGTATAATTGGTGCACGTTGTTGAAAATTGGTAAGGATTGAATTTCAACTAACTTGTTTTCCAAAGATTGGGTAAATATTTAGCAACAAATATTTAAATTCAAATGAGATCTTTATATCTCATCATATTCTCAATAGATAAGATTACAGATTGTATTTCAACTAGTATTCTTTTTTTTTTTTATATTAACTACCATTCCGTTTTTAACTCTAAAGATTTTATGTATCTTTTTAATGACGAACATTTGAAATTAGGATTATTATCTATATTCAATAGATCATGATTGTACTTGGACGTAACCATCTACCTTATTTTTCTAGATAATAATCTTAACTAACCCTACTTTACAATTTCTTCTCTTCCCAAACTTTTGATATATAGTTGTCTTCTCTCTGGATCATTTTACATCGACTGTGCCTAACTTGAGTCAAAGATATGGATGAGCTTGATCGATGGGCAAACATTCATCCCGATCTGCTGAATGAAATTTCGAAGCATTTCTATTCGTACGATGACTACGTGCGACTCCGATTGGTTTGTAAGGAATGGAGATTGAACCTTCCGAAGACCCCCAATCACAAGAGAAACCCATGGTTGGTGTTACCGGGTGTTGATGAAACTTTCGAGACTCGTAGCCTCGAAGAGAAGCAGATTTATCATCTCAAATTGCCAGGGATGGAGGACAGCTTTATTCGTGGGTCATGCTATGGATGGTTGATTTGTATCCTGATATCTGATGGAACATTGCGAATGTTGAATCCATTCACCAAGGCTCATTTTGATCTTCCACCAATTTCAGCTCTTCCACATATAAATCCTAATCGATCTAACATTCATCGGGGTGATGAATATACCGTCTTGTGTCTCCGTAGTGATGATATGTACACAGACGAAGCTCTTTTCGTGCATAAGCATGAAATCTGGAAGGTTGTCATATCTTCGCCTCCAGGCAATGATAATGATGATTTTATGGCGGTGGCTATATATGGAGATTGTGGTAGATTAGCTTTTTGCAAGCATAATGGTAGGAGATGGAGAGATATTCCAACATCAGGAATAGACGAATCTTTTCAAGATGTCATCTTTTTCCAAGAGAAGATATATGCCTTGGATATTAAGGCTCGGTTGTTCGAGTTTGATCCCAAGACAAAACCATTGCCTGTAGGAGGAACCAGTGAAGTTGCACCACCTGAAATTCGCAACATACTCTTCAATTCCAGCATGAATAAGTACTTGATTGGGTGTGATGACGGCGGTTTGTTGATGCTGGTAAGACATCTCCATACCATTCTGAACAACGATCCATCAGAACCTCAAAGTTATCACACGGAGTCGCATGAATTTGACATCTTTAAATTGAACAAGAACGCAAAGGAGTGGTCAAGAATATATAGTTTGGGAAATCACATATTAATGATTGGATATAACTTTTCTATTCAGATGCTACCTCATACCTTTTCAAATGGTAAGGGAAATCGAATTTACTATGCAGATAACCAAGTGTTTTTCCACTCTACTGAAATTGCTACCCGTCAAGACATTGGCATCTTAAACTTGGAAGATGAAGATAACGAGCAACTATTGTCAAGTGTTTATTTTTTGTGTCCTCCAACTTGGCTGTTATGTTAATAGAGTTGTTTAGATTTTGTAAGACTTATAGGAATTGAATTGATTTATTTTTTCTTTTGTTTATGAGTATTGCCTCTTACCATGAGATTAGCCTCTCCAGGCATATATTTAGGAATAAGATTGCACAACTAACTATCAACTTATTTGATTTACAAATTGTTTCTTATTTTTTGAAAGTCTAAACTTAGGATTTGATTTGCAAATCAAATCATTTTCATGTTTCTTGAGTTTTGTGCTTTGATTATTTACAGAGTGATCTATTCTAGATATGTGTCAAATACATGCTTATTACCATTATCTAATTAACAAACCTATGATGGTTTTGTTGTGTTTATTATGACGTTAATATTAATTTATCCAAGTGCTAGTATGTTGATTGGTAGAATCCTATAGGGTACTGTGGCTAGCTTTATTAGCCTGCACTCTGAGTCTGCAGAAATATCAAAGGTTTGGGTCTCTGATCATGAGAAAAAGTTTAAACTTTTTATCATTTCAAAAAAAATCTTTCCATAATTATTGGCTGATTGGAATATCGTTGTGCATAAATTTCTTTCCCTATTATCAGGTTCCTTTTTTATTAGATTTCGTACGTTATCCACCTTCTAAATTTGTAATTTATCAAAGGCTTCACAAGAGTTGCACAAGATTTCAGAGAGCTAGGAAAACAAAACAAGAAAAGAAACAAATCTCTGAAATCACGATTACAAAAGGAAATGAAACACCAATAGCGGGGTTTTGCTTGTTCAAGCGTAAGATTGTTGCTTCTATATAACATCATACTGGTTGGTTCATTATTTTCTTAAATAACCATAACAAAGAGCATATATTTAATCTTTTGTTGGTAAGCGGTATGTCAAAGTGAAAATTGCTTGGAAAGATGGTATAAATAATTCCTCCAAGTATAGTGGCAGGCTGGAAGGTTTTCCTTCAATTTCTATTCTTATTGCCTACTCATTAGGACGCTATCACGCGGCTTTTAATTTGTTTTTCTTTCTGGCCAAAATAAAGTATGGCCTTATGTCAATTGAGTTTATGATTGCATCTTTTATGCAAAAGAGACATACTTTATTTTCTTATTCTCTATGAATAGATTTATCGTTTTGCTATTTGTTGGGTTTGTGCAGAACTGAGCACAAAATTAGGCCAATGCCCAATTGTTAAACCTTCTAGTTTGTGTACTGCCATTGCTTAAGACAGAAGATTCTTATGTATCAATCACCTATGTCGAGAATGCGGTGGCAAAAGGGAGCAGATGAGGAATTTTTCATGCGTCTCTTAGTAGTCCTAGTGAAGTTTATTAATTGGTCTCTTCATCTCATGCGTTACTACTTTTATCAATTTAATATAGGTGGGATGAAATTAAAATTTAAAATACTGTGCACTTTGTTTGGATGGGACTCCACCAACTTACCATCTTGATAGGCGATTTGGAGAAGGGATTAACAAGTGGTTAGTTCAGTTTGAGATGCGTCCCTTTCTGCAAACCCGCATCAACACTAAAGTCATTTATCAACTTGAGAAAACATCACTTTCATCTTTAATTTAACTCTATTTATTCCTTTTGTGGATATACGTAAGTAAAAAGATTTGGAAAATTATTGTTTTGTCATAATGCATGCCAAGCGATTGGAAGTAAGTAAGCTAGGGCAAAGTTCAGGCTCGCCCATTATATTTAGCGATTTACGACTCAACTCATTAATAACGAGCATAAAATTCAAATTCAAGCTCGCTTGTTAAAATATAATCCAAGTTAACTGTGATCTGATTCATTTAAATATGAATTTGAATCTTTTAGCTTAATAAGTTCAAATTTTTATTATAAATATGTAATATATTGTCAACATAATTTACATATCATACACAAGACATAAAAAATTAATGAGTTACATTAATTGTTTACATCCAATGCACCTTAATATATATAGTAATAAATACATACATAATAATTTTTTTTGGTACAATACACATAATATATATTAAAATATATAATACATAACATATTATATATATAATCATGTAGATTGTGTTAGCATGAGTTATGTGATATTATATTGATGATAAAACATATCAAATTAAATTTGAAAAAATCGGATGACAATATGCATGCATTCTAATGGTTAATATTTACTTGAATTTTCAAAAATATACTATTGGTCAAAATAAAATAACATAATGAAATATCAAATCATTTTTTAAGATATATAAAATTTGATATATTTGATCTACTATGTAAGAGATTTGAATTAACGGTTGGATTGATGAAATTTTATACCCATAAAAAGTTATTGAATGATGTAAGCATAGTTTTAAAAATTGGACAAGTAATTGACTTGGCCAAAGTCCTGGGTCCTGGTTCAATTGGTTAAACAGATATAATTAAATTAATATATATATATATATATATATATAATATTATTTAATGTCACCTAATGTGTAATATATATAATAAATGTAACAAATATATCAAAGACCAGGGTTGGCATAGTGGCAAACATGCTTCTACTTGCTGTCATGAGGGGTTCAAATCCAGCCACATGGTCCCTAACACTACAGAAAAAATAATGTTACCGACAAATTTTATCGATAAATTTTTAGGTGTTACCGACGGATTTTTGAGTTGCGGTGGAATTTTCGACGGATTTTATCAACCGGTAATAACGTAGTCGTAAGCATTACCGGAAAAAATTTGTCGAAAAATTACCGCAGATTCGCCAAAAAATCTGTCACCATGAAACGATTACCGGCGGATTTCTTTTATGTTGCTACGGATTTTTACATCAGGAATTTTAAATATTTAAATTTTCTTCTTCTTATATTTATATTACCGATGGAAAAATCCATCGGTAATTAATTTTTTAAAATATATATACAACACTTTTTATGTGATTTGATTATTTAAGAGCTAATTTTTTATTTAACGCTAATTATAAATATATAAATATATTTAATAATAAAAAATATAAAAATATATACTTAATAACTCATAAACACAACGAATTTAAATTCAAAATGTAAAATAAATCCAAACGTAAGAAAGTATACAAACATAAATAGCTTATCAGCTATCTTTGTTTCAATTCCATCAAATAGCTTATAACATATAACACAAATTAAAGCCCATGCAACATCACAACCAATCACATCTTGATATCGATGCTCTGCATTGCTCATAATGCCAACCATGATCCCCTTTCCCCGAAGCCATCTAAGAAATAGTTGGGAGTCAAGGAAGACATTATATGGAGCAGAAGAACCAAAGGATGCATATATGCGCCTGGAAATTTTCTCAAATGTCTCCTCATCATAATCATACAGCCTCCAGAAAAACAAACTACCTCTTTCACGACATCCAAGGAATTTTCAAATGTCTCCAGTATAGCAATAAACCAACTAAAGGGGTATAGTATTGCACTCCTTTCACATTGATAGTTGATGCTAAAACCTGCATATGTGATTCCAAAATAGCGTGTTAAGCTGAAGCAAAATTTCAGTTACAAAGAGAGCTTAAATGGTGATATGGCTTTGTAATTATGAAGTGCACATACAGCCAAAACATGCACTTTCTGTGAGTGGAAAAAATAATTTAACACTGGAAATTTAAAACAGATATGAAAGTTTCAAGTTACGCCCATAATAGTCCAAAAAGATGCCATGATCATAAAAGCGTAGGGAAATTATTTCCATACGTCTATGCACAGACTATAATACATATGAAAAAATATAAGAAAATCAGAATTGTAATATACTAATACAACTCAGAATGAAGGAGGATCATATAGGATAAAAGATCTGAAAATGGTCTTGAATGGAAATTTTAATAACAGTGTAAGTGATTTACGACATCCAATAATTTGTAACATGGTAAAAAAACTTAAAACTACAAACAACTGAATTCACTCTTAAATGGTTAAATAACATTGCCTCAATGTTAAATGGTCCATCAAAAACTTATATAGTACCACACAACACACGTCTTCATATTAGACATTCTACAAGTAGTTGAAAAATTATACATAATGTTAGTATCATGTTAGAGTTTCTTTTAAAAATAGGTAACTAAACATTGTCTGCTATGATATTGAAATAGAGTTCCTTTGGTTTTTGGAGGTTTGCCATCTAAATTCAATCTTAATTTGACATAGAACTTCCATGATATTAAAAATGTTCATACAACCTCAGTAAACCACATTGTCTGCTATGAATGCCATGTTGCAATCATCCCAAGAAGTATATCCACAAAGCGCTGGATGAAATGAAAATATGCATGTAAAACAAGGGGTTGACATACTAATTACCAATCACTAACAATAAGTTTAAATAGCAATTCCAAGATGCATCATATTCTCTATAATTTCTATTGACACCACAAATTAGAAACTGAAATCAACCTAAACTACCTTCTAGCTTACTTGTTAAAGACCAGCTTTCAATTTATTTTCTGTTTTGGGGAAATCATAATGGGTTTGAATCAAAATGGACTTAGATAAACAATGTGGCTAAACAAGTTCATCAACTACAAAAGAAAAATGCACAATTCCCACTCATTCTATTTGTGAAAAATAAAATACCCAACAGGAAACAAAAGACCTCCGGTCGTCGTAGGTGAGTGTCCGCGCAGAGGGAGAGATTCACGGCTAGGAGGCTGGGCGGCGAGCTGGTGGGGTGGTGGAGGAGGAGGTCGAGGTGCGCGGGGTCCAATTCGCTGGTGGCTGTTTGCGAAGGAGGACGGAGTCTGCGGGCATCGCCCGACTGCTACGTAGAGGGTTCGAGTTCTCGGCGGGTGTTTGCGTGAGGGAGAGGCCTAGTCTGGCGGGCACTATGGCCGACTCCTGCGCAGGGGTTCGAGTTCGTGGCTCTTGCGTGAGGAAGGGGAGTCTCCGCGCAGAGGGTCCAAGTTCGCGCTCTTTGCGTGAAGGAGGGGCGGTGCGGGAAGGCCGATCACGAGCTCGTCGGCGAGGGAGCGGGGGGTCGCCATTGCCGTCGCTTGTCGAGAAGAGAGAGTGAGCCGCGAGGAAAGAGAGTGAGTCATGAGAGAGTGGTTTAAAGAGAAAGTGAGTTTAAATTATCGGCGAAATTAATCCTTCGAAAATGCTAAAAAACTTTTTTAAAAATTTCTGCCAATAATGTTATTTTTAAATAAATTTATTTTAGAAAAATATTTTCACGATTTTTTCTGGTAATATTATTTTTAAATACATTTATTTTAGAAAAATATTTTGACGGATTTTTTCCAGGTAATATTATTTTTCAAGCTAATCATTTTCATAATTAGTTATCGATGGAAAAATCCATCGATAAATCCGTCGATAGCTGTCTCCAATAAAAAAAAATTTCTTTTTCCATTTATTGCCATTTCTCCGATAAATCCATCGGTAATCCAAATGGAAATAATCGCAGTAAAATTCGTCGGTAACCCGCTTGTTTCTAATAAAGCAAATGCTAATTAACTATTACTATATATTCTCCACGTGGCATATGAAGTAACATGTAGCATGTTGATGTTAGGGTGTTCATAACCCGTCCCATCCTGCCAACGCTCGGCCTGAAGCTCATTGGGACTGGTTCGGGTCTTGAAATTTGACCCGGTACACTTTCGGCGGGTTTGGGTCATACGTGGTTAGCAAACCAACCCAAAGTCAAATAATCCCTTAATAGATATATATATATATATATATATATATATATATATAAAATAATTTATGAAAAATTATAAAATTTTAAAGTTGAATTAATATATTTTACATAACATGATGATATTTCTATATTGATATGGTTTATTTTGAAACCTATATTGTAAAATATCTCTTAAATTTTGTTTCTTACTTGTAAAATTTTGTAATTTTACTATACACAATATCCAAATTCCCATATATTGTTTGAATGTCGGTACCCGGTACAACCCGGACATAGTTAGGTCACACTACTAGAAAACGCGGATTATCGACGCATACAACCGACGGGTACGCACCGTAAGGGTAACCAACGGGATTTCAGACGGGATGGCAAGCTTTTGAAAATAATTAAGGGTGATTTTAGGAATCGTTGGTAAATGAGTCGGTAAAATTTTAAAAAACAATATCCGATGGATATACCATCACTCGGGTAACTATTACATTTCACTGTTAATATATTGAATTATGTACCGATAGGTTTACCGACGGGTATTTCAAATTTAATATTTATTAAATCAATTATCGACGTATTACCAGGTATGTATGATTTTTAAAATTAATTATTTACGAATTATGTTCCTAAACTGTGAATCGACGGGTATGAAAATAGGGCAATTTCTTAAATATATTTATTATTTGTGTTATAAATTACCGACTGGTTAACCAACGGTACGAAGGTTTTTTTTATTTTATTTATTAAAGCAAATGAGTTAAGGACGGTCATTTTAAAATTTATTTTAAACCGCAAATCATTGGGGATTTCCGTCACCGTCGTAATGCCTGGTAATGATTTGATAGTGGAACACACCGTTTCATTAAAAAGCTTACCATCGGTAATCGCGTACATTATCTTCAAGGCCCTCTCCTCACTCTAAAACTCCTCTCTCTCTCTAAAACCCCTCTCTCTCTCCCGTGCCGCTCTAGTTTTTGCCCCGTTTGCCGCCACTAGAGCTCCGTTTGAGAAACGAAGGTCACTATTACGATCCTGAGGCTTTGGTGAGCATTTTAGTCGGTTTAGTTTTTTGATTTGATTTACTTTTTCCGTTTGTTTTTTGGTGCCCATAGTGTTGTATGTGTGTTGCATTGGGGATTAATTGCTATTATTAATTTGTTAATGTAGGAGTTTTGTTTGAGGATCACTGCGATTGTTGATGTTCGGATTGGTTCAAACATGTTTTTATATATGTTAGTATTCTTTTGTGTGTATATAATTGTTGTGATTGAAATTTATAATGTTAGATTTTAGGATTGGACTAGGTTGAACACAGAAGTTCTATATTTCAGCTTTTTTTTCTGCTATAGAGGTTAGTAGCTCATTCCTTATTATTTATATCGTTTAATGATTTAATATATATGTATGATATATAGAGACTTATATTTTATAGGATAGAGTTGTAAGAAATGGAGATTGCATGACTGGGGAAGGGCGTAGAGGTCCTTCCCGACTTGTTTGATTTGTTTGTTGTGGGATTCTTTGTGTTTGTGGAGATTCAGGATGCATGTTGTGGAGTTATAAGGGGATGCGCAATAGAACGATTTTTAGGATTATTTGAATTGTATGTAATTATTAACATGTAAGTGTTTAACTGTTCCTATTCTATTGTTGATTTTTATAATAATATCTATAATTGTTGAATTGACTGAAATATCCTATGATGGAAGCTCCTAGTTTAAGGGGAGATGATTCGTTAAAATCTTTTTAGGGATATAAGATTAAAATAAACCGTATTAAAAAAAATTAAAGACCAATTAAAAGAAATATCTGATAATGGAAGCTCCTAATTTAAGGAGAGATGCTCAGAAATTTTGTTAAATTTTGTTTTAGGGATAAAAGTTTAAAAAAAAATTGTGAGCTATAGGAGGCGGAGTTGATCCGGCGGCGCGGAGCAGGCACAGCTCCTTGGCGCTCAGGAGGAGGCGGGTAGGCGACTGGAGGAGCTGAGAGATCCAGAGCTTAAGCTCCTGGAGAGGCTGCAATGGAGAACGCAAAGAAGGAGCGGGAAAAAGAAGGCGAAGGCTAGCTCAGAGGATGCGCAGAAGATCACTGAGATGTCATGACATTCTTCTGGACATGCAGGCTTCAGTATCCTCCAAGCTTCAGAAGACACTCCCGTGTCCCATTCCCCTCCATCTCTAAGGGCCAGTCAAAATTAAACGGCAAGATGACGATGATGGTGTAGATGATAATGGCCAACGCCACGATGGTGACACCCAGGACTTTAGAGCTAGTTTTTATCTAACTTTTTCATTTTTACATTCAGGATATTTTTTACATTTATTGTAATTTATATATATTTTATTGTTATAATTTACTATTATATTTATTCAATTTAATTTATTCATTTTATTATTTTTCTTATTTAATATCAGTTTGATTGATAATTACGTTATTATTTAAATAAAGAAATAAATAATAAATAGTTATAAAATATATTTTTTAACTTTTAATTATTTATAAATAAAGAAATTTAAAAAATATTTAATAATTATACCAAATGGGTTAATCGTCAGTAATAAATTATATTAAAAAAAAACCTCTGGTAATATCGTCAGTAAAAATACATTCTACTTTATTGAATAACCTGGTAAAAAAACAAAACGGTCGGTAATAATATATCTCTGACGGATTTCTACATAATTGTCCGACTAATTATTTTATTCCATCGGTAAATGTGTCGATAATTACAGGACGACATTATTTAACCGTCGATAATCTCATCGACGGTCAGAAGCTGATGCCCAGATAACCGTCGGTATACCATCAGTATAAATCCTATCCGTCAAAACATCCGTCGGTAAGTAAGCCAGTATCCTGCGAACTCCTAGTAGTGTCATTATCAGGTTTCAAAATTGACCTGGTCTAAAAATCGGTTAGATTGGGTTTTGTCCAACCCTCTGAACCTGTCACTTGTACACCTATAGTTGACGTAACACCAAATTAAAATAGTCTCAGACTAGTTCATAAAATTTTCAAATGTGTCCAAATAGCCCATGAAATTTTCTAAACTCTGTCAAAAAATTCTCGCATCCCCAAATTTCTTCCATTTTGCTTCATAAAATCTAAATCATCAATATTTCTTAAACCCACTTATTTTTCTCTCATCTTCACACCCTACTTAACAAATATTTTTCTCATATAGAATAACAATGAGAAAAGAATATATCACCAACAAACTGCTGTTGTTAGATGAGTGGTAAGCAATTTAATCCACCATAAATATTAGAACATGATTGGAAAGGAAGTAAGTATAAATGCTCTATTTTAAATCGATGTCATTGTGTTTGTCATGCTCTATTTTAAATTGATGTCATTGTGTTTGACCTATTTATATCAATATCCAATAAATACTTTCCCATCTTACCTGTGACAAGCTGACTTGCCTTAACCTATGAATCATAGGCTACTTATCTTTTTACTCCCAACTTTTTGGAAATGTGCAAGTCGATTGTTAAAGATTTTTACTTGTGCAAATTAACCATTTTATTAACTTTTACATCTATTATTAATAAGAATAATACAAATTCAAATAAATTTAGGGTATCAAATTATATGCTATTTTTTAGTTTAAAACATTAAGATTGTAGTGCACATGGCCACAAATATAGAGGAATATATTGCGCTTACTTTTTAATAATAAAAAAATTAATAGAAGAATTAAGATGCACAATAAAAAAAGTTCAAGATCAATTTACATCTTGTAAAATTCCAAAGAGTAAAATACATAAGATCTATAATTTAGAAAAATGAAATACATTTTTTTCCATAATTAATGGTTTGGCATGATTAAAAAAAATATTTAATATTTAATAATATATTGTCATAACGCTATAAATGTTTGATTGTTTTAATAAATACTTCAAAAGTCATTCATGATGATTAGTTAATATAGTATGAAACACTTTCTCCTGATAATATATCAAAATAAGAATTTGAATTTGAATATAGACTAAATATCCAAAGGTCTCTTAGGTTTGTATTGGGGACAATTTAGTCCCTCATTTAAAAATCAAATTAGTCCCTCACATTTCAAAAAAGGGGACAAATTAGTCCTTCGTATAGTTTCATACAGTGTACAAAGGGACCAACTTGTCCTTTTTTTAATTGTACGGAGGATAAATTTGTCCCCTTTTTGAAATGTGAGGGATTAATTTGGGATTTTCAAAACTAAAGGACTAAATTGTCCCTCGATAAACAGGACCTATTTTGGGTATTTAGTCTTGAATATATTTGTGAGAAATTCAATTGTACTTTGCCAATGATACTACTAAAGGCTGATATATAATTCAAAATTATTAAATGATGTTTTAAATTCAGCTCAACGACTTGTATTATTTTTCAGTTTATACATTACTTTTTATTAGATTAAGTTTAATTACACACTAATAAGTTCGCAATTCTTAATAAACTCATACTTTTTGAATAAAAAATCAATCATAATCTTAAATAGAAATATAAAAATTTATATTTTGAGACAAGAAAAAAGTTGAAATTAGTGAAAACAAAGATGAAAATAACATAAAAATATTAATATATGTTCGATTTATACAACGACAAATAATTAGAAGTGAGTATTTTTTTAAACAAAGGGAATGTGATAAATAATTAATAGAATTATTGTTTATTATAATTTATTTTATTATACTTTTTATTTATGATTAGAATTACTAAATGCAATAAAAAATATTATAATCATATGGAATATTGTATAATACTAAAATTTTAATAAACCTTGTGTTCAGTTATTGATGAAATTTAATCTAATTCTGAATATGACAAAAGATAAACAAATGTTATAATTGTGATTAGGAGTTAGAATTACCTGAACGGTAAAACTTGATGAGTTCATAACTAGGTGTTTCCTATATGTCCTGAAAGAAAACTAGCAGAGAATACAGAGAGAGCTCCTCCTATCACCTTTCAGATTGCTAAAAGTTTGTGCTGTCTCAATGGGGCAACTGCTACTCACTGATAAGATTAGAGCTGGGGCCTTCTGATTAGTAACAAATGGGCCAAACATGTCCATTATGGTTGACCCATTTACAATAACCAAAAATAACATATCCACTAACAACAAAAATTACTATTAAGCCCAATAACAAAAATTAACCACAAAATGGGCTGAATAACATGATTCAATATTTTGGCATCCAATTAATCTGGAATAAAAAAATTAAGACTATAACAAAATATGATTTATGCCAATACAGATATAAAATATCCAACATTCTCCCACTTGGACAACATAAATCAAAACATCATGATATATTAGATTAATCAACAATATGTCCACAACAATATGCGAAAATAAGTCAATATTAACCACGAAAAGGTCCAAAATGGAACTATAAGTATCTTAACAATGTAGAAAATCATACTTGAAGGAATATTGATATCATACATTGTAAGATACCTATATCCTGTGACCCAATAACAAAGTGGAATATGGATAAATGGGAAAGCACAACAAAATTATACATCAATATGTGATTAAAAGTAATTTCCAATAAAATGGCCAAGCATCTCCAAGATGCTAAATGAAATCTAACAAATCTCAGCACAATAACAAAATGAGATTGGGTCCAAAATGTCTCATAATATGCTATATTAACATAAAAGTGTGCACAACACCTACAACAATAAATAATATTATTAACAGCAACAACAACAAGATATGGCAGTATAAGCATTTAGCCAAGATGCTCTCTAGATTCAATAAAATATCTCCGGATGACAACAAATTGAAAATGTGTCCAAAATATTTCAATAATTTGCCATTATACCAATTATATATATAATTTTGCTACACAAACTTAAATGACGGTAACATATGAGGTCACAATAAATATATAAAACTAGCTCCCACTAACCCAAAACACCAAAGAGACCTCAATATGCCCATACATGTTATATAACTAACAATAAACTTTAATGGCTAGCCTTTGGTTAGGGATCAACAACAATACGTTCTGCAATAACTTGAGAACAATTTATCATAACTTGCCCAAATAATCTCAAGGCAATAACATAATGATAATAATAGTACACATTTCTCCCACTAATCCAATACATCATAAACATTCCCATTAGAAGTCACAAAATTTCAAAATACTCTAATGGTACAATAAATAGTAGTGGGATTGATGATAACTTTATAGTAGATTACTCAATATAAGTTTAGACTTATCATTATTCTCTCTAGCAACAAAAGTACAAAATAGAGAGACAAGAGTGCAAAGTCATTCATGTTTATAACAGAATCTCACAAAATTGTTTAGCATACTCTCCAAAATCTAGGAGATCATCAATGTCCAATTGACATTGTACAAAAAATATCTCCTATTTGTCATCGCAAACTAATAATCAAACGCTCATTTGAGCACAAAGTTACCATGGGGGCATTTTAGACCTACAAACTAACGTAAGGACATAATAAAAGATAAAGTCTCTAACTTCCACTATAACAAAATTTTAACATTAATGGGAGCAACATCATGAGATAATCCAAGAGACTTAATAATGTCCTTTATATAGGTCTTACAGTATAACGCAGAACAACAAAGGAAAGAGAAAACCATACAACAGAATATTATTATGAGCATAAAATTAATTTAGTTTTCTCACGTTCAATTAATTGAGCGATTAATTGAATTAGATGTCACGGCCCGACTTGGACACGTGAGCTGGCACGCAAAATCACATTCTCGCATAAGCCTCGTGACCTATATCATTTCTACATGCACAAAAGATCCATAATATAGTTTTGTTCTTTTCTATATATCAATCACCTGTTCTCGATATCATGTTTATAAAAATAAGTTCTCATAGTCCGTTTCAATGTATAATGCTATATTATCACAAAATATGCAGAAAATCCTTGATATACAACGTGTCTATGAAGAGTAAAAAGACTTATACAGTCCAAAATAACATTTTAATATACAAGACTATGCAAAAGACAACATGCTCTAAAATCCAGGAATCCTGCCCGCATCACATTGGAGCACGTCTATGGCAAAATACCAAACACCTCACCTAATGGGCTCGACAACTAAAATCTAACGCCTGGGAGGAAGATGGCATGTAAGTGTCCGCAGCGGCTACTATATCTTAACTAGAGAAGAAGGAAAGGAGGGGTGAGTTTTGCTACCAAAACCCAGTGAGTAAGTTCTCACCTGGAACCCCTCCATGGGACATCAAAGGGTATGTAGAAAATTACAATAATATAAATAATGCTCAACCAGTTCATATAGTCATAGGAATATAAGTATATACAAGAGTACCAAAAACGCTTTATCTTATAAAACAATCCAACAATACCTCAATAGAGAAACAGGAATCTCTACTCTGGTTATGCACAATATATATATAGCATAACAAAATCTTTGGTCACATTTAAGTGTTACGTCGGGTCCCCAGTATGACAATAATGGATACCTAACTAGGTCCTTCTCTGAATACTCTGGCCCTGGGCTAATTGGTACCAAGGTTAGCGGATTGACTCGCAAATACGCAGCTTGTTTCTCTATAGCTACTATTCAATTTCCTCATAAAACACAGTATCATCTCTAAACTCTGAAAACCAAGGCATCTATCTTAGGGTTTAAATCCAGTCAAGTAGAATTCACCACTATAGAGGTCATACAATCACAAACAATGCATGTTCTCACAATTCAGCTTTATCAGAAACACCTTTATCAACAATGGTCCCATGAGTTTATCAAAACATATGTATGCTCTTAGATCAACAATTCAAATGATAGAAATCAGGAGTAATCTCAGATTCCATATGCAAAAGTCTTTAAAATTATGGTATGAGTTATAATTTTCATGAAAATAGTTATAATGCTCAACATAGAAGATACATATGTGAACCCACTCACCTGGAGTGGCAAAAGACAGGAATAGTACCACCAAGTTCGGAAGCAGGATTGGCACCCGTATCTATCATTAAAGCAATAAACTTTTAGATTAACCCCTAAATACTCAAATCTAACTTCAATCCTACTAAAGGAACACTATAACACCTCTATAATAAACACCCTCTTAAATCCCCAAGAACAAGAAGAAAGTGAAGGAAAAGGGGTAAAATTAGAAGAACAACATACCTTAAAGCCTTAGGAGTAAAAGATTGAAGTTAGAATTGGAAGAAATGGAAGAAAATGGAGATTTGGGGGTGAAAATGGGTTAGGAGTGAAGTTTCTTGCAGTTTGGGGGTGAAGAATCGTGTTTTGGTGTTTGAATGTTCTAGACCCAAAATGGGGGTATTTATGTTTTTTGTTGAGCACTCAGCGCTCAGAGAGCAAAAAAAAATTCTCTACATTGCCTTTTTTTCCCTGACCGTTAGTGCTCTCCAGAATATTTACATTTCTTAATATTAAGTTAAATATTAACTTTAAAACATAAATGTAAATAAAGAAATACCCCATTTAGATTCAAATAAAATATCAAAAAAATAAACTCCAGACAAATCAAAATCTAATTTTTGGGTTTTAGTTCAAATTAGGAATTTCAACGATTTTGTAAACTTTTGGGCTAAAAACAAAGGGTTTAAGGATTTCATAAAATTCATTAAAAATCACTCTTTAACTTATTTTTCTCTAAGAAATAATTACCGGAATTTTTGATCCTAAGAAAAAGGTTTTATTATATAGCCCTCCAAGGGCATGTAGTCTGACTTAGTGAAATTTAAGACCAAATGACAGATGAGGGTAATTGGTATCTTTTCTAATTCAAAAGAATTTCCTAGCCCCATTTATTTAAACTAAGGTATTACACTAGAGTCCTTGTATCATTGTAATCCTACCAAAGGGTCCCAAGATCACAATATACAAGACTTTCTAACGTGAAGAGAATAATAATAATAATAATATAAAATTCTTAAACAATTTAATTCAAAATTATTTTCTCTATCATCCAATGATTATGTCAAATAACGTCACACCAAAGGGTATGTCCATTATTTGCATAACCCAACAATATTTGCAATCTAACACACAATTATATCAGATAATGTCACACCGAAGGGTATGTCCACTATCTATATAATCCAACAATATTTGTAAGACTTATAAATATTGGATTGCTACAAAATTGCCTAACAAACAAGTAATTACTCCTAATATTATTTAGGAGCTAATGCTTATACACAACAAAATCATGTCATTAGAGCTAGTACCAGGATACTGAAAACTCCAAAAAATATTATTATCAACTCATTAAGAATTATATTAATAAAAACAAACCGAAGGGAAAGTTCATTATCAATTTAACTCTTAATGCCACAATAATTGTAATATTATTCAAAGACAATAATATTAAATTAGCCATCACAAGTAAAACAATACAACAGCCAAAATGAGGAGAAAATAAAAAAATTTAAATATATCCAAGAAAATACTCACAATATCTAAAAGAGGGCACAATAAATAACAAGTATAAGACTGTGAGCTAAATCCCCTCAAAATAAAATAACATTGGCTATAAAACAAAACATAAAGAGATTTTCAAACTCATAATTATTTTCTTATTTCACAAGGGTGTATAACATCACCTCAAAACAACTTTCTCTTTATGTCAAGTGGAATTTTAGCTAAAATCAAATAACATTATGACTGTAACAAATTTTACATAAGTAGCGGAAACAACCAAAATTCAATATTTTTAAAATCACAATGTGTTATAATATTTTCACACATAATAATTTTAGATTTTCAAATTAAATCCAATACTCATTTATGAAAATCTATACAATCCATACAAAATCAAATATTCTCCCACTTGGACTGCATAAATTAGATGACAAAATTTTTACAAAAGGATTATTCCATATAATATGGGAGAAAATAGTATAATCATGTTCCTAAACTTTATATATAAGGAAAATTCAAAATAATATTAAACCAAATCAAACAATTATAGTTTCCCATATAACTACAATACATAATTATATTTTTCTATATGGAACATGATATAAAATATTAGATAAGATAATTCATAATTTTTAAAATTACATAATACGCAATCTTCACAAATAACATTTTAATACAATTGATCCAAAGGCGACCTCAAAATTATGAAAGTTGCCAAACAATAGTTTCAAAAGGTTGTAGAGGACTCTAGCATAATATTGTGCAAAATCCAACAACAATTATTTCATAATTAATATACACAATATTTTAACTTTGAGAATATACAAAACATAAAATATTCATAAAAGTGCAAAAATATTTTGAATAACAACTTTTAGAACAATATTGCACAAACTACATAATTGCAATGCTCCAAAAATGTATAAAAGGGACATAAACAATACTTTAATAGCTAAAATACATTAAATCTGAGAGTGTCTCACTTTTATCCGCAAAATTTTCTATATTGGAATTCAATAATGTCTTAAATTTCAATATCATAAAATCTTGAAATTCAAATTAAATAATTCCAAGATACTGAAGTAATAATAAAAAAAATTAAAAAATTTATTTTGGTACATGGCATAATACAATGCTTAAATGGAACATTTCAGAATTCTCATAAAAGAATCCCTCAGAATAAATTATATGACATTATCAACAAAATAGCATTTATCACAATTGCTTTTAGAATGTGATATCACAATTATATATAAAAAAATAGCCAACACAATATATAGCTAAACTATATCAAGTCTAAGAGTTTAAATTTAATAATGTGTCAAATAATACCATAACTATACACAAAATATATCTTATCTGAAAAAAATCTAGCATATCATATTTTATGTACTCTCAGAGTTAATTCATTTTGTCTATATAAAACATGATTCAATAGCAAAATAAAATATCTCAGAAATATATATAACAAAATTTTACAATAACAATATAACATAATCTCAATATTCAATAATATGCTCACAATAGAATACAAAATTATTCAATTAACCAAACGATACTAATTCTGAGAGTATGTTGAACATAATGTGCCTAATAGTGTCAGAAATATGCACAAAAATTTCAGACCAAAAACTTGGAGAGCATCTAATATTTTTAAGTAATTTATGCAATATAAAATTAACAATAATTATTTCTAATGCCCAAAAAAAATAAAATTCACCAAGTTATTTTAAAATATCAAAAAACCCCAAAATGAAAAAAAATTGGGCCAAAACGGCCTCGGATGGGCTTGCACGCGCCTGGGCCCGCGAGTGGGCAAGGCACGGACACTGTTCATCGTCTCCTACCTTGAGACGGGTTAACGTACCATGGATACCGAAACGAGTCGAGAGTGATTTTGTCACTCGATTCCAAACCAAATCGCGTGATTTTTGTATCATTAGAACTGCAATCAAGAGTTCTACAAAACCCATGTAACATGGCATCAATTCATGGCCCATAACATCTGGGCTTCCTCCGCGAAAACAGTGCTATTATGCTCGGGTTTTAGGTGATTTCTCTCAATACTTGATTAAAATTCATGATTTTTGTGTCAATAGATTCAAAATTTCATGTTCTATAAAAGCCCCAAGAAAATCGAAACAATTTCATACACATATGGGTTGAGGGTTGCTCGAATGAAATTCGGTGTTTGTGTTTGAGTTCATAAGTTCAAACTGAAATTCTCTCTATACAATTATCCATTTCACATAATTTTTATGTTGATCTTCTCAGGAAATAATCAGAAACAAAAGCCCTTAATTAATTTCAAATTTAATCAGGAAAATCACAAAATCTCAAATTGGATATTAGGGTTCATCACACATACGAAATTCATCATCAACACCTAATCTAGAACAATAATATCACTACCATATCAAAATTAGATTGACTTTGATACCACTTGATGAAATTTAATCTAATTCTGAATATGACAAAAGATAAAGAATTACCTGAACGGAAACTTGATGAGTTCATGACTAGGTATTTCCTATGTTCTGTGAGAGAAACTAGAGGAGATAGAGAGAGAGCTCCTCCTATCACCCCTTCAGTTGGAAGTCTGTGTTGTCTCAATGGGGCAACAACACTCACTGATAAGGTTAGGAGTAGGGTTTCTCTGGTTAGTAACGAATGGGCTAAACCTGCCCATTATGGTTGCCCATTTACAATAACTAAAAATAACATATCCACTAATAACAAAAATTACTATTAAGCCCAATAACAAAAATTAACCACAAAATGGGCTGAATAACATGGTTCAATATTTCGGCATCCAATTAATCTGAATAAAAAAATTAAGACTATAACAAAATATGATTTATGCCAGTAGATATAAAATATCCAACAGTTATCACTCACTTATCAGGCTCATGCCACTAGACTTCATCTTATTGTGCGTTTCAGATAGGGAAAATGATCCTCAGTGAACATAAAATGGCATCGATCACACCACATAGGTTGGTTGTCACTTTCAGTGATAACATCAATACACTTGAGAAGGGGGATTGAATCAACTGGATATAAATTTTTTTTGGCACACTAAACAAAAGATTAAAACATTCACCAGCTCAAAATTTTAGGAGATTTTTAACCAATGATAGAAAAATAGAGAATAAGTTAAGAGTATATATAAATGTAGATAATGAAGTAAGTAAATAGCAGAATATGCATCGCAATATTTATACTAGTTCAACCTCAATACGAGATCTACATTCAGTTCTCATCCTTAGGATGAGATATCCACTAAATCAAAAGTTTTCAAATACAATCAAATTCCTAATCAAAGTTCACCACTCAATAGTGTGAACTAAACCAATCCTAAAGAGGCTCACTTCTTACCAAAAATAAAACGAACATATGGAGCACAACGCTTATGAAAGGTGTATCACTCAAATGACTTTTTCACTCGTGTCATTCACAAATTAATTTAGTTTTTTTCTGATAACAACTCTCAAACAAAAACAATAACACCACAAAGTTTCTTTCACAAGTTTTAGCAGTAAAGTCTGAAAGGAGAAAAGGAATGCAGCAAGCACTTTTGTAATTTTTAATTCTTTGATGATATGCACTCTTTTTCTGATTTGCTTGCTTCCCAAATGTTTACTTAAAAAGGAATTGATTTTGATAGTTGCAGGGAGGAGGTGACTGTTGCAGCATTTGTCCTTGTTAATATTCTATGAACTGTCCATTTCAAAAAGGTGTCCTTTGGATTTGTCCCTTAGTATAAATATTCTTTCTTTTTCATGTGAGGTGTCTTAGCCTTTATTCAGCATTCTTGTATTCTGGAATATTCTACAAATAGCTAAAAAAATACATGCTTTATTCTAAAAATATAAAATGCCGCATTAGCATGTAAAAGATTTCTTCATAATTTTCTTACTACGCCTATTGTCTCCTGATTGTTTGGGAGACAATTGAGTTGTGGTGCATTCATTGTAATGTATCATTGAAGTATTGATGCAAATACTGAGAGTATTGATTAATAGAAAAATATTATTTGTACCATTATGAGCACCATGCCAACTCACATGTCATCCATCATTGGATTGGATGTGCATCCTACTTGAATAGTCCACACCTCATCAAATGATGGATGCATGTGAGTCACATGGTATCCTATGTATAGTGAGGACAAATAACATAACTATAATTAATATGATGCTTGTCATCATTTGAGATATCTAGATCTAATATGCAGCAAGCAAATTATTTCATGCTAGACTCTTCTTAGTGAGTCATGCAAGTAGCTAGCCGAGAACATCGATATGAAGCCACTAAGCCAGTGTTTTATGGACATGTATATATATATATATATATATATATATATATATATATATATATATATATATATATATATATATATATTTTTTTTTGTCATGATACATATATACACTTCAGTCGTCAACTAGTCTCTTCATCGAACCCAGGCACATCACAATGTAACTCTTCCTTCAGTCGGATAAAGTTTTTCAAACATTTGCAGGTACATATTTTATTTTTTAGGATATTCACCATTGCATGTATTCTAATCTTTTCGTACTGTAACTCATTTAGTGGTTTTTTTGTGGCATCAAAATATTAAATGTATTTATAAAAATTTTATATTTTCATTCTTTACCAATCAGAAAGATTATTAGATTAGAAGGTTCACTAAAATGATATATAATCATTCTAAATATAAATTGCATTTTCCTTTAGGTCATGAAACTTTTTGTTTTTCGTTTTTGGCCAACAAAACATTTTTGTTTGTCAACTGACAGAATAGGTTTTTGTAAGTGAAAAATGGATTACGTAACAGATTAAAGGGCTAGTCCAGTTTGTTGAGGCGAGAGTTCAATTTGATCAGTCTAGTCTTGCCTCCAGGACAATAACTCTGACCCTTGCGAAGTGCAAATTACTGGACCACATCAAATTTTACTCTCCACATCCACGACTCAAAAAACGAATAATGGTTTATTTTAGTTGTTGAAATTCATTTGGATAAATAATTTATTTAAATTCTTATAGAAATAATTTTTGAAAAGTAGTTTATGAATAAGTTATTTTATATTTAAATATATAATAATAAAATTATTTATTTTTAATGTTTTAGAAATTACTTCTTAAAAAGTTAGATATTTTAACTTCTCTAAAAACATTAAAAATAACTTCTAAAGAAGTAATAAACTATTTAACCAAACATGACAAAAAGTAAAAATATAACTTTTGAATTCTAGAAAGTTAAAAAAATTCATAAATTATAATATCCAAATGGACCCTCAATTTAGGAATAAAATTATCGTTTTAGTTCTAAATTTCAAAAGTGATTTAGATTAGTCTTATATTACTATTTTTTAGACTAAGTTGAATCATCAAAAAGACAAAGTTAAATCACTTTTTAAAATTTTAAGAACTAGAGTGATATTTTTGTAATATTATAAACTAAACTAAATTCCGTATATAAAGGGACCAAACATTTATTCCTTAAAAAACAGAAAGAAATAATAATAATATTAATAATAATAATAAATTTACAGAGAAGTGAGGGTGGTTTGGTGCCGGTTAATTTAAGTTTAAGTAGCGGTGGAAAGAGGGGCGGGGGAGGAGCGTGTGTGGGGAAGGATGGCGTTGCTGGGGAGGAGGGCGCGGTTACGAGCTGGCTCGGAAGCTGGAGTCGTGCGGGGTGTGGCGGACGTGGCTGGGTGACTCCACCTACGCCACCTTCTCTCAGTTCCTGTCTTCCGCTGCCGCGTGGGACTCCTTCATGTCCAACAAATCTAGGGCTCACCTCTTCCTCCTGCTCAGGGTCCGCGCCCTCCTCTTCGACAAGGCCTCCTCCGCTGCATCCCCATCTCTCTCTCTCCACTCCCTCAATCCTTCTTGTCAGTTCCCCCTCCCATTTCTTACCAATTCTGTTCTCCTCTCTCTTCACCCTTCAATTTTTCGTTCTTTTCCGAATTTACATTTTTTTAATTAGTTCTAATTTTGCTTGATTTCATCTTGGCAGATTTGCAGCTGCGCCCTGACGACGTTTACTTCACCCTTGAGGATGCTTCCTTAGATGGCCTTCAAGCCCCTACTACTAGTACTACTTCATCTAAGGTTTTACTTTTTCTATTTTATTCTTGCTATTTTCATTATTGCTCTCTTTTGTTTCTTTAATCAATCCCATTAAATTTTTTGCATTCGAAACTCAATATCAATCGCTTATATGTTAATTTATTTAAATAAATAATACTTACCACCTTGAAAAATCTATACAAGTCCCGGTAAGAATGATAAATATGATTGATTTTTGAAGGATTTTGTGTGTGTCTGTGTGTGTGTTTTCCTTTCAAATGCTTAGACTTTGTTATGTGTACTCTGTGAAGAAAATGGTTTATAGTAACGAATTTCGTTTTCTTCTTTTAAATCTTTAGATCTTGCTGGGTCTCCTTTGTGAAGGAAATATTAAAATAAAAAAAATCTCGTTTTTTCCCTTTTTTAATGCTTGGACTTTGTTATGGGTGTTCAACACAAGTGGCTGATGATGCAGAATCAATCCAAAACAGCTTCTGGAGCTGGATCTAGATATGCTGATTCTGATATGGATGGCATGTCCCAGAGATACAGGAATGAGGAGCTTCCTGAAACATGGTATAATCAATTCCTTGACAAGTACAAGGCCAACAAGAAGTTGGTTTTGGGGGACAGAGAATCACCAAAGCGTTCACCAGTGGAGATGGCTTCCTATATTACGTATGTTAGTAATCATAAGAAAAGGTGTCAACCCTTTAAGGAAGATCAGCATACTGGTTTTGATAACTCGATTGCAGAGCAACCAAATGGGGGTAATTTAAATGATGATGACTCAGTGGTTTTTCCAGAGATAATGTATGCTTGGAACTTTGTGCCTGACAGTGCACTTACACCAACTAGCAGAGTGGAATATAACCCGAAAGTCAAATTTTTTGGAGTTCTTGATACCTTACCACCTGTTACCACAAGGAGTCCTGTAATGATTGAGAGACTTGGTATTAGGCCTGAGTACCTTAACATGGAACAGGGAGGAGGCATGTACCGTGGAAAATCTGGACCAGAGGGAAACAGTAAACTTGTTGGCCCTGATCAAGCATCAATATTGTCTCAAAAGGTAGTGGCACGTGCGTTGGCAAGTGTGGGATTTGAGGCTGCTATGGAGCGTCCAATTGCAGTCTTTGCTGAAGCACTGGGCAATCATATTTATGAATTTGGAGAACGTCTGAAATTACTTGCTGATAGTTATAGAAAACAATGCTCAGCCATTGAACTTCTAAAGATGGGCTTTAGGTGAGTTTAAAATTCTTCTTTATGTTTATTTTGAGAAATTAAATTATCCACTCCCCACCAAAAGAAAAAGAATTCCCCTCCTCCAAAACAGAGTTGGTCTGTGAAAATAAATTCATGTATATCGAAGTTTGCTTTGTCAGCGTATCCTTTCCTTACTACTTTGTCTTCGTCCCTTAAAAGAGCAATTTATGTTTGTATGTTCTTATCCTTTCAGCTAGTATGTCATCACGGTGCGTGCATTCTGTTGGGAAAATTTGTATATTATCCTGATTTATATTTTGCTTTAAAATCATGATATCATAAACATGTAATGCACCCATTTTAACATTTTCTCTCCTGCTCACAGTAATTTTGCACCATTACTGGAAGTGGTTAAGGATAGCTCCAAGAATATTGTGCAACAAGGTCAACAACAGGTTCATGGGATTCAGTCACAAATGCAGCCACAGCATCAGAGTTCCATGCGGCTACCTCAGCAGGTATTTATTTTTACTTCTTTGTGCATTATATAATCAGGATTGTATGTGACTGGCGTCAACCATTAACGTGAACAAGGGTACAGGAAAGGGGACACAGAAAACCTTATTTTCAAATTGTAAATCTTTGAGAGTCCTAAATCTTTCAAGGAGATGTATCTGGATGTTCAATTCAGAACTATCCAGTGCCTTATGTTTAGTTGTGATTTTTTTTCTTTTTTGTTCTTTGGTTTTGACCAGCTATTATTTATAGCGTCCATAAAAAATGACTCTTTATAGGTCATTTGTTGTTTGGATAAGAATGTGTCCAGTTGGAGGACACAGCAATCTGAGGTTAGTCCTCCAAACTGTCATGATTCTTTAATCTCTGTAGCTGCATTTTTTTTGCCTAGTGTTGAATTTATATTCAAGTAGAGACCATCTTTACCTCGCAATGAGATTTTGGGTGTGGTAGATTCATTCTATCCTTTTTGGGTAGTAGCTCCATGTAAGCTTTGGACAAATGTGACAGGAATTTCTCCTTTGTTTCCCCCCTTTTATGTTGAGTGGATGGCATTAGTGATGATTTGATATTCACCCTTTTGAGTTTTCTAAACAATGGAATATACATATTAAAAAAAAAAGGATCTTAGCGCACTAATGGCAGGTTGCATGGTAAATTAAAATTACTTGATTGGTTGATGTTGTTCTTCTTGAAAGGTTTTCAGTATATTCTCTGTAAGCTTGATCAATGATTTGTCTTCAATGAAGCATTACCTAATGTATTGTTAATATGAAGGTTCAGGTACAGAGGCAGATACATCCACAAATGCAGCAGATTATTCATTCCCACAATATGGCTTTTCAGCAGCAGCAACAGCAGCAGCAGCAGCAGCAGCAACAACAGCAAATCAGAAGACGTGCAGTGCCTACTCCACGTCCTGCTATGGATATAGATAAGGAAAGACCACTGGTTCAAGTCAAGCTTGAGAATCCACCAGATCTACCAATTGACAATGCCTTCAATTCCAGACATCCTCAAATGCAGTTTAGGCAGCAGCAGATGGCTGCGATGTCAGGTTTCCATTCTCAATCTGGCAATCAGTTCAGGCAGATGGGTTCCCTACAGATTCCCCAAATGCCGTCACAGTAAGTAACTTCGAATAAACAGATGCTACTGTTAGGTTACTTCGGTTATCTTTGTTTAGACTTTGTTGATTTATTGTTTGCATCTAGGAACATGGGCATGGTTAGAGCCCCACCTGTGAAAGTAGAGGGCTTCCAAGAATTGATGGGTGGAGATTCTACGTCAAAGCATGATTCAGAGGAAAACAGACTGACTTCTCCTTCTGGTAAATAGCTTCTTTAGTATTTTATATAACCAGTGTGTGCATCCATGGAGGCCCTTTGAATTTGGTATGGTCTATGTCAAAATTTTCATGGCCTTTATTTTAGTACAGCTTTTTCTTCGGTGTATTTTGTATAGTAGCCGGTATAGTAGGCCACACAGTGCATCAGAGCAAGTGTAGCTTGTTGGATCAATAACTTTATTGAGCTAATTGCTCCCTTAATGTACAAACTTCTAGGGATGTTCTGTAACAGACAAAGAATAGGTCAGATTTTGTTGGTATGTTTATCTGTTTCGATGCTTGGTGATTATTTAAGATAACATAAATGGAAGGAAACGCATTATACTATGCTTGAGAAATGAGTAATGTAATGAGAAAGAAGGGAAAGGAAATGTATGGAAAGAGGCTTATTTACCTCTGAATGTGCTAGAATTTATGCATGTGTCTAGTGTGTCATGTAATTAAGCACCTAATATCTACGACATTGAACTTAAGCTATAAGGCAGCATCTGCACTTCTCTTTCATTTTCTTTTGAAAAAAAAAAGGGAAAGATGAATAGTTCCCAAATCAACAACGATATGAAACGATACTTCTCCGGATCTTTCAACCATCAAACCCACATCTAGCCATTAGGGGAAGATAATCAATGGCCGGTGTTACCACCCGCTACCTTGGACCTCGGAATCCAATAATCGGATTCTGGCAAACAGGCTCTCCTAGCCGGGCCTCGTCTAATAACCAGGAGTCTCCACACTATAGGACCTCGGAGGTGATAACCCGAATTCTCTCCGAGATTACTTGGGGCCCGTTGAAGCTAGGGAGCCTGGATTGAGTGCATGGTGAGTGTGGATCCTGACGTACCTTCTAGAAAGATTCTCCTAATGGTTTTTGCACCCTCTGTACAATACAAGTCCTAAATCACTTATTTTGGATGTATTTACATGATATAAAAAAGAAATGAAAAGTACAGTACAGGTATGACATTTATTCCCTTTATCCCTTCCTTCTTGTACTTTCATTAACTTGGGCACTGGAGCCCTTGCTGGTACCCAACCCAACGACGAACCACCTTGAGGAAAGGAGAAACCTACAACCCAGCCTTCACCCATACCATCGGAGCACACCACTTGTGTGGAGGTACGTAGCACTTATGTAACAGCCGAGTTTAACAGATAAGGGTGTGGCAACTTCGCTGAATATATTACTCCTATGTCGTATGACCAGATACAAAAAACATCATCAAAATCGACGTTACTCAAATATCCGATACTGGTACAGAATAAATTAGAGTTTTAATCCTTTCAGGTACCAAAGTCGCAAGAGTCTGAAACGGTCAGCTATTATTAAAGTGGAAATCTTTCCCTTGCAAATTAATATCTTGATATCCTGAATATTCATAAAAGGTACTTATTCACACAAATGGCTCATATCAAGCCATTTATCATGCCACAAAGAGAGCTTGGTTGGAGATAATTTAATTACCTTTTCACTTTATCAGTATAACCTTGCATATAATTGTGCATAAAATCATCTTTAAACCGTTACTTGGATTGAACTATCATTCAATCGATAAAGTTTTTTTTTAACAAAATTATCTTTTCCTGGCTATCAAAAATAGTGGATTTCCGAAGATAGATGGTTGAAAAGAAAATGGCAAAATAAGGGAAAGAGTAAACTGTAGTCAACAGCCGAGTATTTGACCCATGAGTGTGTGATGATTGACAACACACGCGGAATGTGTTGTTACAAAGAATTGGACTGAAATAACCATAATAAGCTATAATTACTTGAATCGATTTTAATTGGTTGTTGGCTAAGATAGAGGTGTACATGGGATAGGTTAGGTTGGGTTAAATCAAACAAACCTAGCCCAATTTTTAATCGGGTCAATTGGCCAACTCAACCTTTAAATAACATATAAGGAATTGAACATTATACATATTTAAGTTATGAAATTTTCCAAGTAAAAAACAAAAATATAAGAGATATTTATTATATATATTTTTTAAAAAAATCATATCAATATAATCCTATAATTTATCATTAATTATTATAAAAGTATATATCTATAAGCTTATTTGGCTTCATTGATAAGTAAATGGAGTATGGCAAAAACCAAAAGTCATCGGCTAAATTTTAAGGGAATCTCCCAATTTTGACACAGGGTTGGTGTGTAAGTGAATTGTGAACAACCCTAGAATAAGATGACTATCAATGAAAAATCCAATGTTTTTATTTTTATAAATTACAAAAAATATAAATTCACTAACAATTTGCAATTAACTCATAATTAATTGTGAACATTTTAATAAGGGTAAATTACACTCACCTCCTTTAAAGTTTATTGAAATATAACTCACAGCTCAAGTTTAGTTGTCAACCTACAACTCACACCCTTATTAACATAACATTGTTACTAAACTGAATAGAATAACATTTTTTGATATTAAGGGTTTTTAATCAGTGAAATCATAAAAATACCCTTACCCTTACCCTTAATTGTTAAAAAACATAAATCTCCATCTCTCCCACTTGCTTGACCAGACACGAGGAAGGTGACAACTCCCATTTGTTTTTCTTCTTCTCTTCTGATTCTCTCACTCACAAACTCAAACACACTATAAAGAATATAAAATTCTCTTAGGCCTAACATCTGATACCCCTATACAAAATATAAAGAATACAATCAAATAATTTAATCTATTGGTACTGCTACTTGTACGTCATTGTCATATCATCATCATCCAACAAAATGAATTATGAATCCTGAAGCATGGATCAAAACTCCTTGAGCAACTTCCTAACTTGCCCAATGTCACCAACAACACAATAGTGAAAGGCCCCAACCTGAAACCATGGATACAAACCCTTGCAAAGGCAAAGGGCCCTTCAGCTCTAATCGTCTTAACTACACAATCCAAAGCCCCATTATACAATGCCGTTCCCCAGTCTCCACCCTCATATTCATTACCTGCGTCTTCACAACATCCTCGGGGTTCGACGCAACTGCCATATCAAGACTCGATGGGAGGTCAAAGACACGCCACGAGGTTGAAGAAGCCGCCACTTCCGCCATGAGGTTGAAGATGGGCAGTAGGGTTTCGAATCATGGAAGAAGCAAGACTGGAGGGGTCAAATTCAGCTTAAAAATCAGGAAAAGTCAAAATCGGTCAAAAACCGATCAAATGGGAAAAGTGACGAACCAACTGGTTTTTTTTCAAAGTTTAAATACTAATATCTTATGGAAGTCGTAGAGCGAAAAAAAAAATATAGAACTAAAGAAGGGCACTAATAAAAATTGTTAGATTATTCTTCTCGTCATTTGGGCACTGCACCATAACCTCGTTCATCAACAAATATTATTTTCAAATACTTTGTGACCATATTGTGAAGTTTAGAGTAGAGAAATTTTATATGAATTATGTTTATTTTATAGATTTATGAATTTTCTTTATTGATTATGTTAATATTAATGATTTAATATATTTATTTATATTCTAATTAATCATATGTACATATTTATATATATTTTTTATTATCTTCAGGTTAAACCAATAAAGGTAGACCTCTAACCTTTAACGAATATCTTGACCGGACTCGAATATTAGGTTAATTTTCTCTTCCTAGTTTTGACTCAACTTCTAATGTGTAGTTTTTTAACTGTTTTTTTTTTTACTAAGGTATGAGAGGTTAACCAAAAAAGGATAATTAAATAGTATGGGTATTTTTGGAAATTCAAGTTAAAATTTAACAGCCACAAAGGGTTGAATGTAGGTTGAACAACTAAAGGTGGGTTTAAATTGCATTTTTATATATTAGGAGAGATGATGCAATTTACCCTTATAATAACGGTTCTAGTGAGTATTCTTTTTGCATATGGCTTCTTCAAATTTAGAAAAGTAAATATTAAAAAAAAAAACTCAAGAGAAAGATATGCATAAATAATTTGATGAGTTAGAAATTTTCATCAGCAGTTAAGAGTGACTCTAGTTCGTGGGAGAGTACCAAAAAAATAAACTTCAAATTTGGTAACATAAATAATTTGATTACGTAACTCATTATGTGCAAGTGTGCAACTGTAACTACTTTTTAATTATTTAACTGAATATTTATTTCACTCGCCATTATTCCTTCCTTATAGACGTAAGACAACGCACACCTTCACACAGCAGTCATGTACATAAAGCTTAATTCATCAAGCTTCCTTCCTCAATCAACTTATAAAACTCGATTCAAGCATCCGTAGCGTAGCTTTAGCTATATAAAGTAAAAGAGATCCTGAATCACCGCTGATACTGATGCTGCAGTTTTGTCTTCAAGAGGCAAATCCTGGAAAGCAAAATATTTCACTAGATGGTAGTATGAAACCACTACAAAAGCCTAGCTCTATGATTCTACTGAAATCAGAACATCGTGGTAGAATTATATGGAGACAATAAAAGCTCGATTTTGTAGTACCAAAACCTGTTTATCAATCAAAAACAGTTTTTTTCCCCTTCTTTGTCCATTACACAACTATTATCATAAACTAAAGGAAAATCTAATACAAAGTTGCATGCTTCGTTATGAATCTACACAAATGTCTCCACAGCAGTCTACATCTATGTATTATTTGCTTATGTAAAATCAATAAGCTATCACCATGAAGTTGAACACCACAAATGGCAAATACATATACATCAATAAAAGGCCAAAAGTTACAGTCAACACACAAAAATATGAATAAATTTAATGACAACAATTTCTCCATTTATTTTCAAATAATGATCAATTCCATGGATGACTAACATGTATTTAGTGCCTACCGACATAAATCTGAGGTAAAATGTGACATTCCATCTCTTGAAGCTTTGGGTGACACAATTAAAGGAATGCAATATAAGCAAGAGGTTAAATAGTCACTTGCCTCTTGATCCTTTGCTGTTTGCTCTCATGTGGCGTGGTTGTCAGTTACACTTGGCTGTGACTCTGAAGTGTTACCACGATTGTAGAACAAAGCAGTTCACAGCTCACCTGCTGAGACAGAGTAAGTCCATTGATAATGAATTGCAAAATTTCAAGTGTTCCATCTGTACCTTAGCCAGAGTCATCGACCAAAAAAGTTCACTGGGAAACCTATTTTCCAGGTTCAGTTGAGGGCAAAATAAACCATCTTCGTGTTACATACTTTGCTACTTACTCTTCATTCAGTTCCTGATTTGACATAGAGTATGTCTCAGGATGTAAACGGCATCCATTCTTCTCCATAAGATTTAGCAATTCAGAGCATTGATCAACATATCCTCTCTTAATTAAGCCATCAATTAGAACTTTCCAAGCCACCTCATTGTAATTATACCCACAGCGTAGCAAACTATGAAACACTGCCTCAGCCTTCTCATTGTTTCCTTGTTCAAAAAGCCCACAAATGAGAAGTTTACAGGACTCAAGATGTGCTAAATGACTATACTCCATCATAGAATCTAACAATCTCATTGCTTCCCCATACATTCCCAATTTGCAGCAACCACTTAGAAGAGAGTTATGAATATTTCAGAGGGAGAGATTCCACCTTCCCTCATATGATTCAACAATCTGAAGGCTAAAGCCAAGCGTTCCACTTTGCAAAGTCCCTTGATAAGTTTGCTGTATGTGTTGACATTAGGCACACAGCCATTTTCGACCATTTTATCAAAGAGTGCAGCGATGATTTCAAAGTCAATTGTGTTCCATAAATCTGCATTATCAACTGAGAAATTAATTGAACTTAAATCAACTCCCACCACATTGTTGCTGTCCTTCTTATGTTTATCATTTATTACATGCTTCATTAAGATAATATATGTTTGACGAGAAGGCTCACAACCAGCATTGAACATGCGTTTGAGAACACCAAATGCGCTATTCAGTAGTCCCAAACACCCATATGCGTTAATTAATAAATCATAGACCAAGGAGTCTAGCAATATGCCTTCTTTTTTAATCTTCACCACCATATCCTCTGCATCTTGTAATCTTCCTTGGCTGCAATATTCCTTAATATATGCAGTATATGTGACCACATTAGGCTGATATCCAGAAGAAATCATTTGGTTGAGAATCCCATCGGCTTGGTCAAAGTTGCTTTCCTTCAACATTTCCTCAATGAGCATTGTATATGTGCGAACAGAGGGCTTCACATCAAACTTTGCCATATCATCCACCAACAACATCACATCTTGCTTTTTTCCCACTTTGCGCAAGCCATCTATCAATGCATTGAAAGTGATTGAGTTTGGCAAACATTCCTCTGCAAGCATCCTTTTGAACAATAAATGGGCATCTTCAACTTTCCCATCTTTGCAGTACCCATCAATCAAGGCTGTATATATATGCTCATTTGCTTCAACATGTTTTTCCTTCATAGACTCGAAGATCTGATGACCTGTTCCAACTCGTCCCATTCTACAAAGACAGTCTATAAAAGCACTAAAAGTCCACTGATCAGGACTGAAGCCATCTTTGATCATCAAATGAAACAGCCGACTGGCGCTATCCACTACACCTGCTTTACACAGCCCATGGATTAGTGTGTTATACGTAATGAGGTTAGGCGACAGCTTACTTGCAGACATTCTGTTAAGCAGCGCCATAGCCCTGTCCATGCTTTTGCTCCTGCAATATCCACAAATCAGTTCATTAAACGTCCGAGCATTAGGGCAAACTTTATTTGACTCCATCAGGCTCAAAACACCCATCGCTTCCTCCATCATTCCATGTTTACAATAGCCAGCAATCAGGGCATTGTAAGGCACAACACTAGGAGCCAACCCTTTCCCCACCATTTCGTCCAACATCTTCATCGCCTCATCCATCCTGCCTTCCTTACAAAAGTAATCAATCAACACAGTGTAAGTATAAACATTAGGCTCACAACCTCTCTCCACCATCTCCTTGAACAACCTCATCGCTTCCGCTTCCTTACCCGAGTCAACAAAAGCACCAATGAGAACAGTATAAGTCCGAACCGTGGGAATGCAATCATCCTCCTCCATTTTCACAAACAGCTTGAGAGCCTCATGAAGCCGGCCAACTTCACATAGACCATGTATCATATTAGTATAAGAAACCTCATTCCTCCGGCACCCCATCTCCGGCATGAGGCGAAACACCCTGTAAGCCTTCTCCACAACTCGATTCTCACAGTATCCCAATATCAACGAAGTGTAAGTAAATGCATCAGGCAAAAAACCACCCTTTAACAACCTAGTAAACCAAATTTCCCCAAAAAACATGTTCCCCAACTTGCAATACGCATTTAGCATTGTGTTGAAGGTAATCAAATTAGGCAAAACCCCATCATCATCCAACACCATCTCCCTATACAAACTGTTCATTTCATCAATCATACCGAAACGCGACAAGCACATTAAAAGCCTGTTCAAGGAAGTGACAGAAAGCCTAAACACTAAATTAGGGCCACCGTCAGTGGCGGCAGCAGCGTGCAATTGGCGAAGGGAGTTGAGGACGAACCTTGCGTCTCTGTTGGAGGACGAGGACCTGATCATGGAGTTGCGGACATTCTCGGCAGCGCGGAGGAGGTTGTTACGGACGAGGAGGAGGAGGAGAGGATGGTAGGAGTGGGCGGTGGGGATGAAGCGGTGGTGGCGGCGGATCCATCGGAAGAAGTTGAGGGCGGTTAGGGGATCGAGGTTGAGGGAGAAGAGGGAGGAGAGGTAGGATGGGGTTAGAAGTGGGATAAGGGTGTTAAAGGAAGGGTATCTTCGCCATTGGGGTTGGGAGAGGATAGTGAAGAGCTTGGAGGGGAGATCGTCGTGGTGGTTGGAGGGTTGTTGGCCGGGAAGAGGAGCAATTGAAGAGAAGGGTTTGAGGATGTGGTGGTTGTGGCGGTGGTGATGGTGATGGAGGAGGAGAGTGAACAGGGGTGTGGGCTTTCTCATCTAAAAGCCATGAAACACCACTTTGTGTGTGTGTGGAGCTACGCAGAGGAGGAATAGGAAGACATGGAATGGAAGCAGTGGTGGTGGCGTGTTGACGGGGTAAGTGGGGAGTGGCGTTGGGCTCTGGGAGAGTGATTTGGGCCGAGCAGGGATTTGATGATATCGTGGCTCACTCTATTCCTCACCAATGGGCGGTGCATAAATTGCCATGCTAGTGATGCTTGCGTACTTGCTATCAAAGGATCATGGGATTGATGGGTTAAGGTGTTGGTTGGTATGTGATCTTTTAAGTTTAATCTCGAAACTCGTGTGTATTGATAATAAAAACATTGAGGTTGACTGAAAAAATACCGAGCATCTAATTAAATCTTGAGAGATTAGTTTCACATTTATCAAGTGGGGTTATAAAATTTGACTTTATCCATCTTTTTAAAGTTGTGTTTGTGTCATATTTCAAGTTCATTAGACCCAATTTATGTAATTATCTAAAGATTATTTTTAAGAAAATAGTGATAAATTATAATACTTTAATACTAAATGAATATGTTTTACCTAATATGATCTTATTTTCATATTAGTATAATTTATTTAAAATATAAAATAAAATATCTCTTAAATATTAAATAAATGGCTCGATAAAAGAAGTGGGTTGGTTTCAAGCCAATTTTACCTGACCCAACCTTTTTTTCCAATCTTTGGGAAGGAGAATTGGGGAATGAGGTGGGGTGGGGATGAGATACCCAGATTGTCATTTGTCTCTCCAGAGATGACTCATCCCTTTGTAATAGTTTTTGACAACCCATCCTTGTAGCTAATTATTTCTCATATTTTCTTTCTATTCCCATATTTCACTACATAATAGTTTGTTTGATATCCCGTGTAGCAAGTTTCTTTGACAAATAGTGGCGTTTAGATCGTGAGAAAACAGACTAGCTCAGGAAGTTGTATCTCTTGTGATGGCTCATATGTCAGGTTGACTCATAGAATTGTACTTGTGTCATGTGATAAATTGGCAACCTTTGTTGTGGTGATTCGTTGGGATTTTGTTTGTTTTGGTTACTTAGTGACCTTACACATTTTGAGATAAAATGCCTCCAACTTTGGTATCCAGTTAAGTTCTAAGGTTGTTGATGTGTTGATAAGTATCATGGAGTTTGCTATTAGTTAATGAAAAAAAAATTAAAAAAGAGTTGGCTATAGTGAGCTTATAAATACCACATAATATGCTTGGATGCCCAGGTACTGTAGGTATAGGTTGGGTGCCCTGTGTTCAATGCTTTAGTTTCATACAATTTGTGATTGTGATACTAGCTTAGTGGTTTAAGCTTTTTATTTGATATTGTATCCTCTTTATACAACTAATTTAAAAATGGGTTTAAAACTTGCTTCTTAAGTAAGACCATGAATACATATAATGTAACACAAAATCATCCATATTCTATTGTGTATTATTTAAAATTGTATGGCTTTTATTTGCATTATGCTTAGATATCAAGTTCTTATGTATCATTTTCTTGTAAACATACCATTGCCTTTAATTATTGATCAATAATGGGCCAAGATGTGTGCGTAAAGTATGTGTATTATGTCATAAAGTTCATCTTCCATGTCTATCGTATCACACTATGGCCTATTTAGAAGTCAAAGGTCCAAAATCGACCTTCTTTCTTACTTTGCCGAAATAACAAGTTTTCTAATATTTTTAAGTGTCGTTATTTTGTAAATGTTGTTTAAACCCATTACCATGTCCTAATGCATCACAACACAAGCTCTTCTTCTTTTCTCTATTGTTGTGGTCATCCTTCTTTCTCTGCAGCATGTTTGGATATGCCAAATTTTGGCGTTGAGGTGAAAAGAAGTGGTTTGAAAAAAATGAAATACAGTATATTTTAGCTTTTAACTTCTAGAAGAAATGTTTGGATAAAATTTTTTGGAAAGTAAAAAATATTATTTTTATTTTTCTATCTCATAAACTTTTCTAAACTCATTTTTATAAAATATTATTCTCAAACATAAATCAATTCTTTAAAAATCAATTCTCTCAAAATTAATTTTTTCAACATCAATTATTTTAAAATATTTTTTTCAAAATCTAAACCAAACGAATCATTTTCGAGGAAATTAGTGTTGGCAAAGGAGATGGCTGGAGACTCGACAATTATGAAGGCAACATTTGATTTGTGGAGGCAAGTCTTTAGAATTGTGGGGCTTGCATTGCAAATAGGCAAATAGATCCCCATAAAATAGCTTATTTCACCGCCAAATGATCAACACCACTATAGTAGAGCTTGATTTATTGGCTGATTTTACTTGATTTTTTTGGGTGAATGTTATATTTGAAATTTTAGTCGTTACACACAATAGTAGAGCCCAACATTGAAAAAAAAATTGCAATTAACATTATAAGTACATGAAATTGTGGTGCTTATCAAGAAAATTACAAGTTGAAACATTATAATTAGTGTGACTTATCTTAATCTATTGAACTCAAGTGCAGATCAGGAAAATTTAGGTGATGGAAGCAAAAATAATATAGAAGCATAACAAATTGTTTCACATAATATTTTTTTTTTCTTATTATGGGGTCAAACATAACAAAATTTTGGGGGCAAAATATATACATATTTATATATTCCTAAAGAAATTATCAAATTGCAGTGAGTGATATAAGCCCCACCATTTTGTGAATGAGTCTGATCAAACTTTTTTTTTCGGATTAGAAATGATGGGTCCATTCTATAACCACTTATTTCACATTTTATTTAATATATCAATAATACTATTTGTGCAATATTGTCTTATGGTAATATATAAATCTCATATTAATTTATACTAGATCTCTATTGCCCTAAGCTTCTATAGTATCCGATTTCTTTTTGACATGTGACATGCAAACAAACTCATTTTAGACTTGATTAGTATTGCCAAAGTACTATCATTTAGAAGTTGTAATATATGGTGTTTCTATGAAAACTTGACATGGAGGGTATGGCCTCAATTAGTAGTTGTTTATTTCTTGGAAGTAGAAGGTCTTGCATCTCAAGAGCTTTAATAATGATTGTTTTGAACCCTTTTCTACAATTCTATCTGCAAAATGCAGTGTCCTTCATTCCTTCACAACTAAGATCTAAATTCATGCAGTTAATTTCATAAATAAGAAAACAATCACATAAAAATAAAGCTAGCAATCGTCGTCCTTAGCTTCACTGATCGTGTCTTGTCCTATATGTTGTCTTTACTTTCCATGGTGTCATGTTTTGTGGTTTTCATTTTTTGTGGGTTTCATTTCCACATATCTTACCATAAATAGATGAAAGAAAATCACGAAGGCTACAATTGGGCTAAACCCATTCTTATGATATGTTTCACGTTGAACGGCCTTCCTACGTTCCAATTGCTTAGGATGAATTGTTGGGTTTTTAATTTTTTTTTGTTTTGAAAAGTGGGCCCAGCGAAGGGCATTGCATTCAGGCTAAAAAAATTTCTTTGGTTGCAACTTTCTTTCAATCCAGAATGTGCAACGTGGAAGCCCAACGACACACAGCACCCTTCAATAGAGCATGTTTTGCATTTTCTTTCCTATGAATTATCTATATTAGTTTTATGGTCGTTTTTGTAATAGAGTAAACTTATAGCATATGTGTTGTATTATGATACATGGACCTTAAATGTGATTTATGAAACAGTTATGATTATTTATGGGTTTTAAAGAATAGGTGGTTGGTATGTAGAAAGAGAATTTCTATTTTAAATGGATTTTTATGAACGAAGCATGTATGAAGAAACAAGCAAGTCACGAGGGAATAAGATTCTCATATGCGGCCCATGTAGATAAACTGTGACAATTGTTTTCACCCAATATTTTTTTTTTTTAAGATATGTTATCTCTCTCTAAGGTTGATTGGGTTCATGTTTTCTTTTGCCTGTGCCTTTTTACCTTTTGTTTCAGATTGTGTTGTATTTTTTTTTTCCCTTTTCAATTGGTCCAAGGCTACCCCACCCTTCTAAATAGAAGTACCATTTCTATGTTTTTGTCTCATTTAGTGTTGCTTTGATATATGATTTAGAAAGATCCATGTTAGCAACACATCTATTTATGTGTAATTTCTTATTATTGTGCAAATGTTAATTTCATTTTTGATGCCTACATTTAACTTGTGGTCATTGGATGCATAATTTGTCTAGATATAGCCTGCATAATATTGACAAATTTGTGGTCAATTATTGTGGTTTTTGTAATTGTGAAGGAAATTTTGATTCTCTACACAAATTTGGTGATAGAGTGTTGTTTACTTTGGCATAAAACCCCATTTTGATGTGCATAATTTCCCTTAGTGGTTCTAGTTTGAAATTTTAACCATTGTTTATTGCCTATATATTTGTTCACACACGATGGGTCATTTAACACTACTTCCACTTTCATAATTTCCTTTGTTCCCTTTTTTTCTCCCTATTTTTAAGTCCTGAGTGTTGTTCTTAATTGCTTGAGTTTATTGATTTCCTTGATATCTTGATCTGCTTCTCATGGCTCCTTCATTTGTTCCTATTTCTGATGTTTCTAGTGCTTGTGAGAATTTGAGTTTGATGGTCAGGGTTGTTAGACTATGGATAATCCTTACCTTCAACAATGCAAGCATAGTTAGTAGCATAGAAATTATGTTGATGGATAAAAATGTGAGTTGATGCATCCATCCTTTTTCAATTAGTTAAGGTTTACCTTATTTGTTTTTTCATGTTGAGCCATTGCTTCTCAATTGTACTGATATGTGTGTTGATATTGTTATGATTTTAGGGTGACAAAATACATTGCACTGTTAAAAGGCATTTAGTCTCCAAGTTTCTGAGTGTATTGGTGGAGGGGAGGTGCTACAAAATTTGTTGTGCTGCTATGGTGCCCAATTGGGTTCCTACAAGACAACCAAGTATGACTCCAAATGGTCTTCATTTTGAGCCAGTAGTCCCATGGAGCTTCCTAAAGTGGACCTCTATGGTTTATGTCCTACACCTTTCAGATGATGTTCTTAATAATACGCTTGATTCCTCTTATTTAATAGGTAATGTGTCTTTCTTTGGTTGAAGTTCTTATTATATTACTCAATACTTCAAGGGTGTAATTATAATTTTTTGTATGTTGTTTGTTAGACATTGGTTTGATGGACTTTCTCCATCTAGAGAATATGAATGAGAAGGCATAGTTTCAAGGATGTCTATTCTTGGAACTAACTCTAGAAGTATGAGACTTCTATGTCCTTTGAGTAATTTCATTTCTACCTACTTTTCTATGTACTATCTTTTACAGGGGATCTTATATTATTTATTTATTTGTTCAGCTTGAAGCTTGAATGTGCTCTCTTTAGAGAGTATGTTTACCAAATTCAATCATATGTTCGTACTGAGAATCGAGCTCCCTATGGTTGTTCTTCAATATGTGAAAGTTAAAAGTTTTAGAGGCATTATTCCTAGATTATGCTTTTAATATTTTGATTCCTTTATGCTCATAATGTTTGGGCATTCTAAAGAATTACAGTGGTGTTAACATATATCTTCTGTTGGTTGTCTAATAGGGAAAATTGGACTGTAAAATATGATGTTTGCTACTAAGATATTATTCAATCCTGATATTCAGGCAGTTGTTGACTTTAAGGTGTATCCTGTTTCTAGCCTTTATATATGTTCCATTTATTTCTTATTGCTAATATTTACTTATACTAACTTTTTGTATTTCTATTTAAGCATTTCGATTCAAGGGGCTGCCATGATCCTAGTTTCAACATTTACAGGGAGCCCCCACGTGAGTATGGAAGATGACTTCATGAAGACCACCTCGCATTCTACTATTGAGAACTTAACTGCCAAGAAAGGGTAATTTCGTATTTTACTTCACTGTTTTGGTATTGCAATGAAATTGTCTTATAAATTTTATTCTCATTGTTTTTATTTGTCCACATAATAGAGTGGTTCTTTTATCATCATGGGGACCATAAACTCTGTTATTAAGGATGACCCGTGGTGGTATTGTGCGTGTTAGTGTGGGCGCTCTTTTATGCCTAAATTGGAAATTTATTTTTGTAATGTGTGTGACACCCACATGTTCTCTGTGTGTCCTAGGTATGCAATGCATCCCAAAGCTCCTTAATTTTTTATTGATCATCATTCATACCATATTCTTTAATGTCTAATAATTTTTTACTTACACTTTGTTCAAGATTCAAATTGAAACTTGAGGTGGAGGATGACAGAGTTGGAGTGTTCATTATATTTGAACATGAATGTTCATCTATTTTTCGAAAAACATGTGCTAAGTTTTTCCTAGAACATATGAAAAACCAGAGGTATTTTTCTAAGTTGGTGTAAAATTTTTATAATCTATTTTACTTATTTAAAAACAGTTAGTTTGTAAATAATTCATAATTGATATTGTTTAGGTTGTAGTTGTTAGGGCCAATATATATCCCTTTGCTATCTAAGACTGAATGGTAGGAAAATGCTATTTAAGATTAAAACAAAAGTGGTGTCTCCCATAGATACCATGGTACTTTTCGTGTGAGAAGGATATGTGATGATAGCTCCATATTGTCTAAGTTTTCTCTAAGTGGTGCTAAACTGACTCCAACCTAAGTGAATATAATTGAAGTTCTTTTATTGTTGTCATTGTTTTGATATTTATAATGTGATTTTGAATTTTTTGTTATATTAGGCAATATTTGCTCCTACATTTTCTCCTGTGTTAATCTTAGGAATTTTGGATTATATTTGTGTGGGATGGAGCTATATTTGGGGATGATTATGATAATTAATCGATGGGAAAGATGATGTGGTGGAGCTAGCATGGTGCTATGAATGTTCAGCCGCTCCACGACAAGGCAAGTGTTAGTGGATTTATTTTTTAATTGTTTCCATTATAGCCTGTTGATGCCCTCATTGATTCTTTTGAAAATTGGTGCAAAAACGTGTGTCTCATATGTCTACTATTGGTTTGCCAAGTCAAATTATAAGTTCTGATGGGATTAGGACTGATGCTATGATAAGTATGTATTGGGTTGGTGTTTTGTCTCGAAGTAGTCTAAAATTAGATACGGATTGTAAAAAACTAATTTGAACAAAACCATGTATTTGACATGCTATGCATGATTTTCTTTTAGACAGATGTGGAGACCCCAATGAGGACCATTGACACAAAAAAAGGATAATTTAGTCTTTCCATTAACAAATACCTATTTGGATTTATTGAAATTAAGAGTATAGGAATAATATATATAAAGGAAACAATGTAATCATCGTGACCATTGCACTATCGTTCTAATTGTTCGCAATAATTATGAGGATGTTTTGCGTATTTTACTGAGAAATATGGAATTCGTAAGATATTCACGCAGTTATCTTCTTAATTTTTTTTCTTCTAATAATATAAAATCCTAATAACAATTACATAGGGAAATTCAATGTAGTTCTTCAAGTAACTTGATATAAGTATGAACCATTAAGTAATTTCATAGTAGTTTCGTTTTGTATAGAGCTTACATAGCACGGGTTCCGACTAGTTACATACCCTGGCTATAAGGACCAAGGAGACTCACCACATAGCAAAAGTTTAGGTTGAAGGAAAGGCTTGCCATAGTCCAAAGGTAGGACATGCCTCTGAACTCATCTAGCACTTTCAGAGGTATTTATAGATCATTTACCATTGATAGAACCTTGGAATCAAATCCAAGTCATATATAGTGATGTATAATCAGAAGGTCAACTTATTAACTTGCCTTATTGCAATCTTCCTCTTAACCTACATTTTGTTTTTAATAAGAAATCTAAAATATGATATGTTAAATGACACTAAACAATTGAATTACAAATTCAAATGAATTTTAATATACTATTAGTTTAATTAGTTTAATGTGATTTTAGTCAAGCAATCAAATTTTATGTTTTACAAGAGTCAAATAGATTTTTTGACATGATTACATTAATAATATAATAAAATTAAATCCTTGGGAATAAAGTGACAAAATAATAATTATTTTTTAAAAATAAATATAGTCAACTTATTAGTATTATTTTTGGTCTAAAATTCTTACACAATTGTTAAAATGTTCAAAGATTTGACTATAAATTAAATTTCTAAAGCTGATTTCTAAAACTAATAAGTGCAGAACACCGTTGCACCTATTGTCCAAGTGGAGACCATGGCGTGATTGACATTGGACATTCTTCAATAGGGCGGACTCCTGCAATGGAGTCGCAGGGTAGATGATGATCAAGGAATGCAATCTAAATTAAGAGATTCCCCCATTAAAAATTAAACATTCACCAAGATCGACACATATCTTGGTTATTACTCACACTACCACACACTATTCAACCCGAATATGATTGGTTTAAGTACTTGCTACTCGCTTAATTAAGAAGAGTAGCTTCATATCACTCCTTTCATAATATCTATCTACTTTCAAACAAAGTCAGCTTTAAAAATATCTATCAATTTCACATTTTAATAAAGTAGATTTTTTTTAAGAAAAAATGCACTTTACCCTCTAAGTTTAGCTCGTGTGCAATTAGACCATGACATTTCAAAGTGTGCAACCCAGCCCTAGAGTTACGAACCATGCAAAATGGCCCTTATTTTAGTGTGTCATCCAATTCTCACCATTAAGTGTCATGTGTTCCTCACGTGATTACTTTTATGGACAAAAATACCCGCTCAAATTAAATTTTCCATTCAACCGTTGCCAATTTGAGTTCTCATTGAACTCATAATCTTCCTTTACAATTTCTCACATTTTTTATTCCAAACACATTCAAAAATTATCATACATTTCCTTGTTTTTCATCCATTTCTGATTTTTTTTCACCAAAAATCCCAAAATCCCCAAATCTCTCATTGATCTCATATCTTTCCATTTTCTTTAATCTCTTCATTTCCTTTGAAAAACAATGAAAATCCCTTGTTCTCTGATTTGCTTCATCGCGCATTCAGTGGTCCTTGTTTCGAGCCTCTGTCATCGTCATTGTCACTACTATGGGTTCGTCGGAACTCGACTTGTGACTGTTTGGAGCCTCTGTCACCTTCCTTGTTCTTAGATATTCCTTCGCTGCATCTCTCCTCCATGGCCCATGGATCTGGTTCATGCTTCCCCTATCTTCATCGTCGACGGTTTCAGAGCAGATGTTTAATCTTCGTTCTTGGTTCTCAATTTGGCTTTACAACGTGTTCAATGGCGAATTTGTTTCTTTTTCAAGCAATGCTTTAGTTCGTTTGCTCAGGAAGACTTCGTTTTCGACAAAGAGCATCAACATCTTTGTTCGTGTATGTCCAACAAGCTTTGCCAATTTGGTGTGGTTCGTGTTTCATATCTAAGGAGGAGCTCGGTTTTTGATTTGGTTCTTCATTTCTTCAATTGGTCTAAGAGTGCGATTCTACAACCTTTTCTGAAGAACAAATGAATTTGGGGATGGGTTTAGGGCTTGGATAGACAAAGAGAAAGTAAGAGATGGAGGAAGAGAGTGATATAGTGTTCAAAGGAGTAGGACGAAGGGATGGTATAGTGTCACAATGGTTCGATTTGTTCGAGAGGTGAGGATGATAAGGTGAGTTGAAGGGTGAAGTAGGAGTGTGTTTGCTTGGGTAGGGGTGGAGTTGGGTTGGAAAATTAAATTTTAAGTAAGGATATTTTTATTCATAAAAGTGATCACGTGAGGGGTATATGACACTTAATAGGGAGAATTAGATGACACACTAATAGAATGGTCATTTTACGGTCTGGTAACTCAAAGGATCGAGTTGCACACTTTGAAATTTCAGAATCTAAATTGCACACAAGCTAAACTTCAGCGGGTAAAGTGCATTTTTTCCTATTTTTATTCCAATAGTACCCCTGGATAATTAATGACCATTACGTATATAGTCCATACACTATTATTTTATATAGAAATTGGTGCGAGTGTCGTCCGCAACAAATTAAAAATTTATAAAGTGCTAAGTTGCACAGAAATGTATAGAGGGCACAACAGGTCGTCTTACAAGAAAGTGTTCTAATTGATTCAAGAGATTTGGGGATTTTAGAAATTATAGCAACTAAATTAAATTAAGAAATTATAATGAGAAAATTATATGAGAGAATTACCTATTACAAGGAGTCATTAGATCAAGAATTGTTCAATCATCGTTCAAAAGATAAATTCACTAATGGTTACTTTCATTAGTTATGTTATCACACAACAATGATGCAATTTACTTGACAGTTATACAATCGCACTTCCACTAAGGGTTTGGCTAACATATGAACTAGTAATTCGGCCGTAATTCTATGAACCTATGCCAGTTGATTACCAATCCAACCTAATTCCTAACGAGTTAATTTCAATCCCTAACCAATTGGATGTAATTAAATCGATCGACCCAATATCCCAATGGTATTTAGATTATGCATGCAAACGAATGCACAACCAAATAACTCTTAAAAATACAATCACAAAAATCTTCACAATTGATATCAAAAGATAAAGTAAAAGAAGAAAAACCAACCATGAATTGCAATTAAAATTGGGAACCTCAAGAACAAACTCAATCTTCATTCTCCTTGCACACGGTAAAGAGATTACTCCTCCATGGGGGAGTTTCACAACAGTTATTGAAAGAAAGCTTAATTACAATCACAAACGGGAGGCAAAACAAAGATTGGGAACTCCAAAACCTAGAGAGAGAGTGGGGAGAGAGAGAGAGTATGATCTTCCTAAAACTAAACCTAGATGCCCTACGTGTCTTCCTCTGAGTTTTCGTTCTTTTCCCTTCCAAGGGGCCCCAGAAATTTGCCCAAATAAAACGGAAAAAATCAGTTATCGCAGGAGCGCTAGCGCTCACTGAGGCCGCCTTCAAGATGAATATATGTGCTCTCTTAGCGCTAGGCGCTCACCGAATGGTGGGCTTTTGCTTCTTTCAATTCCGGCTCCTGCTCTTGATGCTTGCACTCAATGTAATCTCCTATGCACAAAAACCTAACTCGACAAGTTAATGGTAACAAGATTTAACTATTCACAAAAGAAAAATGGAGCAATTGACATTGATTTCTCAAAATCGTGCATTGAGATTCAATTCATAAAACACTATTAATTTCCTCATAACACATCAAAAACCCATGCAAAAACCTAAGGTTTAGAAGTTAAATATTGCGTGAAATGCGTTATCAGAAATGCTCTATTTTCATTTTATTTATCATCTTTCTTAATACTTGTATTTATCTAAATTTGACATATATTTTGTATTTAATAATTAAAGACAAAAAATAATCATTCAACTCCTCACTCGAGTGTTGACTTCTCCATTGAGTTTACAGTTGGGTTTACCCAGTAATAGTAACAGTAAAACAAAATAAGGACAATGCACCTTCCTTCCCACAAGAAGCAGAGACATGAAAGTATTAAACAACAAAATTAACCTTAGTATCAGCCAATAAGAGTAGGGCCAAAGAACCAAACACAAAGCTGGTCCACGATCCACAGAAACTCCGCGTTTCCTCGTTACTTCCAAATCAATCCATCCATCATCGTCGTCATTCTCACTCCTCGTCCTCCCCCACACTTCACTCTCTGTACTTTTCTCTCTCATTCTCACACCTCTGACCCAACCCAACCCCACGCAATCCCACATCGCCATGAACGCCGCAACCTTCAGATCGAACTCACCACTCCCACACTGACCCCCACACACACGCGACCCGACCCATTCCAACCGCTCCCACACACAAAAAAACAATGCAAGACCCAACCTCCGCCGCCGAACCCGACATCCACCACCACCAACATGGCGCCGCCGCCGCCCCGCAGCTGAAGCGCAACAACCGTGCGAAACGGCCGCTGTTCAAGGTTCTTCCTGGCCAGATCGCGTTCCGCGTGGTGTGCCACGCGTCCACCGTGGGCGGCCTGATCGGCAGCTCCGGCTCCATCGTGTCGCAGCTACGGCGAGACACCGGCTGCAAAATCCACTGCGAGGACTCCGTCGCCGGCACCGACGACCGTGTCATACTCGTAATCGGTTCTGTCTCGCCCCAAAGGTAGTCACCTTGGGCGGCGATGTTGTCGGCGAGTTCGAGAACGTCGAGGTTTCGAGCGCGCAGGAAGCTGTCCTTAGGGTTTTCGAGAGGGTTTGGGAGCTTGAAGGGAGAAAGGGCCTAACGCTATTAGGGCCGTGAATGGGGAATTGATGTGCAAGTTGCTTGCTCACACTTCTCAGATTGGTGCTGTTGTTGGGAAAGGAGGAAGAATATAACCACCATTAGGAACAATAGTGGTGCCAAAGTTAGGGTTTGCCCTCCTCCGCAATGTGCTGCTAAAGATGAGGAGTTAGTTCAGGTGAGTGTTTTGGTTTGGATCACTATTTGTGAAATGGAAAATGAGTATGTTAGTTGTTAGGGGTTTAGTTTAGATGTATGATTTGTGTCGTTAATGGTCAACGCCTTTAAGGGTTTTTTATTTCACAGGAAGCTGGCATCTTTAATTATGTGTTGCTTAATTTGGAATGAAAATCGTATGATATGACAGAATGTGTGTGTGAAAATGATGTGGAATTTGGATTCGAGATTGTATGCATGTGACGCCTTCTGCAAAATTAGAAGGTTCTAGTAGTGAGAACTGGCAAGTGCTTGGGCAGATTGGATCTGATCTGTCACCTTGCCAAATGTTAAGACTGAATTTCTTAGCAGCAAAATTTGTACTTTTCATTTCCCTTGTGATATGGGCACAGCTTCTTTGTTTTGTTCTGCCATCTGCATGTCATTTGGTTAGGTAAGAGTATGTGTGCCTTAATGCGGATTGAGTACCGTAGAAGGAAAGAAAACATTGAAGATCCTAGTTCCTTGTTTGCAATTTATTTTGAGGGACTTCTGGAATAATATCATTCACTTGTCATTGAAATGACTGCTTTTATTATTTTTTTTGGGGGGTGGGTTGGGTAAAATTGAAATGACTGTTCTATGGCAATATTATACCTAGAGAAGAGCATTAAGTTCTTCTTTATTTCGTGGGAATTTGTTTGATTGGCAGATAACAGGTGGAATGTTGGCCGTAAAGAAAGCACTCATTGCTGTATCTCATTGTCTTCAAGACTGTCCCCATTGAGCAAAGTTCCAGTATCTTTGAGCGCACCCGCTGTTAGCCCTCCTGATACATCATCTCCTGATCCACATGATGAACTTTTTCCTCACCTTAATTCATGGTTACTTGCCATGGAAGGTTTATCTATTTATGACTCTTATGATGCTTCAAACGGACGATAAAGTCTGACGGAGCTTCTAGCCAGGATTCAAAAGGTACAGAACTCGAAGTTGTGTTCAGACTGCTTTGCTCTAATAATGTAGCCGGGAGTGTGATTGGCAAAAGAGGGGCTATAGTCAGAGCTTTAGAGAGCAAAACAGGTGCATCTATTATCTTTGCAGCTCCTTTAAGCGAGTTTGCTGAGCGCATTGTCACCATTTCTGCTATAGAGGTTAGTCACACTAGAAAGCTGCACTATGCCACTAATAACTCATGCTCGTGGGATTTTCAGGGTTCTTTTTGTCTTCATTTTGCATTTTCAGGGGTTCTTTTTATCTCCATCTTGCACATATGTTTATGCACAGACATATAATATGATTATGCATTTTTGTAGATTTGCATGAAGAAACATTGATAGCCATAATTTTTGTCGTTGATTTGGATTTGGCTTTTGTTTATTCAGAACCTTGAATCTTGTTATTCGCCTGCACAAGATGCTGTTATTCTCGTCTTTGCTAGAATTGTTGAAGATCACATTGAAAAGGGTTTTCTCTCAACCTCCAGCATGGAGTCACCTGTAACTGTGAGGCTTTTAGTTGCATCAAGCACGGTTAGTTGTTTGAGTGGCAATGAAGGTCAGGTGATCTCAGAATTGAGGGAAGAAACTGGGGCTGATATTCAATTATTGCATGGAGAGTCAGTTCCATCTGGTGCTTCAGATAATGATGTGGTATTGCAGGTACAGTTAGTTATTATGCATAATCAAGTTAACTTTGTTCTGTAAAGTATCTATGGGCTTTATGTCTGTTACCTAGCACGATGATGTTCTGTAACTGTTCAGCTATTATCTTTATTGCCATATGCTGATAATGATTCATGATAGAAGCTCTGCTGAGATTATGCAAATGTTTCAATAAAATAAATAGAAAATATCTTTTATTTCCTACAAAAATGCAGTCCTCACCTATTAGTTTCTTTCAAGAACCCTTCTGTGTATTGTGAATATACTAACAGTATGTTTCCAGTCATTGTTCTATCTGCTTAGTGATTGTGTAGAATGACATTTTCATGCCCTCAATAGGTTAGGCCTTAACTGATTGCAAATATATTATTTTGCTGATTTGGTTAACTATCGAGCCATTCAGGCACACTAGAAAAGATGAGTTTCTTGCTGCGTGGCTCCTATAGTCTTTTGTTCCTGTTTTCTAGTCAAGATTGTGATTAGAGAGAGGTTTCATGCAGATTACTGGTGGGTACAGATGTGTACAAAATGCTCTGTATAAAGTCACTTGTATCATCAGGGATAATCTTTCACCCAATGAGGTGCTTGCTGAAGCAAGAACGAAATCCAATTGGAGAGCAAATAAGGATCCTTTAAAGGGTAATCATTTTGGCCATGGAAAATTTGCTTTCCCTTCTGGGCGGTTTCTGCCAAAGGTATTCTTCACCTCTTTTGTATGTACTATCTGCCAAAGGCTCTTAGGTCGAGATCATTTAGGAGTATTTATATTTGCAGAATGTTGGGGTGCACGCGGAAACAGTCTCAGAGAATGGAGAAATACGTACCGTTATAAGTGAAAATTTGGAACATGGGAGGTCAGTATAATACAGCACAGAATACAAGTGCCTTTGCTGTTATTCTTTATCCTTTTCCTTTCTTATTCCTGTCTCAATAAATTTGAACATTTGATACTTTGCTTATACTCCACTATGGAATAAAAGTTTATTTCTTGCCCTATAATTTAGCTTGAGAGATCAATCTTATATGACAGGTATGAATATGAGGCAGCTACATACATAAAATATAGAAAAAATTATACTAACCTCCCTTAAGATTTAGTATAATTACACTCAACACCCCTTCATTTTGCAAAACTATCATTAACCTCTCCTGAGGTTCACTAAAATTATATTGACCTTCCCTATATATACTAATTCGTTAATTTACGTGACAAAAAGAGATAATATATGGTATATACATAATTATTAATGATAAAATTGTAATATTTAGTTTAGCAATATTAGGCATATATATTAACTAGAATACCTTTTTATATCATAAGTTATAATTACAAGTTTTTTTCATGTGATAAAAAATTATTTTATTCAACTGAGTGTTAAATATTATCAAAATATTATAATTTTTTATTAATAATTATGTATGTATTCTATGTTATCTTTCTTTGTCACTAAATTAACGAACTATATTTGGTGGAGGTCAATGATAGTTTTATAAAATAGAGGGGTGCTGAGTGTAATTGCACAAAACCTTAGAGGAGATGAGTGTAAATTACTCTAAAATATATAGCTAGTAATGGAGCAATGGGGACTATATAATAAATGATATTTATTTTAAAAGAAAAAAAATATGTACACTGAAGTGAAGAAAATATTTAAGCTGGTACACTATCATACAAATATTGGATAAGAAACATCTTTGATTCCTAATTATTTGATTTTGAACCCATTGACATAATAATATATTAAATGCAACAACAATAACTAGGCTCTCTCTCACTAGATGGGGCTGGTTACATGGATTAGATGGCACCATAATGTTCTATCGTAAATCATGTTTACATTTAAGCCGTTAAAATTTATCTCTCTTTTTATAGTTTCACATGTGGTTTTCATTTAAACCGTAAATCCTAAACCTTAATATATTAAATAAAATCAATAAATTAAGTAACATGTTATTGGATAGACAAATATTTCATTAAGGTAGCTGCAGGCTTCTGAGCTTTCTCTCAACTCTTTTGCTGAATAAAATCTTTTGGCAGAGGAAACTTGATTGCTACTGTGACAAATACTACTGTGGAGATTGTAGTTTCTGAGCATGTCTTTGGCTCTGTTTATGGTGAAGATGGTGGCAATTTGGATCAAATCAGACAGGTGTGTGGTTAATACTATCTCCATAAGAAACTTGCATTCCACTTGGTTATCGTGTTTAACATGAACTAACTCCTTTTTCTGAAAGTTACAGGCAGCTTTTTGTCATTAAATAAATAGTTATTAATACTGTTAAGAATTTCATGATCATGGTTAACATCTCGTGGCATTTTCGAAAGCATAAAATCGAGTGTTTACATATTACGTTCAAGATATAACCAAATTTGGATTCGTGTTTTAGTTGACTCTAAACCGAATGAATGTTTTGTTATCATGCCACTATCACTCTTCTACCAAAGCAGTCACTCTCCAATTGTTTCTGGATATTGAAATGGTTTTACAATGAAGTTGGTATTGATGATGTGTCTTGTATTCGGGGACCAGATTTCAGGTGCAAACGTTCAAGTTTATGATCCAAGCGCTGGTAAAGGTAAGGTTGTCATATCTGGGACACCTGATCAAACATTTGCGGCACAGAGCTTGCTTCAAGCCTTCATTCAAACTGGACAAAGAGCACCAGAATGTTAGGCTTTCGATTCAGCTGATGCAAACCCTGCATTACATCACCAGCTTCAGGAGGTGCCGCAAGTGATGTATATAGAAATATCACACGTCCACCTTCACCTTGTGAATATGATGGATTCACTGTTCTCTTAAAGATGATGCTTACCTCCTATAGACTACAAACAGATTTTGTTCCGGTATCTCTGTCTCCTTTTCTTCTTTTTCCTTTTTTGTGTTTTTCCTTTTGTTTATGCTTTTACTTTTTTTAAGGGATGGAGGGAGCTCGGCACTGTAACATTAATCAGTAGTACTAAGATGCTCCGAATTTAATTCATAAGAATTCAATGCCATCTTCTTTTTTAATATATATATTAATACTTTTAAGATTATGGGACGAACTACGCCCTCCAGAAACTAGCTCAAGGGTGAGAACTATCCAAGGGTTTATTAAGATTATCTGGCCCATATGTCTCCTGGTGTTGGACTCAATGCACTCTCTGTGTGCTCACGACTAGACATTTGAGCGTTGACCATAAACCATAAGCACTTGAGGCCTGGAACAGATGGCAAATTTGTCAGCCTCTAGAGATGTGCACTTGGGTTTGAGGTTTTGAGCCTTCCAGCAAAGCTGGTGGCTGTTGTGGAACCCTCCTATACAACCTTGGGGTTACCGGTCTAATTTTATCTTAAAAAGCTAGTTTAAAAGATGAAGATTGAAAGGATAACATATTGTTCTTCTTAAGAATATTAATATTTATGAATAAGTGATTTATTATGAAACATTGAGTGTAAAGTTGGAGAAGTGCTTTGTTTCCTATTATAGGTGAAAAGTTCTGTTGGATGGTATGCGTACGTTTATTTTACAAGTAGCTATGGGATCATAATACTTATCCTATATTCATATGCAATAAAGCATTTCGTAGATGAAAAAAGATTACATGGTGCCTTTACTATCATTCATAGAATATATCATCTCTAGTTTTGACTCTTTTATGAGTGCTCCTTTTTCATTTTAATTCTCAATTGTTAATGCTCAAATCTAGTAATAAGTAAACACTTTCCCTTTTAATAGATATGACGGGAGGTAAAACACAGATGCGAACTTAAGTTGAGGGTGGCGGATAATTTAGTCCCACCATTATTTTGGATCAATGCATAATACTCATTTTGTTCACTATAAAATTACCAAGCTAACGCTCATTTAAATTTTATTTCCTTTTCCAACATTTACCTGTTTTGCCTTCCCTCACCTTTTCTCGGCCAGCATTGTGACTGGCTTACTCCATCAGCACACCACCGGAATCGTCTCCTCTTCCTCAGAGGCAGACTGCCAGGGAGCAACACCGTCAAACCATCCACCATCGATCACCATTACCATTCGCCGTTCAATCCAGCTCGCAGATCCATGCTGCCAGTGCCACGAACAGTCGTGCAGTCTCCACTCCTCCCCAAACGCTGCTTCACCTTTGTCCAATCCTTTCATTGCTTCCCCTCTTCAGTTAATCGAGTTCAAAGTCCAAATAGCCCTCTTTCCTAATTTTGCCGTACTCCACCACCATCGAGCTTCATAATCTTTTTATTTTTTTTATTATTATTTTTTGCAACTTGCCATTATTGGTTTAAAAAAAACTTGTTGAAAGTTTGGTTTTTATTAATGTTATTGATTATCGAAGCTTGAGAGCAAGACTTGATTCCTAGAAAAAAGTTGGTCAATGGGTATAATGCTTTAAGTTTGTTTTTTATATTTATTTTTGGATTTTTGGCTGTGAAAACTATGAATAAATTAGAGAAAAGACAATTTTTTATGGGCGCTGCTCGCCCAATGAAGAGAGGAGCTTATGATGGTTGTGATGTTGGATGGAACATTATTCATGAATGAAAATGAATGAGTGACTTTTTAACGTCAGAGAATGCTTTTTGGAGGGTGTACACAATGTGAGAAACATTGAGGTGAAGATGGTGGTAATATAGTGAAAGTTGGAACGGGAGTCTCCAGTCAATTGGGATTAAAAAGGGTAATTTTATATTTTAAAAATTATTATTATTAACTTTATAAATTATTTTCTTATCATTATTTTTATATAACTTTATATCCTTAAATCTCAACTATTAAAACAAAATCTAACAGTAAAAAATAGAAAATCACGTAATGGTCCAAAACAAAAGAGGGATCAAATTATCGGCCACTAAGTTGAGAGGGTGAAACTCATTTCAAGTTGGGTCGTGCTAAGGTGGTCCAGCTATTGTTTTAGTCCATCCCATGGTCCCTTCTTTAAGCCGATGAAATAACAATATTAACCTCATGTATATTTTATAATTACCATATAATTTTAAAAAATTACGAACAACAGCTACCCACTCTTGCCTCTACCGCAACCACTCCCCCATCTTTTCCTACTCGTAGACACTGACCATCTTCCAACTCTCGACGCGCTGCCACAGTGCCACCCCCTTCTGTGCCAGCGCCGCCCACAGTACTACTGGGAATCATGGTTGTCCAACGCACTCAAACAAATTTGACCAACTAGTATTTCTTCTGAGCCTCACGCAATCCTTCCTCCTTCAACAACCCATCATTGTAATTAATTGAACTACTAGCAGTAACAACGCCACAATCAACAATAACCAATCCACCGAAAAAAAATCACATTAGAAAAATAAAAATGATGAATTAGAACTCATCAGCGGCATCAATGCAACCTTCCTTTCATGCATCAATGGCTACACAACCACACCAAAGCAACAGGCAAATTTTTTTTGAGTTTGGTGGGTGGTGGTGAGCTGGTGAGTAGGGATGAAAGAAAAGGTTAAGGGTTGGTCTAGTTTTGAAACAAGTGTTTGTTATTTTTGGCCTTTGTTATAGTTTATTATTTGACTGTGATGTTGTTATGAGAGAGAGAGGATGGTAGCTACATGCCTGCACCCCTAATTTGCAATCACCATGGTTGGAGTAGGTTGGCAGAAGTGATGAAAATTTAGAAGAGTAAGAGGGGCTAGTTAAGTCTTTTAGAAAATCTGTTTTTCAACTCTTAAAACTATTAATTTATTGTAAGTTATTTTATGTTCAAATTTCAACCATCTAAATACAATCTGGTGATATATATGAGTGGACCATACAATGGTCCAAAAGATGGGGCGGTCGGACAGACCATATTAAAACGACCCTTTTAAGTTATTCCATTGATGAAAAACTTCAATTTCGTGGTACAGACAAGTGCATTATGAGACGTTGAGTTGTTCTACTAAGAAAGTGAAGATTTAAGTTTGAAGATATTTAATTTTAAAATTGATAAATTTATAATCATACGCAAATATCTAATGTCTTCGATGGTAAAAAACACTCCTAAATTTTTCAAACTTTGAGTTCACTTTCACAAAATTTTGACGTTACTTTAAAGTGTGATCAGTTCACAGTTTGTGTTCGTAAATGAAAATCATGATGGAGTTACCTGACTCAAGTTTGAGCTCGGTTCTCGGAGTTTCTATCTCTGTTTCTGAGCAGAGTTCTAAATGGATTCTTGATAATTGATGGATGGAGGTACCTGCAACAAAGCTTTTGCTTTTACACTCCATTTCGAGCTTCACTCTCACTTCTCTTGTGAAGCTTTGCTCCGCTCCAAGCGGTCCTCCCGAGAGGCTGAGGCTCGGCAGCCTCCCAGGAGTCTCGCTGTTCGTGCACTTCCATATGAGAAGCAGTTCACACGTGTATACGAGCATATGAATCCGGTGACCCTGACGCTAAAGTCAGGAAGTGATAAACAACTTTAACGCATGTCTGTTTTAATTTTAGTTTCAGTTTTCAGTTTTCAATTTTATAAAGAAATACTGAAAATTGAAGAAAATTGAAAACTGAAATTTGGAATTTTCAATATTTCCTTCACAAACTAAAAAGAACTTTAAGCATGTTTAGTTTTAATTTTCAGAATTTTTAGGACGAAAGATCGTAATGAAATATAATTCACCATAAGTTTGTTAAATATGTTAAATTAAACTTTATTTTATCCTCTTCAAATTATAGTTTAAGGTGTCTTAATTGAAATCGAGTCTTACTGGAGGAGTCATATCTAATATAATACAAGTCAATTTTTATTTTCATTTTTTATTTTAAAAACAAAACGACGCTAGGGAAATTATTTGCCAAAACTTAAGAAGACCGCATTGAAAATCATTTGCAGTTTATTTTTCATTATGTTGGAATAGTTTGTGAAAGAATAGAAATGAGCATGGCTCACAACTTCTCAAAAACCTCAACAAACTTGACCCTTTTTTCTTCATTTTATTTTATTTTTTAACATAAATAGATTTTGAAAAGAAAAACAAAACAAAGGGGTCTAGCATGAAAATATGAATTTCTATTATTCTCTGATTGCACAATGCACCCATGCAAAATCCTTAACTACCCTCCGAGCCCTTCACAGCCACGTCATCAAAACCGGTTCTTCGTACTTGTCCTTTGGCCACAAACTCATTCATGGCTACATAAAATGTGGTAGCCTTGCTGAAGCACGCAAGGTGTTCGACGAATTGCCCAACAGACACATAGTTACTTGGAATTCCATGATCTCTCTCATGTCAGCCATGGCAGGACCAGAGAAGCTCTTGACCTCTATGGCAACATGCTTGTTGAGGGTGTTCTACCTGATGCATACACTTTCTCTGCCATCTTCAAGGCCTTTTCAGAGTTGGGTCTCCTAAGCCATGGCCGAAGGGCTCATGGGTTCGCTGTGGTTTTGGGTTTGGAAATCTTGGATGGTTTTGTTGCTAGTGCTATTGTTGATATGTATGCAAAGTTTGGTAAATTGAGGGATGCCCATTTGGTGTTTGAACGTGTTTTGGAGAAAGATGTTGTCTTGTGCACTGCATTGATTGTGGGTTATGCTCGGCATGGTCTTGATTTGGAGGCCTTGGAGGTTTTTGTGGACATGGTTGATAGGGGAATCAAGCCTAATGAGTACACTCTTGCGAGCATTTTGATATGTTGTGGTAATCTTGGGGACTTGGTTAATGGTCAGTTGATTCATGGTCTTGTTGTGAAATCTGGTCTGGAAAATGTTGTTGCTTCACAGACTTCGCTCCTCACCATGTATTCGAAATGCGGCATGGTTGAGGACTCTATGAAGGTTTTTAATCAGCTTGCTTATGCAAGCCAGGTTACTTGGACATCTTTTATAGTTGGTCTTGTTCAGAATGGGAGAGAGGAGGTTGCTTTGTCAATATTCAGGGAAATGATTCGCTGTTCAATAAATCCGAATCCTTTCACATTGTCCAGTATTCTTCAGGCATGCTCAAGCCTTGCAATGCTTGAAGTAGGGGAGCAAATCCATGGAATAACCGTTAAAATCGGAGTAGATGGAAATAAGTATGCTGGTGCACCACTGATTAATTTGTATGGAAAATGTGGAATTATAGACATGGCAAGGTCTGTTTTTCATGTGTTGACTGAGTTAGATGTAGTATCCGTCAACACAATGATCTATGCCTCTGCCCAAAATGGTTTTGGACATGAGGCACTTCAGTTATTGGAAAGAATGAAAATGTTGGGACTTGAGCCAAATGGGGTGACATTTACCAGCATTCTTTTGGCATGCAAAAATGCAGGTTTAGTTGAAGAAGGCCGTCAAATATTTTCCTCAATTCAGAACAATCACAATATTGAGTTGACAAGAGACCATTTTACTTGCATGATTGATTTGCTAGGACGATCTAAAAGACTTGAAGAGGCTGCAATGTTGATAGAGGAAGTGAGAAATCCAGACGTTGTACTATGGAGGACACTGCTAAATGCCTGTTGGATTCATGGAGAGGTAGAGATGGCAGAAAAAATATTGAGAAAAGTGAATGTGCTTGCTCCTGGGGACGGGGAACTCACGTTGTCTTGGCAAATCTTTATGCTTCAGCTGGAAAATGGAACCACGTAATTGAGATGAAAAGCGCAATAAGAGATTTGAAATTGAAGAAAAGTCCTGCAATGAGTTGGGTTGATGTTGACAGGGAGGTTCACACTTTTATGGCTGGAGATTTGTCTCACCCTAGAGCTCATGAGATTTTTGAGAAGTTGCATGAATTGATAGAGAAGGTTAAAATTCTGGGTTATAATCCGGATACCAGATATGTGTTGCAGCATTTGGATGATGAGAAGAAGATGAGTTCTTTATATTATCACAGTGAAAAATTAGCCATAGCCTTTGCCTTGTGGAAGACTAGTGGTAGGAATGCTAGTATCAGGATTTTTAAGAACCTTAGAGTTTGTGGGGACTGTCACAGTTGGATTAAATTTGTTTCTTTACTTACTGGGAGAGATATTATTGCTAGAGATGCCAATAGGTTCCATCATTTTAAAGGAGGGCTTTGTTCCTGCAAGGATTATTGGTGAATCACATTTGTTAATTGTTATATCCTAGCCTCTCTATGGATGCCCGCTCACCACACATGCCATATCTAACCATGCATGATTTGTCCATAAAGATGTAAATCTAAAAATTTTAGACCATTGAAGATCTGGGTTTAGTCCTTAAGGAATTGCTAATTCAATTATTTCCGTTAGAAAAAAAATGCAGAAATGTGGTATATAACTTGGTTTGGATCTGATTACTCCATTTGTGTTCCAAGCAGAAACAAACATAAGAGTAAAGGAATACTTATGATCACGGCTTCCCTTCTCTTTGGTTTATATAAAATGTTTTTAGAAAATGCTATTTCTCTTTTGTTTTTCAAGACAACAGTCCACAATATGATGATTTCTCGACTTTAGCTACTCAGCCAATGAGTGAGTGGCGTTGTGATTAACCTGCATTTGTTGTTAATTCGGCCAGTAATTCGAACCCCATTATTAAAATGACCTTATTGATGAGTAAGGTACAGCATGAACTGAATCGATATTGATAATAAAGTCACTATAAAATAACTATATGAGTTGACATCAGGACAGGGTCTATTAGAGGGTTCAATTATTGAAATATTGACAGGCAAGTCTTAGTCCTTCAGTTTTGTGACTTGCATGCTAGCATCAGTTAAAATCTGTGCCCCTTAATTCTATTGCATGACTTAACCGGGAAGCTATTAGCAACTTGAACCCAGCTGCAAACCCAACAAGGAGTTTTCTACAAATATGATTTGTCTTTCAGGTCAAGATTCTAAATCATTTTTGTGTTTTCACTTGAACAGAAGAGCTTCTTTTGGCCTTGACAGAAGAGACAGGACTGTCGCAGCTATATGCTTTGATGTAAGGCCGGCTTCTTCAATCTGATAATGTGGTGATCCGTGCTCGATGTATCTATCAGGAAGCGTCATTGCTCTCCACTGCAGGAAAAAGCTCAAAAGAGAATTAGAACTAGAAAATGGGGCTATGTTGAGGGACTAATAATTTGAAAATGAAATCATGGAAAGAGTAATGTCTATTATGTGAAGTAAGGATTACCTTCAGAGGTCCATCCAGAATACCAGCTAAGCTTAGGAACTGTGAAACATGTGATCCAAAACCTCCAATAGAACCCTCTTCCACTGTTATGAGAAATTCATGCTCCTTAGCTAGGAGCCTAATGAGATTGGTATCCAAAGGTTTGCAAAATCTAGCATCAGCAACTGTCACAGACATGTCATGTGTTTTGAGCATTTCTGCAGCTTGCAGGCATTGTTGAACTACAGAACCATATCCCAGAATAGCAACTCTGCTGCCTTCAATCAGAATTCTGCCCTTCCCTATCTGCATAACCAAATTTTTTTTACCATTTGACTACTTTTCTATTCAGCATTCTGTACGGAAATTTTCTGTTAGTTACTCATGCTAACCTCAAGTGGAGTTCCTTTGTTATTGAGGGGCAAACTGACTCCAACTCCATTACCTCTTGGATATCTAAAGCAGCTTGGTCTGTCATCTATGGCTGCTGCTGTTGCAACCATGTGCATCAGTTCAGCTTCATCAGATGGAGCCATGACCACCATGTTGGGCAAGCAAGCCATGTACGTGATATCAAATGCTCCACAATGGGTTGGTCCATCTGATCCAACCAAACCAGCTCTATCCATAGCGAATCGGACCGGTAGTTTTTGAAGATCTACATCATGGACCACCTTCATGCCCAATATAAATGAAAAATGAGATGTTTTGTATGGTTTGAACTACGATTAAAGAATAAAATCACTCTCTGCCATTTTTTATCTACTGTTATTGGCTCACCTGATCATATCCACGTTGCAGGAATGTCGAATAGATGGCACAAAATGGTTTCAGACCTTCTGCTGCTAAACCAGATGCAAATGTAACGGCATGTTGCTCAGCTATCCCCACATCAAAGCAGCGGTCCGGAAACCTTCTTTGGAAATAATTTAGACCTGTCCCACCACCCATTGCTGCGTGAATTGCAACAATCTTATCGTCTATTTCAGCTTCCTTTATCAGAGATTCAGCAAAGTACTGGGTGTATGTAAGTGTAGAGGATTTTGGCTTAAACTGATAGCCTGTTGCTGGTTCAAATTTGGCAACAGCTGAAAGAGTGAAAAGAGTATGAGCATCCTTAAGAATTTCTCCTCACAATTATGTTATGATAGAGCAAACAAAATTCCATTCTTACCATGCATTTTATCATCTGCTTCTTCTGCTGGGGGGTATCCCTTCCCCTTCTCTGTCACAACATGAATCAAAACTGGACCTGGGACAGGCACTGCTTTCACCTTTTCAAAAACGGTGACCAGATCTTCAATGCTGTGACCATCTACAGGGCCAATGTAGTAGAGGCCAAGCTCCTCAAATAATGTAGAACCTGAACCACTGATAATACCTCTTGCATACTCATCTATCTTCGCTGCAACGTGGTGTGTGTGTGCTCCTATTTTCTTCGTGATGCTCTTCAACAGATAAAATTGGTGTCAGATGCTACGTTATACAGAAATTTGACATAAGAACTGAAACCATAAAGTTTGGATTCTAAGAGCTTTTACTTTTGCAGCTTCTCTAAGTTTGCGGAACTTGGTGCTTGCTTGAATTTTGCTCAAAGTATTACTGAGGGCTCCAACTGGAAATGCAGGGCCATCAAGTGTAGCAGTTGGCAAAGATACTTGCTTGTTGTCATTAAGTACAATTATCATGTTAGTGTCAAGGAATCCTGCATTGTTCATGGCCTCATAAGCTTGGCCAGCAGTTATCGCCCCATCTCCAATCACCGAGATGACGCTGTTTTTCTTTCCCAATAGATCCCTTGCAACTGCCATGCCTACCAATTTTGAAACCAAAAGCAGATAGACCATTAAGAATTGCTGTTCAATTTTTGAGATACATGGATGTGTACATTCATTTCATACAATGTATTGATGTTTAAGATAATCTCACCAAGACCAGCAGATATACTTGTAGAACTATGTCCTGTCCCAAAAGCATCATGGACGCTTTCATCTCTTTTCGGAAAGCCAGCCAGTCCTGATGTTTTCTTAATGGTGTGCATCTTGGACCTTCTGCCTGTGAGTATCTTGTGTGGATATGCCTGCAATTTGATAGTTTCTTAGACCCCTTAGTCAAAACATGACCTTTGCAAATGTATTAGGCATAATAGTATAAATTAATATTCTATGTTATATTCTTATATGTTATTTAGTATAAATAACGTATTGTATAACTTTATATATCATAACTCCCTTATAGTAAAATGTATAACTCAATACAGTATAGAAAGGCCGTATTAGGGCGGATTAGTTTCTATAACATTGGATAATTTTTTAAAATATTTTCTTAAAATAAAATAATTCTTAAATAGATAATAATAAAATAAATACAAATGATATATAATATTAGTTTAGTTATATATACTAAAAATAAAAATAAATATAATTGATAAACAATAAATAAAATAAAATAATAAATATTTAATAACAAATAAGTATTTTAAATAAATAATATATAATATAAAATTATAAATTATTAACTAATAAAATATATAAATAAATAATAAATAATATGTAATATATAAAAGTAAGGATGAATAACTGAAATTTAAATAATTATGATTAAAAACATAAAATATTAAAATATATAAAATGGTTTTTTTATTTATATATATTATTAAAATAATAAATAATTATAAAATATTGAAATAAATAATAACATGTAATATAAATTAAATTTTAACTAGTAAATATTTACATAAATATAATATTTGAAAATTATTATAATAAAAATTTATATTTTATTATTATTTGATTTTATTTGATATTTAATTAAGATATTAGAATTATCTATAAATAAATAGTATAATATCCTGAACATAAAATCAAATCTTATACAGTGTTACACCAAATCCTATATTATATTAAAAGTTTATAAAGTCTTATATTATTAGATCTTATCCTATTAAATCTTATATTATCAATTCTTATCCTATAGAACGTGTCAAACAGTAGTAATTATGCAAAAAGCATAAAAGAATAAAAAAGGAAGCAGCAATCCAAAACCAAATTTCCTTGCAAGAAAAAAGAAGGAGAAGCAAGGACTGACCTGGTGCCCAACATCCCATATAATCTTGTCTTCAGGGGAATTGAAAACATGATGCATAGCCACTGATAGTTCCACCACTCCCAAGCTTGAGCCAAGATGTCCACCAATGTTTGATACAGTATGTACAATATCTGCCCTTAATTCTGCTGCAAGTTGTTCAAGGTCCTGACAAATATATGCATAATCTTATAGATATGAACAACCACAAAAGAGAGAAAAATAACTGTTGTGCGGCCGAAGACATGACATGAAACATGCCTGCACATGGCCTCACAAGACCAAACACACATGATTTCCAGTTTCAAATGGTTCACACCTGTGTGGAGAGGTTCTTCATGTTAATTGGGTACTTGATTGTATCCAGCAATGGAGTTGCTGGTTTCTGGCCTGTGTACTTGATCTTCCACCCACCTTCCTCTTTCCTTATAATAGTCATTTCCCCATCATCAGTGCTACTACTTGCTGAAGCTCTCATACAGAACTGAGACAAATATGCAATTGGGCATCGTTATCATCATTGCATGGCCCTTTGAAAGAAAATAATAATAATAATAATAAAAAGCAAGAAAAATGACCCTTTGTGAAAGCAAAGACATAGGAATATATAGTTAATGAAAAAACAAAAAATCAGAGAACCATATACATAGAGATGGTGTCTTAATGTCTTAACGACTGGTTACAACACATATGGAATTGTGTTCAGGAGTCTCATACTCTCATGTGATTCTATTTTATCTAGAGATAAAACCTCACAAATCATGTTATCTACACTTCAGCTTATATATTATTATTCACCGACCTGTTTTGTGCAACCATAGTTTGGACTTGGAGTAGGGTGGCACGGGACCAGAAACTGGTTTGGCTTAAGGAAGGTGCCGCAGGAAGCCATCGCTTATGGAATGAGTGAGTGTGAGAGGAGAGGAGAGGAGAGAGGGGGAAGGGGAAGGGGTGTGTGTGTTATGTTACAAGAAGGGAGGAAGACAAGACAAGACAATAAGCAGAGCTACCTGCCTGCGAATATATATATGTAACATGGTCTGATCTGGTCTCTTGGTGCGTTTTTATTAGAGTAATATTATGCAAATAATAAAATTACATAAGAAATACATAAATGCACTTTATTATTATTATATATGATGAGTGGTCTCGGTAAACCACTTATTATATTGATAGTGATAAAGTGTGTGTTGTGTATTTTATCGTGACTTAGGCTCTGCTCCATACTTGGCGGAAGGAAATACGGGAAGGTGCTCAAGGCAGGTTGAAGAATTTTTCTTTCCTTTTTTTTCCAATAACGTTACTCTTATTATTATTATTTTTCATTTATGGTATTGGTTAACAAATCAAGAAAGTAAAAATGTTGACAAAGAATCAATGTATTTCAAAATTTCGATATATTATGCACTGAAATCTTTAGAGTTTATATTTTTTTTTAATTTTAACGAGTCTCTTTTTTCCAAAAAGAAAATTAAAATCAAAGTTCTTGTATTCGTTTTGTTCAATTTTTAAATCAAATAAGGATATGTGGAATATTTTTAAGAAGTGTATTTTTGTACCTTTGAAATATCCATTTAAAGAAAAATATTAATTTGCATTTTCTGACTTAATATAAAAAATAAAATGAAATGAATATTAAAATTTTAATATAAATCTTGTTTGAAAAGAAATATTTTCTTCATCCTAAAATAATTGTCAAGTTTTAAATATTTATTGAAATTAAGAAAATGATTGAAAAATAATAATATTAAAAAATTTAAAAATAATTTATTAAATTGACCTTATTTCTTTTCATCCACTAATTTCTCTCTTCTCCTTCACTAATGAGTTAATAACATTTAATAGGAATATTATTTAAAAAATAATTAATACAACTTAAATTTTTAAAATTGATAATATTATTTAAGAATAAATAGTGTGTGTTTTTCTATCGAAGAATAAAGAGAAGGGATATCAGAGCCTCTGACTTAAGTGAAAGGGGTTCAGGTTAGGAAAAAAGAGAGAGGGGATTACCCCTTTTATTCCCTTGCTACATGTGTAAAAGAATAAACTTAATTTTAAGAGTTTAATTTTGGCATTTTCATAATATAAAGTTTTTTTATAATGTCATCTAATTAAATTGTTCTATTTGAATGACTTTTTAAATAGTGAGTGTGAAGATTTAATTACCTTTATAAATATAACAATATATGATTAGATGATAATATAAAAATTATATTATTAGTAAATACAAATTAAACTCTAATTTAATGCCCAAAAAAATTATAATTTATGTTTACATTATTGTATCACTGCATGAGTTGGACATCTCATCTCATGTAACGGTTAAATTAATTAGATAAGGCGCCAGGTATCAACACAAAATTAATAATAGAATAAAAAATTCTACATCAATTATTGAAATTAAACTCTATTTACCAATCCTTCTTTAAAAATAAGTAATATGCCCCTTGGTTTAGATTAGATTTTTTTTTCCATTTCATTGTACTGAATAAATGTGGAAATATATCTATTATAATTGCAATAATAGTGAGAAATTTTTTTTGGTCATATAATGGTCAGAAGTTTGAATAATATGTATAGGATTATCGATTTAAATCTTATTATCTTTAAAATTATGATGTACCAAAACATGAAGGTCAAAAATAGATAGATGGAAATCACGAGGTGTGGCGTGGTGAACGTCTTGTAACTAACTATGTGATCAGGGGTTCGAATTCACCCATGGAAATGAAGCACATTTCATGACCAGCCATTTGCCTCTTCTGGAAAGCTCTCATGGCAAGACGATTAGTCATTATTATCTGCGTGATCCCTGATTTATTTGTCTAACCTCACGTTATGTCTAACCTAATTTATTTGTTAAACAAAGTAAACATTTTTAAGACCCTTTAATTAGAAATATTATACTTTAGGCTTTTAAAAAGGTTTGTCAACCTTAACGAGGTGATTTTGTTTTTATTTTCATAGCTACACTGTAGTGACACTAATTCTTCGAATCCTGTCCAACTTCTTATGTTTAGGTGAAATCCGCCTAATAATATATTCTTTGGGTTCTAAATTTTTATCCTTTTTTCCTTTTCAAAACTAGAACCCATTTATTGCCATTTATAACATGCCTTATAAGGGTGTGATCGTGTTTTCTCTTGAGAGAGAGGAAGAGTAAATTCGCAAGGACGCAGATTAGGCTCTAAAGCGTACAACATCTACATGCCGAATGTTACACTCACACGGAGATGGCGTACGTAACGCCCATATGTGACAGATGTTATAGATGGTATTAGTCGGTCCAGATCGATGCGCAGCGGGCAGCTGGGCTTCTGAGAGAGGGGTGGAACTAGTCCATCAGTTGGAAGGGGAACGAAACATGCCTTATAAGGGTGTGGATACCTCTCATGCAAATCCATGAGATAGGTTATGTCCCAAAGCGGACGATATATATCGCCAAAGATCTAACCTGTTACAAATATGTAATTTTTTATTATTCCTAAATTGATATATTTCACAATAATTTTTATTTGAAAAATTGTTAAAAAAACACAAAACTTATATTGTTGACCTATTTAAAGATATAGATTCATTAATCTATTTAAAAATTTCTTAAATTTATTGGCCGCTATTTAAAATACTTTTCTTTATTAAAAAGATTAGCGAAAAACCTAAGCTTCTGTGACCTAGAGTGATAGACGGTATAGAGTTATGGATCCTCCTTAGCCCTATTTAATAGATTTAGGACTATTAACTTAACTTATTTAATGGTAGGTTTGACAAGCTGCATTAAAAGTGCTATATCATATAAATATACAATGCAATGCACAATATTTTAAAAAAATAACATGTATAAATTTTTTAGAATATGAGATGGAAGTAGTTTATGATTTTTATGACGACTAAAATTCTAACATAATAGCAGTCATATTATAATAATTTACAAATTTACTATGCTATTATTATATTATTTTATATTAAACACAGTTAACTAGAAACGAATTGAAAAGAATATAAAAATTATTTTATATTCATTTTATATAGATTCTTTTTACATTAAGTAATGATCTAACAACTAAAGGAAAATTAATTCGCTTCTCTCTCTATCCCTTCATTTGGTATTCTAACCATGCTTCATTTAAATTAAACTGAATAATATACATAAATTGTAAAATATAAATTTAACTTATAATATGTTTTTACAAAATTTAATGGAAATTCAGTAATTAAAATAAAAATTAATGTATTTTCTCACTCGTTTCACATCTTTTAATGTCCTAATATTGAATTCTTAAAATCAAACTAAAGTATATTCATAATATTTATTTATAATTTTATACCTACAAATTTAATTAAAATAACCTCATTTTCATAATATATATATATATATATATATATATATTGAATTTTTTAACCTAACTCCAATTTGAATATATTATCTATAAATTATTCACCCTATGTAGTATAATAATAATAGTTCTCAATATTACATAACAAAACATATAACTTTGTAAAGTATTATATCATCTTTAAATTAAATTAGCTTAATAGTAATTTTAGAAATAAAAATATAACTATATAAAATAGTTTAATTTTGATACACTATGAGTATCAAAAAATAATTATGCAAATATATAATTATATATTGTCATATCAGTAAAAATATTTGACTCAAATGTTCATTATATTAAAAGTCTTATAAATATATATATATATATATAATTAAATGATAGTGTAAAACTCTTTTACATGGACAATATATCAAACTCAATTTTTAAGTTTATATTACATGAGTAAACATCCAAATTGATCCCTGACAATTTTATTGATAGACAAATTTGTCACTATCAAAAAATATTAGTGTTGAAGTCATTCATAATTGTAAAAATAGAACATAAGTACTCTTGACAATTACAAAAATAGATTGGCGGACATGTCATGGGTTAGGCAAATAAAGATGGCAAAGGATTTCGGCTGGAGAGGATGGAGCTTGTCCAAGAAGAATTGGAGCTCGAATTGGGGGAGCTCGGGTGGGGCGCGGAGCTAAGGGATAGGTGGCGGAGCTAAGGTATATAATGGGGGTTAAACAAAGATTTCAAGGACCAATTTGTCCATCAACGACATTGTTCGCGACCTATAGTTTCTTTTTTTTTTTATCATGGACCAATTTGAGTGTTTACTCATATAACACAATAATGCTTTATAAAAATGTGAGTAACTTGAAATCTTATTTAAAAGTTTATCAAGACTTTCAATAGGTTATGGAGTTTCCCATTAAGTTTACATTGCCACTGTGCATTGCCCTCACAAGGATTATCATCAATGTGTTCTTTCCCCCTTGTAATTCAAGCAAATCTCAAAACTCCTAAGCAGAGAGAGCCATAACAATCCAAATAGAGAGTAAAAAACAAAATGTAAAGCACCTTGAGCACCTGTGTGGTAATTTGTGGTAATCTTCTTCTCCTAATAATAATAAATATTATTAATAAAAGTAGAATTATTGTAATTATTATTAATGATTAACAATAATAATATTATCATTACAATAATAACACTAATAAGTATTACTATCATTATTATATTTGTAAATGATATATATATATATATATATATATATATATATATATATATTAGTATTTTTTTTTACTTTCTATTTGGATTATTATTCCCTCTCTTGCTTTGGGGAGTTTTGATATTTCCTTGAATTACCGGGATAAAAAAAAAATACACACATTATCCATGTGGGGGAATCCATATAGCGGCAATGTAAACTTAATGGTAAACTTAATGTAAAAAAAAATGCACACTATATATATAGTAATATTTGAGTATATTTATCTAACCAATTTTCTTAGGATATTAGCGTACGACCTGATTTTGGCATGTGATTGGCACGTGATAATTCTCATCCTAACGTAAGCCTTGTGACCTGTTACTACTCTATATGCATAGCAAATCATAAAATCATTCAAAATGTAGTTTCAATTTTCACGAGAACTAATCACCTCTCTGTTAAATAATGATAATCAAACTGAAATTCCAAAATCCGTCTCTAAGATGGAAATCATAATGCCAAAATATATAGAGTCCATCATATACAAATAGCCATAGATGGCAAAATCACATAAATATAACCCAGTTTAATATCATAATGTGCAAAACATAAATTATACTCTACGTAGATTCTACCTAAGTTATGCTAGAGCACTTCTAGAGCAAAATGACAAATACTTCATCTATCAAAGCTCACCGACTTAGAATCTAACATCCTGGGAGAAAGGCTGAGATGTATAGCAATAACCTGTATGTAAATATGAAAAAGAATAGAGGGGTGAGTTTTGTGACCAAAACTAATGAATGAGTCATCACCTGGAACCCCCTTCATAGGACACCAAGGGAAGATGCACAAAACCATAATAACAATAATAATATTAAAGCTTAAAACATATCATACTCATAATCATGTAATCAAAATCATGGTTTTCTATAAACTAACCCAACAGGTATTCCTGATAAAAAAATAGAAATCTCTCTCCTGGTTACACAAAATATATGTTGTCACGTCCAATGACGAAGCAGGAGTGATCGCATGCAAGGAGGCACGGACAAGGGCCTGACAAGGCCTCTAAGTGGAGAGGTACATGAATGACTCGTTACACACTAGAATAAGGGATAGCTGAGATTGTGTAGGTATGAGACTATCCAGTTAAGGATAATTTATTGAAAGGATGACTTATTTGAGAGAAATTGAAAGAAAAAGGAGTTTGGAGTGTGAACTGGGTTGGAAGGTGAAGTTTCGTGTTTGGAGGGGTGATGGTATGTGTTTTGGTTTGAAAACCCCGAAAATGGGGGTGTTTATAAAAATTTTAGCACTGTAACGCTCACAAAGCGTTATTTTTCCATCATGCACTGTCTTACTGTTAATGACCGCTCCAAGTGCTCTCAGAACTATTTTCCTAAACTTTGAAGTTATAATTCAAGTGGGGCCTACAAAAAATACAAGTGGGTCCCTTCCAGAGGAGTCCTATGGTGGTAACGGATTTTCCTAAGAATACGTATCCTGTTACTAAACTCTCATAGGAAACAGTATACCTAAGGTATTATAACTGGTTAAGGAATTAAAATAAAAATTTTATTATTAAAAAGATGAGATTTTATATTTTCAAAGTATATGATCTATAAAAATAAATTTTGAAACTTATCTTTTTTAAGTGTCCTTAACCAAATTAAAAATACCCTATTTTTATATATTAAATATTGTAATGCAAATTAAAAGTTTGTCCTGGTTCAATGCTTGCTATTGGGATCATCAAATTGTCTTGATTATGAATTGGCCTACTACAATTTATGGTTCCTGTAGGGGTCCTTTATTCTTATGTTTTTTTGTTTGTCATTTCCCTTTTTTTTTTGGATGCATGTATGTTTCTTTCATTGTGCATGTATTTGACAGGGGATACATATGGTGTATTTGAACATGCTCCTCTTCGCTGGATTTGAGTTTATTTTATGAAAAAAATGTAAATTGTCAAATTAGATTATTCATGTATTTCTGCTACCTTATTTTTCCTTCATTTCTTATTAATATTCATTTTGAAAAATCAAGATAAATTACTATATTAAAAAATTAATATATTTTATTATAATTTATAGTTAGATATATTAAATTTTTTATATGATATTTATCTCGATTTTGGCTTTTAACCAAAATAAAATAAAAAATACTTATTTACCGATTTACAATGGGTGTGATATTATTTACCAATATGCACTAAATGTAAATCGGCCAACAATGTAACGATTTATGGCTAGTAAATCGACCAGCAGTGCACGATTTATGGATGACACATTTACCTATTGAACGATTTATGGAACACGTGCAAACAATGCCGGTACTAAATAGGCTAGAAGCTAGCCGATTTGTCCCCTTTAAACGGCCTCAAGCAAACCGTTTTATATCGGAGCTACCTTATAAATACAGCCTTAGATGAGGACTAGTAGAAGCAAATGTGGGTGGATAATTTTTTTTCTTTGTAGAGTGTGTGGCTAAAAAAAAATGAGAGAGATTTTTTATGGTTGTTCATAATAATTGTGAGATAATTCAAAACTCCCAAGATGAAGTCCAATTTTGTGGTCAAAATGCACCACTTATTAGTGTTCGTTCATCTATGACGCTTTCTGAGCTTCATGCCAAAATTCTTCACAAGCTGTGCAAGAAATAAGGAAATAATTCAAATGGTGTATCGGCTACCTATGTTGATTGGTCAAGGTGCAGTTCGGTATGGGAGTTGTTGTATTGAAAGTGATGATGACTTGCAGATGATGTTTGATTGTCATAATCAATTTTCGGAACTTCATGTTATGGAGGTATTCGTAGCTTTAGGAGAGTTGTAGAGAAGCTCTAATGGGAACACTCCGTTCAAGAAATTCATGAATTATCTTTAGCTCAACCTTCTTCAGATTATTTTAATGCCAAGTCCAGCGGTAAATGAAAACCATGAAGAAGTAAATGCAAATAATGTAATGAGTGGCCCAACTTTAAGGGAACTGGCCCTGAAGTTGGTAGAGAGGTTCAACTTGATGGTCCAATTGCTGGGTACAAGCCTTACAATGAGCTGATTTAAAAGAGGAGTTGGATGACGGTAACATTTTATTTTCAGTGTTATTTGTTAATTTTTTATTGGAATTTATGTGATTAAGTTTTTAGTATTGTTGGTCTGGATTTTTTTATTAATTTTTGATGAAATGTTAGTACTTGTTTCCATTATTAACTATAAATTAGTTTGTTATATTCTATAATTTTTTTGTTGCCATGCTAATAATTTAATATTGTGTAAATCGTTAACTATGAGGTAGTGCATTTTTTTTATATTTTAATGGTTAATAAGATAATTTAAATTTTTATTGAGTAAAATTGATTAGTTACTTACATTGAAAATTATGATATTTTGATTATACTTGAAACTCATCAGTGCCGCATGATGATGATGATGAGATAATACCTCCCAAAGTGAGCCTTTGACACGGTCTCTTATGCGATTGGAAAGTCAACGGATTGGTCATTATTCAAGTTTGAATATGGAAGCAACACAAGTAACAATGGATGCAGGGTTCAGGGCATTGTCGGTAATAGGGATGTTGTGCAATTCTGGAGAGCAACCTTTGCAGGAAGGGCAACAATTCCCTAATAAAAAGTCTATGCTACTTAAGTTAAAAACTATAGTATCCGAAGGGGAGTTGAGTACAAGGTTTACAAGTAGACCAAACAAAATATAAGGAAAATGCAAGCATTATGGGAGTGGATGTAATTGGAGCATCCGTGTGACTTAAAGGAAGAAGGGAATTTGGGAGGTGAGGAAGTATAATAGAGAACACACTTGTTTAGCTAGGGGAGTTTCACAGCAGCCCCACTTGGATGTTGATGTCACCACTTCTTGCATTTTTTCTATTGTTGAAGCTGACCAACTTCCTATTAGAGTGTTGTAAGCTTCGACACATGAGAAATATGGATTTAATGTTTCGTCAGGAGAGCATGGTTGGCAAAACAAAAAGCCATTGGTCGAATTTATGGAGATTGGGAAGAGTCTACAGTGAGCTTCCAAAGTGGTTACTTGGTTTGCAAGCATTTATGCCAGGTACTTTTCAGCTATTTTTCTGACCACATATTTTTTTACCATTGTAGTAAATTTAATTGTTTTTTTAATTCCATTTTGATGTATGTCAGGTACGATATTTGAATTGTCAACGCTACCTTATTATGTGGGAGATTTGGTTGACCGTTCTTCTGTGATGTTCGATCGTCCATTTGGACGTTTCCTCCATGTGTAGAGGCTTTTAAATATTGCAAGCGTTTGTTTCATTGCGGAACACATTTATATGGAAAATATGGAGGTACACTCCTCATGGCAATTTCACAAGATGGTAATTCAAATATTTTGCCTATTGCATTTGCTGTGGTTGAAGGGGAGACGAGAGAAGCTTGGTCATTTTTCTTAAATAATCTTCGGCGTCATGTGACACCACAAGAGGGAATTCTGATAATTTCTTATAGGCATGCTGCTATTAAAGCTACTTTAGATGCGGAAGGAAGTAGGTAGCATCCTCACATGCCTACCATGTTTATTGTATTTGTCACATTACTTCAAACTTTGCACTTAAATTCAAGGACAAAGATGCAAAGTGAGCACTAATCAATGCAGCATATGCGAAGACCCAGGCTGAGTTTGATCATTATTATGGCTTGTTAGAAAGTTTCCACCCAGAATTTGATGAATGGGTCAACAGAATCCCCTGGAAAAGTGGACACAGCACAGAGATGAGGCCGTAGGTATGGTCACATGACAACTAATCTGTCAGAGTGTATTAATGCTATTTTGAAGGGAGTCGTAATTTTCCAATAACTACCTTAGTTAAGGCCACTTATTATCGTCTTGCAGCCCTATTTGTCCAAAAGGGCAGGGATTGAGGCCCAAATTCCTGGTGCAAGGTACTCAGAAGCCTCATTACGAGCGATTGATATCAATAGGCAGGGAACGGGTACTATGTTTGTTACCAACTTTTCAAGATCCAATCATTCATTTGTTGTACAAGAGGCTCAATTTGTTGGGAGTTCCTGGTCAGGGAACTTAGGAGTGAGCTGGGCGAGCGTTGGTGCGCTCAGCCATTTTCAAGCCCTTCATTATCCATGCCGTCATGTACTGGGGCATGCGGATATCCAGAGGTTCACCTTGATTGGACTTCTTTTGTTGATGATGTGTATAGCTTGCACAATGTTTTCAATGTCTACAAGATGGAGTTTAAACCTATTTCAAATGAAACTTTTTGGCCCCATTACACGTCCTCGAGTTCGCCCCAATCCATTTCTTAGACGAGCGAAAGAGGTCGTTTCAACTAGAATTCACAATGAAATGGATGAGGTTGAGTCCAACATGGAAAGCGTTGTGGTTTATGCAGGGCGGGTCACGGCGTCGATGCCCTCAGGTTTTAGGTTCTACCTCGGTCCCTGTAGAAGGATCCCAGTAATGTTTATTTATTGTCACCTAAAATTCCTATGTCATGGGATTTTATTTACTGATTGCAGTATTTATATTTTAATTAGGTTTATGAACTATTATGTTTCAGTTATATTTTGACTGGGTTTTTTTTGCCATTACTTACATGATGCGAGATAATAGTAATAACTAATTTGATCCAACTAACACGAGTACACAAGTGTCATGTTAACATACAGATGGCAAGTTTGCAAAATAATAATAATAATTTACACAATGTAAATATCCTCACTATCCTAGTATGCTAGCATCACTACAATGAGGTTGTCCATCATACCTGTATAAGTTAAAAATTGATTTAACTTGAGAATCAGATAATAAGAAAAGTAAGGAATTTTAATATTCGCAATAAAATTCATTTACATACATGTATACCTCGTGATGTCGAGGACTAGCGTCTCCTACGGTGAATAGGATATCCGATGTGTCCTTCGGTGTAACATTGACAGGACGGTGGCGCAGGTCTATCGGGCCAGCGGTCCGATGTTGATCATGGCCTGATCCTCGAGGTGATGATCATCTTGCTGACCATGCACGGCTACTCTTGGTGTATGTGGGCTGAGGGTGGAGTGCCCCCTAAGATATCAAAAGTTGGAATAGAGGAGGCTACATGAAGCAAAGGACTACCATGCAGTGGAAACATCGAAGGCTGTCTCGGTGGTGTAACATTTAAGTCAAATTCAACAATGCATGGAGGAATCCCTATCATCTGGGGAATCGTGAAACTAGTAGAAGGCGGGTGGGGAAGAGTCCGAAGGCATGGTAAATAGCATCAATTTCTGGGGTCAACTCACATCCAAGGTCAATAGGACCATGTGCATGCGGAACATGCTGAGGTAGATGACTCCGTGAACTGGCTGGAAGATCGAGTGAAAATCATATGAAATCTGAGTGCTACCCTCAGCCATATAGGAAATGCTGTCGTCATACTAAGGCTGAGTGTTAGCCTCAGTGCCATCCCAACGTGTGGCACATCCGCCATGACAAACACCGCCACCATCACCACCTCCACCTCCATCATCACCGTCACTGTCACCACCAAAATCACCATCATCTGGAATATCACTGCGTGGTTGGCACGTCTAACTCTGGTCCCTACATGAGCTTGTCGGTCGGCCGCCTCCTATCAGGAACGTGATCGGGCAAGGGTGGAACCAACACCATAGGCACATGCAGGGTGCATCAGCTGGCAAATATGTTTGTGCCTGGATGCCAGGGGTCAAGCTCCTACGTGCAACTCCAGTACCATGCAAAGTACTCATGTGATGGAACCTGAACTGAGTCGGCCACAAGCTGGATCACCAAACATCTTTGGTGTCGTATCCCCACAAATTGTACCAAACACCATAATGATTAGGCCACCAAGGTGCCTGTCCACGAGCATCCTCCGATCAAGCCATCAATGTCTAATGGCTCAAGGATGGGCTCCTGTGCACCCGCCTCAGCACATGGTCCACTTGGTGCCAATCAACTATGGGGAAGTAGAGAAGGGAAGTCAGGAAGCCCAAATGCGTGACTCCTCATAAACCCAAACTGGTGTCACATGTAGAACCTCCTGATTGTCATACGGAGTCCATATGAACCTGAGTAGAGAATCCTGGTCATTATTTTCCCCAAGCAATAATTTGTAACTTGTACATAACTAACACGAAAGCCAATAAATTTACATCATCATGAGTCAATAGGTCAATGCGCATCCTAAGCATTTGTACTCGTGTCTCCGCAAAGTCCGGAGACCTAAGCCACGCCACCTGAAATTATATACATTTAGTTCCTGTTACTTGCTTTGGTTAAATAAGATATAAAATTAATAACATAAGAAACAAAGCAAAAACCAACAATCGAAAGTAAAATAGGCATACCTCCTGGTTAGTGGAAAGGAAATACAAGCATCTACTCTGGGCATCAGATTTGGCACCCTGTACCAAATCCAAGACTATAGAAGGTTCAGACATCCAGCGAGTCTGTGGTGTGCATGCCACATGCCCAGCTCAATCCCCAATATAGTGTGCACAACACAATGAACCCCAGCTAAGCCACAATATGCAAAGTCCTCCAACAACGGCAAATATCTCACATGCACCCTAGCTTATGATTCTGAGCAAGTAACACCCCTCCAATCAGCATCAAAATATATGTTCGTGCTCCTGCATGATTCGAGCATCGGTCTCTGTGGACCCAGCTGGTACACCGTATTCCTAAGCCACAACATGGAAAGGTTATTCTTGTAACGCCTCGGAATCCTGGATGGCACATCCCAAGAAATCGCTCGCAAATGACCCATATATCCTTTCCAATATGGTCGACCCATCGCCCCGTGCAGCGCTAACCGGGTCACCATCAACTTAAGCCCAAGCTGGTGGGAAACGTCCTGTAATGTGATGGTACACTCACCCCCAGGCAAGTGGAACGTGTGCATCTCAGGGCCGCCATCGCTCAACAAAGGCTGAAAGCAAAGCGTTATCATACTCATAAAAGGGAATATGTGCGGCATGCCAAAACCCAGACTTGAATCAAGTAAGGCTCAATATGCGGATCTAATTGAACACGCATAAAATCAGATAAAGCGTAATACTCAACTAGGCTGCACAAAAGAAACAAATATTTTTAAATTTATTTTACCATAAACTATACTTTAAACAAAAACTAAATTTCTAAATTCATTTAAACCTTATTTTTTGTCATAAAATAAGTTATCAAAAATTTCTAAACTTATAAACTCTTATTGAACTTATACAATAATCTAAATAAAGATAGATGAGCCAAACTAAATTCACATTAGTAAATTATTAGCAACATTAATTATTCATAAATAAAACATATTATAATCTCAAAATTTAACAAATTTTTATAAACTTTATTTAACCAACAACAAACCTAAATTAAACTAAACTTATAGACTGAAATAAATATGAATACATATAAATAAATAAACCAAACATTATTAATCTCTTAGCAATCTCAAACATTTAAATAAATGTCATATATTCAAATCCATAAGCTAAACAAATTTAATTAAACATGCATATTATAAACTAAATTAAATTTATAGACTACAAAAAAATTACTTTATTCACAAAATTATTTCAATTAATTATTTTCTACAACTACAAAGATTAAAAATATTTCAAGTAATTAGTTCTTACATATACATAAATTAAAATATATACACTACACTATTCAAATAAAAAAAATACACAATATCAAGTTATTAGTTCCTACAACTCCATAAAATAAAAAAATTTATTAAAGTATTTCAAGTAATTTAGCTCCTACAAGTTCAAAAATTAAAAATAATTTAGCTTGGACTTTTCCTGACTTTTTCACTAATAAAATTATCCCATGTTCCACGATAACACCTTGGACCACTGTTTCCAATTCACAAAATCCAAATCCTATAGGTTTAAATTAAGTGAAATGACACTTTTCAAATTAAAAAATACACTATTTCAAGTTATTAGTTTCTACAACTACCTACAATCACATAAAATTAAAATAAATGTAAATAAAAAATACACAACTGAAACAAATACATTACACATATCCAAAGAAAAATACATTACTTAAATAAATGTAGTATACTATGTAAAAAATTTAACTGATAATGTTTCACTAAAAAATTCCTATATTCAATTTGAGAAATATGTCCATACTGATCTTGACAATGTAATATTTTTCTCATATCTTATGTATTATTTTCCTCTTCTCTTACCAAATTTAAAAAAAAAAAAAAAAAAACAAAAGGTGACCAACAATAACAGGTCCACCACGAAAGGCTGATTGCCAAATTTAAAAAAAAAAAAACAAAAGGTCACCAATAGTAGCAGGTTCACCACGAAAAGGATTGCATTTATAGTGGTAGATGCATAAATCGTTTGGTTGTTGCTATAAATCGGCCTACGTCAGAGCTTATCAATTGGCTGCTCAGTTCTTCTGTGTCAACCTGCACATCCGAAACATCTGATCAGTAATTCGCGACTCAGCCAATTTCTTCTTAAGCGTAGATTTCAATACGTTTTATCATATAATTCCTTTAATAATTAAACGTTTTAGATAAATAAAATGACCTACAGTCAACCATTTTACTATTACTTAAACTAATATATATAGGTAAATAATATCAAACCGCATGCATGTCAATAAATTTTTTTCTTATTTTTTTTTGGTAAAAAAGCCTCGATTTCCTAAGATGAATATTAATTAAGAATTAGAGAGTACCATTCTAGCAACTCAACAAGGTGTGGCGTGTGCATGAGCACATTAGCACAATGCCTCCAAAAAAGGACTTCATTCAAAAATTTTCCGCATAAAATTGATGAAAAAATTATTAACACGTGGCGGTGAAAAGTGTTGAGGTTTTCCGACGTTATTTTGCCATATCGTTGTTGTGCAAATGCAAGGATTCTCACTCAACGTGAGATTTTGACTTTTTGTGCCAAAAAGATAAAAGTTTGATGTGACATGATATGGTTAATATCTTCAGTGGAAACAATCAACGTATGCCTCATTACGTAACGCTCTAATCAAAGTTTGTGAGCCAATTAATAATTCAAATTGTTTATATTTCATAACTTTTCGTGGTTCCTAAAATAGAATGAGGAAATCCAATGAATTATCCACTTAGTTATTTAAATTGTTTATATTTAACAACTTTTCATGGTTCCCAAAATAGAATAAAGAAATCCAATTAGTTATTGTCAATTATCAAACGAAACAAAGGCCAGTTGAAATATGGAAGTCGTGCGTCAGAGTGATCTCACAAAAGGATCACACGCACAGACGACCTTGTCAATCCATGCGGGGAAAAAGAATTGCATACCATCTATTTTACAAGATTAGGAATGTTATTCCTGCTCATAATTTTTAGGATTGTGCCAACATATTCCTCTTAATAATTGTATAAAGCATGAAGATTATGTCTCATCTAATAACATATGAGAGTCTATAGATATACTATCTCATAAATTATGAATACCAATAATATTTTTTATTAGATAATTATAAGTTGAGTGATTGAAAACAAATATTATAAAAATAAAAAATATATAAACCCATAAGGATTTGTCTAGTGGTAAAAAGTTTTGATAATATAAATGAAATCATAAGTTCAAACATCATTATGATTAATGTAATTTTTTAAGTATATATATATATATATAAAATCTATTTTAACACTTTGTTCAGAGGGTTATAATTAATGACTAATCATGGAGCACTCTCTCTTTTTGGAGGCATTCATGACATAGAAGCCTGCACAACTCCAAAGACACTTGCTAGGTCTAATTAACCCTTTATCTAAATATTTTTATATTTTCTTTTTATAATAGTTTAGATATTCTTGATTCATTTGGATAGGTCTTGCCTTTGTTGAATGTTTTGTTCATTAAATCTTTCTTCATAAGGTAAAGAAATTATGGGTCTATTTGGCAAAGGTTTTTAAAAATTAGTTTTGATTTTTAAAAGTAAAAATAAGAAAACTGTTTGGTGTTATGTTTTCTCAATACAAGTTTTAAAAACCAAAACACAGATTTGAAATTTTAAAATAGAAAACACAAAATAGGCCCTTGATATTTTCTTAACTTCTCTTTTAAGCTGAAAAAAACGCAGTGGCTTATTGGTAAATAAGTTAAAAAAATTTAGTGGCTTATTGGTAAATAAGTTAAGTTATTGTGCTTTTAGTCTTTGATTCTTGTTGGATTGTTTTTCATTTTGTGGGATTTTTTTTGCATCCCTTCATTCCCTTCATTTGCGACCTTCCTCTTCGCCACCACGCGCCTGCGACCTGGTCCCCTTTGTTGGGCGTACCGAACGACAAAGAAAAGAGAGCAAAGAAAGCGAGCAAGAGTGAGGCAAGGATAATCTGCCCCAACGCACGCGACCTTTGCCTCAACCACGCACGTGATCAACCCATTCTCTGGCGGACGCGCGACCCAGCCCCATTCTCGCGACGTGGGGCTCTCCCTGGTGCAGGGCACAGCTACTTGCTCCCCAAGTCTCTCGTGCTCCCTTCAAGTACGCGAGCTACTTGTGACGGCTTCAGGATTATGTATGTATGTTTGATTTTTGTTTATGATTTTGGGTTTTTTTTTTGGGTTGGGAGGAAATGGTATGGATGATTTGGCTTGTGTTTTTTATGGGATGAAGATTGGATTGTTATGGTTTCATTGTGGTTGTTTGTTTGATTTGATTGTCCTATTATATTTTGGGATTGAAGTTCTCTATAGCTCAGGAAGAAGATGAAGATAATGATGAGAATCCGACTTCCCCTCTCGGTTGTTTTTTTTTTTTTTTGGCTCTCAAGGGAAATGGCAATTTGCCATAATAGTGAAAATGCAATTTGCCAAATAATTTTTTATTTTATTAATTTTAAAAGTTATTTTTAAAAAAGATTATCCAAATGAGTTTTCTATTTTTCTCCATTATAAAATTATTTTTGAAGCTAAATTGCCAAACAAGTTTTATTATTTTTTTTATTTTTAAAAGTGGACTTAAACTTGTTCTCTAAAACGTTTAAAAAAATTTAAGAATAAAAATACTTCCAAACAAGCCCTATATGTTTCTTCCTATCCCAAAAGGTATTAGGAAGTTTGGCACATATTTCCTTTTCAAATTTTCTTGTAATTCTTTTATCTTATTTTTTATATTTTCATTTTTAAGTTGTTCCTCTACTCTTTTATACTTGATTTCTTCATTAAGCATATTTACTTGCTTATTCTTAATAGATATTAAATTTATTGAATGGGTGAGTCTATTCTTGAATAGAATTTAAGTTTTTAATTCATGGAGGGTCTAAAAACTCAAATCTAACCTTCCTCCCCCTTCCTTTATTTTTTGAAATAAGCCCTCTTTCAGTGCATGAAAAAAGAGTATAACAATACTAAAAATGGGGTTCCTAATATTAATGATTGGTGCATATCTTTTACTAATATCAAAGTAGTATAACACATTGTCTTTGCAAATTTTTGCTTTTGATAATTTGTATTTTACATTTAACCTATTGTTATCAACTCCTATATATGCTTCATATGTCTTTTCATAAAATCTTGTTGGTATGAATCCTTCTTGAATACAATTAGAATAAGCCCTGAGCCTATTAGTGCTTTTGTTTCATAGACTTTATTATGAACTATTAAGTTTACCTTATAATGCCCTTTATGTGTTAGTATTTTTGTAATCATGTTAATTTAATTTTGACTAGAAAAGTCCTTCAGGTTTATAATGGGGGACAAATAGTTCTAGATTTAAAAAATCTCATATTAGTCCCTCAAATTTTATAAAAAGGAAAAGTTAGTCCCTCTATAAAATTGTCATATAAATCTCATGTTAACTTACTTATATATTGTTAACTTGTTTATATGTATGTTAACCTTCATGGTGGATCCTAACTTGTCTCACTTCTTAAATGAAGTCGTTTAGACCCTTTTTTTTTCAGCTACTATCTCTACTAAGAAGAAAAATTGTGATTTTAAGTTGGTATTTATTCTGAAAATAGAGAAATGAGACAAGTTATGACAATTGTGAAAATCAACAGTACACTAAGTAAGTTAACATAATACATAGACATTTCTATTAACATTTTGGACAACATTTTGAAGGAGGGACTTATTGTCCCCTTTTATAAAATTTGAGGGACTAATAGGGATTTTCTAAATCTAAAGGACTAATTTATACATTATAAACTTGAGGGACTAACTTGGAGTTTTAGTCTATAATTTTTTGAAGGCTCTCATTCTTCAATGTTTTCTAATAATGGCATATTCTTGCAGTGGAGGTAGTATCTTCAGTATTTTTTGAGATTTTAATATTGCTTCTCCTTTTAACTCTAAATATTTTAATTCTATGTCAAAATCTTTTTGTTTTAAATATTTTATTTCTTATTTTAATATTTTCATTTCATTTTGCAATTCTTTAGTAGTTATTTGATCAGTAGGATGTTTGAATTGTTCTATGATTTCTTTTAATTCTACTATTGGAACATCATTTTTTCTTCCTTCTTGTTCATCTAGTAAATTTTTTAGTTGCGTAAAAATTCAGTTTTTAGTTCTGATTCCTCTATTTTATCTACAATACTTATTAAAGTATATGGTTGATGTTTGGTTAATACATTTATTGATTTTTTATGATTTGAACAAGTACAGAGTTCATGTCCTAAACAAACTTCACTGTTTTCTTCTTGGATGGATTCATTTTCAAAAGAATAATCTTCATAGATTCCTAAACTAGTTTTAAATACACAGTTTGATTCATATTGTTCATTTATTAATATGTTCATATATTCTTCTTTTAGTTCTTGGGTATGTTTAAATTGTTGACCTTTTCTTGGACTTTACACGTTCTTGCATAATGTCCTAATCTTCTACATTTATAACATTTTCCTTTAATTGGCTCTTCTCTTTATTCGTTCTCTTTTTTTGTAGTTGTTGGCTTTGAAGTTTTCTATATATCCATATATATTTATTGGGTCATCCCACAATATCTACGCGGCACAACTAATCCCCTACGTATTGTACACTTAATATATGTATTTATATCTACATATCTATTTGTATTTTATATGTATCTAATTTATCGTTGTATTATCATCATTGTCATGTGACATTTTTTCTTAATTTTTAATTTTTTTAAATATAATTATAACATTCATTAATTTTTCATTTGTAGCTACGTTTATGTTCTCTCATTATATTTATCATTTGACATTTTTATTAAGTACCAACGTTGTTTATTTCATTTTGACTTTCCATATTTGTCATTTGTATCCTTCTTTAATTTTTTTATTTATAATTTTGCTTATGTTCTTTAATTAGAATTATTATATGACATTTTTCTTAAGTTTAATTTTGATGTATTAATAATGTAATTTTTTTCATAAACCATCATTTAATTAAATTATTCCATTTATATAACCTCTTATGTAGTGGGTTTAAGAGTCAATAAAATTAAATCCTTGTTTTAATACACAGCTTATTTAATTTTGACCTTCGATATTTCTCATTTATATTATTCTTAACTTTTCATAGTCTTTCAATTTTTTATTTTTTTATTTTTGTGAACAAAGTGAATAATTTTAAATGTTTTAATAAGATGCGTAAAATATTTTATAAATATCTATAGCATTTCACATGAACTAAAACTCAATGAATTTAAGAAAAAATTATCAAAATATGATTAATATTGAGTTAAATATTATTGTATAAATAAAAAGTGACAATAATAAAGATATTATATATCTAAAAAATAATTCATGTAAATATTCTTAAAATAAGTTAATAATTTTTTCTTTATGTTTAATTTATTCATTGAAGGCTAAAATGTACACAAAAATTATAATTCAACTGAGTATTTTTAAATAGTAGGTACAAGTCTTTTCTTTGTATTTGAAAATATGATAATTTATTTATTTACATCAATTTATTTTTTTCATTAAAAAATTAATGGAAATATTTTTAATAAATCCTAAATTTAAATATATAAAACATTTATAATCTAAGAGTTAAAGAGCTCTGCATAACGAGATTCACGTTTTCTTTTATCCAATAATTCACGTTGTTAATCCATCGGTTCATCCTCTGTGCTCAATTTTTAAGATGGTGGACCTAATTCTATCCCAAAAATTAGTTTATAAGAAGGAGAGACGTCAAGTGTTTATGACACCTGAGCCCAATGTTAAGTGTTCATGTATCTTTTTATATATAATTTACAAAATTTTATTTATGTTAAAGGTCAATTTGTTTACTAGATACCAAATTTCCATATTAAAACTTATTTCATCCAGGATCTAATCCAAACGCATAACCAAGTACTGCTCTAGACTCTAGTCAATAAATGAGAGCTTCAAATTATTATTAATTTATTATAATAAAAGAATTTCAAAGACTATTTTTAGCTGTTCAAACTTCAAGTATTCAATTTTGATTCAGTTTGAATGCATTTAATTATGTAGCGCATACTATCCACACCGCGTAGACTATCAACAATTTCCTATCTCCAAAATGCATGCCGATCTTTTTTAGGATGACTCTTCTTTGTCCTAACTATGTGCTCATCATATGAAATTAGGATATGAAAATGAAGTGCGAGAATGATTAGCATTTGAGGTATTATGTAATATGACATCTATTGGTTATAATATGTTGCGTCAAGATTGTTTAGTAATTATTTGATAGTTCCCAATAAAAAATGTTTAATAGTTTGTTTGCAATTTTTTTGACTTGTTATTTTGTAAAATTTGGTAGCTATAACAAAGCAGAAAGAATACTGCAAAGAATTCTAAGAATTAAACTAAAAAATCCATGAACATTAATCATTTGGCAGTTTAGCTGGTCTGTTGCCTAATAACTCATTCTTGATATGCATCCAAAATAATTAGTACACCGAAATCTCGCCCTGCTCTCACAAACAAAGGTTAGAAGTTAAAGAACAAGCTAGCCAGCCACATGGATCCATTTCAAACCATTGGAGGATTGGATTGAATTCCATGTTTTGGAAGCAATTTAGTAAAAAAATTAAATTCTCATGGGAATTGAAATTCCATCAAAACTAAAAAATTGAAATCAGACCCAAATGGGTGTGATTTGGTGTGGGAATTGAATTCCAACAAATGAAAATATCAAAATAACCTTACTTGAATATAATATTTTGTTCCTAACCTATTAATAAAGGATAAAATAGTAAAAATAATTAAATTCATTCATTTTTAGACCCATTTTAAATCAAGGAATTGAATTCAATTCTTTAATTTATTGGTCCATTCAAATATAAGAATTTAATTCAATTCTTAATAAAATTCAATTTCTAATGGAATTCAATTCAAATCCATCTCATTAAAGATTTCCAAACACCCCATTAAGGTTTGGTTTGGACTTGTTTAGAGAGTTCAAAGAGTGTAGCGACACATGAGGTAATACTAACTTGTGCAAAATGTGCTCTAAAAAAATCACAATAATATCAAACTAAATTAACCTAAATTAATTGTCTTCATGTAATATGTATAAGGTTCTAATTTCAAACCCCATTGTGACTAATGTAATTTTAGAAGTATAGGAGAAAAAAATCTAACTTGTGGTATAAAATCATTTAGTATTGTTTGAAAAATACAAAAATAGAAATCAATTTGAGTTATAAATCAAATATTCTTATGTTTGGAAATTTTAAAAACTAGTCGTGTAACTTAATGTTGCACGGCGTGAAAATAAAAATAGTTTGTTGACCATTAAGGAAAACAAATAATAATTTATTTAAATATATTTTATAGAAAATTAAATATATATAAATTTATTTTGAAAATAAGTTAATAATTAAATAATTAAACAAATGAAAAAAATATAAATATATCATTCTATGCTATATCTTGTTTCAAATATCATATTTATAAGGCTAAAATAAATATCGGTAGATGACCTATAACTAATAATAAAGAGCATATTTTATGAATATTTTGCACATTTCGAAAGTTGAAATTATTGAAAAATGAAAGAGAATAAGTGCATAATTTAACTATATTATAAGCCATTTATAGGAATGACAATAGGTGTCCATGAGAAAGGGGACATGTCTACGTCAGAATTTGAAATTTTGCTCCTATCCTATTCCTGTTACGGGTGCCTATTCCCTATCCTCGTGAATATTTAAAATTATAAGTGTTCATGGGTTTATTAATAATTTTTAAAAAGAGAAAAAATAAAAATATTTTGAAATTCAAAACATAAATATCCATAGTAACAAATACTACTAATGCAACATAATTCAAATTAAAAATAAAAATTCATACATAATGCAAATCTAACAAAGATAATTGAAAAAATAAGGGTGTGTTATCTTCGTTCTACTCTATTTAACAAATAGGAACTTTCCCTATCAACCTCCAAGAAGACAAAATTTGTCCTCATTCTCATTCCATTATTAGGGTAATTTGTGTATATCCATTTTTATTGGGTTTTTTTGGTCATCCTTAGTCATTTACAACTTTGTAGTAAATTAAAGTATTTAATTTATAAAAACATAAAAATATATTTTCTACTTAATAAAAAACTAATGAATATATTTAATTTATGTGATTTCAATTACATATCATTTCCTTTTACATCCTTTTAGTAAATTAAAATATCAATTTTAAAATATATATTATAATTAATATATTATAATTAGTAAAAAATCATATATAATCCTACTTTATGTCAACTTAATTATTGAAGTAATATATCAATTACATAATTATTTTCAATTAAAAAAGTATTGTAATTATTTAATTTTTAAAAAATTAATAAATAATTAGTATCATTATCAAAGAAGTATAAATTGTGGAAGTAATTTTTTAAAAATATTTTAATTTTGAAAAATTGAAGTTTATGAAACAATTATGGAATTCATAAATTTAAATATTAATTTTCAAAAAATTAAATATGACATAGTGAGATATATATATATATATATATATATTTCAAAATATTCTAGATTTGATGTTAGAAACTTTTCTCCCAATCCTCGTCCTTATTTAGAATTTTCCTCTCATCCCTATCATGAGTCTTCACTCCTTATTTCTTGCGGATATTTGAATCCCTACGTGTATTCATGGATTTATTAAAAAAATTTCAAAAAAAGAAAAATTTTAAAAATGGTAACAAAAGGATAATAATACTATTAGTATGTATACATTATTGATTGATATGGATATCAATATCAATTAAAGGTTATAATATTAGGCTTATAAAAAAGGTAATAATATTATTTATTATTAATTTTTGCTATGTTTCTATTTTTTTAGTGTGTGTAATATTAGCTTTTATGAATTAGAAAATGAAATTTGTCACTTAAATAGTTAGGTGGGGATTTGGAAAATAAAATCAGCAATCTATCAATAATTATTTTATTCTAAATAAAATAATATATTAATAATGATTATACCTTAAAAAAGCAAACACAAATAAATATGGATTGTATATAGATACAAAAATAATATTTTAAATTTTATCAATTAATTAAAAGTTTTATTGAGAAAAGAAAAGGGAACAATAAATGCATATATTGGAAAAAAAATCAATCAATAGCTATACATATATCAGTATATTCGATTCACATCAAAATAAAAAAGAATAATAGTTAACAATTAATTTGTACAACGTTAATGCACAATGAAAATTTTAAATAAAAATATAATTTTGTTTCAAAATATTATTCATTCTCCATAATTAGTGTTTGTAAATGAAATTGAAATTATAATTCAATGACTATGTATATATCAAATTCAGCAATCTTTAAGCCATGCAAAATAATGAAGAAAAGATAAATTGAAGAAGGTGGAATAGCATAAACAAATTCCAATGGAAATTAGTTGATGCATTTTGTCTAATATTGCAATTGGAATCATGACTAGCTTGGTTATGCCATTAAACTAGGAAAGTGTTGCTCTCGAACAATAACAATTTTCTCTCATATAAATGTTCTCTAAACAAATAAGCAAAATAAAATCAAAGGTAAAAATAGAAGTAAAACCAAACACAATCTTCAATCATTCTTAGTCCTTAATCTTTACTACCTTAAGTTTAGTAAAATGACAAGTTGAGATAGTCCATCAATAATATCTTATTTACTTAATTGTGGCTTCAAATTCTTAAAAGAAAAAATTATAAAATCATTAATACTCGTTTATATAACAATAAAATTAATCTCAAATTCAATAAAATATTTATTAAATTATTTATGAAAAATACAATTACTTTTGTCACAAATGATTGAACAATACGTTGTTGAATTTATAGCCTAGTGATTGTCTTCCTGCACAAAACATATAAAAAGAACATTAAGATATATACAAAAAGTAAAAGACTAAATAAACATAGAAAAATCTCTATACAAAACAAAAAAAATCACAAAGAAGAAATGTAGAAATAAATTGGATATAAAAAAGAAAATGAAAAAGGATAAATAAATTGGTTTATTTTAAGAGAACTTAAAAAAATCAAATCTTTATTTCATTGAGGAAACATTTAAATGTATAAAATATATATACAAATTAAAAATAATAAACAAACATAAAAAAATATTGTACAAAAAAAAAATCTCATAAAAAAAGAGCTTCAAAGAAGAATGATAGAACATTTGAATTTTCTAATCTATAAATTCTTTTTCCTTAATATAAACCACGAAGAAGAAAATTAAAAGATAAATTAAATTAATATTTTTGAGAGAACTAATAGATAATAAACGAAAGAAATGAAAAATATGAAAATATGAAAGGAAGAATGGAAGATAAAAGAAAGTTGTGGAATAGAGAGGAGAAATGAAATGGATGTTGGTATTTCACACTAAAGCTTTATGCAATAGAGATTTCATAACAATTAATATTGTATTTAAGAAAAGTTAAGGGTTTTTATTTCAATTAGTATAAGTGGTCATCTTTTGTAGGAATGAATATGTTACAAATTCTAGAATTAATTTAAGGGGTTTATATTTCGATTATAGCAACCTTCTTGATAACAATAGTTTTGTTTCCATTTTTATTTTTGCACTAATATGATTGGATTATGCTTTGTTGTGAAATAAAAATTAAGTAGTCTATTGGATCCAAAATTCAAAACATCAAAGTGAATTCAAAATTTAAAATTTTGTAATTAATATGGAAAAACATGTGTTTAATTGAAAAAATAAAAAAATATTATAAAGAAAATAGAAAAATATATGTATCACATGAATATTCATTTTTAATATTAAATAATTTAGATTGACATATTTTGATCAGTTATATCATTTAAATTAAGAATTGTAATGGTTTGAAATCCAATATTTAATGTAAAATATTTATGTTGTATTAATGAAATAGATATGAAGGTAATTTTTATAACAAAATAATTAATAATCAAGGTTATAAAAATGGTCCCATAAGTTATATGAATGACACCTATAAAACTTTTCATATAATGAGTCTGAAATATTAGTATTATAGATTATAGATGAGAAATGATTTGTCATAGCAAATCTCATTTGATTGTTTTGATTTTGAAAGCTATCAAATTTAATAGTATTTCGTAGGAATTAATTGATTTAAAACTTAAACTCAAATGATATCAATTTGTGTTTTTAATTATTATAAATAGTATATAAATAAATGAAAATCTCATTTTGTGTAATTGCTTTAAATATGATGAGATTTTTTTTTCCCCGACAATTATGAAAGGCTCAAAACAAACGGAAAAGCAAAGGTGCACGTTCATCACAAAACCAGGCCATAAAAACATCGTAACATGACATCAACCTGAACATGATAAGACAAAGAGTCAAGAAAACAAAACAATAATTTATATCAAAACAACCTGAATTTATAGCGATTATGTATCAAAATCAATGTAAAATACTCTATACTGATACAAATCAATATAATCTTCTCTTTTTCCATCTACTATCATCTTTTTACATATGTATCTCTATTAATCAAATTTTAACTCTCTGTTTATTAATCTTAATATTACGCACGTTTTCTTTGCATCTCCACTTATTCTCATCGATTCTCATCATATATGGCCAATATAAGATCAGAAATAACTCTTACTCTCTTGCATCACAGAATTAACTATCAACCCCCAAGTTACTTTGGGTGGTTCGGCAAGACTCCAGATTTGATTTGAATATATATGATCACAAACATCATTCCTTTCTTTCTTTCTTTTTTTTTTATGGTGCTTATATTTATAAGAATGGAAATTCCCCTCTCGTGTTCAACCTAAGTTTAGCTTCTGGTTGTTACCTGTTTTTGGCTCACTCGTACGTCTAACCATGCATTTCATTGTAGGTTGGCCTTGTGAATTGAATCCCAAACTGGTCGACTTTATTTTCTTATATCCACTTCTTCTTTTTGTCAATCTTTTTAGTCAATGGAGGACAAATTAGAAGGAAGGTCTACCCTCTTGCCAGCCAAGTTGCCCAGTGGATAGTAGTCTCTATATTTATGGATCCTTCCCATTGAACAGGTCATGATGCAACATGTTTCGACTTTGACAGAGGGGATAGTCAATCTATATACATTTTTTAATTAAGTTCCGTTTGGATGGTGAAATTTAAATTGTGTGTAAAATAAGAATTGGAATTGATTTAAAATTTAAAATTTTGTGTTTAGATTTATTATAGAATTTTAATATTATTGTTAGGAAATAAATAAAGAAGAGAAAAAAAAAAACTATGTAAACTTTAATGAAGAAGAGTCTATTTCAATTGTTTTTTAAATTTATGAAAGTGAATAATGGAATTAATTTTCTAATTTCAAACTTCAATTATGTGCTTGATTCCATAGGAGATAAGAAATTATTGGTTGTTGCAGAGCAAAAGAAAAATTCTTGCTCTAATAATAAAGAAAAATATTATTTGTATTCATAGGATATGAGGTATCAATCAAGCATTGATTCTTTATTGAATGGGTGTGAATCCTATTTGAATGGAGTCTCCATTCATCAAATAATAAATGAGAAAGGTGTGAGTTAACTGCATATCCAGTAGTATAAATAATCCGCTCAATAACAAATCAATCTAAATAACAATTTGTTCTTACTTGAATAGCAACTTAAAATTTTCCTCTCAGTCAAGGAAAAAAAAACTACATTTTCCCTCAAAGAGGGTCGCACCTTTTCGAAATCTTGAACAAAGGCCATAGGCATTAAGTCACTAACCAAGTTTGTCGTTCCATTTTAATATGATGGAGTTCAGAATGGCAGGATTATTTTTCCTCTTATGATAGACTAATCAAGAAATGATCACCATAGTTGAGCCTATAGTCGTCTAATAGTTATAGTTATCGACTAGCTTTAATTTCTTCGTGAAAAAAAAAATTATCATGACCAACCAATAACCATATGGCATAATATCTTCTCCTACATTGGGTTCATAATTCCTGCCGTCTTATATCATCAATACTTTATTAATTTTTCATGCGAAACTTCTTAATTATAACCGTCTCCGCACTTGGATTCCAAAACATAATTAATGAGTCCTTAGCTACCGATGCGAATTATTCCTAAATTTTTTCCTGTTCACGTAGTAAGCAATAGAATTTCGTAGCCTAGCAATCAATGAAGCATGACTTTTTGTTTTACTTTTTAGTAGAAGCCAAAAAAATCAAGCATGACTTTTGCATTCAGATATACTTTTGCATCACTTTAGGATCACAGTTTTTTTAAATTTTTTTATTCTCAATCAGGATTAACATATATGATACCAAACGGTATTATATCTCATAAAGATACAAGGTCAATTTTTACTATTATTAAGAAGACTTTTTTAATAGGTGATTTTATAAGATTTTTATAGGTGTTCATAGAATCTGAAGTTATATCTGATATTAATAGAATAACTAGTGTCAAACCCATCTAAACTTTCTTTTATCAAATAATAAGAATATATATTTTGACTCATTAAACGCCTATAGAATTATTTAAAAATGATCTGCCAACAAAGAGAAAAATTAAGAAACAAACTCAAAACCGATAAGGTGAGTCTCATCTACGCGTTTAATTTAGACATATTTAATTTGTGACAATGACAGAAAAAGACTTGGAGTCATCTCTAATGCTAGAAGCCTCCCTAATAAAATATATACTCATAATCCATACCCATTTCTGTCGAAGCACGGAATTGCATTTATTGTTGTCTGCTGAAAAGGCCGTGTACCCTCGCGCCGCTCGCACACATTAAGAATAAATAGCAAGTGTACCATTACATTCCATCCAAGACTAATTAACGCTCCTAATAAAACTAATTAATCAGAGCTTCCAACTTAACTTCACACTTGAGCTGCATTCCATGCAAGACTAATAGTATGAAATCACCTTGTCTAATAAAACTAGTAACTTGTAACGTAACTCCAAACTTGAGCAGTGAACTGAACAGATTTCATTCATTTCAAGGTAATAGCTTAGCTTTTGTACTGTAATCAGAGAAAACAAAAAAAAAAAACAACAACAACAAAGTAATAGCTTTTGTTAAAAAAGAAAAAAAGTGAGGCTTTTTTATACATTTTGGTTGCTTAGGAAGGTTTCAACTGCTCTTTGAAAATGATGTACATATTAATATATCCCACGGATTCCAGATTGATCACCATGTTTGACAAATAAATTTTAAGAAAGGAACCAAACTAATTAAATATCATATCTATAGAGATGTATAGTGTGAACCAGCTTCTACTGAGTTAAATTATCCTGTACAATTGATGGGCTAAGTTAGTATCCCAATCAAATACGTCATTTTGTATACCCAAATAAAAAAAATGGTTCTTGCAAAAATCTTTGACTGAAAAAAAATATATATTTTCAATGCACTGAATATACTCAATATAGTGACAGCTTTGAAACGTTCCCTTCTTGATTTCTTATAATGTGTGTTCCTTCCTATTGGAAAAGACGAAAACAACAAAATGGTCTCCATTCTGTGTATTGTGTACTAGATCTAAGAAGTTGCAAGATCCGGGCGCGCAATGTTGGATACGCGTATGTATATCCAATTAAAAAAATAAATTTTTTTAATCTCAACACAACAAGATATCCCTGGGCATTTCCTTATTTCAGCTGACGTGACTGGACGCATCGCAGTTGTTTTTTTAAAAAAAATTTTAATACCAACAAAGCAAAAATCAACCCTAGTTATTCAGTTGAATCTCTGCTGTTAGGTCATTTTATTTGAAAATTTTTCATTGATCACAAAAAAACAAAAAGAAGAATTAATTATATAAAAAATTATACAAACACAACGAAAAAAGTTCAAACAAAAAAATCATATAACAAATAAAAAAAATTACATATATATATATATATGCCGTGTCCTGTAACTTTTCAGTTTAGTGTCTCATATCTATTCATATTAGATGTAATAATGTTAGTGTCAGTATCTGCGCTTAGTATTAGATCGCAAAATTCATGACAAGACAATGTCAGCAACTAAATGCCAAGTCCAATGTGTATAGTATTTCATATAAGCCAAGGGGCACGAATGAGGCATAACAATGGTAACGGTTTATGCAAAGCAACTATTTAGAACAATGTATTGAGCAGAGAAAAGTACATGCATTACAAAGACTGAAGTGTGTTATCAGTATTTGAATGTGTTCTTAGCAGGCATACACAAACCATAGAGGAATACAAAAGCAATTTATCAAAGGAAGTGCTTGGAATGATTAAAATTAAAAAATGAATTGATTCGATTTGAAATGATTTGATTTTTAAGCTAAATTATTGTTTAGAATGGGAAATGAGAAATGAATTGATTTATAAATCCATTTTTATGTCTAAAATATAATGGATTGTGTTTGGAATGATTAAAATAGGAAATGAAATGATTTGATTTGTGTGTAAGTTTTAAAATCAATTCATGTTCATCCAAATTCTATCAAAATCTAAAATATTTAAAAATTAAAAGAATAAAATTTGATAAAATTACAAATCAATTCATTATTTTTTATTTCCAAACAAATGATTTGATTATCAAATCATTTCATTTCCAATTTTAAGTGATTCTAAACACACACAGAAAAACAAAAAGCTTAATGTAGCAGGTTTTCTGAATTATAGCAAGATATCATGCGATCTATCGGAACATATATTATTTCTTCTAAGTTACTTTAAATTTGATAATAGCACCCTAAGTCTTACTGCAACAATTTTTTTAAAACCAGTAAAATTATATGTATCTTTTGAATGTATAGCAAGTATCATTATTTTTTTCAAAAAAGAACGCAACACTAGGGGTTATTTGTTTCAATTTAGTTTTTAGGATTTTGTGAATGAAAAACTAAAAATTGAAAATAAAAACTTAAAACTGGAATTTAATTCTAGAATTTTAAGTATTTCTTTCATAAAATATGAAAAATTGAAAATAAAAATTAAAAATTGGAATCAAATAGACCCAAAAGTGTGCCTTTCTTTTTCATTAATATTTTCATGTGAATGAAATGATCTTATTAGTAATACGTAAATTAAATTTGTGAGTAATGATAGTATAGTCTTCAGATTTAGATAAAACTTACATATGACAACATATCAACCATTTAAAACATAACCCAAAGTTAAAAATATATAAATATTACAAAATATTCGTTGAGATTGTGCCACGTATGATTTAGGATAAATTTGAAATATATATCATTTTCTAAATTGTAGGGTACCACTACTACATGCATTCAGACACTAGTACTTAACTGCAATTAAATTAGTTTATTACTCAATATAATCAATATACGAACTAAGATAAAACCATTTCTTCTATATTCATTTTTGAAGTTATGTCATTATTTGATTAAAAACATTTGTACAAGTTCAGTTAAAATAACACCTTGATGGGTTTTTGGATCACTTCAACCTTAGCCGATGGCAAAACGACCAAAACACACAATCGATAACAACGAAATCAAGCCAACTATATACAGCATCCTTGACCCAAAAAATACACCAACTACAGGATCAATTATTCAGCACGGACAAAATGCAAATAAAATGGTTCACGAGCCAGTTACGCCTGGAACATTTATCTGTAGGGGATAGCTGGGCCTATTGCAATGATGCCATATCATAGAGCTTTATTTAGAAGCATTCATTTAGTCCAATTAAAAGCAATAAAGGTTCCATAAAACAGCCTACCCAAGTGTTCAGCATTTTTTAAAAGGCCATTGCAAGGATCTATTTTTGACCAAAAAAAAATTGCAAGGGCCTATTCATTACACTTGTGATATTATATACCTTTTTTAAAATCTTTTTTGTACCATTCATTATTTAATATATTTAACTACAACGTACAATATATTAATTACCATGTAAATAATGATTGTTTAACAGTAATAAATTATTATCCTTAATTAATTACTTTATAATAATAAATTATTTCACATCGATTATCAATAGAACTGTGGTATATACAAAATTCCATGTGTAATAATTTTTTTCCTATTCATTATTTTTTTCGATTGAAAACGGGGACTTGAGCCCTTCCTTATTCATTATGTCAATTGCTCAAAGCAAACAACATGTATTAAATGAAATTAAAAAGAGTGGTTGAGCTTGAGATTAGAAACATGATAAATTGAAGGTCACTTTCGATTTACCCGCGTCTTGACGAAAGGCCTCCGATCACGACGCCACCATCCTGAGCGAAACTTCCGGAGCTTCTCCGTAACGAGCGAGCCTCGATTGAGCCCCTTGTGCAGCTGACTCCTCTCCGTCGGTGGAGAAACCCATTTTCTCCGGGCTCCATCTTCGTCACGCGCCTGGAATCAATTTAAGTTCAATTATCGATCTCGAATTAAGCTTCAACCATCAGAGCTCCGACTTTAAGGACTTCAAGAACTTAGCTTGACCGTTAGCCATTATAAAATCCCAGGGCGAGCATCCAAGAAAGCTGAGATCGTTCGTAGTACAGAACTCCATCCATCTTCAAAAAACTGAAAATCTATAATTTAGATATTTGCTCAGTTACATTATTGCGAATTTTGTTAGAAATCTGTTATTAGGTGTTCTGAATATGTGCTATGAATTTTATTTAATCTATGTTCATTCCCTTTGAAGATTGTTATTCCAATTTGGTCTATGGCGGAATTGTGAGAAGATAACTTTAGGTTGAAACATGGTGTCCAAAAATTCTAAAGGGTAGTAAGGACGATAGTGGGGGAGGGCTGCTGGGAATGGTGGAGTTCGAGGAGATTTGAGAGCCTGCTCACACTTAGGGATAAAGTGTTAGAACCCACCAAGGTGCTTGGCAGGGAATTTTTAGAAAAGCTTTCAAGTTCCAATTTGAGGAAGGAGGTAAGCGAAGGAAATGATTATTTTTACACCAAGGGCAGAAGAGGCTATTGGGCCCATGGAGAAACGCATTAGTCATTAAGATCTTGGGGAAGAACATTGGCTATTCAATGATGAAGCAAAGATTGAAACCTCTTTGGTGATTGAAAGGGATTGAAATATCATGAATGTTGGCAATGGTTATTACATGGTCAAGTTTGATCTGGAAGATGATAGATCTAGAGTGATGGAAGGGGGTCCATGGATGATTTTTGACCATTATCTAGTAGTGAAAAGGTGGTCTTTAAGACTTCAATTCGGTTGAAGAATGTTTTGGAAAACGATGGTGTTGGGTAGCTCATTGAATTAATCCAGTATTATATGAAGGAGCGTTGAAGGCCATGGCTAAGGGACTTGGCAAGTTGATCAAGATTGATAGCAACACATTTCTGGAAGAGGCGTTTTGCTCGCTTCTATGTAGATTGATTTGGTATTCATGCACCGAGATTTGGATCGATCATTGGCATACAATGGAATATGAAAGTTTGCACTTGATATGTTCCAAATGTGATTGTTATGGTCATCTAGCTAGGTTGTGTTTAAAGGAGGTAGCTGAGGCAAATACTTTTTCCCAAACTGGTGTTCTGGAATAAGCAGGAGGAGCCGAAGGTGCAAGTTGCTTGATTGTGCAAAACATTGATCAAGGAGGATCGTGTAGGTCTTTTAACCTAGAAATATGACAGATAGCGGAATTCCCAAAGAGGTTAATCCTGAGTCTCTTGTGAGATCATACGATGGGTAATGATGAGGAGGGTTAGGCAATAGTGGAAAACAAGAAAAGCAAAATCAAGCAAGAGGAGAAGACGATTAAAGGAAATCCAAAATTACTGGAATTCACGTGCATGCTAAGCAAGGTAGAGTCCCAAATATAAAGGTTGGGGCATCAAACTCTTAAGGGAGACCCTACCTTTACTTTCAGTGCTTAAATCTCATCAAGTGTCTCTTGGAGGTCGTTCAATGCATACAAAAGACAAGACAACTCCCTTCACAGTCAAAGAGACGCGCCCCCATCTCTTGTTGCTTCTCCCTCATTGGTGGAAGATGAACAACAGAAGCCTATAGTTGAAGGAAATATGACCGATGAAGTACCAATCATCATAGAGTCTAAACAGGATAAAGGGGACTAATGTAGCCACGTAAGGTGTCATGGAGTTTAGTCATTCCAAGTGTGGTCTTTATGATGTGCTCAGATTTAAATATTCTAGCTTGGAATGTAAGGGAGCTTTCAACAAGATAGCTCGTGGTCATATCAAGGAGCTTATTGGAAGTTTCAACCTTCTATTGTTATCATTGTTGAAACTCATGTTCTTTTCGATAGAGTCAAGATTTTTGGGGCGTTTGGGGTATGAAGCTATTGAGATTGTTGAGGCATCGGGTCATTCAGGAGGAATTTGGATGTTGTCAGCTGATCATCGTTTCAAGTTCAGATCTATTTCTAAATGTCCTCAAGCGATTACTTTGGAAGTGGTTTGCGAGGGTAATGCCTGTTGTGTAGTGGCATTTATGCTAGTCCTGTACCATCTAATAGAGATATTTTGTGGAATTATCTTCGCGAGTTCGCGCACTTACCATTTCCTTGGGTTGCTTTGGGTGATTTTAATGAAGTGGTGGATTCCTGAAGTTAAGGGGGGTGATCTTTACTCTCGTAGGATGGAAGTTTTTACTAATGTGCTTGACGATTGTCACTTGATAGATCTGGCTGTGGGCCTCGTTATACTTGGTGTAGGAGAGTTAGAGGAAATCGCCTTGTGCACAAGAGGCTTGATAGAGGGGTTGTGTGCCTTAATGGCGTTGTCTATTTGGAAGCATTTGTTGAAAATCTCTTCGTCTCCATTCAGACCATGCTCCAATCCTTCTCCGTTGTCCTGGTGTGCCTAGGCCTAAAGGTGAGCGTCCCTTTCGTTTTCAGGAGCTTGGACAACTCACCCTCTCTACAAAAGCGTGGTGTGTCAAGCTTGGAATAAGGAGTTGTATGATGCCTTGAATCGTCTTCAAAATGTCAAGAAGGAGTCCTTGATTTTCAATTCCAAGGTCTTTGGTAATGTTCACAGAAAAAGAAGAGCTGGAATCTCGTATCCTTAGCGTACAACATCGGTTGGAGATTGCAGCCACTTCGCATTTGGAGTAGCTTGAGAAGGATCTTCAGTTGAGTATAATACAGTTATTCTCCAAGAAGAGCTTGTTTGGTTTCAGAAATCTAGAGAAAATTGGGTTAAATTTGGTGATAGAAATACAAAGTTTTTTCATTTGCAAACTTTGGTTAGAAGGAAGAGGAACAAGGTAGAGGGTCTTCATTTAGAGTCTGGGTTTTGGTCAGTGATCCTGAAGAGTTACAGCGGGAGGCCCTTCATTTCTATAAATCTCTTTTTTGCTCAAGGGAAACTATCGATATGGATGTCTTAAATCACAACCATTTGCCTCAGCTTAGTCAGGAGGGTTGTTTGGCATTAACCAAACCAGTTTCGGGTGAGGAAGTTAAGGATGCTGTCATGGGAATGAATTCTTATAAAGCTCCAGGTCCAGATGGTTTTCATGCTCTCTTCTTCAAGGAGTATTGGGATATTGTTGGGAATAATGTCATCATGTTGTGCAGAATATTTTTGTGGAGGTACGTGTGACCCATCTCTTTGAAACCTTGGTTGTTCTTATCCCCAAGGTGGATCAACCTATGCGTATGAAGGATTTTCGCCCTATAAGTCTTTGTAATGTTATCTATAAGATTATTACTAAGGTTTTTGTGAATAGGCTAAAGTTCTTACAGGAGATTGTTGGACCCATGCAAGGGGGATTTATTCCTGGAGGGATGTGATAATGTGATTGTGGCTCGAGGTTTTGAATTATATGCATAAGTCGAACAATAAGAAAGGGGCTCTTGCATTCAAAGTAGACCTTGAGAAAGCTTATGATCGAGTGGATTGGCGCTTTTTGAAAGAACTCTTCTTGACTTTGGTTTTCCCCAGGGCAAGTGCAGCTTGTTATGAGGTGTGTTTCCTCCTCGCTCTTAGTATCCTTTGGAATGGCAACAAGTTGGATGGGTTTTCCCCTAATCGGGGCCTTAGACAAGGGGATCCTATGTCTCCTTTCTTATTTGTTCTTTGTATGGAGAGGTTGACAGTGATGATTAACAACCTGGTAGAAGGTGGGCAATGGAAACCAATCTCTATTTCGCAAGGCGGGCCTAAGATATCTCATCTTATGTTTGCGGACGATGTTCTCCTATTTTGCAAGGTAGAGAGTTCCCAGGTCCATCTTATTATGCAAGTGCTTAATGCTTTTTGTTCTGCCTTAGGTATGAAGGTTAATTCCCATAAATCTAGAGCTCTTTGTTCTAAACATGTTTCGAGGCAGCATAGGGATAACTTCACCAACATATCCTCTATTCGTTTTACTACTCATCTGGGAAGTACCTTGGAGTCCTCTTATTGGTGGTAGAGTAACGAAAGCTCATTTTCATCATATTCTTGATAATATTAATTCTAGACTTGCAGGTTGGAAGGGAGACTACTTAATAGGGCTGGTCATATTTGCCTTGCCAAGTCAGTGCTTGCTTCTATGTGCACCAAATGCAGGTTATGGCCTTTCCTAATGGGATTTGTGATGCCATTGACAAGAAAACCCGTTCTTTTATCTGGAATGGTACTAGCAATAATAGGAGTTTCAACTTAGTTAATTGGCAAACTCTCATTACTCTGAAACGATATGGTGGGTTGGGCATAAGAGAAGCTCGTTGTGTCAATGTCTCTCTTCTTGGTAAAATGGCTTGGAAAATCCTGATTCAAGACAACAGCCTTTGGGTCCGTATTGTTTCCCATAAATATCTTAAGGGGGTTGGTGCTAACCTCTCAGGAGATCACTTTCCCAAGTCCTCTCCAATCTGGCGTGCTATTGCCCTTGCTGTCCATAAGCTCCAGAGGGATTTTCTTGGGGGTGGACTGAACTCTCCTTTTGGTATGATCGTTGTTTTCCTTTTGGTAGATTATGTGAGCTTGTTGATTATGTGCATATTTCAGATACTCATATCACAATGGGCGATTTGTGGAATACTGGCACTGGATTTATATCTTCTCTTTGGACCTCCTTATCACCTCAACTCCAGATTTTATTGAGGAATTTTTAAATATTAGTCAGCCTTCTTCTCGTGTGGGTTGGTATGGGCCTTGGGAGTGGTATTCATTCTCGCAGATGCTTATCGTTGGCTATTGTTTCAGTCTTTTCCCTGGATCCTAATCTTAATTGAAGCTGGATTTGGAAGGTGAGAGCTCCGAAAAGGTAAAGGTGTTACTATGGTTGTGTACTCATGGTAGTCTACCTACTAATTCTTTCCATTTTTATCGCAACATGGCACCTAGTGCTTGCTCTCGTTGTGGCCAAGAGGATACTCTTCTTCACTATCTAGGGACTGTTTTAAGAGTCGTTGCATTTGGAACAACATTGGCACGCATCATTTTTCTCGATTTGAGGTCGATAATCCAGTTGTTTGGGTTAAAGAATATGCTCTTGGTGCTAATAGTGTTCTTTTTCTAGCTGCTTTGTGGTGGACTTGGAGGAGTCGTAACCATGATGTTTTTCAGGGTGATCCTTCTTGGCTTGGCCCAATGGTAGCCCGTTGGGCGCGTCATTTGGCAAATGAGATTATGCGTTCTCCTAGCAATTATGTTGACCTGGCAATGTGGCGAGCTCCTCCCTTGGTGCCTGTTAAATTGAATGTGGATGGTAGTGTACTTTGGGATAGGGGTTAGCCCGGTTTGGTTGTGTAATTCGTGACTCTTACGGAGGATGGTTGGCTACTTGCTCGAGCTGTGCATGAGATGTGTGTTCTTCGAGTGGAGCTTGAAGCGTTTACCATGGTCTTTCCTTAACTTGGAGGCTTGGCTACAACCTGCCATGTTGACATGGATTGTCTAGAGGCCTTTTTGGCAATGTCCATTGATCAGATCTCCCTTCATCACTTGGACCTTGGGTTGCTTTTGCGTATCTGAGCTGATTTTGCGTAGTTGGTGTGTTCATTTTAGTTTGATCTCTAGGACTGCTAATGGTGCAGCTGATTTGTGGCGAAGACTTGGTGCTATTTCAGGCTTGGATTATTTCAGGTGGAATAATCCTGGAATGGAGCTCAATAGCATTATTCAGGCTGATCTTTCCTCCTAGTCTTTGTCGTGTTTTTGTATTTTCCTTACCAAAAAAAATTGCTCAAAGCAAACAATAGTTTACCTGAGCCTAAGAATACCAACGAAAAAGTTAAAATTATATCATTACTGCTATGTTCTGTTTAATGCAGGGCTATCGCGACATGTTATGTATTCGTGTTTACATGATTTCTTCTGTTGTACGATCAGTCTTCACCAGCTCCCGTCTGTTGGTCTTTGCTTCTTTTGGATCAATCCTAAACAAGAGAATACTATATTTTACCCGCTTAATTATGGGACTGGTATATTTTACCCCCAAAAACTTTAAAAAGGTGCATATCAACTATCTACGAATCAACATTTTTGTTAGTTTTCATCTATTATTAATAAAAATAGCACACATTAAACGAATTTCATCGTATAAAATTGTATGTTATTTTTTAGTTTAAAGAATCAGATTACACCTGAACTAAATTTTGATGAGTTATAATGCACATATTTTTCTTTAATAATAAGCAAAAGTTTAACAAAATAACTGAGATGCATATTCAAGAAATATTAGAAAATCAATTTGCAGATATCTTTTTAAAATTTTAGGGGTAAAATACACAGCCTATAATTCAAAGTAAATACAATTTTCCTAAATAAATATATGTACTAAGATTAGCATGAAATCGTTAACCAAGATTAAAATGTCAAAATACAAGTGGAGGGAACATAGTCTTACATAATGCTATTGTCTTTTTTCAGCTAAACCTATGATATTTATCACTGGAATCAACAAGTCATTCCTCAAAACATAGGGCTAAAAGACATAAGTTTTACCTCTAACCACAAAACCCTACATATATAGCGCCAAGAAATCAACACCCAAACTAGATAATTAATGACCTACTACTACCAACTCTGCCAAACTGATGATTTACTATTAATAAGTGTCATTTTTTACCGTTCCATAAAAAATTAAGGTAATCATTTAATGATATTAATCTTATAAATGAAATTAAAAAACTAAAATAACTAATAGTACTAATGTTCTCTCTTAATTAACTTATTATTGTACAACTCACTCGCTTATTCTCTCCGACAAATACATGAATATAAAATAATGATGCATTCAAATATTATAAACGGAGGGAGTGTGAAATTACAAAAATTTCTGGCAATCGAATATGCTCATCAAACGGCCTAAACTAACTACGATTCTTTATTTGGGAGGTTTTGAGACGACCACAAGCCTCACAAACTCTAGGGCAAGATTTACAAGGTGAGATAAAAAGGTACCAATGTGGTTGACAACATGTAAGAAAGAAATGAGGAGCTATAGTGTTCTGACTCAACTTATCATATGCATCAAATTGCGTGACACTGGGTTCAATTTTTGGATAACCTAAGCTCATTTCTATCAGAAAAATAAATCAAGGAATCTAACTCGTAACCGACTCATCAGCATAGATTTAAGTTACTTTGGATTCTGATAGCTCTAACTATGGCACCTGGCATAATGATTTAACAGACTTGGCCTAGTAGTATTCTCAACGCAAAAATATTGAAAAACTAGCTGTCATATAAAAAAAAAAATTGTAAAATGACTATTTACAGTGCTTTTGGGTTGCTAAAACTGTAGGGAGTATACAAACAAGTGAGTCTTATTATCAGTATTTGATTGTGTGATGGCGTAGCCAGAGGTCATACATAACCATGTGGAAAGCATCAAAATTTACAGGGGGCGAATTCCATTGGAAGTGTCTCTGAACCTGATAGAACATGACACAAATTTCATGTGAGCTCAACCATATCAACAAATAATTCAACTGGAAATCAAATTTTCTATCAATTTTCTTATTTTCCATTTCAACTGTGCATATTGCTGACGGACTCTTCTAACAAAATCCAGAGAAGAATGGAGTTACTAGCATTCATGGCTTTTCTGAACTATAATGCATGCTTGAATGCAACAATATAAAATGTGGAAAAGAATAGCACATCTAATTGGGTATATATATTCCACATAAACGAATGAGAGGATTTCTACCTTTACTAAATTATTATGAAGTGTAACAAACTCAGCATCGGAAATATTTTTGAGGATTTGCTTAAGTTGGTACACATCGCTCTCCTTGAGTATGACAGCAAATTTACTCCAGTCAAGGATGTCATTAAAAGGAAGGTCATAGTAATTTGACAATATCACTGCAAAATTATCAACTTCAATCAGTTACAAGGTTGACTTACTAAAGACACATATATCCCATCTCAAAAGCCAGAACATCAAATTCAAAACTGTAACATGCATTTGCAACAGAATCTTATTTAAACCTGACAAGTTGCAATTCAAAAGTCACTCACAATATCCTAAATGTACTTCTTTTGAGATTCAGAGAAAACAAATTGGCCAAACAACAACTGTTTTAGTGGTCATATAGCAAACAAGCATAAGTGTAATCTGCTCAGGTGGGTTCTGTACTAAATTTGAGCTGTATAATCACCCTCAAATTCAGAACTTCATGATCTCAGCTGCAGTGATTGGAGGGATGGAATTTGGGTGGAATAGATCTTAAATTTGATCCATAGGCATTCCCTCTTGTATTCCACAATCCAATCCACTCCCTCAAAAAATTTAAAGAACATTGTAATTAAGAAATCTACTTTTTCAAATTGATCCATATACTAAAAGCCTATTAATCAATTGATAATTGAACCACCATATTTCAGAAACTCTATTATCTCATCTTAATAAAATTACAATTCCAGGTCAATAAAACAAAATAAAATTCTAGTCTTAGAAGTGATACAAGCAACCAAAGCTTAATCAGTCTATATTAGGGTTTGCAAATATCTCTTAATAAATATTATTTAGTACATATTAACATAAGCACAAATGAACCTGGTAATCTAACAGGCTAACACCAATATAAGAGAAATGCGAGGTAAATCTACCCATCTCATGTCATCCATGAAAAAAGACATAAACCATTACACAATAAGTATTCAGTTTATATATATACTTGCATTGTCCTACATGCATGAAGTTTCAAGACGTTTAACATGCAACAATAAAATTAAGGGGAAAATCATTAGAAAGGACAACTCTTACCAGGGATGCATCCATAATGGATAGAATCAGCTATTCGAGCACTATTAACCTGTGAACCACCGGGGCATATACAAAACTTAGTCCTGTAAAATCTCTTCTGGTATACCAGATGCCCAGTAGCCCTACTAATTCTATTGTTGGATATATCGAGTTCTGTGTCATTTTCCCATACACGTGCAAGAATAACTCTAATTTTAGAGTTACGATGACCTGCCCAAAATCCGAGACTAGTCCTGCATAATAGCCCATATTTATCAAATATCCAGAGTGAATAAATATTCATGAAGAAACATTGTCTACTGATCCTACAGAACAAGGTATATGTCAATGTACTAACAATATTTATAAATAATATAAAGCCCTAAAGTTAAAGATTCATTCTGGGCAATATATTATATCCCTCCCATTGAGTGACTGTAAGAAGATTAAAAGATGATTCAAAAAGCAGGATAATAAGTCATCTAAACAGAAGTATTCTGATCCCCAATTTGGAAGTAACAATCTAACAAGGTGGCAAGAGAATATGTCTTAACAATCTTCACCTGTTTTCTATATCATTCCCTCCAGCTGGAAGAGCAAATGGCTGTAGTACTTGAGGGAGAGCAACATCCTTGTGTGGAATGAATCCAACATCATAGCTGGGGGAACACACTGCTCGAATGGAATTCTTTACAAGAAATGGAAGTCCTTCTGTTGCCCTTACACCAACATCATGGCAAGTGACAAAGAAGTGGTCAGCACCTAAGGTTCTGTTCCAATAAGGATATTTGGCTATTAAGCTCTCCATGTAATTTTGGACAATTACAGTCATATTCTCATACGATGTGCCCTGCGTAATATACAAGAACGAGAACACAGCCCACTTAGAAGCAGACAGTTAACCATCAAGGCTTAATATAAGTTGTGCATATTCCTTTTTTTTTAACATATCATTTCCTTTTCAAGCAATGAATCCACTGTAACATAGTAACAATCATGAGCAATTATCAATTGCCAATCTGCCATCATCAAGTCGCATAGTGCATAGTTTGATCAAGAAACATAGACTCAAAATAAGGTATGCAAGTGAACACGCAAAGAAGAAAATATAGTAAGCATAGACATGCAGTAAAAGGCAGAAAAAACAGAGCACCACTGTATACAAACACAAAGAAGGGAACTCTCAAGCGAAAACTAAGTTCAGGGCATATAAGGGAAGGCATTAATAAACAAAACATATGCGTAAGTTTACATTAAAAAAGATAGAAACATAAGTAAGATCTGCTCATCTTCCACAATAACTTAACTTTCGAAGGTCACAATTCATAAAAGTACTCTCAAACATGAAAATCCACTCCCTGATTCCTCAATGAAGGCAAAAAAATGATCAATCCATGCAAAAAAATCCACAACCTCCCACAGATGATAATACTTCCAACACAAACTAGCCCAGCACCACAAGATTCACCACTTACCAGTAATGCATGTGAGAAACAAAGCTCTAACTCTACAGTCTCCCCACTCCAAATACACAAGTTGATCCTTAAAAGTATAAAATGGCCAGGCCAATGCATAAGGCTCCCACCTGGTGGGATCTCGGTGGGAAGGGTAGATGTAGGCAGACTTCCAGGATTTTAACATGTGAAATCCAAATCACAAGGCAACAAGCTATTGTTGTGCCGAGGCTCACCCTCTAAAGGTATAAATTACCAGCAACAAAACAACTGGTACCAACACAACAACCTAATGCCACATTACCCTCTAAGATCTCAACTATGCTACAAAGTGCCACACACATTACTTAATAAAAAAAATGCATAAAAAAAAAAACAGAAAAAACAGTGTGCAGAATGATAGTACCTTGCCACGCATCTTGTGGCAGGAGATGGGAATGAAGAAGAGGTGGGCCTGATCCGGATCTAGGGTGCGGAACCTGCTCTCTCGAATGTTCTGGAAGAAATAGCCCTCACTCGCGTATTTCCCAGTGAGTTTCCTTGGCGTCTGGTAGAACGTCTTGGGATCCCCATCAGGGTATATGTAAACCTTGAACTTCTCCAGCATCTCCTCGTAGTTCATCTTGAACACGCGCGGCGAGTGGTATGTGTCGGAGAACTCCTCTGCTTCTTCTTCTTCTTCCCCAACTTCCTCTTTCGCCGTTTTCCCCACATCGTTTTCTTCATTCACTTTGGGATCTACAAGCTTCGCAACAGACACCTTCCAAACAGAATAGAAACAAAAGGGGATTAAAGGGTAATTAAAAAAATTCGATTTTTGTGCTGAAAATGTCGAAATTTGGAAAGTGGGGGTACCTGAGGGGAAGGGGTGGAGTAGTTGAGGGAGAGGAAGGTGAAGGAGAGGAGGGTGAGGACAGCGAGGGTGAGGAGTGAGCCCCGCAGGGAGAAGAGGCCGCCGTGAGGGGAGGACGACGACTGTTGCTGTGTTTGCTTCCCGGAAGAACTCATCAGCAATGGATTCAGCCTCAGATGATGATAATGATGATGGTGTGATGTGAAACTGTTTTGATTTTGGTGGGTTTTTGAGTTTGAGTCGAAGAGAGTGCAGCAGATAGATGGTATGGGCTTGTTTATGGCGTGAATCTGTGTGATGATGTGAGACTTGCAATCCCGAATCCTTTTCTGTTCTATTTCACCCCTGTTCTCTGACCCAGGCTGCTCTGCTGTGCTGGCTTCATGTTGCTTTCGGATTTCCTTATTTCCTATTAAAGTCTGAAGTCTCACTTTGCTCCTCAAATTATAACCGTACTTTGCCTTATTTCTTAAAATTTTAGAATTAATTCTTTAATTTTTAAAATTTTAAAATTAATTTTTTAGTTTTTGAAATTATATTTTATAGATTATTTTAATATTTGATCAAATAAACATTAGCTAATTGTCATTACATTTTACTGACATAACATGTCATGCCAGATATCCTTTCTATCATTTTTTCTTTGACCACATTATTTAACTTCTTAACAATGATTAACTAGATTAAATCAAAAATTAAAATTCATAAATTATAAAATCTAAAGTCCACTTATTTAAGAGCTTGTTTAGATGTGTTTTTTTAATAAATTTTTTTTTTGTGTTTTTCGGTATGCTTGGATAATTTTTTAAAGTAAAAGCAAAATCATTAGAAAAAATCAAAAATGATTTTTTTATATAACATAAAAAAGATGTTTGACAATAAATAAATATATTTTAATATTACATCCAAACATAAATTGATATTACATCCAAATATAAATTAACTTTTACTTTTTCAAAAAATATTCATTAAAAAAATCAATTAAAAAAATATCTTATATGAGAAACATATCCAAACGAGCCCTTAGTGGAATTAAATAATTAAAATAAAAAATCATGTGTTTCTCATCCATTCCATGTTCTTTAATATCCTAAGGTATTTTTGATTGAGAAAAAAAAAATTGGGTTGAAAATTTTCATAGAATAATTTTACACATAGAATTTATTCATTATATTTATTTATAAACTCTTACATAAGAATTCCTCTTCCTTTATATATATATATACTAAAAAAAACTATTTTCAATAATACATAATAAAATATACTTTACAATGTCATTAGAAATGAAGAAAATGTATATAATTCGGCTTTATAAACTTCTTGTTGCTAAGTTGTGAGTGTAATACCTGTTTTGTCACGACTCGATTTAGGCGCGTGAGGACGCGTGAAGTTCTATTTAAGCCTCGTAACCTAAGTGTTCTCTATATGCACGCTTATAAAAATTATTCAAAACACATTTTCATTTTCTATATACAAATCACCTGTTTATTAAATCATACTAGTCTAGGTTGAAATTTCATAACTCAAACTCTATAGTCTATAAGTCATAATACAAAATATATATGTATAAAGCTACTCTTGATTTGAAATATCCATAAATGCTAAAATTTTTAATACAAACTAAAATAGTGTTCTAATATGCAAAAATATAAACATGCTATATAGTTTGGGATCCTGCCATATCCTAGAGCACTAGATAAACTATAAATACTTCACCCAAGTAAAGCTTACCATCGAAACTTTAGTCCTCCTGAGAAGGATGTTGACTTGGAAAAATCGGACAACATTCTATCTATAAAACAGGAGAAATGAGAAGGGTGAGTTTTATGCAAAACTCTAGTGAATCAAACTAACCCCCTTAAATGGGACATCAAAGAAGTAATGCATGAAGTCATACTAACATCCATAATACTCAAAAATGATACATAATCAAGTATACATATATATTATATATATACATTTTCAATTTATCATTTCTTATCTGAAATCATATAAGCTCATAATGTAATAGCTCCTAGTGTAATAGCTTATAAATAGTAATCTCTTATCTGAAATATCATAATAATAGTCTCTAATCTAAGATTTGTCTAATCTAATATCATAACAATAAGTCTCTGATATGTGGGTTCTCTAGAACCCAAATGGGCACCTAACTAGGTTTTAGTTTCTTATCTGAGATTGCCATTAGAGTAACTTGGTACCAAGTTAATGATCATGTAGCGTTAACTCACTGCGTTTCTATAGCTATTATCTAAACTAGTCTATTCATAAATCAAGCAAATCTGAAACTTTTAAGGTCTCTAGTACTCTAGCGCTTGAATCCCTATAACTCTAACAGTTTGACCTTAGCATAACTGTAACTATGAAATCATACATGGTGATCTAAAGTCCATAAAATATGTATCCGCCAATGTCTGAATCATACGAAGGTTTGTGCTTTAAATCCTTTTATGTTTGAATTTCTAGATTATTTCTCATTAACAGTAACTCATGGTACTCTGAGACTTCGAATCCACCTAATTCTAAGTCTAACCTTAGCATAATTGTGGCTATGGAATCATGTCCAAGGTATCACCCTTTGTAGACATTTGCGACTCCATACCTCCAGAGTATGTAGCCATCAACTATTTTGAATGTCATGAAGATTCAAGCTCTAAAACCTCTTAATTGATTATCTAACTCACATTTCAAACTATCAAGCTTTTTATAAACTACATTTCCAAGTCTTTTTCTCTAAGCTTCATATTTGATTATAAAACCATATCATATATATCAACCTCTAGAATCCATTGAAACAATCATAAAAGTCTCTAACAATTACATATACCATCTATTCTGCATAAAATTAATATAACAAACATGGTTCCATGAGTTTTCTAAAATATAGTGCATGCTATTCAGAAAACCATAATTTCATAAATCAATATAAACTTCAAATATTATACAGAAGTCTATAAAATCATACTTTAAATCATAGATTCACAAAAAATAACTTTAATGGATAACATAGAGATCACAAGTGCGAACCCACTCACCTAGAAAGGCGAACAGTGAAAGATCTACTAAGGAACTTTGAAGCATAGATAACACCACTATCTTACATGAAAATAGTAGAACTCTAGTTAACCTCTAAAACCTCTAAATACCCAAGAATCTATCACTAACAACGTAGAAAGCTCCTCTTGCTTGAAAAGCATAGGGAACCCCTCTAAGCAAGGGAAACTCAAAGGAAATAAAGCAATACTAGCAAGATAACATACCTTTAAGCTTAAATGATGGAAGATTCCAAGTTAAACTTGAAGGAATTGGAAGAAAATGGAGTTTTATGAGTGAAACGGGGTTGGAAGAAGTGTTTTAGGAGTTGAGAGGAGTTTGGGGAATGTGGGTGTGTTTGGAATGGTCTGACCCAAAATGGGGGTTTTTATAAAATTGTTGACCGTTGCAGCACTCATGCAGCACTCACCAAAGAGCATAAAATTGTCCCATACACCGCCTTACTATTCCCTGCTGCTATAGCACTCTCAAAATGGTCTTTCACTTATTTATTCTCCATTAACTTTAAAACATAAATGTAAATAAGAAAATACCCTATTTGGATTCAAATAAAATATCATAAAAATCAAAATCCCAACAAATCAAAATCTAATTTTTGGGTTTTAGTTCAAATTCGAAAATTTTGAAGATTTTATAAACTTTTGGGCTAAAAACGAAATGTTTAAAGATTTCATAAAATTCATTAAAAATCACTTTTTAAATTATTTTTCTCTAGGGAGCAATTACCGATTTTTGATCCAAAAAAAATGGTTCAATTATATCACCCTCTAAGCGTGTAGAGTCAGACTTAGTGAAATTTAAGACCTGAAATAAGATAAGGGTAACTAGCACCCTTCCTAGTTCAAAAAATTTTCTAACCTTGTTATTTAAAACTAGGGTATTACACAACGTCTAAATCTAAAAACACATAAGGATGTTCATAACTCTAAAATAATTACATAATCTTAATATAAATGCATAGCTCAAATCCTACCTGCACAAATATTGGAGTACTCTAATATAACATGACCCTAAACTAAGTTTTACTATAAAGTAAAGCTCACTCCTGGAAATAGGCGCGTCTCCTGAAGCGGTGTTTGAGAAAACGAACCTACAACTATAAGGAGAAAAAGGAAATAGGTGAGTCAATAGATTCAATGAATGGATTTTCATTCACAACCCATATAGGACAACGACTATATATATATGCAGCTGGCAAAAATATTTTTAATATTTACATACATAACGATTATGGGGAAAAACATTTACAATTCCATAATTAACAAGCCATGTAAACTTTCAAAGCGATATAAATTAATCTAAGGGAATTAGGAAGAAACAAAATTCTAAGCAAGTTATAAAAATATGATACTTAATCCCTCGAGAACTTGAACATCTCTCTTAATAGCAACGTCCTCACAAACCACGTCCCTTGTGGACAAGCTATGAGCACCTAACTAGGTCATCTCTTCTCTGGGTAAAAGGGTGATTGTCCCTCGTGGAAAATATGGTATACCAAGTTTAGCGAGAATATTGCCGTTAACTCACAATTTCTTCTCTAATTCATATTTCAAAACTAACTTGATTATATTAAATGATCTAAAACTCTTAAAGCTCTAAAACTCTAAAAGCTTTGGATTCATTTAACTCTAACAATCTTTTACTATAATTGTGGCTATGAAATCATGCCCAATGGATTACAGCTTATAGGCGTCACGATTTCATCAAAAGCCTACAGAACATGTATTTGAAGATATTATAAATCATATTGAATTTCATACTCTTTAATATCATAAAATTGAAATCCCAAAACCATATCTCTAAACACACTTTCATAAACTTGATAACTCTAATATTATATTTCAAACAACGTGGTTCATAATTATGATAACTCAGAAATCATAATAACATATTTGTTCATGAAGATAAATCATACTTTGCTCTATATCTATTCATTATAACTCAACTTGATATTCTAAAAACTTTCTAAAATCCCTTGAAAATGTGGTAATATCATAAAACCATAAAACGCATTTGACAACTTTAGTAAACTTGTTAAATCATATATTTTCTAATGAATTCTTTCATGTCATACAACCATCAATCATGGTCTCATGGTTTTCTTAAACATATTTTTCATGCTATCATCATAAATTATAGTTTTTGATAGTTTTGCTATTACTTGCAAAATCATCACTACTAGAAAAAATGTTGTTACAGATGGATTTTACGTGTTACCAACGAAATATCGTTCGACAAATTTTTTGACGGATTTTGTCTACCGAAAATAATGTAGTCGGAAATCATTATCGATGAACAAAATCCATTGATAAAATTTTTTGAGATTTCCGACGGATTTTTATTATAAAAATCAATCGATAATGAGTTGGACAAATTCGCCAACAAATTCGTCAAGGTTTAGGTATCACTACATATTTTATTTAATTACCGATGAATTTTTTCATCGGTAATTTAGTAATTTAAAATTTCCTGAGGGAAAAATCCGTCAGTAAGTATTGGATTATGTAATTTTTTAAATATTTATTTATGAGAAAAATCCATCATAAGTATTGGATTTTGTAATTTTTAAAATTATTTATTTCTAACGGAAAAATCTTCAGTAATTATTGGAAAATCCTAAATTTTTTCCTTACTTTGCCAAAAAAATCTGTCAATAATTAATTTTTTTAATTAATATTCTGTAATTTGTGTGTTTCTTGATCATTTAAGAGTTTATTTTTTACTTAAATCTAATTATAAATATATAAATGTGTAATAATGAAAAATTATAAAAAATTCAAAAATAATAATAAACACAACAAATTTTACTTCCAAATGTAAAATAGATAAAAGTGACAGAAAGTGTACAAACATAAATATAAAAATTCAACATATAACAAAGAAAGAAAAACAATAACTCAAATTATCTTCAACGGCGCTCTCTTCATCTTTCTCTTGCATACGATGAAGTTCTGTTGAGTAGGTGAACTGCTCGCGGACTTCATCATCTTCGATAGTAGACCTAGCGCCTGATGCCCAAGTGACAGAGGTACAAGACAAACTACTCATGTAAAATGATCACATGCCATAGATGCGGTTCTTATAAGGGCCACCAATTACCTCTTGCTACAATTGGTCTTCATCAATCGATACACTCCTCACCAGCTTTCTACTCAGATTGTCGTAGCCTCCTGATAGCGCTGCTCATAAATATGCTATAACAAAATAAAATTAATTAAACCTCTATCAAATATATGAAATAATAAATTAAATATATATAAAAATAAAAAGTGCTCAAAACATATATACCTTTACAACTGTTTGCTCATTCATAAATTGTATTGTCTGACAAGTTACCCTTACAATGATTATTTTTAAAAATGAGAATTCATAAAAAGCTTACGAATAATCTTTTTAACTAATAAAAAGGAGATCCATTGAAATAGTGATTTTTCTTTTCATCAACAGAGTAGTGGTTCTCAACTACTTCATAGGCTTTAATTAAGTTGAATCACATTAATTACTAATTATATCATTTATTTTTATACTTTTACATATTTATTTTTGTGCAACTTTATTTTTATCTTTGGGGTTGTCATTTTATAACAAGATTAGAGTAAGATGATAAGAGAAAAACAAAATTAAATGAAAGTGACATGTAATTCGCCACATCCAATTTTTGTGTTGCAAGGATGAATTTACTTTACTTTGTTCACCCAAAAAAGAGAATGAATTTAACGTAACTTTTTGGTACTAAAAATAATATTTCTCTAAAATTAATCTACACACAAACTTAAGATGGAGGCTTAGTTATATGTAAGCTATACTCACTTTCCATGAAAAGGAGACATGCTGGTGAAGAAGACTCTAGTTTTCTTTGGGTCCATGTTCAACCTCACCCATCTAAGCATACTTTTCATAGCCATACAATAAGTATCCTCTGTTGGGAGCTCCACAATATCTTTCACTTCCTTATCAAAAGATCCAAGCCTAAAAATTTGACAAGAGATCAACAAGCATAAATTGAATTTGTGCCATAAATGGATACAATCACCTTCTCACAAAGAAAAGAAATGGAAAAAAGGAATAAATAAAAATACAAAATGATATGAGCAATTCGAACTTGCAGCATAAAGTCATTTTGAAGAATATGCTTTACACCATGCAATTCAAATGCCACAGCATAAGCATTCCTTTACTCAACAGATAATTAAAGCAGTGGAAGTTAAGAACCATCAGTACTGAAAATCAGTCAACAATAAGCAATGAAAAATAAATATTTCAAATGACGAATCCAATTGTAATACTCACATGTCAAGCACCCATCCAAAAGCTTTATTAGTCTCTGGATCATCTTTCATTCTCAGTGAAATATTCATCCATGTAGGAGCAATTTCCTCCATCAAGGACTAATGATAAAGAAAACTCAATGCATTAAGTAAGACTACATTATTTGATCATATCACATAATTTGACACCATCAATCCTATACCCATAGCAAAAACAAAGAATGGATAACTAAGAGTGTTTGGTTGGTTTTCATTTCACTTCTCACATAATTTGTCTTCACAAAGAAAAGACAGTTATGTTTTCATGTTTTAACATAAAAAATCTTGAAAACAAGGTAGCATTTTCATGATCATTAACCGAAAAAAAAGAGAAGAACATAACAAATGAAATGTAACACAAATAACAAATCAAACAACATCTAAATTTACAGTTAGATAGTCATCGAACATCTACCAGATTCAAGGCCCCACAGCCCTCTTCTTGAACACATTAGCAGCTGACATTGCATAAGAGGCAGAGAAAAGGAAACAAAAATAATGAGCTAAACAGAAACCAGAGGAAATGAAATAACTAACTAGCATAAAACCTTTCGGTGAGGTTCCTGAGTGCATTAGCAGCACGTTTTTCCTCTCTGAATTGAACAAAAACATTACCCACCTGACAACAAATTAAACCAAATAAAAAAAAACCCAACCATCAAAAAATTAAGAAAGAAAGAAAAACCAAACGCAAACCTCAAAACCAAATACTAAAAACTCACAAACAAAATGTAGAAAACCCTATAATTCAACATGACAATTCATCACCCACCTAACAACAAATCAAAAACAAATTCCAAACCTCAATATCTAAATTCCTCAATTTCTTTCTTCAAATCAGTGCAATTCAACAAAATAAAAAAGCAAACCTCATAACCAAATTTCAAATCTCAATAAATAAATAAACCACAAAAGAAAACCCTACAAATCAACAATAACAACATCACACACTAGACAACAAATCCCTAAAAGAATGAATCATACTCGTGGCGTAGAGAAAAAGAAAAAGAAACTGTAGTAGAAAGGAGGTGCCATGTGATTGCGCAATAGGCTTACTGACGCGGCGGTCTTCCTGTTCGTGCACGCGGCGGTGGTGGTTCGCCGTTCATTGTTGGCTAGCGGAGGTGGTGGTTCGGGCTTCCTGTGCGCGGAAAATCTCCGATCTCGTGTGCGAGGCAGTCATTCTGTGCAAGGCGGGGGGTGTGGCGTCTTCTCTGACTGGGGGCAGCAACACGGTGGTCTTCGATCTCGCATCCTCGCTTCTCGATCTACTCTCATTCGGGTTCTGTGAGCGAGGTTCGTCTCGGCTTCGAGGCGGCACAAGGCTTGCTTCGCGGAGGGGGGTGGCGCAGCCTCCTTCTACATAGAGAGGGAGAGTGTGTGTGTGTGTGTTGAGTAGGAAGGAGGGGGCTGGTGCAGCAAGGTAGGGGGAGGCGCTGTCGGTGGTGGTCGGAGAGGGAGGGGCGGCCGGCAGCATTCTGGGAAGAAAGGGGCGATGCTTCCTTTTAAGAGAGAGAGAGAGAGAGAGAGAGTGTGTGTGTGTGTTGAAAAGGGGGAGAGAAATAATGAATGGATGAAAAACTGAAACAACCTATCATTTTGTGTTACTGATGGAAATTTGAATTGCCGACGAAAAGTCAGTAACTAAGAAGCTATTTCTAGAATTTTTGTTCCTGACGGATTTTTTGTCGATAATATTAATTTTTTTTAAAAAATAATTCTAATTAGTTCCTGACGGAAAATTCCAATAAAATTAAATTTTATTTTAAAACAAAAATTCAATTAGTTACTGATGAAAAAATTCGTCGGTAATGTGCGAGCCATATTGGTGCTATTAGGCGCAAAGCTTAAAAAATTATTAATGAAACTGAAATCCAAAAAAAAAAAAATTTCTCGAATTTCACACTTTCTGTCGGTAAATCGTAATTAACCAAAAAATTTGTCAGTAAAATCCGTCGATAACTCTCTGTTTCTTATAGTGCATGTCTATACACATTTTCATCTCCAACTTCATGTTTAACAAACATAATGCATAAACATACTCATAATGACTGCAAATAAGATTATGAGTTAACCGTTTGAGGAATGTGTGGGTACCATCAATTTGATCTTGAAAGTTTGGGATGACATCAACAACTCCCATAGAGCAATATAAACACGTGAATAATCTTTAAAAACCTCTAGACTATTCTAAATCAACTCTAAGAATATTAGGGACGCTCCTACTTGACAATAACAATGAAATAACAACACCCATAACCTAGAAGAGGAAGAGAAGGGAGGAATCTAACATAAAACATAGACAAACATTTACCTTAGAGCTTGGATGAGCTGAGATTGAGAGGAGATGAGAGTAGGGAGGTAGAAGAGCAATGGAACTTAGGGTTGTTAGAGTTTGGGGCAAAAATTTGAGTGAAATGGGTATTTATAGGGTGGGGGTCTCATTAAACAAAACTATGTCATTTTGCGTTCAACATGAGGGATATCGCTATAATGGTCGAGAGACCTTGAAACCCTCAGGTGAACATATGACCGCTATGGCGGTCGATCGTGACCTCAAAACTACACCTCCGCTATAGTTGTCCTGGACATCACGGTCACCACGAGGCAAGAATGGTGTCCTTGCCCCTACCATCGCTTGTTAAGAAATACTTGCTCTAAATACTAAGGGTCTCCATGCATCCTGGGCCTCCCCAACAACATGGGTGGGCCCTGGGACCCTAAGGTCATCCTAACCTTCTAGGGGCATGTGGGCCTAGGTATTATAGCTTAACAGGGTTGTGTGAGCACTTTGGGTTAGGCTATATGCCTGTAAAATTGGATCTCGATTTGGGTTCAGGTTCAAACTTAGATTATAGAAATTGGGCTCAATTACCTCATGAGCTTGTATTCATGGGCCATAACAATTATGTATATATATGATATGAGTTTGCTCCTAAAGTGAGAAGGTTGGTAAAGTACACAAGTGAGGGTTAATCACTCTTAGATCATTTAGTGAGATCTACATATGATGCACATATGATAGAAGTTAGGTAGCGTTTGGTAATTGTCTTTAGGACAAAAATACGAAGACATTGGAGGTTTTCTTGACAGAAATATAAAAAATTTATGTACCTCAAAAAATGAAGGGCAGGATAGGAAATGGAGATAGAAATTTAATTTTTTTTCCAATAATACCCTATACATATTTAATATTTTCCAATGTGTCCTCAAGCCCATGGACGATCAGATAACAATATATAATGTCTTTTTAATATGTATTTGTTGTATTGTTCAGTGTTTCCAAACAAAATATGAAAATAGTTATCATGTCTTATATTCTATAACCAACACGATACAAAGATAATATTTTTTATGTCTTCTTTCTCCTGTCTTTACTTTCTGTTAGAGACAATTACCAAACGCTATCTTATTGATCAGGGTGAGTATCTCCTCACTTATGTACTTTCAATCTTCATTTTAGAGTAATAAAATCCATATCCATATATATATATATATATATAATAAATAACAAAAATAATAAATGCATAAATAATACAATAAAAATTGCATAAGAATTCTCATATTTATCCTCCATCACTACAATTATATATTGTGCCATCTCGTATTGTGCTTTAGCATTTTCCAAGCGATAACAATCTTAAAATTGAATCAAAGTTTTCTTCATAATTATTTTCTCTCTTTTGTTTTTGTTAAGAGTTTAATTTCATTTTTTTTTTGGTCTATAAAGAGTTTAATTTTTATATACTCATAGTGTAAAATATTTTTATATTATCATTTAATTATATATTATCATATCAATAAAAATTATTAAATTTCATACTCATTACTTGAAGAATCATACAAATAAAATGATTTAGTTTAATAACATTGTATAGAAATTGGTCTTTAACCCGATAAATTTGATATATTTTTTGTCTTCCTAATCCTAAAAAGGTAAAAGGAAAGAAAAGACAAAGGCTTAACGGTCAGGTGAATTCAAAACACTTCAACAACGGTCGCCGAGTTCAAATTCGAATGCTCCTGTTCCTCACCGAAGTTGGAAGAACCGAAGAAGCACTCTAATCTCTGAACTTTTCTTTCTGCTACAAACACCGCTCTTTCTCTCTCAGACTTCTTTTTCATTGTAAAGACTCAATCGTTTACATGGATCCCACCCAATCGAACGATTTTCAGCAACACCAACAAACCCTAGTCACAGAACATAAAGATTCTGTGATGGAAGATGCCCAACAGTCCCTCTTCGATTCCATGGTTTGCGATTCCAGTTCAAGATTGATCCCAACTGGGTTCACCAGACCTCACAACGCCGGTTAGAATCTTTGAAATCTCGCATTTTTAGCCTTTTCTTTTTTTTTGTCATGCTTAGGGTTTTTTTTTTTTCAGGAGTGAGTGAGAGACAAATAGATTAAGAGGTTCCGATTTCACTCATTTTATGTAAAATTGCAGTCTTTTTTAGCTTTTCCTACTCATTTTATGTAAAATTGCAGTCTTTTTTAGCTTTTCCTTTTCCCAACTACGTTTTAAAAAAATGGGTTTGATCTGATTTCACGGACAAACACATCAAGAAGTTGTTCTCATGTTCTGTTTCCTCTTTATGTCTACATACAAATGTTGGCTAGAAATTTATAATTAGGAGTTAATTGGGTTTCAAGAATTCTGGTGCTGTATTAAGTGATGTTAAATTGTGAGTATAATAGACTAGTCTGAAAGTGTAACACTAATCTGAGTGGAAATGTATTTTAAACTAACTTTTTGAACTTTCAGTGAAGTTTCTTGAAAAATCAAACATTGTGTTCCAAGAATTAAGGATTTGTGGTTATTTGGAGGATCAATTGTTTACTTTTAATATCATTTGGTCTGAAGCAGAAGAGGATTATGTCATGTTTGTGAATGCGGGAGGGGATGCTTTTAATGAAGCAGATGGTGGAATAACTTTCCTGGGTGACACCTTTTTTGACGGTGGGAACGTTTTACGTACCAGTGAGCAAATAGTTGAGGGTGGAGATTACCCATTTATCTATCAATCAGCTCGGTTGGGAAGTTTTTGTTATAGATTTGATAATATTCCTCCTGGAGACTATGTTGTTGATCTTCATTTTGTGGAGATCATTAATACAAATGGGCCAAAAGGAATGAGGGTATTCAATGTATACATCCAAGAAGAAAAGGCAAGTTTTTCCCACAAAAGAGAATTATATTTCTATGCATATTTGACATTTATATGATGAAAAGCTCAAACTCCTTTCTATTGAAACAATATGGCAGGTTCTATCTGAATTGGATATCTTTGCGGTTGTTGGAGCCAATAAGCCACTACAGCTGATTGACTCAAGGGTTTCTGTGAAGGATGATGGGGTAATTCTCATAAGATTTGAAAGTATAAATGGAAGCCCTGTCATCAGTGGGATTTTCGTTAGGAGAGCAGCAATGTCGTCAGGTACTTTATTTCAGTTTACTGTGCTCGATTAATTTCCAAGTGGCATATCTGTTATACTCAACAACTTGCCGTCTACTTTGTCCTTGATTTTAAACAGCTCCACAAGTGACAAGTGATTACATTAAATGTAACTACTGTGCAGCGCAAATTGAAATTCCTTCATCACAGGTTAGACATGCATCCTAGTTTATAAGTGGCAGTGAAGTGTGAAGTGCCATAGACGCATAACATTTTGCTTTTCTTGCTTTTCATTGTAATGTTTCAGGCGAAAGCTATGCAGATGAAATCTACTGCGAAGTATGAGAATAAGATAAAAGAGCTTACAATGCAGTGTGAGCTCAAGACAAAAGAATGCTACGAGGCATGGATGTCATTAACTGCAGCCAATGAGCAATTGGAAGCAGTCCAGATGGAGCTTGATAAAGTGACATTTAAGTCGCTCACTATTGGTATATGTTTTGCAGGGTTTTCCTTAAATTGAAGTCTTTAAGAAACTTGTTTCAAGTTGGTTAATGAAATTCATTCACTTGAGTATGTAGGAGCTTAAAGATCTGATTATTTCATATGCTATATGTAAGCTAATGGTTTTACTAAATGTAATGAAATTGCAATGTGCCTATAAATCAAAGCTACCACCTTATTAAATTTGCTTTGGGTCCTAGGTTGCATTTCCTAATTTTACTGTCAATTTGCTTGTAGATCAAACTATGGAGAAACAAGCTGAAAACCTGAGGAGCATTTCTAGCAGATATGAGCTTGATAAGAAGAAATGGACAGAAGCAATTAACACTTTACAGGAAAAAATAAAGGTAAATGATCAAAATTCAGGAAAGAGTTATACTTATGGGTTTCTTTTTGTTATTGTTCTCAGAATTGCATTTTAAGAGTATCTGGCACCTAATTGGTTTTGTAGTTGATGAAGAATGATTATTCTCAACTTTCCCTAGAAGCGCATGAATGTGTTGATTCAATCCCAGAATTAACTAAGATGGTTTTTGCAGTTCAGGAATTGGGTATGCCTGAGTAACATTATTTATTCTCCATTTTGCTTGAAGAGTTGAGTTGCAATTAAATTTTGGATTTTGAAATATTTCAATTCATTTTAAGGGACTGAAAACTGCTTTTTGCAGTTAAGCAGTGTGAAGATCTCAAAGTGAAGTACAACGAAGAGATGATACAGAGAAAGAAGCTCTTCAATGAAGTTCAAGAGGCTAAAGGTATATTCTAGTTCTACATGGTATAAGTGGACTTTGTTCCCATTTGAAGCGTATTATAAGTCAAAGGCACTAATGCAATTCTGTCATGAATAATAGGGAACATCAGGGTTTTCTGCCGTTGCCGTCCATTGAATAAGGCTGAAATATCAGCTGGGTGTACTACAGTTGTGGATTTTGATGCAGCAAAGGATGGATGCCTTGGAGTTTTCACAAGTGGCTCCACAAAAAAACCATTCAGATTTGACAGAGTTTATACACCAAAAGATGATCAAGGTATATGTGTATTGTTTATGCAAAAAAAATTATTCTTTAATGACCATACTTGTTTTTGTATTTAGTACAAGATTCATAATTTTGGAAGTTTCTAAATGATGGTGTTTGCTTTGTTTTAACAGTTGATGTTTTTGCTGATGCCTCATCAATGGTAATCTCTGTGCTGGATGGCTACAATGTTTGCATCTTTGCTTATGGGCAAACAGGAACAGGAAAGACATTTACCATGGAGGGAACAGAGCTGAATAGAGGAGTAAATTATAGGACTCTTGAGCTCTTGTTTAAAATTAGCAAGGAAAGGAGTGATACATTTGCATACGACATATCTGTTAGTGTGCTTGAGGTTTATAATGAACAAATCAGAGACCTATTGGCTACAGGACCAACATCAAAAAGGTATATTCTATTGGCTATAATAATGCTTTTCAAGAATGTTAAAGTGCAATAATCAATAACTGTCTGAACAGAAAATTCAAGTAGATGGAATGATTTCTCTCGAAATGGTTGTCAGGTTGGAGATAAAACAAGCCTCTGAAGGATTTCATCACGTTCCTGGTGTTGTAGAAGCCAAGGTTGATAACATTAAGGAGGTTTGGGATGTACTGCAGGCTGGAAGTAATGCTAGAGCAGTGGGAAGTAATAACGTTAATGAGCACAGTAGTCGATCTCACTGGTACCAAACTCTTGCATTCCTCTTTCTTTACTATAAGAAGCTTTACTATATGTCTAAAACCTCTTCATCAACAAGAGTTTTCTTTTCTAAACTTGTAATAATCCCTTGTTTCTTTTTCAGCATGCTTTGTATAATGGTAAAGGCTAAAAATTTGATGAATGGTGAGTGTACCAAGAGCAAGCTTTGGCTTGTGGATTTGGCAGGTAGTGAGAGACTTGCAAAGACTGATGTGCAAGGGGAGCGGCTCAAGGAGGCACAAAATATCAATCGATCTCTTTCAGCTCTTGGGGACGTGATATCTGCTTTAGCAGCCAAAAGTAGTCACATTCCATATAGGTATATCCACCATTCTCTTTACCTTTAGTCCACCATAATATAAATTTCAATGACGCTATTCCCCTTTGGATCTTTCAGGAACTCAAAATTGACTCATTTACTTCAAGACTCTTTAGGTATGCCTACGTAATTCACCTTTCATTTTGTTTCTTGTGCATTTTTGAGAAGTAAAACTGAGCTTCTGCAGGCATATATTGAAAATATTCCTTTGCATATATTTTGTAACATTTTGTAGGGGGTGACTCCAAAACTTTGATGTTTGTACAAATCAGTCCATCGGACCAGGACTTAGGTGAGACTCTAAGCTCGCTTAATTTTGCAACTAGAGTGAGGGGTGTTGAGTTAGGTCCTGTTAAGAAGCAAGCTGACACAGGTGAACTTCAAAAGACGAAGGCAATGGTAGGTTGCTGATCCTTACTGCAATAATACATCAATAATTATTTTCAATTTCACCATGTTCTATAAACAACTTCTCTTTTCTTCCTTTTACTCTTTGGTATAGCTTGAAAAAGCACGGAGTGAGTGCAGAATTAAAGATGAATCTATACGGAAACTAGAAGACAATTTGCATAACATGGAGGGTAAGGCCAAAGGAAAGGATAATATTCAAAGAAATCTACATGAAAAGATTAAAGAACTTGAAGGGCAGATTGAATTGAAGACATCCATGCAAAACCAGTCAGAGAAACAAATTTCTCAATTGTGTGAGAAATTGAAGGGAAAAGAAGAAACGTGCAGTAGTCTCCAACATAAGGTAAATTGCATTGTGATTTCCTTCTTTACCTGTAACATGGATTGTTTAGCATGGTTTTGGAATTGATTAGTGAGCTCTGAAATTTATAATACTTTTAACACCAAGGTCTACATATTGGTTGGCTAATTCGGTGGGCTGTATAGGAGATACCTTACAAATAAATCACAGTGACTGTTTGAGTTTTAAAATAACTAAGATTCGTGACCTTTGTTGCCGGGTCATTTGACATTGATGACTAATTAGGCACTTGCTTTGCTTCTGCTGAAAGGTCAAAGAGCTAGAGAGAAAGCTGAAAGAACAACTGCAGTCAGAGACAGCAAGTTTTCAACAGAAGGTTTGCCTTTTACTCCTTACTTTGGGAAAGCCAATTCCTCCACTCCACTATAACTCTTGGCACAACCTTAGCATGAACATCCATTATCATCTGATGAAAAAAGTTTACCCATCTTTCTTTGACTGATCATTAGTGTTGTAAACATAAAAAAGAAAAAAAAGGCTAAATCAATTCTTCTACTTAAGCAGGTTTGGGATCTAGAGAAAAAGCTGAAAGATCAGTTGCAAGGATCTGAGTCAGAAACCGCCATTTTAAAAGATAAGGTTGTGCATGGCTATGGCCTTTTTGGTATAATCATTTGTTCTACTTCATTTGATAAATGGATATAATTAGTTGCCTCTTTTTATGTTCGTTGCTTATATTCAGATCAAGGAGCTTGAGAGAAAACTGAGAGAGCAGGAACAGAGCTCAGAGTCATTGCTTCGCCAACAGGTACTTCTCAAAGAAGAATTATATTCTGTGTATTTCACGTTAGAACTTCCTTTTGATCACGGTCACATTTAGAAGCTTACCGTAGTTGTTTTAATTCACCTCACAAATGCAATATTCTCTTGATAATTTATTATATATTGAAAGAAGCTTATCAGTGCATTCATGCATCAGAGCTTGATCCTAATCAAAGAGGGATTCTTTAAAGTTAGTTTGTCTTTAAAGTAAGAAAGTAACAGTGATTTATTCTTGGATCAATAAAGGAAATTGCAGCTATACTAAATGATCAAAGGGTAGTAGAGGAGTTTCTTTCTTTATTATATACAAGCTCACTTTCTTTATTAAAAGTGATTTTGAGTGAATAGTTTTGCCTTATTGGCAGATGAAGGAACTAGAGGACAGGTACAGAGAGCGGGAGCAACAGTGGCAACAAGCTCATTGTCCTGTCGAAGCAGGAAAGGCCACACCTGACTTGGGTAAAAGCTGCATGAGGGGCGAATGTCCGAGCGAGAACGAGCCTCGCATTTTGAGGAGTTTGAACTCGGTAAACCGCAAGCTAAGTCAAGGTTCTACTTTGTCTAAAGGGAATGACTCTACTCATCAGATGAGAGGTAAAAGAGAGTTCAGAAGCAATGAAGCAGAGAACAGCTATGTCAACTCTTTACACGATAGAAAAGTGGCAAGGAAATCTGATCCACCCAAGATAGGAGGAAGGGTTGTGAGGCCAACAGCAACAAAGCCATTCGTTGCTGCTACTCAAGTTCCAGTGTCTCACAAGAGAGCTAGCACTAGTAGAGATCAAGCTCAAGGAATTAGAGAGAGGGAAAGTAAGAAGAAAATTTGGTCAAGATAGGATATAACTCAAAAGGAGTATGCTCGCTCCTGTAACAATTGGATATTATTTGTGTGTATTCTTTTTTTTTTTTTCTATGTAGAAATATTTCTCTTGTGGTTAAAGATTGAGTTCAAATTATATTTGTTATTTTTTTTTATAATTTTATTTTTAAAGAAATCGAACCTGTGGCTTGATTGTAGTTATTTATTGCCAAAGAAAGGTTGGTTATTGTGATTATTAGTTGGTGGATTGTTAAGTAGACCCTAAATTGGAGCAAGCCTTTTGATCAACCTAAACTTTTAACCAGAATCAAGGGACATTGTTACCCTTATATAAAAATGAGGAGGAAATTAACATTCCAAGTTGGGCTTGTACTTTTCTCTCAATGTTAGAATTTTGTTTCAATGACTGGAGATTCGGGCCCTTAGATTGGGTCCCTACAAGCCCATCTTGGAGCCCATTAGAATTGGACCTGATAGAAGTTGCCTATAATAGTATCCTTGTATAAAATGATAGTTGGCCAAAAATAATGATGGCACAGAACCCAAAAAATGTAAAATGATGGTATTGGTGAAATTTAGCATGTATTTCAAATTTTCAATATATAATATAAATATAAGACATTGTTTGAATACTTTTTTTTTTGGAATTGATTGCTGCCAGTGCGCTTAATGATCTTTTTTTATAAAGGGTTTATAATAGAATGTAATAATGTTGTTTGATACATATGATTGACATACATCACTTGATGTTGGTTGTTACCAATAACTTAATAAAATTCGGAAATACCTATTTTTGTCTTAAGAATTTCTCGTTTAATTTTGGACAGAGATCAACGTTTAGATAAAATCCTTTCCTAAAGTGATGATTCCGAATTCAAAGTATCTGAGGTTGCATGTAAAGGGTCATAGTCTCTACATTCAAAGCTACTAACTACTTTTTGTTAAATTTTGAATAAACATTAGAAAAATATAAACCTAATCTAATTAATGGAACTTAACAAAAAGAAACCGACAACCACTTCATTACCAAAAGGAAAGAATAAGAAATTGATTTAATTTTAATATACATAAAAGAATTATATATTATCATGTTGGATAAGTTATTGTAATTGACTTTTACACTCATGACATAAGAGGTAATATAAGATGATGATCGTTCATGTTATTGGACATGGTGAAATTGGAGGGAAAAAAAAGTGAGATTTAAGGTATGATCTAATATTTGATATGAGTGAAATGTGATTGAAAAAGGAACCTAAGAATCATTTATGAAGAAAAGGTTAGAAGATGGTAAGGAGAAGGAGAGAGGAAGGGAAAATATAATGGAAAGAAGCACGTGGACAAAAGGACAATAAGTGAAATGATAGGGGTGGCTGGAGGACCTATACTCCAAAGCCAGTGACCATAAGAGTGCAACAAGACAAAAATGTTGACGAACGAAAGCATTGTTCTCGTTTTAGGGTGGGAATGGCGATGGATATAGATAGAGATAACCTAGCCTAGCTAGCAAGAGAAACTTTTGACACACACTAAAATCGAAAATTAAATTTATTTATAAAATTATAGGACAGATAAAAAATATATTTATTTCTTTTGTTGTCAACAAAATATGTTTATTTCTTAAAAATGGCGAATTAACATTCTGGATGTTGTATTGATGTTATAGGTTTTTAAAAAAGTGTCCTTATCACTAAAAATAACTTTTATACTTGCTAAGTGATGAATTGAATAGTTTACCTACGAATTTCTCGAAGAAAGAAGTCCCTCTCTGTTCCTATCCATATTTACAAACGGTTAATCACACACCGTGTGATGGTTGTGCCATGTGATTATGGCATGTCTGGCTTGTGTGTGAGGTACACTCTTGCAATGGCACCTTTACACACTGCGCGTTGTATAAGCTTCTATAACCTTTGGTTTCTTGAAGTTCAAGAATGGAAGACAAAGAAAATAACTTTTGATGGATTTTGGTTTTTCTTTTACCTTGTAGATTGTGATTGGTTGGGGATAAAAATAAAGTGAAAATTTTTATAAATGAGATCTAAATGTAAAACATTTTTACCTTGCTATAGTATATTTTTACCTTCCAAGTGTAAGACAAAAAAAAAAAATTGAAGCTCATCTGTGAAATTTTCATCTCATTTTTACTTTAACTTAACATAGCATTGATATTTTTTTTTATTATTTAAAAAGAGAGTTATAGATAAGTCTGTAAAGAAATGAAATACTAGGTTAGGAATTAAAAATTATATTTGGATGGTTGGTAATGAAAAAAATTAACCAAAAAAGGAATGAATTCCATGATATATATAATCTTTCATTCCCTCAATTATTGGAGCGGAATTTGAGGAATAAAAAATTATAAATTTTAAATGGTAAATGTCCAGTTTGGTTTTAGATTTTACTCACAACAAAGTCCGGAAATTTGTCTTCCCAATGCAAGCTTTGTGACAGAAGCTCTATTGCTTCCTTGGTAAAATGTGAGTTTGACCATCAAAACAAGCAAGTTAACAATTGTTTCATTCTTTTTTATTATTTATAATATATTGCTTTTTGTCTTAAATAATTGTGTACTTTTAAAATTTCATTTATCCGAAAATAATTATTTATTTAAGAAATTTTATTTAATATTTATTTTTTTATATTCTTATGAAATAAATGAATGAAAGAAAATAATGGAAGAGAAAGAAAGAGAGTAATCAAAACGAAAGTACGTGGAAATTAATTAATTAAATAATAAGGGTAATAAATGACCCCTGAATTTCTCTAATGTTATTGAGATTTTCCTAATAATTATCTTAATTCATGAGCATATTAAAAAGTGAACAATTATTTAGGATGGTAGATAGTATTATCTCTATTCTCAATAGTCAACTTTTAAATATGTATATGGATTAAACAAATAATTATTGAGAAAACCTCAATATTTAAAAAATGTAGATATATTTATAAAATGATCCTCTCTAATCACATTGGGTTGAATCCCATTCCTCAGCCTTCATTTGCAATAAAATACAAGAAGTTATCGGGAAACCATTGCTATTTGTAGTGTGTATATATATATATAACCAGCATAACTGAATAAAATATTATCGAATGATCTAGAATTTTTTGTGCTTTGTATATGCGGTCTTCTTTTTATGTTTCTGGTCATACATATGATTGCATGCAGTTAGTTAGTGGGAGAACCATCAAGTGATCAAAGATGGTGGGGCCAGAAGTTCCAGGGATAAGGAGGGGAGGAGGAAAGTAGAGAATAATTTTTCTTTATGATAAAATATTAATTACATACAGCGGGCAAATAAAGAAAAGTGTTATATGTTAGAGGTTATTTTCATTATAATGTAAGTGTATTACATGTTAAGCAATAATGAATATAAGAGTTAAGTGTTTTTATTAACATGATAATATATAATAAGTTAATAATATAATTGTTTTTTACATCTATGTGGACCAAAATTATTCTAGATTTTGTTCATAATTTAATATCGTAATTATTATTATATTAAAAATATGAATATCAAAGTATTAAAAGTTAAAACCATAAATAACAACGTAGATCTATTTTATATATTTTCAAATGATAGCTTGTAATAAGAATTTCTCTTTCTATATATATATATATGTTCATGAGGTTCTTGCATATGTTAAGTTGTGAAATGACGGTTTGCCAGACACAGTATTCAGCAGCCCAACAAAAAAAGAGTTTTCTCTCTCCAACTCTATCACGTTAATCACGCAGCTTCACGTTCTCCATCTCCTAACTCATCTATCCTCCTTCCTTCCTTCCTTCCTCCTTCTTTCCTGATTCTCTCTTGCCGTGACTCATGGGCCATAGAAGCCCACACACAAACACACAATAATTACAAAATGAGATAAGCTTATAGTTTACATGGCCAGAAATGACTGATTATTTCATTCCTTCATGCACATACAATATTTTAATTGAAATTAAAACAGTTTTGATTATATACTTGTACGATCAGGAAGAAAAGAAAGAGGAAAAAGTTGCCTAATCATGCATAAATGTAAAAGAACGTAATATTTGTAAGAATATAACATATGTGCCCATATAAAAGCTAATATTTTGATGGGGGCAAAATGTTTGCAACCCAAAAAGTGCCCCTTTTCTTTTTAATTAATTATTATGAGCCAAAGGAATGTTGCTATTAACATACGTGTACTGAAGAGTGAAGACTAATATGGCGTCACAAATTTTGGTAGTTGTAATGAGAATTGAAGGGGACACATTACACAACCATATGGGCAAATTTTCACTAAAGAGCACACACATACATATATATTTTCTTTGGATATGATGTGAGGGATAAAGGAAGGTTGAGCACATAATGCTAATCTTTTTTCTGCATTGTGGGGTCTTAGTTTTTTCGAGCAAACAGTGAAAGTGAGGAATAAAGATGACAGCGAGCAAGAAAAGCAACGCTTGCTGCTTTGCTTTACCCCTCTCTCTCTGTGCATGATACTGAATTGCAATTTGATGCTCAGTGGCAAGTGGCACAGATGAATTTAAGGGCTCATTCTCCAACACTAAAATAAAATGCTAGACATAAAGGGCCCGTTTGAAATAGTTTTTTTTGTTTGTTTTTTAAAACTATTTTAAAAGTCAAGTTAAGAAATAGTTTTTAAAAACAAAAATACAAAACAACAATATGTTTGGATACTCATTTTTAAAAACAAAATTCATCTCATCTCCCAAAACCATTGCAACACATCAAAGAACATGACTAGGGAGCTGCTTGGCGGGTGGGATTGCTCGCGGCGAGGGAGGCGGGGCTGCTCGCGGCCTGTGGAGGGGAGACCGTGGTGGCTTGGTCGAAGCTTGTTCGCGACTGAGGGCTACTCGTTTCCTCGTGAACTTGGTTTGCGTCAACAAGCTTGGTCCGCGCGTCGGTCTTCTCCGCTCATGGTGGCGCCGAATCTAGTCCATTGGGCTTGCATCGATCTTCTCCTACTCACAATGGTGCCGCTCGCGGTGGTCGATCGATCCTACAATGGCAGGAGCCGCGGTGGCACCAGAGTTGGTCATGGTGGTAACGGTGCTTGAGAGATGAACAAAGTCTTGTTTTTTTTGTTTTGAAAAACACCTAAAAGTTGTTTTATGTTTTTAGTTTTTAAAACTCAAAATATGTTTTTTAGCTTTTAAAATCAACATTAAGAAAACAAATTGTCAAATAATTTCTTTGAGTTTTTTGTTTTAAAAAATATAAAACAGTTTTAAAAAACTGTTGCCAAACATCCCCAAACATTTTTTGTGCTACACCAAAAAATTGAAAAATAGAAAAAAAAAAACTTACCCTACTGATGCTTTTGATGCCATAATTTTTTTATGTCTCATATTCAAAGGTTGACAGTGCTTCATTCAATTCACTTTCAAACCACCACTTTTTCAGACACCACCAAATCACACCACACTGCAACTAATAATTACCAATAGCCTTATAGCAACAAAGAGAGAAAGAGAGTGAGCACAGGGCTATGGGCCTTGATACTGCAGGGCTAACAAGAGGCCAAGCAGCGAAAGCTACGCCCAGCCACTGCGTGTTTTGTGTTGTTGCATTGATCAGTAGCTGAAGAGCCTGAGACTCAGTTCTCTGATAGACTCAGTGAGAGACACACTCAGACAGTGGTGAACAAGTTCTGGATATCAACTGAACATAAAACAAATCAAAGATATGGGCATTAAATTCTTACCCCGTTTCATGTATATATGTATGTAACAACAGTCCAAAAAATAAAATCCATCACAGATCCCAAAGACACTTTGAGGGAATTAAACGGTAAAATTATATTTATCACCAAACCTTGCAATTAGCCAGGCTTGAGAATGATGCCATAGAGAAGGGGGACGGACAATTCATAAAACAAATCAATACCCGACTTACAACAATTATATATGAACAATTTTAAAGTCAGCTTTGAGGTGTTGAAGCACCCATTGCTCGATCTCTTACATGTAGGACCGATCATTAAACTTATTAACTGCTACTAAAAGTAGCAGTAATGAATGTTGATCTACATGAACAAAAGAAATTAAAAGAGAGTGCAACCATCAGATGTATATATCAATTAAGAATGCAAGAATAATTGAGAAATCGGGGATAAGTTATTAATTAATTAACATCTAGCTGAAAATGATGATGAGTATATGAACGTACACATGATGATGGTGGTGAGTTTTATGAAACAAAGGTAATGGTCTTAATTTAATTTCCCATCTGTTACATATATGTTTCCTTTGAACCCAAGGTAAAGAACAAGACACAACTAACATGTACCTAAAGGAGTTTAACATAAGACAATTAATCGGTGTCACCTTTGATTTCAATTTCTTCCCTCTTTCTTTTCTCATCTGCTAGCTATCTAGCTAGTAGCTAGGGCAAAGAACTGTATTGTTGCTGCACGTCACCCCAAGCATGGACACCACCCCAGTTGCTTGTTGAATTATCATGGCCATGGCCACGGCCACCACCACCACCAGTGCTGTTATTAGCTGGTGTAGGAGCCACTGAGGCATAAGAATTATTCCCAAAGAACCACTCAGTAGGGGTAACTGTGTTGTCCCCACTTGGGCCTTCTTTTCTGGGGTTGAAAACCTCAGGCTTTGAAACCTCAAGATTCTGAAACAAAATGGGTTGGGGTTCTCAAGGCCAACCTGTGACTGTGATGAAACGCTGCCATCTTTCTGGCTACTGTCTCCAACGAACAACATGGCCAACCTTTGCTGCTGCAGCTTCCAGTGCAAGTCCTGGTTCATGGAACTCAAGGACTCAATAGAAGAAGCAAGGCTACTGTTAATGTTCATTGTGCTCAATCCCTGGATTGCATTTGCACCACTGAACCCAGTTCCAGCTGAAGAAGAAAAAGGGTAATTAAGGCCAATCAAGGAACTTGGGGTGGTGCCACAAGAAGGGTCAAGGTTGAAACAAGAATTAGAAGCACTTGTGACAGAAGCAGAAGTTGCTGATAAGTCCCCAAAAGAAGGGAACTGGTTGTTGAACATGGCAGTGTTTGGAGGGTGGTGATGATGATGGAGCCTAGGAAAGGGTAACCCTCCAAGGTGGAAATCAAGGGAAGGTGCAGCAAGACCATGAAGGAACTTGAGCCCACCAAGCTCTGAAGAGGAGCCAGAGTCCCTAGAGTCACATGATGAGAGCCTTGATGACTTCACCTTCTTGTTCTTCCTGCACCCACCACCTATGGGAACGTTCCTCAAGGCTCCACCTTTTGTCCAGTACCTTCTACAAGTCTTACAGAAGTGCCTTGGCTGCGTGAGGCTGTAGTTGTTGTAGTAGCAGAATTTGGTGTTTGGAGAGTCACATCTCGGGCACTTCAAACCTTGCTCTTGTGGCCTTGTTGTCGTGGAACCACTTTTCTTGCTACCACCACCAGAACCTTGTTGTTGTTGTTGGTTCTCATGGTCTTTTGCTTTTGCAGGTGTGTCATCTGGTGACATCATTGAAGGAAGGGAAGGCAAAAGAGGAATTGCTGAGAGCAACAAAAAAAGAAAGGAAAAGGAACTTTAATTTCTTTTGGGGTTGTTGTGGGGAGTGTGGTCAAGCTAGCTAGTTTATAAGCTTTCAGTTTCTTTCAGTTTGTGCCTTTTTCAGAGGCAAAGATACTCACTCACAAATTGAATGGCTTCATGCATGGAGGAAGAGAGGATTAATGGAAAGGGAGAATGGTCTTGAATCTTGATGGGGTGCCTGTGATCCTCATCAAAGAGCAGTGTGATTGGGAATTAGCAAAGTGATGGTGTGTGAGGTTGGGTAACTGGCCTTTTTCAGATCTAGTGGAATAAAGAGTTGTGTGTCTATACACATATACGTGTATGGAAGAGAGAGATAGAGACAGCGAGTGTGGGCACAGATCTCACTGGAAAAGAAGAGTCGGTATTATATATACTATGGACTATAGAGAGTGGAAAAAAGTAAAAGATAATGTATTATTTAAGCTCATTTCACATCAGATATTTTATTGTTCATCCGTCATTTATTATTAAAAATATATCATAAAATATTTAAAATAAAAATTTATCATTTTAATAATAGATAATAAATTATATGATATAGTATTAGAGAAGATGAAAAAAGTACATCTAACATTTGTTAACTGTTGTGTTGTGGCAGCATTAGGTGATCCACTTGTACTAAGCCAAAACTAGACAGAGAACAAGTCCTTTAACTCTGTTAATAATGATGGGAGGGGATGAGTATTGGTGTTTGATGAATGACAATTATAATCATGTTTCGTCGTGTACTGCAATTTGCAAATACTAGCTGGTAACTTATTTCGCATTTGCGTAATTAGTAAACATGAGTTTCCTTTCTCAGCAGGGACAAGTTTAACAAATTTTTTCGTCATACTTTCAGGCCATTTCTTTCTCTTTGAAGTTATATATACGTGGATCTTGACGCTGGTGTTTGTATATAATTGGAAAATTCTTGGCCAAGAATATTTTAAATGAACCAAAATTATAATGAGCTTGCTCTTGAAAATTAATGTCCTTGCCGTGATCTTCGTGACTAGCAGACATAAGAGCAATTATGTTTGGTTTACATTGTTATATGCTTGAAACTATGGTTTGAGAATGACAACTGAGTTTCATCTTATTTGGTGCATGTTTGGTAAAATTATTTTTAGATCGTTCGTAACTATGTTTGGATTTCGAAATGTCTGTTTAAGAAGAAGGAAAAAAAATCTTTCCTTTTCATTCATCTCAATTGAAATGCACAATTTGAAAAATATAACGTTGGTTCAAGTGTGAATTTAAAGTCTTATATTGATTAAGTTTGAACTAAATTAATGATACATATAATGAGAGGACTTATATATTTATTGTCTTAAGATTTTGGATCAAAATATAATGTCTATATCACTTTTATAATTTATTATTAGATCTATTTGTTTAAGTTTCTTAAAGAACACTTTACGCAATATATAATATATGGTATGATTTTCTCTTGTTTCAATGATAAGTAAAATGCAAAAGAAAAAAAGAGCATGATGAATCCGTACAAAAAAATTTCTTCCTAGAATAAGGAGAAAATGAGAGGAAAAGGGGTCAATGTAATAAACTTATAACTTTACTGTTAATATGTGTTTGGTTGGTGGTAAATAGAAAAAACATTTTATAGATAAGCTTTTACTTCTTGAACCAAATACAATACAATGCTTTTTCACCATAAAAGGAAAGAAAAAATATCATTTAAGTAGAATTAAAATTTCCTTCTTCCTCTATATATTTTTATTCTCAATCAAATAATTGGGCAAAAAAATATATTTTTTCTTAAACTTTTCCTTTATTTTCTTTCTTTTTATTCTTTGAACTCTTTTTTTTAAATAATCTACATCCAAACAAAACATAAATGTGTAATAAAGGCACATAAGATAAGATAGTACTCTCAAGACCTCAATTGACTTAATCCTATTTCCACAGGAACAAGTTCGTGGTATATAATTAAAGTAACCCACGCTCAATCCCTCTGTTTGTTCTCTTCTAACATAGCATTAATCACCCCCATCCTGCAACCCAAGATTACCTGTTCCTTTCGTTGCAGATAAATGATATAAAAAAGGGGGCAACCAAACACACACATAAATATGAGGCTATGCTGAATTGAAGAATGAAAACTTAGAGATTCATAATTAAGATGGTACATGACCTACAAGGTAATATGGCAATAGATCGAATATGAGCTACGAGTGGAACCAGCTACATAGAACAACAAATGATAGGGGGCAGTAGGAGTGGGAAAGAGCTGAGTGACAAAAGGGGGAACACACAATATAGCAGCAAAGCAGTACAACAGCACTGGGTGCTCTGTACACTGTCAACACCTTGTCTATTTCTTTCTTTGAGACGTCCCTTTTGAAAACAAAGATTAACTGCACCAACACTCTTACTTTCAAGAAACCCCAATTTTTTTTTTTTTTAAAAAATGCTCACACGTGTGACATTTTTCCCTATCCCCTCTAATCTACCTTAAAGTAACATCATTAGCTTAATTAATTATTGCAGTGAACTTGAGGGTCTATTTTTGGCCAGCAAGGCACTGCTCCATTATCAATGATGTACGATGCATATGGCCCGGCCCTACCACAATGCCTTTGCTTTGTCACTTAATGGAACAGCAGATTGAGCAAAAGCAGTACAAGACTTTGACAAGTTTTGTTCACCTACAATTGGAAATGTGATTATATTTATTGAACTCAAAGACCCAGATTATGTTTTATTTTTTTTTCTTTAAAAAAGGTAGAAAATCATATACTAGTAATTGAATTGAATGGACTATACGGACATATTAATTTTCCTTGGCCCAAAAAAGAAAAGAAGAAGATGAAGGAAGGGGAAAGAGAGATCGATGAAAGAAGAACTCATGGATCTCATTTCAATCCAGTCTGCTTGACGTTTGTTTCTATATTTGAGTCTGACATAGGGGAGGAAGTACAGTTGTGAAAGCCCTTATAACTGCAAAAGATACCCAATCTATAACAGCACTTTAACGGTCGTGATCAACCATTTACCTGTTTGTCTTGTTGTAGCTTAGTTGATAGAGTGGAACACCTTTCTGGGAACCAGGAGATCTATAGTGACGTGCAATATAATAGGAAGAAAAAAAAAAAGTGATTCAATTTGCTTTGAGATTACTATATGCACCATTTTAGATACCACAAGCTATTCCTAGAAGGCAACCCTTTTTTAAATTTAATCTTTTTAGTAACAACATCATTGTTTGGGGTATATTGATGTTAACTAATCCGGGTCAAGTTGCATAGACTATTACGAGATGGGAAAAGATATACCATCACCTCAAATTGTGTACACGATCAACACCCCAAATAAATAGAAAGAAATATGCAAAGAGAGAATTAAGGAAGAATAAAAAGGATATGTGTCCCATGTATTTTTATGAGAAGGATATTTGGGTGTTTGAGATTTTTGGTGTTGAAATAATACCTATTACTACGAGATTAAATATTTTTTATGTTATTTTTTTATTCTACAACCACAAATTTTAAATGAAAAATATTAGACAATCGAAAAATTTTGTTAGAATGATGTGATGTGATTGCTAGCATCAAAATAAATAAATAAATCATACTATTTTATTTCATGTAATAATAATTATATTTTTCCAACTATATAGTATTACTCTAAGTATATATAAAAGATATGAATACTTAATCGCTTGAATATAATTCACTAAAGATTAGCTTTTACTTACCATTGAATTTAATTTATTGGTAAATAAAATATTAACACCTAAAATGATTGTTATTCTCATGTAATAACAGAATACATAGAAACAACATTCGAAGACTCGTGTAGTGTAAATAATAAGTATGAAGTTCACACAGCAAATTGCAATAGCAATGCAAGTCACCGACCAAAGCTTGTGTTGCACGGTTGTGAAGAAACGTGCAGCCCCCTTGGAGTTACTAGTTCTACGCACTCTGGAAAACAGCCAGGTCCAGCCGAGAGAGAGAGAGAACACGTGATCGAGAGGGGTGGCCGGATTCCTGTGAGGTGAGACCAAACCAAAAACCATGTCCTCTACATTAAGGTTTCCTCCAACGTTACATCTCACGAGCAATCCTTTCTTATCTCTCTCTAACTACTTGTAATTATCATCTACTTTACTTCTCTTCAGCATTCACAATTTTCAGTTGATTGAATGATAAGCTGGAAATAAATAACAAGCCTAGAGGTTTGATCCAGCAAGTGTTATTGGCCACAGATATAGATTATTAATGTAATAAAGGTAAGTACTATTTTATGTAATATTTGGTTAATTTGGAACCATCTGATGAAAGCTTTAGGATATATTATAAGAACTTTTTTCAAAAATGCAAAAAATCTGGCGGGCTTTGTTTTTTTCCTTTTCACATCATACGATTTACATTAATTGAAGTGTGTGTGTGTGTGTTTTTTTTTAACTATTTAAGAGAAAATGATATAAAATGCCATTAAAAAAAGGTAGAAGTAATATTATTAATATAAGGATTAAATTTTGATAATTTTTATTTAATCATATATAATCACATGATTAAATTTATTTTACTCTTTTCATAATCATCTCAAAATTCATAAAAAAACTGAGATTTAATTATATTGGTTGATAACATAAAATATTTTATACAGATAATATATTAATTTTAATCTCTTAATATATCAAACTATCAACATACTTGAATGTTAATTGTGCATTGAAATATATAGTGTTAATAAAATAAGTCTCACACACACACACACACACACATACACACACACACACACACACATATATATATATATATATATATATATATATATATATATATATTAAGCTGGATTAAAAATTTAAAGACAAAAAAGTAAAACAATATAAATGAAGAGGGACCACTCAACTATTGCATTACTCATAACTTTGGGTTAACTGGGCACCCTGAGTTGGCTATAAAAAGAAGCTAACGGTTAACCCATTTTTATTATTTGAGTTAAAAGTATTAATCTACTCTAAAAAAATGGTTGTTGGCATATCTAACTTGTTTTGCCACTCAAAATATACCCCAATGAAGATAATGTGAAATTGGAGAGAGAATGAATGGATATAAGTCATGATTAAATAATGAAGAGGGGTAATGATGAGTGTGATAAATGATATTTTTATCTTTTACTTTTTTTTAGAAGATCAATAAAATTCAATAATTATATTAATTCATGTGTATGACCTAAAAATGATTTATATTATGAAATGTATGGAGCATGTGAAAAGTTTGAATGTGGAAAAACAATATATGAAATAGTAAAAATGGAAAAAGATAGTTAATACTTCCTTAAGACTCTCAAATAGTAGATAATATTGAAAAAAAAATCTCTAAAAGACTGTAGTTGAAAAAAATAAGTAAGTATATTCAAAGTGAAAGTAGATCACTTAACTTATTATATTGAACAACTACGCTTATTTTTAAGAGAACAAAAATTGACAATTTGTTTTTGAGTAAACCCCAAATTAGTTACAAAAAATAATGCTGAATAAATTGGTTTTTCAAGAATAAAGATATATTTTTTGGCCTCTCATGATTAAAAATATAGAATAAATTAGTCCCTCCTCAATATTTTTAAAAATTTTTAGGATAAATTAATCCTTAGCATTTTGTTAAATAGTTTAATTGGTGTCTAATAAAAATAAGACAAATAAATCTATTGAAATATTAAAGAGAGACTAACTTATATGCTACATTTTAAATTATAAAGGACCACATTTTAAATTATAAGCGACCACAACATGTGTTTCTTGTTTTTTTAGAGACCAATTTATGCGGTGGAATTTATTTTAAAGGATCAATTTGGATATTCATTTTTTTCTCAGTTTCCAACATTAATGGATAAAGCTCTATTTACATTACTTACGTTTTAGCACAATTTTTATTTAGTTTAATTTCAAATTTTTTTTGTTCTATTTATGTTCCTAACATTTTTAAAACATGAATAACATTTAAATTAAGAATGAAAACTTGATATACATTTTATGTTTTGTTATGATTTTCTAACATTATAATTTGATCTTTATATCAACATTTTTCTTTTATAATTTCGATGTTATATGTTAAAAAGGCAAAATTAAAATACTTTGAAAATATTAGATACATAAATAGGTGAAAAGAACTTTTAAAATTAAATCAAAATCTCGATAAAATATCAATTATGCAAATGAAGTTTTACCCGAAGTTTATTTATCGGAAAGAGGATCACAATCCTGATGGAGAGGACATAGACATACAATTAGCAAGCATTGAAGGTACAACCATGCTTGGACAATGGATAATTCGGAATCTTCACTTCCATTTACTTCCTATAAATAAACGCAGAAAGCAAGAGAGAAGTAAATACTAATAAAGATTGGCATTGATTCGTACCTTCGTTTATTTAATCGATGGAAATAAATGTTAACGACAAAAATCCAGAAGGATACTTTTCCCTACGCCAAAGTATTAAGGTTCGTCAAATGAACCATCGCTTTCACTTCTGATATGAAATATGGGGTTGACTGAATCTGAATGTCATCAAAAAATTATTATAATATAATACATAGAAAAAGGTTAAATACCTAAGTATATATTGTCCTTTTATCCATATATCCATCTATCTGTATATCTCTCTTCCATGCATGTATGTATGTTTGGTTGTAGTAGACTTAGACAGCTATACGTGCCGCGCCTGGTAGTACTATAGTGCATCAGCAATCTGCAGCGGTCTCCACTAACTATCAACTGATGATACTGGTGCTGATGAAGCTGAATCTGAAGATATGTCGTCGTTTATTTATTCTTAAATTAAAATAAAATATAGAATCACTTCCAAGATTACGGTGAGAACGTAACTGACGAGCGTGCATGCTAGCTCTGTGCTGTTCTGTGATGTGTCCCTGTTGTTGTATAGTCCCTCCCATAACCCAATATAATTAACCTTCACCTTCCCCACCTCCCGTGCTTATTGCTTGGTGCTTTTCTAGCTACCCAGCCCAGTACCGTGTCCTTCCGTCCCCTGCTCATGTTGTCACACACCTCATTATTTATGATATGATTTATATTTTCTTGGATGCACATGAGTACTTGTGCATTAGTTTGATAAAGAAAACAAATGTCAAATCATTTTAACTAACTAAATATTGATAAATTTGTAACAAATACATTAGTTTGTCGTGGATATCTTCATTTTCACTACTTTATTAAATTTCAAAATTAAATTATTTATTTTGATAATACTTTTATTAGTAATATCTTTATTGATACTTTCAATATTGAAAATATCCATTTTTCTTATAGTGAAAATTACCCATACAACTTCGAGTGGTGCAGTAACAAACGCAAAACTCGCCCATAAAGAGGCCTGCAGGGTTCAAAACTCTACCATTATTGGCAAAGTTCATGCGGTTGCAATCTACTTTTACTTCTTCGACTTATTATTCATGAAGTTAGATAATATTACGCACCAATCTCTTGATTTGCACAAATATGGACTAGCATCCCATGGATTTATACAAAAACTTCATTAACCTCTCTTAAGGGTTGGCTAACATTATATTCAATACTACTCCTTCATTTTTTGTAAAATGTGGTATCGAGTACTCTTGTAAACATAATAGAGTACCCTTGTAAAATGGTAAGTGTTGGTATAATAAAGCAAGGGATATCCTATATAATATCACCTAACTTGAAAGAGATTACTGTAATTTTTTCTTTTAATTTTTTATCTTTTTTATATAAGGAGAAAGCTGCATGGTGGCTGAAAACCGTCCTCTCAGATCAGTCCGGATTAGTTATAAGAGTGGATTCCACTGTTGAACTCAGTCTTCTATCTGTATTGAGTAGATTCCTCCCGTGCTACTTTAACGTCTTTAATCGAGCTCTCTGACATTCCTCTTTATGTTATACATTTTTTCTAATTTAATTATCTGTTTTAGTTTTGAGAAAGTCATAATGATATAATACAGATAAAGGAAGATATACGGTAACGGTACCCATAACAAATCACAATATTTTTTGTCTTCTTGCAATTCTCATTTATACATTAGTAAACTATGCAGCACGAACCTTCATATATTTGGGGCTAGCTTTATAACAACTTTTTTTTCGGGTTTCAAATGACGATATTTATATATTCCTAAATCGTTGCAGGATATGCATTCATGCAACATAATTCTTCTATTTTTTCGTTTCTTTAGAAAGAATGTTATAAGATCATTCACAAGGGTTATTTTGGTATCAATCATTTGCAAGGATTGCATGCAGACGGATTTGGGTGATGATGCATTGACCCGTGTAGTAGACAAGCGCATGGATTTTTGGTCACGAGTGCATGGGCTATTACCTTTTACGAAAATTACGTTGATATGAATGGGCCGTATAAAAAAAATGATATGGGCCACTGACACCAAGAGACATTAAATTTGATAAGAACATAACAGATAACCCAAGTCAACTCCTGACCAAAAAGAAAAGGAAAGCCACCAAGTCAAGAGATCTTAACGGAAAGAGCCAAAACACAAAAGCCGAGAAGGACATTATGGTTTGTCTATGTTGCACAGACGGCTCCATTCCGGACTGTCACATTCTCACTCATTCAAAACGTTCTAAAAATTAGATCGCATATCAAATTGGAAAAAGGACTGATTCAAAGATTTAAAAGTTCAATCGGTGCAATAAGGATTTAATCAGAATATAATCGATATATAATAATATATATATATATATAATATTTCTTTATAAAGCCTTATTTCTTCTTTATACAGGTAGAAAAATCTATTAATAATATTATATGAAATTATGGACATATACTTTGGTTAACTATTATATTATATTTTATAGCCCATTAATATGCTACATGACATCTTAGATCAGACCAAAAAAGAAAAAGTATGACATGACAAAAAAAGCCTATTAAAATTCTATGAAAAGAATAATAACATTCTTAGTCCAAATAGGTCCAAAACCCAAGTCCAATCCAATAATTTTCCTAGAAACCCTACTATATAATCTTCATTTTGTCCTTCCCCTTTACTAGCCACCGCTCCCTTTTTTCTCCAAACAGTGAAGCTGAAATTGTCTTCTTCTATCTATCATCTCCTATCCATCACAACATAGCAAACTCACATGCCATGGAGTGGGAGCACGACAATGGCAACGTCATGTTGTGCCAGCTTGCTGAAGACCAGTGATGGCAAGATCAGCTCTCCATAGATGTGCTTCAATGCTACTCCTCTTAGCGTCCTTCACGACGGTTTAAGTGGCTGGTGGTGACAGGTTCGAGGTGGTTCAAGTGACGAAATGGAGTTGTTTTTTTCTTTGAACGCTAACCATGGAACCCCTCTGTTCAGGGGCTTTACCAGTTTTCGTCGATTTTTTAGTTTTCACCCCAATTTTCAAATCAGATGGTTTTCTCTGCTGACTAGACCAGAAATGGGCCCTTTGGTAAATCCATCAAACAGCCAATCTGGTCTAATTTTCAAAACATGGCTCATTCATATTAATATTAAGAAGAATATGGAAAGATATCACCTAGGGGAAAAAAATTGGAAAGATAATATAGTTTGACATTAAGGAGTTTTATTACAACAGCCCCTAATATAAATGAGTATTGCTATTTTAATACCTAAAAGTGATGCCTAATTGACACACCTACTTCATCACCTTTGAATGGTGATGGATGAGTGAAAAAAGTTGGGGCCATCATCATATCTAACAATGATGAAGAGTTCCCAATTGGATATTCACTTTTAAGTGTTGGAATAATATTTTGAATACAAATAGCCACAGCATACACAAAAGGGTGAACTAGTGAAGTTTAAAGGGTGGGTGTTTGGAAACCTTTAATGAGATTGAATTGAATTCTCATGTTTGGAATAGTCAGTAAATTAAAAATTTGAATTCAATTTATTGATTTGAAATGTGTCTAAAAATGAATTAATTTAATTATTTTTACTATTTTATCCTTCATCAATAGGTTGGAAACAAAACAGGATATTCAAATAAGGTTATTTTGGTATTTTCATTTATTAGAATTCAATTCCCACATTAAGTCACACCCATTTGGGTCTGATTTCAATTCCTTAGTTTTGTTAGATTTCAATTCCCATAGAATTTCAATTTTTTCACTTAAATTACTTCTAAAATATAAAATTTAATTCAATTTCCTAAAATTGAATTTAGAAATTTTCAAATGTCTGTTAATTTGAGGAGAGATGTATCCCCTTCAAAGAAAATTCAACACTATATATAATAAGGGGAAATAAATGAAGCTTTCTTTTGTTTTTGTCACACTTCAATAACTGATTGAACCTCGTTTAGTGTATGGCCACGTCAATGACGAATCGGTATCTAACATCATTGTCTGCAAGCCTATCTAAATGTAATCCATGGGAATAAGCTCAATCTCTGCAGTGATGTTGTGTTTGGCAGCAAAATCCACTGTCTTGGCTCTCTTCAAACCTCCTCCTGCACTCCCAACAACCATCTTCCTCCCTGTATTTCAAATTGAATTAATACTTTTTTTTTAATCATACTATTGTTTAATTGTTCCAATAAAATAAAAGGATTTTCTTATGAAATACCAAAGCATCAACTACATGTACACTTACCCGACAACAGAGGCAAAGCTGGTAACTCATGAGGGGTGCTTGGCGCACCCACCAAAATCAATTTTCCGCCGATCATCAATAAATCAATTAATGTGGGAAGTGAGTGAGGGCCTGAAATTGTGTCAATAATGCCATCCACTGTGCCATAGGCTTCCTATATATACATCAATCAAACAAATAATGAAGTGAGATTTATTGCCATATAATCTGCATGAATTTGATATTATTTCTAGATAGTTAGAATTTTAGTCCGAATCTCTTGACATGCATGTGTCGTACATGTTAAGTGAGTAAATAAGTCATAGTAGCATAGTTTTCTTTTGTTAATATTATACCTGCAATTGTTGTTGGTCAGCACTGAACAAGAACGAGTCCGCGCCAAGCCTTTCCAGTGCCTCCTTCTTCTTCATTCCCAGGGGAGGTGCTTATCACTGTGGCTTTCATATTGAAAGCCGTAGCAAACTTGACTGCCACGTGGCCAAGACCACCTAGGCCTGCCACACCCAAATGTTGGCCAGGTTGGCACAGTCCATGGCGCATCATGGGGCTGTACACTGTGATTCCAGCACACAGCAATGGAGCTGCACCTTCTAGTGGTAACCCATTTGGCATTGTGATCGCAAAATGCTCATCAATCACTATCTTGTCTGAGTATCCTCCGTAGGTTACTGATCCATCATGTTCTTGTCCATTATAGGTTAGTATCCTTTTCGGGCAATAAACTTCAAAGACCTCAGTGCAGTTAGAAGACGACCGACACGAACCTATGATGGGACCAATACCTGCTATGTCCCCAATTTTGAATTTTGTTACTCTGCCTCCGATCTTTATCACTTCACCCACAATCTCGTGCCTAAACTCATACCCCAGAGGGAAAAGAAAATAGAGTTGCTATATGGTCTACGAAATCAAAGTAACAATGCACAGGCAATGAGTATGCTGATGTTGTTATTAATTAACCAATCAAATTTACATGACTAAATATTCTTAACCAAGTTACATGCATGTGTTTATCATTAGATAATTGATGAGAAGAGTACAGACTTTATTCATATAAATTTTTTAGAATGGCGATTAATATAAGGGGTGGATATATGGAGAACAAGTGCTATTGACTAGGATATTAAATCTATGAGGTCTTATTAAGGGTGACTTTGATGGGAAAAAAACTCATAGTATACAATATAAGGGATTTAAATTGTGGACCGTATTATGGGGTCACAATATTGCAATTAAGCTAGTATCCACAGCTACATCACACTGTAATTGCGATATAATTTCAAATCACAAAAATTAGCTATAATATAGTTAAATTAGGATTGCAACGTAACAAGCTGTTTTTCAAGTTATAAACACTCAAATTTTACATTATATCAATTGCAATGTACCTTGTAACAACCATATTATTCACATTTAAATTAAACAACCACAATCATAATGTAAACGTAAGTTATAAAACCTAATAGGCTATTCTTTTTTTTTTTAATCATTTGCATGTATTGCTGGGTCATGCATGGCTATTTCATTGTCATAATCACCACCAAAATAACTTACATAAAGGATAGAGTTATAATAACCAAAATGTTAAAAAGAATAGAGTTATTAAATAATACCCTGGAACAATGGGATAACGACTCCTTCCGAGTTCATTCTTCACAAAATGAACATCTAAATGACAAATCCCACAATAGAGTATCTTCATGGTGATATCATTATCACCAATTGCTCTGCCATGCTCAAGAAAAAGTATATTAACGATGGATTGTAAATTGGTTTCTGTTAGAAATTAACATAAGTTCATGATCACTTATGAATTATCATCTTATTAAGTAAAATTAGCCTCGTGAGACAAAAGAAGATACCTTCTGCTGAAGTGGAAGGGGAAACAATTCCTGAGGAGTCTCTAGCGGCCCATCCAAAGGCAGGTACTTTGCACTTCTCTTCTCCTGAGAAAATGTTCGCCATATTAATGTTTCAAATTAATTTGTATGACTATAGTTGTATTTAGTGGACAACTGAATATTTGGATATATCTAAACACATATATATAAAAGCAAGCCAACAAGATACAGGGGTAGCGTGATTGATCGTGCAGTGTGCAGCACCTAAGTGTCATAAACTCATACCTCAAAACTAACTTTAAAAAACACCACTAATATTGACCGGCGTGTATATGTATATGTTTTGGAATTATAAAATTATGATTTTGATGGAAAAGAAAAAATATGCGATCATTCAACACGTCAACAACATGTGAGTGATATGACTATTTATGTTTTCTATAACGAAGAGTTTTAAAGTTGTTGGTTTAATGGTAAGTATATAATGACAGCTATTTATGTTTCCTTATTCTCATAATTCATTAAAAAATTTCTTCGTAGAAAAAGATAACTGCTTCCTTGATTTAACTTGATTGGCAAGATTAGTGGTTGGAATCTATACGGCAAGTAATACGTAAAATCAATGAAAGCAGTTAGACTAAAAACAAAATTAAACTAAGAACCTATGACTAAAATATTTTTTATTCCATTCATAGTAGAATATTCCCAAGTATTCTTTCGTAGCAGCCAGCTAGTGAGGGACAAACGTTAATTCCACCCTTAATTTGGCACTTAGAAAAGAGAAATACTTATGTATTGAGAATAAGAGAATCACTTGCTTAAATCTATTTATTAACTGATACATAGCTTTTCAGGTTATTATTGTCTCTCACTTCCATTATATTTTTTAATACAATAGCTGATTTCAATTAGTAAATAACAAAATAAATGTTGTGTTTTGCTCTAAGAACATTAATAATTTCTCCTTAGAAAATGGCACTCTGTAATAAATGGCAGTTCAGCATATAATCATGATACTTTCTGTGTTATCTACAAGAGACACACACACACACTATTATTCTCTTCCTTAGTCTTTGGAATTCCTTTCTTTCGTGAAACACAACAGATTCAAATGGCAACACAGCCGGAAATTGAGCATCCTAGGAAGGCCTTCGGATGGGCAGCTAGAGATTCTTCTGGTTTTCTCTCCCTTTAAGTTCTCCAGAAGGTTAAGTTCACTCATCTCTTCATTTCAATACATCTTTACTCATTTGTTACAGCATTATCTTCAGTCCTGCTACTTTTTGAGGAAAATAAAAACAAATTTACAAAATATCTGCATGATCATTCAATAACTAATTGAACGTACTGAGTATTTCTTTGAAAATATATACTAATATATAAAACATAGTCAACAATGATTACCAGATGCAAGTTAGAGATGATGATGCTTGCGTATATTAAAACTTAATTTAGCTTTGGGTTGTCAATGTTTTTCAGGGAAACGGGTGAGAAAGATGTGAGTTTGAAAGTGTTGTACTGTGGGATATGCCACTCGGACCTCCATATGATTAAGAACGACTTTGGCGTCTCCACTTATCCATTACTCCCAGGGTATGCCTTCTCTGATCCTGATTCTCCTACCTCCATATATATAATTTTTAAAGAACTATTTTTTAAATTAATATACACATAATTGAAAAAAATTAATTATGATCGAATTACTCAAAGCAATATTAATACTAAATAAATAAGAGTAAATAAAACTTACTTTGCTTGAAGTTCCTGAAAAACAACACTTAATCCCATTCTTCTGTTAACCTTGGAGTCCACCTCATTCATTCATCTTAAACAAAGGCAGAAGTTATTTAAGGGTATGTTTGTGAGTTTGGATTTTGGAGAGAAAAGAGGGAAATGATGACTTGTAGTGTAAAATTATATTACAAACCCTTTCTCCCTTCCCTTTCCATCCAAAACTCAAACTCAGAGACATAACGTAAGAGATGCCAAATAATCATAGTTGAGTGAGTCTATTAACCATGGTTGACTGACATAGTGACATGATTAAAAGGTAGCTTTGCCTACCAGTCGTTTCTAACTTCACCAATTCACTCGTAATTTAAGCCTAGAATGAGAAGGAGACGAGTTTGGGAACTAGAGAGTGTCACTCTTTCTCGTGGAAGGCATAGTGCATAAGACCAACCATTGGTAGGCAAAGCTACCTTTTAGCAACCACACCTCCAACCTCTAAGATTATCCCAAAAAACAGAGCCTCTTGCACATTATAATATCTCACAAGAGATGTTCTTTTTTCACCGTGTGTATTTTTGTTTTTTTTTGAACTTGACATAAACATACAGTCAAGTATGAACAGCTATAATTTTCCAAATAAACCCATCATTCCATGCATCCAAGGGGATTAGAGCACCACCTCCATCATTCCATTATACCATCAATAGTGTGTCGCTGCGTCCTCCTCTCCCACAATGCTTACACGTCTTCGCATGGCCTTGCCTCTGCTATTATTTCCATAACTAGATCCTCTCTCCTTATTGTTAAGAACTGAACCATGCCCATATGGAGGCTTCAGAAACTGTCTGAGCATCTGCTTAATGCTCAGCCCCATAGGTCACCTCACCTTGTTCTTCATTGGAGTTGGTGAGTTTTGAATGGATGAGAGGACAGAGACAGGTGAGAGAAGTGTTGACAGAGAGATTACCTGAGTTTACTTTGTTTTTTAATATACGTTAACTATGGTTAAGAGAGATTATTCTGTCAGAATATTCTAAGGGTGATTTTTTTTATATTTTACTTAAAAAAATAAAGGTACTTGAAAAATCACCTACAAAATAGATTTGGTTTTGTTCTGTTTCATGACATTGACATTGCCATCATTAGAAAATTCTCACTGGGGAGCACAACGATACAAGTCATAAATCATAATATTGCCTACTCAGGAACACCTCAGTTTCTCAAACAATATAATAGTGCTATGGCCTATGTATTCAAAATTGACAGCCCAATTTAATAGCTAGTTTAGACACAAGGCCAACAAATATTAGAATGGAATGTCATAGGATAAATTCAATTGGTTCTATATATCTTTGTTCAAAATACAGGCATGAGATAGTTGGTGTAGTGACAGAGGTGGGAAGCAAGGTACAAAAGTTCAAAGTTGGGGACAATGTGGGCGTGGGATGCTTGGTTGGTTCCTGCAGTTCATGCCAAAGCTGTGCCGACAATCTTGAGAATTATTGTCCAAAAATGATTCTCACATATGGTAGCAAGAATGTTGATGGCACCATCACATATGGAGGCTTCTCTAACTCAATGGTTGCTGATGAGCACTTTGTGGTTAGGATTCCTGATGGGTTACCTCTTGATGGTGCTGCTCCTCTCCTTTGTGCTGGGATCACAGTGTATAGCCCTCTTAGATACTTTGCACTAGACAAGCCTGGTATGCATCTGGGTGTGGTTGGTCTTGGTGGGCTAGGCCATATGGCTGTCAAGTTTGCCAAAGCTCTTGGAGCTAATGTCACAGTAATCAGTACATCACCCAACAAAAAGGAGGAAGCATTGAAACATTTGGGAGCTGACAAGTTTCTGATAAGCAATGACAAGGATCAGATGCAGGTACATGCTGTTTGCCTTGTGAATTCTTCATCATCTCAGAAATTGGTGATAATGATAATTAATCAATTAACAATTGCCTTTCGTCATTTTGTAGGCTGCAATTGGTACTTTGGATGGCATTATTGACACAGTTTCTGCCGTTCATGCTCTTATGCCTTTGCTTGGTTTACTGAAGTTTCATGGAAAGCTTGTACTGGTCGGCGCAACAGCGAACCTGGAGCTACCAGTCCTTCCTTTACTTGGGGGTAAGCATAAGAAGATTATTTCCATACTTTATGACTAAGTAATAAAATGCCACAAGGATGTTGAAAGAGCAATGTTAGACTTCAAGCTTTATAAAGGACGCTTTAGTGCAAAAATGCAGAAACATGCACATGTGAAGATTAAAATCAAAATATTGATGCTTATGAATATTTCACATAATTGGCAGGAGGAAAGCTTGTAGCTGGCAGTGGTATCGGAGGGCTGAAGGAGACCCAAGAAATGATTGACTTCGCTGCTAAACATAATATAACAGCTGATATTGAGGTCATTCCTATCGATTATGTTAACACAGCAATTGAGCGTCTACAAAAAGCAGATGTGAGATATCGATTTGTTATTGATATTGGAAACACACTAAAGCCAAGCTCTTAAGTTCTGCTCGATTTAGATTTCAGCAAATGAACCAAGCAAAAAGATGTAAGAGACGAATTTTATAGCTTTCATTTTACCGTCTGTCAAAGGAGATTATAGTTCTTGATTTATATAACGTATTTTTGTGATGTTATCTCATGAATGAAAACAATGTTTTCACGTAATCTGGGATTGGAATTAATTACAATGAAATTTATAATCTGTGCAGATGACTAATGACAAGGAGTTTCTAGTGTAAATCAGTAGAAATTCATTTGCTTTATATTGGTAAGAAAAGAAATAAATTCCTCCTCGCACTCCTTGAATTAAACTAATTTAAACTTAACATAGGAATCCCATAAAAAATAAAATAAAGCCCCAGATCCGACTTATACCCCCGCACAATGCACAAGTCACTATCTAATTATGGTAAAATCAAACAATTGTAATGCCATTAATATAAGTGGATGACTGATAAAAAATTTTACACTACCCACAGGCCCTAACATAGTAATTAATAGTTAGTCATCCTTCTTAAACATCTATTTAGGATCTTATTAGTGTATTTGAAGAAGTATTAATGGTGGCAATATTCACATTTGTGATTTCTACGTCACGAAGGATTAGTAATGTTAATAACAGTTGATACACTTAGTTCATCCAAACAAATTTTACACTTACATTATGCCAACATTATATTAAATCCTTGATTAACATTACACTAAAAATAAACTCATTCAATAGTATCCAAAGGCATTAGAATCATAAATTCAGAATACATTATTTAGTAATATACTTGAAACTAAAAAAAATTAAAATTCTGAAAAAGGAACTCTTGCTAATCACGGAAGTAACACCCAAATGAAATTAAAATTACAAGGTTGAAGTTTCCTCTATCACCCATAATTTTTTTAATTGGTAGTGCAGTTTATTGTATTTGCCACGTCAATAACAAAGCGATACTTGACATCATTGTTTTTAAGTCTCTCAAAGGCAGTGTTGACGTAGTCCATTGGAATGACCTCCACATCTGCGGTGATATTGTGGGTTGCTGCAAAATCCATCATCTCTTGCATCTCTTTACTTCCCCCAGCAGCACTGCCAGCAATCATCTTCCTGCCTATATTATATAAAAGGAAATTTTCAATGTTGTATTTTTTTTCTTTTCCCTTAAACTAGTCAATTGAAGCAAGACTAGCCTGGAAAAATATAATTATACTTTACTCCTTTAAACTATTAACCTTTAGTACTTAATTCACAAAATTTTAAAGCCGCGCAAGTCAAGTCAACTTCTTAACATTTTATGAATGCATACTTTAACCATGCATTCCGTTAAATTTCCAGTTATTGTCAACAAAAATTACGTGCACAATATCCCTGAAATTTTAGGTCGGATGTAATATGATATTCTAAACTTACCCTAAACTTCTTTTAAATTGAGTTTTTTTTTTCTTCAATGAATGAAAAAGTTAATAGAAGAGTCAATTGCATTACTGAAAAATATTAAATAGCCAATTTACACACTTTTAAAATTTTAAAGGTAAAGTGCACATGAGTTATATAATCCAAAGGGGTGAAGTGTAGTTTTCCTTATAACACTAGAATTCAAGTGAGACTTACCCATAAGCAAAGGCATAGCTGATATCTCAAGAGGCAAGGGTGGTGCCCCCACAAGAATTAATTTTCCACTTGTTTTCAATAATCCAATCAGTGATTGGATAGAGTGGTTGGCTGAAACAGTGTCGATAATGCCATCCATCGTGCCCATGGCATCCTAATCAACGAGCAAAGAAATTGATTAGTCAGTTGTTGATCCATGCTATACATTAGTATTGTTTTCTCATCAATTTGGTATAAGAAAATAGATTTTGGCTGTGATATACACTTTACAGAATAAAATTATATAATTTTAATCGTTATGCGAGAAACTAATGATTTAATATTTTATAAGATATAAATACTAAAAAGACAAATGATTTATTGATAAACTTAAAAAAAAAGGACAAATTGTATAAATTTGATGGTATATACTAATGATATTTTTTTAGATAGTTGAAATTATGCACTTTACTCTAATGCATCTCGTATTCAAAGGAATCAAATTATAATTCCTTTTCTCTAACAATGAAGAAAATTGATTTTTTTTTCGAGTCGAAAAGAAAATTGATTTTGTTACATGTACCTGCAACTGTTGTTGGTCTTGACTGACCAAGAATGCATCGGCACCAAGCCTTTCCAATGCTTCCTTCTTCTTGCCGGGAGAAGTACTTATCACAGTGACCTTCATATCAAAAGCCTTAGCAAACTTGACAGCCACATGACCAAGGCCTCCCAGGCCCACCACACCCAAGTGCAGCCCGGGCTCAGCAAGCCCAAAAAACATCATGGGGCTGTACACTGTGATCCCAGCACATAGCAATGGGGCCGCACCATCTAGTGGCATAGATTTTGGGATTAATACAGCAAAGTTCTGATCAACCACTAGCCTATCGGAGTAGCCACCTTGAGTAATTGATCCATCATGGTAGGGTGCACTGTAGGTTAAAATCATTTTTGGGCAGTATATGTAGAAGCCTTTGGCGCAGTCAGGACAAGAGCCACACGAACCCACAACACCACCCACGCCAGCTATGTCGCCAACACTGAATTTTGTGACACTGCGACCCACCTTTGTCACTTTACCCACGATTTCATGCCTAAACTTGTTGGAAAGAAAATGTGTTAAAAAGTATTACCGTAAATGGGCGATTTTTATTTTTATTTTTATTTTTCCAGTAGTTTTGTATTTCAGTAGCTCGGATTATCTTTTAGCAATTATGATAGGAAGAGATCCACCTAATAACTTAGTTTAAGTGAGAAAAAAAAAGGCATGTGACATATATAATTTATTACTGATAAAATTATACTATTTTGGTCATATTTAATATATTGATTGAATAAAATATTATTTTAATCCAATGGAGATAAAACTTATATTTATAACTTATGATTAAAAAAAAGTATTTTAGTAAATATATATATGGCCACTACTAAGGTGCCAAAGTGCCTATGGCATTGAATTATTGATTAGTGATATAAGAGGAAATATAGAGATGTTAAAAACACAAAACTATTTGGTAGTGGAAATAAGAATAGAGGATAAAAAAATTTTCTATATTCCAAACAGAAAAATACAAAATTTTGTACCTCCAAAAGTGGGAATAGGATACAAAAATAGAAATTTAATATTATTTTTTCAATAATACCCCTATACATATTTATTATTTCTCAATGTGTCTCACAAAAGATGATGGTGTAGGGCAATCCAATGGCCAATTGGCATGGTAAACGATGGTCCAAGCAGGGGTGCCATAGGCATCATAGACATTGACTAGCCTAGGCACCAGGAGTAGCCATATATATATATATATATATGACCAAATTATAATAATTTTATCACTAATAATCATATATATATTAACTTTTTTATCTTAAATTGATAAATTAACATTTTATAGGGGAGGTTAATGTAATTTTATAAAATAGATAAGTATCGAGTATAATTAATCTAAATTTTAGGGGAGAGAATAAGTATAATTTCTTGTTTTAAAATTGTATAAAGTTTATACATTTAATTTATGCAGTAAAAGCTTTTAATTTAATAGTTGAATTAATATGATTTAATGTTCATAAAATTTTATTTAATGGAGCATACATACCAGAATTTAGTAACGGATTTCCACCACTAAACTTTTTAACTTGAAATGTGATTCTTATAAATTTTTTAGTATTTTTTTTCTCTAAATCACAAGTATTTTAAATCCTCCAGCTAGATCTCAACTAATCTAATTCTAGTGTGCCTTTGTTTCAACTTTAATTTTTTAGACAAAGAAATAATTTTTTTAACTAACAAACGTTTTTTTTTATAGAAACGGATAAAAAGTGATTTGCAGCTAAAAATGTACTTTTTGTAAAAAAATAATAATAAAAAATATAGGCACCCTAACTCAGCTTATCAGGTCTATATATTTGAGTGTCTTACATATTTTTAATATTTTAAAAATAAAGCAGAACATATTTCACAATATTAACCATGGTTGAAAGCATTAATATTCCTACAAAAATAAGGAAAAGAAATATTGTCTAATAATATAAGAAATAAAATAATACCCTGGGATCATTGGATAAATGGATAATCCCAACTCGTTCTTCACCATGTGAAGGTCCGAATGGCAAACCCCACAATACAACACGTCGATGGTGATATCATTTTCACCATTTTCCCTGTTTGTTTCAAAATAGAAAAAATTAAATCAATTAATGATCGTGACATGGTTTCATTTTGTGAAAATTCTTAGCTAGATACAATGATTCATATTTAAGTATATTCACAGTAAATATTATATAGAATCATTCATGTATTTTTACTCAAGAACTTAAACTTTTGAAAAAATATGATTCATCATATGATATCATAACTTTAACGATTAAGGCTCTCAAATTCGATGCTTATTATCCTCTTTTTCTAAATTGTTCACGGATATGTGCATGCAATTTCAAGAATTAATGTACCTTCTAGTAAATTGGAATGGAGATAGAATTCCGGAGGTGTCTCTAGCTGCCCACCCGTAAGCAGCAACTTCTTTGTTTTCTTCTCCTGCTAAGAAGTTCGACATGTTGTAATTTTGTATAAAAAAGAGAGGTAGATGGAATAAAGAGATTTATGAACGAACTGAATATTAATTTGTGATAGAGAGGCAATTGAAAAGTTGAGTGTATATGGTATATTCTGTAACTTATGGCATGATGGGGTTTATATATATATAGGTACATTGTATTGGGAATGAAATTGCATACGCACGCAGTGGAGTCACCAAGTGGACCAGTGCTGGGTTTACAGCGAAATTTCAATCCCAGAGGGAGTTTTACAGGTTTCATAATTGCAATTTGAAACATCTTAATCAATTCATTGAAAGGGATGAAAAGTTGAAAACGATTTTGAACCTTTCGCTTATTATACAATGAACCGATAAAGCTTTCTGATTTATTCTTATGAATTTAATTAAGCACGAACACGACACACATCCTCCAATACATTTTTTTTTTGCATGAATACAAATTAAATTCTTAACATCTAAACTGATAATAGTACAACTCAAAAGTAATTAAGTATGTCTTCAACAAAGTTGATAAGATCTTTTTTTTTTTTTGGTGCATAAGTTCTAATTATTATAATGACTAAATTTTATTGCCAGAGATTGAAGATAGTCAATTTTTTTTTCCGAGAAGATAGTCAAAGTTTGTTGCTCTGATAAATATTATTGCGAAAAGTGCAAGATCTTCGTCACCGATCAAACAGGGAGGCAATTGAAAAGTAATAGTACAATAGTCAATAGATTTCTTTTAGGAAAAAAAAATCCGTGCTGCTAATCATCCTATTGATCTAGGAATTGTTCCTAAGTTAGATGAACATAGTGCTTTGGCATAAAATTCAGAATGGCAAGAGAGAGATTTGCCAATCTCATTTAGACAATACTATATGTTATATAGTATCCGTATACTCCACGAAATATTAGTTTTTAAAATATTTTTTAATTTAAATTATTTAATATTTTTTATTTATATAGGGAATGTATTAGTAAGAGAAGTGGTTTCATATAAAAGTAAGATAATTAAATTTGGGTCGTATAACTATATATAAATTGTCAAAATTAAAAATTACTAAAAGGTTACATGATCACTTAAAAAAGTCAGATGACAATATTTAAATTCTAAACATTAATGCAAAATCCAACTTCAAATTTACTTCTCACTCTCATATAAAATCATTCTTCTCACTTGATCCTCTCCCTAATTTTTGAGTAAAAGTTAATATAAATAATTTTATTTATAATATATTCACTTAATTACATGTTTCGTTTGACTAAATCCAGGAAATGACCTCTCTACAAAGCGGGATAATATTGTGTACGTCCACTCTTCCCAAGACCTTACTAAGTGGGAGTCTTGCATAATTGTCCTTTTTCTTAATTTATATACAATGTCAATATTAAAAAATTATATAAATATTCAATCACTTACTATCGTGTCAGCAAAATAATTAGATTCAACTACTTACTGGCTATCTCCAAAGTCTTACAAAGATAGAGCATATAAATATTTTGTTCAGCATCCTAAAAATGCAGCAAGTTTTTTTTTATGCACCTAAATTTGAGTTTGTAGATTAAAAATAGAATTTATTGTATATGCACCATGGATAAAAAAAATTACACATACATCTAATTATACATAATTATGTCAACTTTTACAAATTAACAAATAATTAAATGACAATGTAAAATTCGTTTACATCGTCAAGGCATCAATGTTAATCTCTTTAAAATAATAAAATATATTTTTAAATGTTTATCAATATCTAGTCATTTTATATTCACATATAATTAAATTCATTTTTTTTATTGAAATATCATTAAAATTGTTTGATTCTTATTATAATAACCTTAAGCATCATATAAAAAATATAATATAAATGACTTATATAAATTAGTATATGAAAATTAATATTAAAATAAAAATATATATCTCTGTACCAAAAGAAAGGTATCTAATTGTATAATTTTAGGTTTTTTTATATACAAATAGGTAGTTATAAATTTCTAAAATTTAAATTTGATTATATTCTTATTTTTAATAGTATATTCAATGAATACATTATTAAAGTAATAAATTGAGTAAGATAATTTAATAGTATATCATAGTTTAAATTTTATTGTAAATAAAGAAGAAAGAGGAAGTGCAGTGATTGTTGGAGGAAAAAAATTCATACTTTTCTTACATAAGAATGGATAGTTATAAATTTTTAAAATTTAAATTTGATTGTAGGTAGAGGAAAAAGAGAAAATTGGGTGATTTTAGACTTCATATAATAATTTTTTGTAGTATTCCTTTTATATATAGATATATGATAAGGTTAAGGCTTTTTAGTTCCATGGGATTGAGATGAAAGAATTTATAATTTGCCTTCTGAAATGACTACTTTGATCGCTGGTGATGTTGATAGTCATTCATCAACTGGAGATATAATCTTGGGCAGGCAAAATAGTCGTTTAAAGCGTATAAACGAGATTCATGTTGCTTATCTTGGTTTACAATATTCGCTTCTTTATTTTTCTTACGGAGAAGATGGGTATAGAGTTGATTTACAACATAAAGTTACGTTGGTGGGACTTTAAAAGCTAGAACAAAGAAGCGAATTGAACATGCGAGATTTTTTTGCATTTAGACTTCAAACTCGGCAAAGAGAGGCTCAAACATTGTTGATTTCGAAAAGGCTTTTTCTCTCAGCACGAGCACCATTGCTGACCCCTTTCTCCTCTGTTGCGCACTTTATTTTGTTACATCATCTTGTCACGTGAAAAATTAGAGACTCAAATGGAAGTAGTTCGGGTCCTTTACTTACATGGAATTAGAATACTCTGTGTAGAAATCTTCATAGATTTCATTCCAAAACTTCAAATTTCGAGATTCAAGATTCTTTGAAAATAATAGAGATAGATCTCAACTTCATTCTTGTATTTTTCCTTATCCCCAAGTGTTCAAGGAGAAAAAGTGAAAGAAAGATAGACATTGCAAGATGTTCTGGATCTTGTCAACTCTGATCTTGCTACACTTAATCATCTATATCTTGAGCTATAAAAGTCCAATTGAGGATATTTCAAAGGATATTTCCCCATGACCCTGTGTGGGTCTTGTTTCGTGAATTTTATGATTTTATAAGGATTGGAACGATTTTTAGTGTCATTATTTATATTTTGGATTGCTCTTGACAAAAAAGACCTTTAGAAGATTAAAACAAGTAAAAAAATGGGTTAGTCATGCCCTGGCCGTATGACATATGAGATCTACACTCTTGAAACCAATTTGGGCAAATAGAGACTGATCAAAACACCTCTATTAGGGATTGGTGACTATCTTGTTCATTTTTTCCTTCATCTTTTGATTTCATGTTTATGATGTTCATTCTCTTTTTTATTATAAATGTTATGATCATGTTTAGTGGTTAATAAGTTCCTTCATAGCTAGGGTGATGATATAACCTATGTTGGGATTATGCTTTGTTGAATTTTTTAAAATTTAATGCATGTTTTTTTTTTCCTTTCAATTGAGTTCCAATCTTTGTTCTTAATGTTTTTGTGGCTTTCACCCATGAATTGAAGTTAAGAGTTGTGTAGACTATTAGAAAATTGGTACATAGCTTAGACATAGTGTAACGCCTGGAACGGGCAAGAGTGATTCCGGTACAAAGCACTGATAAGGAGTGACTCCTGGCAAGGCCTTTAAGCGGAGGGGTACATGAATGAACCGATTACATACTAGAATGAGAGGGATCCTAGGCTGTATAGGTATGAGACTATAGTTGATGATAATTTATATGAATTGATTGGTACTATCTATACCAACAAGATGCATCTTTATTTTCGTAGTCCATCATGAAAGAACTCCATGTTAAGTGTGCTTGACTTGGAGCAATTTTGGGATAGATGACCCCTAGAAGTTTTCCCAGGAAGCGTGTGAGTGAGGACAAAACATGAAAAGACCCGTGTTGATTTGTGGGACAGTCATCAATCCATAAATCAGCGGGGATGTTACATTAATGATATCAGAGCCTGCACCTCTCCCAATAAGGTGTGGTTCGGGACGAACCAAGCGAAACTGGTGGGCATGTAACGCAAATGACGAGTCAGGAGTGATCACCAGGACAAGAAGGCACGGACAATGAGCGGCTCCTGGCAAGGCCTCTAGGTCGAAGGGGTACATGAATGAATTGATTACACACAGAATGAGAGGATCCTGATGCTATAGGTATGAGACTATACAGTTGAGGATGTCTATATGAATTGATTAGTACTCCCTATACCAACAAAATGCATCTTTCTTTTTCAGTAGCCTATCATGAAAGAACTCCATAGTTAAGCGTGCTTGACTTGGAGCAATTTTGGGATGGGCGACCTCTGGGAGTTTTCCCAGGAAGCGTGTAAGTGAAAACAAAGCACGCTGAAAGACCCGTGTTGGTTTGTAGGAACAGTCATCAATCCATAAAGAAGCAGGGATGTTACACATAGGGGTAGGGTAGAAAATATAATTATTAATCATTTAGGTATATAAATTAATAATTATGTGAGATTTATGAACCACATCAATTAGAGAAAAGAATCCATTAAACAAACTAAAGTTCAATACATTATCATAATCAAGGTACTACATCATAACCCTAGCTTAGTGACTCATGAATAAAATAGACATTCTAAACATGAAAGAAAAAGAAGAAGAGAAAGATATGTATCAATGGTTGCAAGTCTTCTTCTTCCCCAAAAGCTTTAAAGATTTTACTGGCCAAGTATAATGTCTCAAGTCCATGTGTCGCTAAACAAGTTTAGTATGGCCCTAAAGTCCCGATGAACTACCCTTGTTGTTGGAGAGGCCCGCATGCAAGAGACAACATTAAGTGAGAACGTCCATTTGACACTGCTATAGTGGTCAGGACTACTAGCGGTCTGAGACTACTGAGGTTCAGGGCCTCCAAGGGTGGAGGCAGGTCTCCTGCCAACCGCTATAACGTACAAGACTACTATAGCAGTCATGTGTACGCACCAATTAACCCCCAACCATTATAGATTGCTAAAGTTGCCAGAACAGTGCAAATTGATGTTGTTTCATTTAGTGATACCTTCCACCTTATAAATACCCTCCCATTACGTGTTTTTGAACCCAAAACATAGAACCCTAGTTTCTCTCCCTCTCCCACCCCTTCACTTTCATCTACACTCGATCCTATCTTGTCCAAGCTCTAAGGTAAGGATTGTTCATTGTTTATGTTGAGTTTTCTCTATCTTCATATTAATGAGTTAAGTGTTTATGTTCTTAGTTGTTATCAAGCTTAGGTACGCTCCCAATGTTTATAAAGTTATTCTAGTAAGCTTATAATTTATTCATGTATTTATATTGTTTTATGGCATTTGTTGGTGTCATTCTTTAATACCCGGTATACATGTGTCAATAGTCAAGTTTCGTATGGCCTTAGGGTCCCTCTGGACCTATAATCGGTTCTGAACTTCACTAAGCCTGGATCCTAACCGCCTTAGAGGGCTATATGTTAGAGTGATATTCTTGGGATTAAAAGTTCCGGTAATTGTAACTAGAAGGAAAATAAGTTGAAGAGTGATTTTTAATAAATTTTACGAAACCTTTAAACGTTTCGTTTTTAGCCCACAAGTTTAGAAAATCTCAAAAACATTTGATTTGAACTAAAACCCAAAATTTGGATTTTGAATGATTGAGATTTTGATTTTTTTGATATTTTATTTGAATTCAAATGGGGGCATTTCCTTATTTACATTTATGTTTTAAAGTTAATGAGAAGTAGAATAAATGATTTAACTTTAGACAACCAGATACCATATGACAGAAAAATATGAGATTAGGGTTGCTGTCATCGCTATAGCGTCACAGAAGTGAGTTTCATGTTTTGGGGGTTGCCTGCATTGCCTAGTAGTCCAGGACCGCTATAGCGGTCAGAAGGGCGGTTTCACATGTTTTAGTGGTCTGAGGACCACTATAAAGTCATAAGTGCATAGTGGGGCGGCCTGGCGCTAGAGTGCTCAGGGACCACTAACGGTCCCCTTAGCATGAACAGTATCCAGAAATGACACCATTTCATTTTTTACCCAAAATAAAAACCTCAATCAGGCTCCTCCCCTCTAGAAGCAAAAATTGAAGCTCCACTCCCCTAAACCCTCATTTCCTCTCTTTCTCCAATCCCATCGTAATCTAGCTTCCTTAAATCATCAAGATATGTATACGTTGTTAGATATTGTCTCCGTTTTCTCATTCTTTTATGTTCTTGATTTGGGTTGTGGTTTTCTCTATTGTTGTCAAGTGGGGTACTCCCCAATGTTGTTAAAGTAAAATTAGAGCTCTCTAGAGATCGTTAGAGTTTAATCTAGAATTTATAGCTGCTTTATGGCAGTTCTTGGTGCCATCCTCACTCCATGGAGCTATTTTGGTGTTGATGCCATACTTTCCCCTCCAGGTGAATAGGTTCGAATCATGTAGCCTCTAGATGGATCATTATAGTTATTTTTATTAGATTGTGACTATATTACATGATTTTGGAAATGAATTTAAAGAAATTATGAATTATTATGGGTTATGCCAAGTTTATGAAATCGTGGTTTTCAACTATCATGAATTATATGACTTGAGGCTATTTTAGAAAAGATTTGAGAGTTGTGATGATTTTGCTAAGCTTATGAGATTATGATTTCAAGAGTTTTGGAGTATGTATATATGATACAGTTTAAAATGAGAAGAACTTAGCACAGGGTATTTAGAGAAAAGGAATATATATAAAGTAAAGTATGATTTAGTTTGTGAATAAAGATGTTATTTCGTTTTAGAGTTATTATATTTATGATTATGAATTCTGGTGTCTTGAATTATGATTTTTTTAAATTATCAAGTATATGAAAAGATATGTTAACTTAAGATATGCATTTGAAAATGTAGTTTATGGTACCAAGAGGTACGGAATTCAATATGATTCATAGCAGCTCCATATACATATTATGTGGGCTTGAAATTGGAATGTCTACAAGCGGTGATCCCTTGGACACAATTTTCACAGTCACAGTTATGCTAAAGTCAGATTATTAGAATTGTTTGAGTCCAGAACTCTTAGAGTACTAATAATTTAGGCTCACATTCGCAAGGACGGAGTACCCACCTTTCAACATTGTTGTTTTTAATTATTTCGGCTTAGTTATGTATGATAATTAGTAATTAAACAGCCATGGAGGCAATAGTATAAATTAGCTATGGAGGCAAATAATATAAATCAGCCATGGAGGCAAATATTATGAAATAACCAAGGAGGCAATATAGTAAACAATCATGGAGGCAATATTATGAAACAGTCATGGAGGCAATAGCAGGAAACGCCATGGTGGCAAATTTTAGAAAATAGGACCTAGTTAGGTGCCCTCAGCTGATCCACAAGGGACCACAGGATTAAGAAAACTTCAGTGACAACTATTATTATTATTATTATTATCATGTTCTTATTATTGTTATTATTATTGCTATTAGTATTATTATGACTTATATGATCTTGGTTGTTGTCCCATGAAAGGGGTTACGGGTGAGAATTCACTCATTGAATTTTAGATGAAACTCATCCCTCTCCTTTCTCCCATTACAGGTATAGTACCGGTTATGAGTCTTTCTCAGTTCTTCTCCAGGAGTAGAGGTATCAATTGGTAAGCTTCACTTTGGAGTGAAGTGCCTTTTTGTTGTTCTTAGAGTGCACCAAGTGTCATTGGGGGTCAGGACCATAGGAATAGTTCTTACATTTAGCATACCATGATAGTATATTCTAATTTGTAATTAATGATTTAGCATCCATGGTTTATTTTGTAAATGAGCAACTCAAGATGATTTATTTCACAACTATAGTTTCAGATTTTATTTATGGAAAAAGAATTATTCAGATTTATTATAAATTTAATATGAGATTTGAAATTTATTTTATGAATAAAATATGCATAGAGTATGACGTAACGATCACGAGGCTTACGTCAAGATAAGAATCTACATATGCCGATCACGATCCAAGTCTGATTGTGACACATTCCAAGCTTCCAAGGTCAAGTTGATAGCACCTACACACTTCCGACTCCAAAGTGAGTGAGTTTAAACTCATGACCTTATTTTCATTATTAGAATTATGTTCATAGCATCATGGTTGCTAAATATGAATTTACAAATGAGAATATAATATAGATATATATGATTTTGCAAATGATGCCAAGCTAGTAAGAATTATGAATCTTTGAACAAATCATGAAGTATGTTTTAGAAAACTATGGGACCAAGATTGATTGTTGTATGTCATGAAAGTGTTATATATGCTCAAGAAATATTATTGAAAAATATGTATATCTTAGCAAGTTTACCAAGTTGTCAAACATGTTTTTTTTAATGAATTTATGATATCACCATGTTTTCAGACTTGGAATCTCATATCATGCTTTTAGAGCAGTTAAGATATATTAGAAAAATTTTGAAAGAGTAAAATTTAGCTTCATGAATACTTATATTGTTATGATTTCAAAGTTATCATGACTATGAACCCCCATTGTTTTGAAATATGATATTAGAGTATCAAGTTTATGAAAGTATGTTAGCTTGAGATATGAGAATTTCAATTTTTATGATATTAAAAAGTATATTCAGTATAATTCATAATAATTGTTAGATACATATCATGTGGGCTTTTGAAATCGTGATGCCTATAAGCTGGTGATCCTTTAAGTATAATTTCATAGCCACAATTATGCTAAAGTTAAATTGTTAGAGTTATATAAATCTAGAGCTTCAGGGTTTTTAGAGTTTTAAGAGCTTTAAGAGATTTAAGATTTTTTAGAGTTATTTAGTTTATGTGCAAACTAGTTTTAGACGGTAGCTATAGAGAAACGATAACAAATTAATGGCTGAGAGATCGTTAACCTTGGTACCAAGTTGTCTCCAGAGTACAATCTCACCCAAGTATTAGAATGGAAACTAGTTAAGTGTTCAATACGAGACCTTATAAGGACCCATGAGATCAGAGCAAATTTCAGAGATTATTATTATTATTATTATTATTATTATTATTATTATTATATATATATATATATATATATATATATAAAGATTATTATTTCTAGTATTTACCGCACCACAAGTTTAAGATGATTTCAATGGGCTAAGAATTTATAAGAGTTTTCCTATGAATCTATGAATATAGAGGTGTTTTTCCTTTGTAGCAAAGTATGTAAATATAAAAGGGTTTTGTTATGCATGTATATCACATATCTCCTCTTGGTTGTTCCATGTGAGTGATAGGTGAGAATCTATTTATTAAGTTCGTTGACTCACTCTTCTCCTTTCCTGCTCATATTTTAGGTCCAATATTCATTCAATCACCGTTCTAGCATACAACAGTTTTCTAGTGATGAGCTTTACGTTCAGTAAGGTTTAGCTTAGGTTTATGTTAAATTAGAATGCTCAGGAGTTGTGTAGGTAAAATCTAAGTCATGCATTTATTTTAAGATTGTGCCTTTATTTTAGAGTTATGGACATCCTTATGTGCTTCAGATTTCAAACATTGATTTGAGAATATACATTGTAAGTAGAACTTATGTAACAAGTTAAGATGGACGCATGATTCAATTTTCAAGTATTAAATTGATTTTCCGATTACGATTAAGATCATGAAATGAAAATATTTTATGCTTTCACGAATAGGGGATTTGATCAAGATGTTTTCAAGGCTAGGTATGTTAGAATATTTCAGTTTTACAAATCCAAATATTATGTTTTGACTAGAGAATTTGATGATGAGTTAGATTTAATTACATTTTAAAAATGAAATTCATGTTAATTTATGGATTCAATGAGTCAAGCTATTTTGAAGGTGACATAGGGACCTAGTCCCTTACGTGATGGTCATGTTCCTAGATTGGGTCGTGACACCAAGAGGCCAATTTTCTTTTTCTTTTTGAAGAGTTAAATATGTATAGCCTCCTTGATGATTAGGGTTTGTCGAAGAGATAAAATAGAGGAAAGTCTACAATTATCTTTCTAAGATTTGATTTTAAATTTTCAAGGAAAATATCATCAAGATTTGATGTAAATCATCTATGAATCTTCATGAAACTCTTTTAATAACAACTTGGAGTAGAAATAATCATTTTACCAAACATTTCTAGTCCAAGTCACAACTTATGTTGTCGAGATTGGGTCCAAATAGCTCTGAGATGTATCCTAATTGGGTTAGGAAAGCCCAATTCGCGTGCAGGTGGAGAATCAACTTTGGACATCCACTTTGCAGGCTCTGGAGCAATCTCTTTGAGGGATTGTTTGGTTAAAATTCTTTACCAAACATTTCTAGTCCAAGTCACAACTTATGTTGTTGAGATTGGGTCCAAATAGCTCTGAGATGTATCCCAATTGGGTTAGGAAAGCCCAATTCGCGTGAGGGGAGAATCAACTTTAGACTTCTACTTTGCAGGCTCTGGAGCAATCTCTTTGAGGGATTGTTTGGTTAAAATTTTGGGAGTGGTATTTCTTTAGATTGTTTAGATTGAGAAGTAGAAGCAGAATCAAAAGCATAAGCAAAAAAGTTTTATACATTTGGATGTAATTATAAAATTACTTATTATTAGAATTAGAAGTTGTTGAATTGTTTAATAAAAGATATATAAGTACTTTTTTTTATAAAATTACAACTAAGGGTATGAAAAATTACTTCCTAAAAAATATGTTTAGATTTCCTAGTATTTTTTGCACATTGGATTTTTTTTATATGAAACTCTTTTGTTTTCTTATTCATTTTTAACTAAATATAATTAATAAAAATATTTAAATAAAATAAAATCAATTCTTTAGTATTTTATTTTTTTATGCTATGTAATATTTATTAGGCTTATTAAAATAATTTTATATATATTTATTATTTTTGAGTTATATTTTATTGAGTTATAAAATAATACATGTATAAAACAAAATGTAATGTAGAACTATTACAACCTACCAACATTGGCCTAATGCGTGATCCAGTCACATGGGGCAAGCCCATGTTGGGAACAAGGTCAAGACCCAAGGTAACAATAAGCACAATGAATCCGCACAAGGGCCCAAAGCCATAAGTCGAAGTGCCTTACGCGTTCGCAAGCCCAATGGCTTCGGACCTTTTGCGCATTAGGCCGTGCTCCAATTTCACTTGGCATGAAGCCCACGCCCCACGATCTCATAATATGATCCATACACGAGCCCACTAACCACATATTGAGATATAAGGGTAGTGGTAGCGGCGTTTGGGTTTCCTATTTAAAGGATATTCAAAAGCAGCAGGTATACATTCAAACCCATACAGCGTTGCTGAAAACCATTATTGATACCTTTGGTAGGTGCTGCAGGTACCACCTCTCATCCCAACCTTAATGAAGGCTTACGAGAAAAGTGAAAAGCTAGCTACTTCGTACTCATTCCAATCCCAGATAATCTCCTACCTTACTACATCAATACAAGAACAATTAAATTATTACAGCTATGATAGTGAAAATAGGGTGAGAGTGATTTAGTGGAAGGTTAGTTTTTGTCTTTTTATAAAATTTGTTGTAAGGATGAAATTGGAATCTATATAATTTCAAAAGTTAACGAAAAATACTTTTTTCTTCTATTGCTTGTACTTCTACTAAAAGTATGCAGGGACATGCTTCTAAAAAAACGAAAAATGATTATTTTCTGTTTCTATTTTCTTTTAGGAATACAAACAAACATGCTAAAAAATTATAGAAGTACTATTTTTAAAATTTTACAAAGAAGTAATTTTTGTCCTCATAGAAGCTTATCCAAACGAGCATTGATTTCAATTTGCCTTTGGTTATTTGAGACAAATTTGTAGAAAATCAAGTAAGCTCTCCAACGGAAAAAGAACCACATCAATATGATATTTGTAACTCTAGATATTTAGTTAAATACTGGACATACGTGCGTGAATTTGCCTCTTGATCTTTCAACAGATTTTTCTTCTTTGCGACATTTGAATCTATTTTTGTGGTCAATGTGCAAGTTGAAGTTTCTTTTTTTTTTTTTTTTTGTCTTTCCATAGAATCTTGAACCATCCAAATATGATATTTGTAGAGTGAGATATGACCTTTTTCTTCAATAACACTTTTTCGAAATATCAGATTTGGCATCTTCCAATGATTGACAATACCATCCATATCTTTGCAAGATAAGATAAAATTAGGCATAAACCTATAAAATAACCAAATATTCACCAAATACACATTGATAGCTCAACATTGATAGCTCAATAAATTTAAGATATCGAATTATTATATATTTAACACTTCTATTTGGTACAAATTAGTTTTTGTGTAGAAGTGGTGAAGGTTAATTATTTTTAACCATGTATGCGGTGGTTGGATTTGACAAGAAGATAAAGAAAACGGTTATAAACACCAAACGCCATTCAATACACTAAACCCAATAAATCTAAATGAAATCAACCCAAATCTATATCAAATCTTAGCAATATATGAATGTATATTTTTTACACTCATCATCAATGACATTATTGTATGTGGATGACTATATCAAAAAAAATTTACACTTACATTGTGGCAAAATTAAATCCTTGATTAACATTACACTCACAATAAACCCATTCAACAGAATCCAAAGGCATTAGAATCAGAATACATTGTTTTTTTTTTCTTTTTTTTAAGTATCAGAACACATTGTTTAGCAATATACACTCGAAAAATTTAAAAAAAAAAAAAAAACAGAAGGCAAATCTTCCTATCCACGAATTGAAAGTAACACTTAAACAAAATTAAAATTACAAGGTTGAAGTTTCCCTCTATCATCCACAAATTTTTAATTGGAAGTGGAGTTTATTGTATTTGCCACATCAATAACAAAGCGATACTTGACATCATTGTTTTTAAGTCTCTCAAAGGCAGTGTTGACATAGTCCATTGGAATCACCTCCACATCTGCAGTGATATTATGCGTTGCTGCAAAATATATCATCTCTTGCATCTCTTCACTACCCCCTCCAGCACTACCAGCAATCACCTTCCTGCCTATATTATTATAAAAGGAAATTTTCCACACAAAAAAAAAAAAATTAGTCAATTAACTGAAGAAGGATTAGGAAAAATTACATATTACTCTCTTAAATTATGTGTCTTGTGCACTTTTAAATTTTAAAAATGTGCAAATTGACTCATTGATTAAGGATTCCTAATGTACATTTAAACTCTTCTGTTAAATTTTTGCTTATTGCTAATAAAAATTGTGTATTTTACCCCTCAAACTCTATATCAGGTATCTTAAACTTTCTTCAACATGTGCTATTTATATTTCCAATTCTATTACAGAAAAGTTTATTTGTACAATTAAAAAAAAATTAGATAATCAATTTGCATATTTTTAATTAAAATTTTAGGATAAAAATATACTTGGGCTATATTTCAAGGGACTGAAGGGAGTAATAAAATTTTCCTTATAATTATAGAATTCAAGTGAGACTTACCCAAAACCAAAGGCATAGCTGATATGTCAAGAGGTAAGGATGGTGCCCCCACAAGAATTAATTTTCCACTTGTTTTCAATAATCCAATCAGCGATTGGATAGAGTGGTTGGCTGAAACAGTGTCGATAATGCCATCCATTGTACCCATAGCATCCTAATCAACAAGCAAAGAAATTGATTAGTCAGTTGTTGATCCATGCTATGCATTATCAATGTTTCCTCGTCAATTTGGTTATTTGGTACAAGAAAATAGAAAGTGAGTGAGTGCACTTTACTCAAATGCATCCCGTATTCAAAGAAATCAAATTATAAATCATTTTTTTTCCCTGAAAATGATGAAAATTGATTTAGTTACATGTACCTGCAGCTGTTGTTGGTCTCGACTAACCAAGAATGCATCGGCACCAAGCCTTTCCAATGCTTCCTTCTTCTTGCCGAGAGAAGTACTTATCACAGTGACCTTCATATCAAAAGCCTTGGCAAACTTGACAGCCACATGACCAAGGCCTCCCAGGCCCACCACACCCAAGTGCAGCCCGGGCTCAGCAAGCCCAAAAAACATCATGGGGCTGTACACTGTGATTCCCGCACATAGCAATGGGGCGGCGCCATCTAGTGGCATAGATTTTGGGATTAATACCGCAAAGTTCTGATCAACCACTAGCTTATCGGAGTAGCCACCTTGAGTAATTGATCCATCATGGTAGCGTGCACCACAGGTTAAAATCATTTTTGGGCAGTATGTATATAATCCCTTGGCGCAGTCAGAACATGAGCCACACGAACCCACAACACCACCCACGCCAGCTATGTCACCAACACCGAATTTTGTGACACTGCGACCCACCTTTGTCACTTTGCCCACGATTTCATGCCTAAACTTGTTGGAAAGAAAATCGGTCATGTAATCCTCCCTTCGTTTCAGAATAATTCAAAATAACAGTTGCTTGTGTCCAAATACTTTTTTTGACAAAGAAATACTTTTCAGACCAAAAGAAAAAAAGACAGAAATAATTTTGTTAACTAAAAAGATTTTTTTTTTAATATAGAAACTTATATAAAAAGTTATTTTTAGTTAAAAATTCACCTTTTTAAGGGGAATTAAACAATAAATAAACGCACCCTAAGTCAACTTATTAGGTATATTTGAGTGTCTTACACATTTTAATATTTTAAAAATAAAACATAACATTAAATTTTAAAAGTATTAATATTCCTACAAAAATAAGTAGAAGAAATATTGATATATATATATATATATAGTATAAGAAATAGAATAATACCCTGGGGTCATTGGATAAATGGACAATCCGTACTCGTTCTTCACCATGTGGAGGTCCGAGTGGCAAATCCTACAATAGAGTATGTCGATGCTGATATCATTATCACCATTTTCCCTGTTTGTTTCAAAATAGAAGATGTCAATGCTCGTGACATGTTTATTTTGTGAAAATTCTTAGCTACACTAGATACACATATAGTGCTAGATACACATATAGTGACTCATATTTAGGTTAGTCACAATGAATATTAGAGTGTAGAAGCATTTATGTGTTTAATCAACAATTTAAGCTTTTAGAAAAAATAATGGTTCATGATACGGTATGTAACTTTTGTAATTAAGAGATCTAGTGATGGGATCCGGTGCACACACGTAATTTTAATATTGGACACCTACTTTATTATTATTGGATATGATGGATTAGTGAAAAAAGTGAAGATCACATCACATCCATGGGTAATGGAGTGAATGTCCAATTTTTGATATTAAAATAATATTTACCAATCTTTTGTAGCAAGTCTTTAGAAATTTTGTCTAATATAGCTTCTAACACTAGCCTTGGAAAAAACAAGAGCCACCTAGTCTACAATCCCTCGTCAACAAAAGTTACAAAACAGTGAAACGAACCAAAAATTTTCTCTCTTATTTTTAAAAGTTCACAACGGAATTGTTTAGCTGATTGAAGTTTTTGATTCACAGGCTGCCATGAGGAATCATTTTCTTTCTTAAATTACCAAATATAAAAGAAGCAACTCAACATGTTAGCTGAAATTCCTTCTCATGTTTCATATAATATAAAATTTAATTTGGTTGGCAATTGGAGGAATATTTTCAATGGCAAACTACACGACGAGAAAAATCTTTTTTATTCAAGACATAAACACCACAAAAATACATAATGCAGAACAAAATCTGAAATTCCCTTGAAGGGTAGTACAGTAATAGTGAAAGCAATTGCAACTTTCTTATTTATCTTTTCACCCATGGTTCTTTAACTTTCTTAGAAATTTGTATCCTGCTTAAACTTAAGAGCTTGGTTTTAGAGTATTTCCAATGTCAATCACAAATCGATATTTCACTGCTTTTTGGAGGCGCTCCATTGCATGTTCACATAATCAATAGGAATAACCTCGATGTCAGGTATCAGATTGTGTTTTACAGCAAAATCCATCATTTCTTGGGTCTCCTTCAAGCCTCCAATCAGACTCCAGCTACCATCTTTCTCCCTACCAATAATAAGAAACACTTTGTTAACATCAAAATTATATGAGGAATAATATAATATAAGTAACGGTCCACATGCCTCTTGTAAGTTGCACTTGATTATTTGTACATAACCCATGCAAATAATTTTCATGTGCCTACCCGTAAGTAAAGGAAAAACTAAGCTCAAAGGCTTCTGGTGCCCCAACCATTATAAGTTTTCCATGAGATTTCAGGTAAATCTATCAAGGGTGAGAGGGGATGAACGGAGAAAACCTGTCAATAATACCATCAAAGTTCCTTTTGCATCCTATAAAATGAACACCACTTTTCAATTTATCATTCATTTTCTACTCCTAAGATGTATGCATATTAATTCACAGTGCAAATGGCATGTACCTGCATCTGATCTTGGTCACGGCTTATGAGAAACGAGTCAGCTCCTAGATGTCCTATTGCTTCTTCTTTGTTGGGCGATGTACTGATTACTGTTACCTTAGCCCCAAGAGCTTTGGCAAATTTAACAGCCATATGGCCTAACCCGCCAAGACCAACCACACCCACATGCAGACCAGGCTTATCAAGTCCATAGTATTTTAAGGGGCTATACACTGTGATCCCAGCACAAAGGAGTGGGGCAGCAGCATCAAGAGGCAACCCATCTGGAATGCGAACGACAAAATGCTCATCAACAACCATTGAGTCAGAGTAGCCTCCATATGTGATGGTACCATCAATGTATTTGCCGCTATATGTTAAAGTATATTGTGAGCAGTAATTCTCAAGATTGTCAGCACAATTTTGGCAGGAGCGGCAGGACTCAACCAAGCATCCCACACCCACTTTGTCCCCAACTTTGTACTTTTGTACTTTGCTTCCCACCTTTGTCACTATGCCAACAATTTCATGCCTGTAAAATTCATACAACAATATTTAGAATCAATTGAAATTTATACTTAATATTCCATAAACAAGAGAATGAAACTGAGCTTTGTATCTACATATACAGCTAGGATGTTTGAGATGTTGAGCAACTATTTTGTAGGTAGCATCTTTTCATTTATGACTGGTTTAATTTGTACCGCTCTGCATAGATAGAGGATTTTCTAAAACATAAACGAATGAAGGAAGTAGAAAGCATACCCAGGGACTAGTGGATAGATGGAAGTGCCCCATTCGTTCTTAATCATGTGGAGGTCCGAGTGGCATATCCCACAGTACAACACTTTGAATGCCACATCTTTCTCTCCTGCTTCCCTGAAATATTTGACTTACCAGCTAAGTACCAAGCAACTTCATTCTTAACCATTTTTTCTGTTATCATTAGTATCATGCAACTATATATATTAATATTATATATAAATTATAACATGACAGCGAATCTGTATCATTACATGGATATTAATGTATTAGTGAAAAATTCGAAAGATTTAGAAGATCTGCTGGCAAATTGTTCCATAATGTTGTTTATGTATTTCCCATAAAATAAAGCTAGTACGTACACGAGTTTTGAAAAAATATATGTTAGTGTTTGTTAATACCTTCTAGAGAAATTGAAAGGGGAGAGGAAACCAGAAGGATCCCTAGCTGCCCATCCGAAGGCCTTCCTAGGATGCTCAAATTCAGGCTGTGCTGCCATTTCAATATGTTAATTAATATTTCACTTAAAAAGATGTTCGAAGCAATAATTAGGAAGAGAATAATTGTGTGTGTCTCTTAAAGGAGTATGAGGATCCTGGAGCTACCTTAGAGCTATTTATAGGTGCCATGCATGGTGTGGTTTATATTGACGTATTTGATGACGAAGATGTCAAGTGAATAGTGTTCTTCTTCTTCTTCACGAAAACTTGCCGTGTACCTTCGCTGCTTCAGAAAAGGTAAGCGTTTTGTATGAGTCAAAAAAAATAAAAAATGCAAAGGTAAGCATTCTGATCGGTGGCTGCTTGTACTGCTCCATTTAAAAAAGTTTGGAATTAGTTACGTAACTGTAAACCGTTCTCGATGAGTCCAAAAAGTTTATAAAAAGAATCAAAATTTTGCTGTAAAATACTAAATTTTTTTATTAAAATAATTACCTGTTGGTCAAAAAATAATTACCTGACATAAACTTGCTTTAAAATTTTGAATAGATAATTTGAATCTTTCTCCTTTGATTAATCTAATTATTATTTAAATCTTGAAAATTTCAACGAAAGCTTAGTTTGGTTCAGCAGCCATTTATTCTCTTTTAACATGATCTCATCAGATTTAAATCTTAGAAATGACAACAAACAATATCAGACAAAAATTACAATAATGAACAGAGTCAAGTTATACATGCTAGCTAATCTATACAAAAGAGCTCAAAGAGGAAGGATGAAACAAAGCATTAAATGGAGTATTGAAAAAACTGTGCATCTGAAGTCTACAAATAGAGCTTGTGATCCGAGCTCTCTACAATAACAATCCAATCTCTCTTCCTCGTTTTAAATAATTAGAGTGTCATTTTTTTTTTGTGTCTCTCTATTTTGTGGGTTGAGAGTATACACTAGTGAAAAAATATTAATAGATATTTTGGGTGCATTTGGGGTTTGGAATTTAAGTAGAGTGTGTCCACCTTTTGTCTTTATTATATTTCTATAATGAAATATTTGGTTCCTTTACACGTGAATATAGGCTTTAGCCGAACCATGTAAATTTCTAGTGTCATTTATTTTACGTTTCCACATATTTATTTTGTACCTACTGTTTTTGCCTTTTGGGCCTATATTTTACAACAAATTGGTATTAGAGATTTTATAGAGTTTGGGCTAATTTATTTAAAAATATTTATTGCAAAATTTGATATTCAGCAATTTGATGGGAATATTAATTTCGGAATGTGGAAAGTTTATATGATGGCTATTCTTGTACAACAAGGTGTAAAAGTAGCACCTTCCTGCAAGGAAAAGAAGCTTGAGATGATGAAGGATTTTGAATAGGAAGATGCCGATAAAAAAACTCTTTCAATTATTCAGTTGTACATTACAGATGATGTCCTCAAGAGCTGGTCCTTTTGGAGAAAATAGTGGAATAGTTGTGGACCAAGTTAGAGTCATTATATATGACAAAGACAGTGGTCAACCGTCTCGGTGTTTGGCAGGCATCTGGACATACTCCATATGGCAGAAGGGACATTAGTTCGATCTCATGTAGCTGAGTTTATGTCACTCGTCACTGATTTGAAAAATATGGATGAGATATTTTCAAGGGAGTGACAAGCAATAATGTTATTGTGTTCCTTACCTCCTTCTTACAAGCACTTTTATGAAATGCTCATATATGATCGTGGAAACCTCAAAATTGATGAGGTTAAATCTGACTTTAAGTCGTAATAAAATGGAGCATGATAGTGGTGGTCGTGATGATACTACATCTGACCTAGTTGCCAAAGGAAGTTCAAAGGATATTGGATTGAGTAGTAGCAAAGGAAAGTCTAGATCTATGTCTAGACATTGTAAAAGCAGGTGTCGATATTGTAAGAAGGAAGAGCATTTGAGAGTAGAATGTCCAAAGCTTAAAGACAAAAAGGACATAGATTCAAATGATCAGTAAGTGTTGTTGAAAGTGTTGATAATGTTCTCGCAGGTATCAACAGGTTCAATGATAATTCAAGCTACTCTTACTACACGTGTCGGAACCATAATTGGTTTACAACTTACCGGTCAATTAATGGTGGTGTTGTCCTCATGGGAAATGATATGCTATGCAAGGTTATTGGCATTACAACAGTCCAATCAGGATGCATAATGGAGTCATGAGAATGCTGACTGATACTTGGTACATGCTAAAGAAAAATCTTATATTCTTGGACATCTTCGATTCTCAATGATATAAGTATTCTACTAAATGTGTAGTTTTAAAAACCTCTAAAGGTGCTCTTATTGTGATTAAAGGCAAGTTGGCCAATGATCTTTATTTACTTCAAGGAAGCACAATTGTTGGCATTGCCTCGGTATCATCTTCATCTGATTTAGACTAGATATTGCTCATTTGTGGCATATGCATCTAGGGCATATGAGTGAAAGAGGAATGTCAATTTTGAGCAAGTACGGCTTTCTAGGTGATCAGAATTATGAACCTTGATTTTTGTGAATATTGTGTACTGGGACGAGACAAAGTCAAGTTAGCACCATCATTCAGGTATTAAGGGCATATTGGATTACATTTACTCTGACTTATGGGGCCCTGTGCCTATTCAATCAAAAGGTGGTGCTAGATACCTATTAACGTTCATTAATGATTTGTCGAGGAAGGAATGAGTTTATTTTTTGAAACACAAGAATGATGTGTTCCATATTTTAAGAAATGGAAAGTGCTTGTTGAGAACCGGGTAAAAAAATCAAGTGCCTCTGACAGATAATGGTTTGGAGTTCTGAAGGTCAATTCAATAAGTTCTGTGAAAATGAAGGTATAGTAGACATCATACTGTGCAAAAGACTCCACAACAAATAGAGTGGTAGAACGTATGAATAGAACTCTTTTAGAGAGGGCTCATCTGATGTTCTCTAATGCTGATTTGTCTAAAGAATTTTCAGTTGAAGTTGTCAATATGGCTTTCTATTTAACGAATTGGTCTCATCAACTCTGATCGATTTAAAGATTCCTATTGAAGTGTGGTTCGTGCTCAGTTATTATGGAATTTGAGAATTTTTGGATGTCCTACATATGCTCATATTGATTATGGAAAGCTTGAGGAAAGAGCACTAAAATGCATATTTCTTGGATATGCAACTGGGTGAAAGGTTATAGATTGTGGTGTAATGAACCTAAGTCATCCAAATTCATAATCAGCAGAAATATCAAGTTCAATGAATCGTCTATGCTTCATCCAAAAAAAGAAGTTGGCAATGTAGAAAAGACCAAGATGCTAGCAAGTAAGTGGAGTTTGAAACTGAACCACCAAAGCAGATGCAAGAAAATGCTTCTAATCAACTCATTCAAGAAGAAGAACAAGATATTGTTAATACTATAGATGCACGACAACAATTGCAACAATATAGCCTCACTAGAGACAGAGAAAATAGGCAAATAAAACCACCAGAGGTATGGTCATGCAAACATAGACTCTTTTTCATTATCGACGATAAGATATGGAATCAAAAGATCCTATCACATACCATAAGGCTATCTATGGAGTGAAGAGTCTGCATAATGGATTGCTGCCATGAGTGAAGAGATGGAGTCTCTTCATAAGAATCAACTTGGGTGATGAAATCGCCTAAAGGACATAAAGTCGTTGTCTACAAATGGATCTTTAAGAAAAGGACGAATCCCCTGTGTTGAATCTTATACAAAGCACATTTAGTTGCAAAAGATTTTAGCCAAAGGGAAGGAGTAGACTTCAATGAAGCATTCTCTCTTGTTGTGAGACACAACTCCATTCGTGTTGCTCGCTATGGTTGCACTGTTGACTTAGAGCTTGAACAACTCAATGTTAAGGTAGCTTTTCTTCATGGTGAGCTTGAAGAGAATCTACATGAGCAACTAGAAGGTTTCATTATTCAAGGTAAGGAGAACCATGTTTGTTTCTTAAGAATTCATAATTAAAGCAATCTCCTCGTTGATGGTATAAGAGATTTGACACTTTCATATTAGGTCGTGGATATTCAAGGAATGACTATGACTGTTGTGTTTACCACAAAAGCTCTTAGATGGTTCGTTTGTTTATTTGTTGCTCTATGTTGATGACATCCTCATTGCTGCTAAGAGTGTGTCTAAGATCAAGAAGTTGAAAGATCAACTCAGTAGTGAATTTGAAATGAAATACTTGGGTGCGCTAAGAAGATTTTGGGCATGAAAGTTCACAGAGGTCAGCATGTTGGCAAATTATATTTGTCATAGAAGAATTATATTGAAAAAATACTTTAGCACTTTTGAATGTAAAATGTAAAACCTGTGAGTATTTCGTTGGTAGCTCATTTCAGATTATCAACTCACATTCACCACTCTATAAAGAGGAGGAACAAATGTCATACATTCCCTATGCTAGACAGTTGGAAGCATCATGTATGCTATGGTATGCACTCGAACAGATATTTCACATGTCATTAGTGTTGTTAGTAGATATACAGGGCATCCTAGGAAGTTGCATTGGTAGGCAATGAAATGGATATTTCAATATCTCCAGGTCTGGAGATGCTAGCTTAGTATATGATACAAGTTCTAACACTGGTGGTAGTGTTATTAGTTATGTTGACTCTGATTACGCTAGAGATGTTGTCAGAAAGATATCTCTAACAAATACGTCTTCAAGCTTTCAAGTAGTGCAATTAGTTAGAAAACGAGTTTACAATCTACTATTGCACTATCCACTACAGAAGTTAAATACATGGCGGCAACAAAAGCAAGTGGAGGAAGCTATTTGGCTCAAAAGTTTGGTAGCAATTTGGGCTTGGAACAAAATATTACAATTATTTATTGTGATAGCCAAAATGCCATATATCTGACCAAAAATCAAATGTATTATGAGAGAACCAATCATATTAACGTCAGAATATCATTTTATTTGGGAGATTATTTCTCAAGGTGCCATTGCAATGAAAAAGATTAGTACCTCAAACAATCCAACAAATATGTTGACGAAGTCAATCACGATAGTTAAGTTCAAGCATTACTGAACTTAATTGGTATCCAAATTAATGTGAGTTTACCCTTATAGGCACATTGGAAAAAGCGACTTCAGAAATTTGAAAGTGGATGGAAAATCAAGCCAAGGTAGAAATTTGGTGGCTTGTATGTTTTCAACCCTATTTTTCAGAACCTATATGAGGCATGCTTTCAATGCATATTAATTGGAGGATGCAAAATTTCAAACAATGCAAGATTTGGTTTGAAAGATGAAACGAAGCATTAAATGGAATATTAAAAAAATTGTGCATCTGAAGACTATAACTAAAGCTTTTGATCTAGCTCTTCTACAATAACAATCCAACCTCTCTTCCTTGTTTCTAAATAATTAGAGAGTCGTCGTTTCTTTTGTATGTCTCTATTTTGTGAGTTGAGAGTATATACTAGTGAGAAAAATGCTAATGGGTATTCTTGGTGTATTTAGAATTTAGGATTTGAGTGGAGTTTGTTTACCTTTTATACCTTCATTATATTTTTATAGTGAAATATTTGATTGTTACCTTTGTCCGTGGATATAGGCTTTAAGTTGAATCACGTAAATTTATAGTGTCATTTATTTTATACTTTCACATATTTATTTTTGCGCTACTTTATTTTTACTTTTTAAACCTGTCATTTCACAGCATCACATTTCCCTGTATTCAAACTTCTAAAACGTGGTTAAGGGGTAGTATATACACTTGTTGGTCTTCCATAGTAGTCATTGCTAAATGCAGTTGGTGTATAAATTAAATAACTGTAAAACTCATTTATTGAGTAATATTTGACCTTCTTTTTAAGTTACATTATTGTTAAATATTTTTTTTTCTCTTTTCTGAATAACTGATCTAGATAAATTATAAATAATGCATTATTCATTCAACATACAAATTAAATTTAATAAATTCAATCCATTAAAAGTTAGTTTACTATTGAATAATTTACATAACATTTATTCGTATTTTTAATTGACACTCCAATATTAGCTCAACTCATCAACTTTTACATGATGAAAATGTGGTGGCAAATTAGTCCCACAATAATGTATATCTAATGTACAATTATATCAGCATATGGATGGATGTTTTGAGCAACAAAGGTCCCCCAACAGTGAAATTATTCTTGTGATGGGTTTTAGGAGAAAGATTATGAAAAATATGGGTTTTGGCATAAAATTACAACACTATGATTTTACAAATCTCGCACAATTCGATATTTGAGTTGAAATATTTTAAATTGTAAAGCTTTGTGCTTTTTCTTTTTTAAGCTTTCATGTACCAAAAACTGAAAAGTTACACCTAAAAACTGAAAAAAATGGTCGAATAATATGCAAAGCTTTAAGCTTTTATGCTAAAGATAAAGTGGTAATGATTACATACCAGAATACTTCGGAAATGCATGCATTGCTTCAAATTTAAAACACATATCAACGATTGTTCCCGATCAAATGTTAATTGGTAGAGCCATCGAAATGGTCAAGTCCAATGGACTAGCTCTTACAGCCTAAAAAATATGTGAATTGAACTAAAAAATTGGAGTAAAATAAAAGTAGACCTGCAATCTAGCTTGATTTGGCCTAACTTGAATGGACTAACCCACTATGGGTTGGGCCTGACACTATTTTTTATTTTTAATTAAATAGACTAAAAAATAACATATATAAATTACTACTTAGACTTGGACAATTTAATCCATTTTTTTGCGGAAGAACTTTAAACAAAAAATAAATATTAACAACAAAAATATTTTTAACTCACTTTACTTTTTATAAATTTAAGTTGTCAAAATTTAATTATCAAAAACAATCTCCATTTGTCATTCTTAGCATGATGCATTTTTTTATTTTTGAAATATTAATAATTTTTTTTTACAAATCTCAGTTGTGCAAGATTATCACTAGGCTTTTTTTTTTTAACAATTCGTATGATGCGAGATTTTTAAAAATCCATACCTTTGTAATTTCACAAATGTCATGTTATTGTACATTTAACATTCAAATCCCATATACTAAAAATTGACCCACAACAGAAACATAGTATACACCCATGTTGAACGGTTTTATGGGGCTGCTGGCTTGAAGAAGTCTAGAATTTTCAATGTCAAACTTTTTAAAAGATTGAATTTTCAAAGTCACGTGAATTAATGAATATCACTGAGAAAACAAATCTAAATTCTACCATAGGTGAAATAGATTCTTTGTACACACTACCATTTTAACTTCTAGTCTGTGATCAAGCGAGACGAACCAAAGAGCCCATAAATATAATAAATGAGTTCAGATAATATCAGATTTTAACTCATGCAAATTGCGAGTTAAGCAAACAATCTGTACAGCTCTAAATATAGTGAACAACTCATTCAATACATCAACATACGCTGGACACATGGCCCCTTTTTAAGTTGTCCTCCATTAGTTTAGGACCACATGTTCCAGTAAATAACAGACAACAAAAGGGTGAAATTATAATGGTGGTGACGAAGTGAACGTCCCCATGCGCCACCTACATTAGATTCTTTTTCTTTCTCTTTTGGGTAGTTTTTGGGAACTCAATGTTGGAAATTTTTTAGGGTGAGCCACAATTAATTGTGGACTTTATTTTATAAAAATTGTATTAACAATATGATTTCGATTGTAAACAAACACAATAAACCTAATAATTATAATTGATCTATATATATTATAAACTGTGCACACCTATTACTAAAAGTTATTGTGGTAGGTGGTATAGTGTAGGCTCATTAGCCATTGACCTATATTAGGATTTTTCCAATAGTGACTCTTAATGAGAGAGCTTTGTTATGGTTATAAATATATGGCTAGATCCTTCAGTCCCACTTTGATATGCATTATTGTTTGTCTTGCCCAGCGACAACCACCTCAAGAAAATGGTAGATGGGAGAAGGTCTAGCAAAAGAAATACTTTTCGTCCTAGCCTAATCAATCCCTACTAGAATTAAATAAGTCTGTTATGACCATGAGGCCCAACATGTTAGCAACTAGTGACTTCTTAAATATCTAGTTAGAGGTTTGATTTCTAGTATGTATAAAGAGGTTCTTGTGGTCAAAAGCAAAACACACATCTATGAGATCTATGCAACTGAGGATTAGTCATTATTTTCGTAAGTGAATACCCCATATTCACTTAGAAAAAAGAAATATTGTTATTGATGGATTTACCAATGGATTTTAGTTAATTATCAGATTAAAAATATGGATTTACCAAAGGAAAAGAGATCATGGTAATAACAATGGGCTTTTTTCAATATGGGATTTTATCTGGGTATTCACACTAATATGGGGTTTCGAGGGGTAGAATATAAATATAGGCTGTTTTCAAAAGAGTCCGCCATTAGCGGATTAATTAATCAAGAATTTAAAAAAATTTAAAAAATCCATCCACCTTTGGCGGATTTAGAAGTCACCAATTTCAAATAATTAAAATAATAATAAAGAGATTTTAAAAATGGAAGAATGGCACTTCTGGTGAAGGAATCAGCCACGCGGAATTTTTATTAAAAAATTATTTTTCAAAATCCGAACGGGATATTTAATATTAAATTATATTTTATTTTCAATATAGACTCTCAACTCTACTTAAATAATGCATATTAGTGTTAATGTTAGTACTATGGAGGAGAAATTCAGATCGGATCGGCTGTAAAAGGGTTAATCAAGAATTGGTCACTTGGCCGGTTAATATTTTGAATCGAGAAAGTTAAAACCGATTAAAATTGGGGAAACAAAAAATTGGCAAAAGAGCTGATTTGACTAGTTCGAAACTTTTGGACGGTTGTTTGGAAGTGTTTTGTATTTATAGTTTTTTAAAACGTTTTAGAAAACAAGTTTAAGATCATTTTTCAAAAACAAAAAAAACAAGAGAACATGTTTGGATAATTTTTTTAAAAAACAACTTTTAAAATGGATAAAATAAAAAATTATTTGGCATCCACAAAGATCATAACAATAAAGATAAACACCAACAACATCCACAATAAAGATCAACATGAGATATCCACAACAAAGATCAACAACGAACAACGTGAAATCAATTTACAATTTGGTGTCAATTTACAAATTAAATAACAACAAAGATCAACCTACCAAGGGAGGAGATCAGATAGAGAAAGAGAAAGAGAGAGGGGAGGGTCGTGTGCAGTGGATCTGATCACGAGAGGCGAGAGCTGGGTTGCGAGGGTCATGAGCTAGGTTGCAAGTACGATGGAGTTTGGTCTTGCAGAGGGCCGTGAAGTCGGGTTGCATGTGTGGGTCTGCGCTCGTGCCAGCGAGCTAGGTCGCGATGCGCGCGAAGCTGAGTTGCGTTGGAGTCATCCAGGACCCGCCGACGAAGCTCGCGTTGGAGAGTTGCCGAGAGAAGTTGGGAGGAGTTCGGAGCTCATTTGTGTGGGTGGAGCAAAAGATCTGTGTTTTGAAAACACAAAATCTATTTTTGCTTTTTTGTTTTAAAAATCCACTTTGTGTTTTTCAATTTTTAAAACAAATATAATGTTTATAGACAATATGTCGGGTTGCACAAATAAAATATCAGGAGATTAAGTGCACGTAAATCTTACTTTCATTGGTTGTCAAAATTATATTGAGGAATGTTTTGCATAGTTTGAAAAGTTTAAGGTGTTATGATACACATTTTGAAAAGTCAGGCATAAATTACATATAATCTAAAATGCATTTATCCCTTCAAATAATGAACATAAAATTACAATTTTATTTGAGATAATAATACATAATTAGATTACATGCATATAAATTGATTTTTTTTGTTCCTATCATATCTTTTACATTTATTCGAATAATCAAAGCTATAAGCCCGTAACTGTATACTACTTTTTAAAATCATTCTTACCAAACTAGTCTTTGTCGTCTATGGCAACTTAGCTAGTTTTTTTTTTTTTTTTGGTCTGAGCTAGTGCTTCATCTTGTTCTTACCCAGGACCATGACAGCATGTTCTATTATATTGAAACACTTCTTCACTGCACTAACTTCTTCATTGACCAGTCTCTCTTCCTCCTCCTTTTAAGTCTTCTTCAGAAAGTTTAAGGAGCAAATAAAGTCCCAACACTTTTGGAACCAAAAGATTCCCCAGCACAACACAACCACCTCATCTATACTGACCTCACATTCACTTGGTCAGACACCCGCGGCTGTGCCTCCAGCTTGCCTCCGCACTCCCCTCCCTTGGGATCTGCCGTGGCACCCAACATCCCCTGTCGAAACTGAATCCGCCAAAGGCGACCTCGCCTTGCAGGTTCGTCAGAGATTCCTGCCACTTTGAATCCGCCACAAGCAACGTCCATATGCAGGACTGCACTGATGCGACGACGGCTTATGGCGTTATGGTCTTCACATGAATCCGCCATAGGCGGATTAATTTTAGCCATATTTAAGTAAAACACTCAATAATATCATATGTAAACATTTCAACAATAAAAAGACAATATGGAAATTATTTTTCCGGTAATAACATCCTAAATAATTAACACCGACAGAAAATAAATTCACGGGTACGTTTTTAAGGGAATTTCCAACTGGTTCTTTGTAAATTTCCCACGGTAAATGGTTAAAAGAATTCGTCCATAATTCGTCGTGGAAAAAAATTATCATTGGAAAATTTTTATATATTTGGTTCTATATTTATTTAATACCTTTATCAATGGAAGTTTCGATAATCTAAAAGAAAATAAATTGGGCAACTATTATCGAGGAAAAATGCATCGATAATATTTTTTTCCGATTGATGTATTGTTTAGTTTATGAGCATAATTACTAATCTACTTATTTCATTTAATGCTTAATGGCTTGAAAACCAATTCGTGTTTTGCGTACGAACGTTTTTCACTGGCCGAAACTTTTTGCATCTTTAATTTTTTTCACATTCAATCCACTTCTTTCATATATATATATATATAAAATTAAAAATTTCGTTGGCAATTATTGGAGGAACATTTTCAATGCCAAATTTCCCGAGGAAAAGAATCTATTTTATTCAAAACATGACACACAAAAGTATGTTATACAGACCAAAATCTCTAAAGTCTCTTACTGAAAGCTATTGCAATAACTTTCCTATTGATATTTTCGGTTATGTTTCTTTCTACGAAATCTGAATCGTGTAAACCTTAAGAGCTTGATTTTAGAGTGTTTCCAATGTCAATCACAAATCGATATTTCACATCTGCTTTGAGGAGGCGCTCCATCGCGTGTTCACATAATCAATAGGAATAACCTCAATGTCAGTTTCACAGTGTGCTTAGCAGCAAAATCCATCATTTCTTGGGTCTCCTTCAACCCTCCAATAGACTGCCAGCTACCATCTTTCTCCCGCCAATGACGAGAAATACTTGTTATTAAAATCAAAATTTTGATTCTTATCTGGACATGTGCAACCATATTAATTGGTATGCCTCTTGTAAGTTTCACTTTATTATTTAGACCTAATATGTAAATAATTTTCCTATGCTTACCAAGAAGTAAAGGAAAGACTTGGCAGGCTTGAGGCTTCGCGCGCCCAACCAGGACAAGTTTCCCATGAGATTTCAGTAAATCAATCAAAGGTAAGAGAGGATGAACGAGAAACTGTCAACAATACCATCCAAAGTTCCCTTTGAGCCTATAAAATAAACGACACTTGTTAATTGATGATTATCATTCACTATTCTTATTAATTAGGAAGTATGTGCATTCACAATGCGAATGGCATATATATGTACCTGCATCTGATCTTGGTCACGGCTTATTAGAAATGAGTCAGCTCCTAAACGTTCTATTGCTTCTTCCTTCTTGTTGGGGATGTACTGATTACAGTTACCTTAGCCCCTAGAGCTTTGGCAAACTTAACTGCCATATGGCCTAGCCCACCAAGACCAACAACACCCACATGCAGACCAGGCTTATCAAGTCCATAATATCTGAGAGGGCTATACACCGTGATCCCAGCACAAAGGAGGGGAGCAGCAGCATCAAGAGGTAACCCATCTGGAATGCTGATCACAAAGTGCTCATCAACAACCATGGAGTCAGAGTAGCCTCCATATGTGATGGTGCCATCAATGTATTTGGCACCATATGTCAGAATATTTTGTGGGCAGTAATTCTCAAGATTGTCAACACAGTTGTGGCAGGAGCGACAGGATCCAACCAAGCATCCCACACCCACTTTGTCCCCAACTTTGTACTTTGTCACCTTGCTTCCCACCTCCGTCACTATACCAACTAGTTCATGCCCAGGGACTAGTGGATAGGTGGAAGTGCCCCAGTCGTTCTTAATCATGTGGAGGTCCGAGTGGCATATCCCACAGTACAACACTTTGAATGCCACATCTTTCTCTCCTGCTTCCCTGAAAAATTAAATTTGACGTACCAAAAGCTAATTAAGTTCCAAGCAACTTCATGCTTATATGCTTTTGTGATCATTGTGCAACTATTAATATTATATTATAATATTATTATGACTTGAAATCATTATTTACGGATAATGTATGAGTAGAAAACGAAAGATTAGAAGATCACGCAAATTCTATATGTTCCATGATGTTGTTAGTTTGGGCGTTTCCCAAAAAAAAAAAAAAAAGCTAGCAGTTGCCTAGCACACGAGAGGAAAAAAAATGCTGTACAACAAATTAAATGCATAAAAAGATGTATTGAAGGAAGAGAGGTGAATGAACCTTCTAGAGAAGTTGAAAGGGGAGAGGGCACCAGAAGGATCCCTAGCTGCCCATCCGAAAGCCTTCCTAGGATGCTCAAGTTCATGTTGTGCTGCCATTTCAATCTGTTAATTAATATTTCACTTGAAAGGAAATTCCAAGGACTAATTATTAGGAAGAGAATGATATAGTATGTTTATGTGTCTGTGTGTGTTGAGGGTATCACAGAAAGTGTATGTGTTAGATCGAGTAAGGAGTAAGAAGAAGTAGAAGCTGAAGAGCTATTTATAAGTGCGATGGTGAGGGTTGTATTGGCGTATTTGGTGACGCTGTTTAATGTATTTGCTGACGTATTAGGTGACGAAGTTGCGTTGTGTGTGTTTCTTCTTCTTTTTCTGCACAAGCTTGGCGTGTAAGTTACACCACAGATGAAGAGGAAAGTAAGGATTTTGGGCGGTGGACACTTAATTGTAACAAAAAAGTTCTTCAATATACTGACGTAACTGTAAACAGTTTGCTAGTGTCCAAAATTTTTTTTGTTAAAATAATGTGATATTATTTTCAATTTTTAGATAAAAAATAAATGACTTTTATTTCTTTGTCCTGTCTAATTATCTTTTAAAAATTTTAATAAATTCTGAGAATAATTTTGAAAAAAATAACTTTCGCCATGTAATATTACTCAAATTTAATAGTTTTTGCTTGTGTTTTAAAGTTTTCTTATAAAATAGTTTTAATTATTTGAAATTATAATTTATTCCCTTAAAATTATTTTTTTTCCTTCCTTTTTCGGAACAATTCCTTCCTGGATTTCACTTCTTCAGTTTTCGACTGTATGAAAATTCCAAGTGAAAGTTTCATCCAAATTTTAATTGCTTTGTCTAAATAAGTAAATATGGTTCTACCATTTTATCTTGAACTACAATTCATCATATTATGCGTTTTGATGGATGGGCGTTTATAAAATTATTTGTTTGTGTCCTTATTACTTTGTATATGTTTTGTGATTTTCTTTAAAATATTTAACTAAGTACTACATCAAGAGGTCAAATAACTACAGTTGGAAAGAAAACAAACATCGATCAAAACGTGGGAAATATAAGGATAACATCAGATTTCATGATGACAAAAAACCAAGTGTGAATTGACTGAATTCCAGGAACCGACACTGTTTTTGATGCGACCCAAAAGGAAGTGGAAGCTAGCCCAAACTCAATGTTACGAGAAGGAATGGATACTGATGATAGTAGGCCTCAGCACTCAAGTGGCTGACATGGGCCCACGAGAGAAAAGGAGTAAAAAGCTCCCTGTATGGACAAGAGACTGTCATGAAATAAGAGCAATTGCACAGAGGTGACATACCGAGAGGTGAGTTGGCAAGTTAGTTATAACAAGGTGCATAAGGTGCGGAAGGCGTGATCAGAGGGGGATAAAAGGAAAGGAGGAGGTTAGAGTGAGAGGGAGAGAATTGTTTTGTGAATATTCTGGAGTTTACCCCCTCGAAAGAGGGAATTTTTGTTGCATTTATATATTGTTTGTTGATTCTTATTGAACTTTTATCAGACACATTATAGTGAAATATCAGAAATATTCATACAGAATTTATATTTGCGTTTAATAGTACCTGTTCATATTAATTACAATCTGAAGTATAACAGTTTTCCTTTGGGTACATGCCACATAGTACATACACACATCTTTTAACACGAATTCTCCTTTCAACACACAGCACTTCTTTCGTCAATTATACATTTCAACTAATATAGACGGCATTCCGTCGTATTCAATGCACTGACTTTGGAAGCTTTGTTACAATCTTTGTCGTACGGTGGTACCCAATCACCCAATTTGTGGCCCAATCAAACACCAACACTTGCCCCCGCTGCGGCGTTAAAAATGCTTTCCGAATGCATAATACATCAACATCGTATCAGAAATTGTAGTGAATTCAACAACCAAAACTGAGTGTTTAATTAAAATATTTATTTTATTATTATTAAATATTATAATAATTTTTATTTTTTTTTATTAATTTATCATATTAAATAATAATAGAATAAATATTATAATTAAATATTTTTTTATATGTTAAAATAATAATATTTGTGAACATATTAATACAAGAGTATTGAAATATGTTATTAGGAGAGTATTGAAATTTGTTATTATTGAGATGACTTAAGAATGTATTTTAGATGATTCAATTAAATTTTTCTAATTATATGATATTTTAAATCGTGATTATAAGATTTAATTATATTTATTAATATAATAATAATAATAATAATATATTTTTTATATTATTAGTAATAATTAAATTTATAAAAAAATGTGTTTATTAAAAAGAAAAATTACTTCAGTATGGTGCTTAATTAAGTTGAATAGTACAGAGCATATGATTTTTTACATCTATTTACGAAAATATGATATGGATTCTTAAATTCATCTTTAGTACCAGCGAAATTAGGCCCAAAAAGCAGTCAAAGCTGACTCTATAAAATAATTTTATATAATATATTAAAATTATTTTTTTTTGTAATAAATATAGAAATTAAACTCTTAAATATAAGAGTTTAATTTTGATGTATCGAGAGTATAAAAGCTTTTATATAGTCATTCATTCACACTTTTCATATTAACAAAATATAATTAACTCTCATCCTACTACTTTAAATATATATAATATATATATATATATATACTTTTTAATATTTTAAAATGGTACGTGTTCCACCACAACTATTATTAATGTAAGGAACTTTTATAGTGTATTTAAGTTAAATCCTAAATATAATATTAAAAAAAAATTATTTTTTATGCGGAGTAAAATTTTTTTATACTATCATCTAATTATATATTATTAAATCATCAAAGTGATTAAGTATCACTTCCATTACTCAAAAAGTCATGCAAATGTGATGATTTGGTTAAATAGCAATACAAAAAACTTTTATGACGTGTCAGCATAGAAATTAATCTCTAAAATAAGGTGAGTTTTATGGTGGACGTCTTATCTTTGAGTGCATTATGGATCCCCATTATTAATTATTGGATCAAAATATCCAATAAAAATAATAATCATCTAATGATTAATAATAAAAAATTTATAATAAACCCAAAAATTTAAGATCCATCTTATAATTTTCCCTAAAATAAATTAGCCCTATTTTCTATGGTGGGAGTGGATATTGTCACTTCTTCATATCTATTATCACTCCTATTATATTAAATTTTTAGGAAATTTCACCAAAATACCCTTCTTTTTGGCTGTTCAGATTATTTGGCCAAGAGAGGTGCTTTTAGATTTTACTGACTTCAACTTGGGAATAGCTTGATGTTCATCTAGAATTGCTTCTAAAGTATGACATTGATTAGCCCTTTTTTTTTTTTCCTTCTTTAGCTCTTTTTACCAAGAAAAATAAAAAGTAATCAATAGTTATTATTGTTAAAATAATTAAAAATTAATTTCATTATTTTAAAATATTTAATATATTTAAATATCTCATTCTTATATATATAATCACTATATATTATAGCTAATTAAAATTAGCAGGCTTAATATAATCACTTATGTTTGTTGAATTATTTTGTTTAAAAATTCCTTAAAATAATATATATCTAAACAACATAGTAGTAAATATTTCAGAAAAAATAACAAGTAAAATCAATAACAATAAAGAGAAATTACTAAATCACAATATAAGCAATACATATGGTATTTTATTATCTAGTGTTTATATAATTTTTAAAAGTTTTAAATAAATATATGATATTAGAATTTATCATCAATCACTTAATTTGGACTGTGATTTTTTTCGACATATTTATTATTAAAAGTTGAAATAACATGATGCATTGAAATAGTTTTATGTTTAATTAGTGTGTATTATCATCGATAGTGTATTGACAGACAAATATAAGTGTCCATTCAAGGTTTTTAATTTTTTAAAATTTATTTAAAGTATGCAAATTTATTTAATATAAAGGAAATAATATAGTCTTTAGACTATTCAATTATGGATTAAAAATTAACCATTTTAAATTATCATGTGGCTAAGAAATTAATTTAATACATCAAATTATCTTAATACATTTTAAGAACAAGGATAACAAACAAAAAAATATATAGTAAAAATTATTAGCCAATAGTAATGAACTATGGTATTATTTATTTACTTAAAAATTTGAATTATAAAACGCTAAATGTTACGATATGAGACATGTTGTACGTATATATACCACTATATAGTACTATATCTCTATCCTTATTCGTTTCTTTATTATTTTTTTAAAATACTCAATATTATATTATTTAAGTAATTATTGAATAAAAGATAAAAAATAATACTTACATGTGAATGAGTATATCAAATAAATTAATTATCAATACTTGTAATTGCTACAAACTATCTAAAAAATAATAAATGAGATAAATATTCCATTCATAATATAACTTCTTATCATGTTATAATATTTAATAAATAGTTTATGTTAACTAGTCATATAATAAGAAAGAAGAAGGACATTGTGGTAAAATTAAATAAAAAATTAATGCTATAAGAGCGACAATAGAGATAATGGACTCCCTTCTATGGTATGTCGAACTTCACAATTCCCATTTCCGTCACTACCTCAGTGCACGCGTTAACCGTCAGCCCCATTGCCCCAACCCCCAAAACATTGCCAAAGTCACCGTAGCCCTTATAAATCGTGCACATGTCATGTCATCTGCCACCTCTGCCACCCACTAGTGCGGTTCGTTATTATTACACCTCAGGGCAGGCGTTGCGTTCCCCATGTTTCTCGTACGACCTCACCTTTGAGCATTATAAGTGCAACGTTCTGATGACTTGTCTCACGTTTGATTTGTAAACGAAATTAAAATTAAAATGGCGTCACAACCAGAGACGGAGCATCCTAAGAAGGCATTCGGATGGGCAGCTAAAGACACATCCGGGGTCTCCCCTTTCAAGTTCTCCAGAAGGTCCATCTATCTTATAACTCATTTCTCCTTTGATATCTTTCTCTCGTGAAATTCCATTTGTCTCTTGTTGTGACTTGTGGGCAACAAAAAGTCAAAAACTACCAATTGCTACAAGGGTACCCTTCTCCCGGATCGGATACGATGGCATGTAATGATTTTCATTCTCATATTTTTTCCTATGCCTTTCTTTTGAAAAATTAACAAATTAACAAATTTTACTTTAATGTATGTACAGTGTGAAAAATTATCATTCAATCATACATTTACGTATGCTATTGATGAGATCCGTGTAAGGGATTACAAATATTTGGAGAATTTTTTTTTGATAGAGATATTTGGAGAATCATGTTTGTTGATATTATTTTGATGCATGCTTGAATACACTAGTGGATATGAATCTGATGATAATATGTGACGTCAAATATTGATTAGTTTTCCTTTTGCAGGGAAACGGGGAGGACGATGTGGCATTCAAAGTTTTGTACTGTGGGATATGCCACTCAGATCTCCACATGATTAAGAACGAATGGGGCAATACTAGCTACCCAATAGTACCTGGGTATGATGCTAATAATTTGTGTTGCTTTTCACTTTTAGGCTTTTTTATTATTATTTTACTGTACACTCCGTGTTGGTGGCATGGTTGTAATGTCGAGTGATGACTGAAGGTGTAGGACCATTATAACCAGGACTCTAAAAGTCACCTTATGGGAAAATCAAAGAGTTTAACTGGGACAATCTAGACTCAAAGTTGCCGGGTAACTTATTTTGTAATTAATTTTAATATAAATTTTAAAAAATTATACAAGAATAATGATTTGTTAATTGTTGACAATGTAAAAATGATTTACAGTGCATGTCAATTAAAATCAAATTAAAATACAGAAAAGATTCTTATTTGGGTACAAATCTAATGTCTAAATATTTAAGTGTATTTATAATAAAACCGGTAACACCAATTTTATTGAACATGCGTTCACTGATCAATGAGTCAGCATTTCGCTTGCTTTTTAATAGAGTTTATTTGAACCCACAAAATCCAATTTGTAACAGGAATTCATCGTGTATGTCGTAGATACATCATACATCTGATTCTAATTTGTGTACAGGCATGAGGTTGCTGGTGTGGTGACAGAGGTGGGAAGCAAGGTGCAAAAGTTCAAAGTTGGAGACAAGGTGGGTGTGGGGTGCATGGTTAATTCCTGCCGTTCATGCCAGAACTGCTCTGACAATCTTGAGAATTATTGTCCAAAATGATTCTCACATATTCTGCCAAGAATGTTGATGGAACCATCACATATGGAGGCTACTCTGCTCAATGGTTGTTGAAGAACTATGCGATCCGCATCCCAGATGGCATGCCACTTGATGCCGCTGCTCCTCTCCTTTGTGCTGGGATCACAGTGTATAGCCCTCTCAAATATTATGGACTTGACAAGCCAGGTCTCATGTGGGTGTGGTTGGCCTTGGTGGACTAGGCCATATGGCAGTCAAGTTTGCCAAAGCTCTTGGGGCTAATGTCACATAATTAGCACATCTCCTAACAAAAAGAAGGAAGCTTTGGAAAACCTAGGAGCTGACTCATTTTTGGTTAGTCGTGAGCAAGATCAAATGCAGGTATATGTGAAGTCTTAGTTAAATCACAATCAATATAATTCTAAACGAAAAAAAAAATGAAATAGTTAACTGATTTATAATTTTTTACTGTATATATGTAGGCTGCAATGGGTAGCTTGGATGGTATAATTGACAGAGTTCTGTCTATCCTCTCATGCCTTTGATTTGTCTGTTAAGCCTCATGGGAAGATAATCATGGTTGGTTTACCTAAGAAGCCTCTGGAGCTGCTAGTATTTCCTCTACTTATGGGTAAGCTTACGAAAATATTAAGATAATTAGTTATGTTTCAATGATTTATAGTGGAATAATATGTATGCATGTGGTATGTTATTTGATGACTAAAATTTAAAATTGAGGCTCACTAGCTAGTGTACGCTCCACACTGTTGGCAGGAAGGAGGATGTTAGGTGGCAGTTGTATTGGAGGGATAAAGGAAACAGGAAATGATGGATTTTGCTGCTAAACACAATGTGAAACCTGATATTGAGGTTATTCCTATGGATTACGTGAAGATTCAATGGTTGTCTCCTCAAGGAGATGTGAAGTATCGAATTGTTATTGACATTGAAAAAACCCTCAAAGCTAGCTCTTAAATATGAAATATGCATCATCCAGATCTCAGAGACAGGTCCCTCTGGAGCAAGACGAAAAGGCTAGCTGAGGATTCATATCATTTTGTTCTTTTTCAACTTTGTTTCCAGTTCAGTATGTTTTTGCTATGAGAATTTAGGCTTTTACTTGAATAAGTGATAAGTGATTGTAGGGCAGTAAGCTCGGGTATAAACTTATAATCCCTTAGTTTGGGATGAAAAGAGTTTTGTAATACATTTTAAAGATAAGACATTCCATGTGAATCAAACATTTGAAGTTTATTGAATTCTTGAAATGATACAAGAAAAACATTTTATTTCTACCTAAATAAATTTGAAATGATTTCAAACTTATAATGAGAGATCACAAAAGTTGAATATTCTTTCTGTAATTATTTGATTAAGTTAAAATAGCAAATCCCGCAGCCTAAGTAATAATTTATTCAATTAATAATTCCGTTTGGAATAAATTTAAATGAATAATTCTAGTAAGAATTTTTCGATGTTCTTTTATTACATATTATCGGAATCTTTGTAAGGGTTTTTTGTGATTCACTGTGAGTCTGTGAAACTAAGAACTGTTAAAGGTGTTGTGAGTGGGGCCCAGACTACTCTCTTAATGGAACTCAACTCAAGGATATTTACGCTTATGGATCATGGCCTTTAGTTTTGATATCTCTATTCATGGGGATGGAAATACTGGTGGCGTATACACTAGCCTATTCTGCTTCATCTTTCCGTTCCTGTATTTGGGGTTTCTCCCTACTTCTCTTCTGCCCTCTCGAATCAATATGGTTATAGGCCCATGGGTTTTTGGTCAGTTATAGGCCCAAGTTGACCAAACCGTTGGAACCTCCATAAACTAAAAATACCCACAAACCTAAAAAAAAAATACTGAAAAATACTAAAAATACCGACCAAAAAGAGAACTAAAAATAAAAATTGTTGAATAGATCTTTTTAACAAAATGTTTGTAAAAATATGAAAAATGTATATTTTTTTATCCTTCAAAATACAGTGAATTATATATATATATATATATATATATATATATGTCTATAAAAAATTTTGGAAAAAATCATTTCTTTTAATGAATCACTTGTTGTTATGGATAATTCCATAACTTAATCCTTAGCCACATCAATTGTCTTTGACATTTTCTCTCACCTATTAATTTAGACGATAGAATAGGATAAGATTAAACACACATGCTATTTTTGTTAGAAGTCATATTAAAAAAAAACTATTTTTATGCACCAAAAAATTAAAAGAAATAATTGTTTGTAAATATATATATATATATATATATATATATATATATATAAAGAAAAAGATATTCACCTGTAGTTAATAAATTTTAAATTTTGTTGAAAGATTGACTATTTAATTATATGAGATATATTAGAATATATTATCATAATATAATTTTTTTAATACACGTATATTATCATAATATAAGTTAAATAAACAGTAATATAATAGTTATATATCAGCAATGTTATAAGAGATCATTTTGAACATTTTTTTTATGATCCATACATCGTTACAATGATATAGATTTTTTTTTGGTTAATGTAAGATATTTATAAGCTCTTTCTACACGTATTTTTATATTGTAATTTGGAATGTTTTCTATATATAATTCGTATATTGTGTTAGATTAAATTATTTTTGTTGATATTCTCTTAGGATACTTTTATAAGAGAATATATTTTTACTGAATAGTCTCTTCTAATAAAAATAATATAGGTGTTTAATGTCATTATCTTCTAAATTACTAGGTAAGAAATTATTAGGAGTGGACTAGTGATGATGGGCTTAGATGGTTATAAATTCAAACCTCATTACCCCCAATATATAAAAGGAAATAATAATAATAATAATAATAATAATAATAATAATAATAGCTGAGAGAAAATTAAATGTCAAAGTAGCAATTAATGTGCATAAGGCTTAAATTACATAATTATCCATAGCAACAAGTTGATGCGTTAGAAAGCAAAAGCACATTTTTGTGTCAAAAATAAAATGTGGAGCTTGTTAATCTCTATAAAGGTGTAGATATTAGCATTCCCCATAAATATATATATATCCAAACATGCTTTGAGTAAAATTGGGGTGCAACATAGATTTTGTAGACTAATATGATGGCCTAAAGTAAGGGTGTTTATAGCCCAAAGCTTATTGGAATTGGTTTTGGTCTTAAAATTTGATTTGATACACTTTTGGGTTGAGCTCAGGTCATATGTTTGGTTGACTAACCGACTCAAAGTCAAATAATTCCTTAAAAGATATATACTTTTATAATAATTTATGAAATAATATTAGATTTTAAAGTTTAATTAATATATTTTACACTTGATGTTATTTTTATATTGATAAAATTTATTTTGAAATCTATATTGTAAAATATCTCTTAAATTTTATTTCTTACTTGTAAAATTTTTATACCTTTATTATGTATAATATCTAAATTTTCATATATTGTTCGAATATTGAGTTAACCAGGACATAATTGGGTCATTATTATGTCATATTTAGGTTTCAAAAATTGAAATGGTCTAAAAATTAGGTTGGATTCTAGTTTTGTCTAAACCTATTATCGGGTTTAGTTGTAAAATTCATCATTTGGACATTCTACATGCAACCCGGTCAAAACTAACCGGACCGGCTACCTATCAATCACCACACATGAATTTTAACGAATAAATTCAAAATATCCATATGTGTTTGAACCTTGTCCCTAGAAAGGGTGTGTGCATTTGCCACCAGGCTAGCTTATTACTATACTATGTGCCAATAATTATATATATCATATACCTAATATATTATTGAAAATGAACAAATCTAAAATGTTTTCCTTAGGGATTGAACTATACACAAGGAAAGAGTGTAGCACAAATAACCAATAGGCTAACTAGCATTTTGTGTTAAATAGTACCAATAATTATGTATATTACATACTTAATATATTTTTATATATTTATTTAATTAAATCTTATTCATCATCAGTGACTCAATGGTTGAATCAGATAACCTTAACCAAGTAATGACCGAACTGAATCACCAATTCCAGTTTAAAAACTATATGATTTGACCCAACTAACTCATCCCTTGTCCACCCCTCCACCCTAACCTAGAGTGTCATTAATTTTTTGGATACCTCAAGAGGATTAAGTGTACTTTACTCTAGCTATATTATTATAATATTTTATTTGTGTTTAGGGATTGTTAAAAATAAAATTGATTTTGTTTATAATTCTAATTCATTTTAAATTTAACCAAATTTAAGTAGAATTTCTATATGCACTCAAACATATTCAAATAGATGTTAGAATGAAATCGATTCTTTCTATGAACTTTCAAGTGAATTTTATTTTTGAAATCAAATCAAATCAATTTATAATTTTCTAAACAAAGAATTTCACTTAAAATCAAGCAATCGATTCTTACTTTATAAATTTTGATAAAATGAGGAAATCGTTGAAAATGAAATTAATTTGATTTCAATTGTATGAATTGATTAGATTTAAAAAAATATTTCTTTGCTTTTAATAAAATATATTATTTAAACAGATTGGCAAAGCAATCTGTCATGATAAAAGTACATTAAAAAACAATAAAGCTTGCTTATTTTAATCATTCATTTCATTATCCTAACTTAGAATATTTATAATTTATTGGTTGAGAAGGAAAGTTTGTAAATTTCAAGGATTCAGTTGGTTACCATAAAATGTATACTATCACCAAATTTTATATATATATATATATATATATTATCATGCATATTTATTAAAATTACTTATTTTTCAATAATTGCATTAAAATGTTACACATATGATTGAGAGTGTAAAGAATTTTTTTCGATTAAAAAATAAAATAAAATAAAATAAAAGAGTGTAAAGAATTTTATGCTAATAAAGCAAGAAAATTAAACTCTGAATTAGAAAACAAAAATCGAATCAAGTTTGCTCAAGAATTTAAAAAAAAAAAAAAAAAGAAACGCTAGGTAGAAACACCGTACACTTATAAATAGCTCTTTAGCTTATGCTACCTCATATGCTCTGCTAGTTTCACAAACCCGAAGAGACATATATCTCTCTTATTGAGTCCTTGCAATTTCATTCTAATTGAAATAGACCACATTCAAATGGCATCAAAGCCTGAAGTTGAACAGCATCCCAAGAAGGCCTTCGGATGGGCAGCTAGAGATACATCTGGTTTTCTGTCCCCATTTATTTTCACTAGAAGGTGCATGCATCTCTTTATTGAATTATCAATTCAATTTTTCATTTACATCATCCTTTTGTTAGCATTTCAATTTCATTTTTATTTGCGAAGTAAGTGAATCTCAATGTATATGTATATACATTATAATCTCATATATATAATAAAAACTTTGCTTTGTTAATAATTTTCAGAGAAACGGGAGAGAAAGATGTGGCCTTCAAGGTATTGTACTGTGGGATATGCCACACTGACCTTCACATGCTGAAGGGTGAATGGGGCACTTCCATCTACCCGTTAGTCCCCGGGTACGTACGCCTTTTCCACTCCATGACCATGTTGATCTTATTCTTATTTCTCCTTTATTTTTTTAATGTGAAATCTTGTTTCTAGTTTCTGTCAATTGATAGAAGAAAAGTCCCTCATAATAATGTTCTTAAAACTCTAATTCAATCTCCAAGTAAAGTTGGAATAGAATAGGATATTTAATCGCAAACAGTGATGGATTCAAAAATTTTTAATACATAATACATAAGCATAAGATCAAATTTCACTTAATTTTTTCATCTTAGTGTGGACTCAAACTTAATAACATGATTGGGGAAATATATATGCACTCATATACTTCTAAAATATTTCTAAAATTTTGGTGGGATTTGGTTAATTCTAATTGGTGTGCAAAATCCAGACATGAGATTGTTGGTGAAGTGACAGAGGTGGGAAGCAAGGTACAAAAGTTCAAAGTAGGGGACAAGGTGGGTGTGGGCTGCATGGTTAATTCCTGCCGCTCATGCCAGAACTGTTCAGACAATCTTGAGAATTATTGTCCAAAAATGATTCTCACATATTCTGCCAAGAATGTTGATGGAACCATCACATATGGAGGCTACTCTGACTCAATGGTTGTTGATGAGCAGTTTGGGGTTATGATTCCTGATGGGTTGCCTCTTGATGTTGCTGCTCCTCTCCTTTGTGCTGGGATCACTGTATATAGCCCTCTCAGATATTTTGAACTTGACAAACCTGGCTTCCATGTGGGTGTGGTTGGTCTGGTGGGCTAGGCCATATTGCTGAAGTTTGCCAAAGCTTTTGGTGCTAAGGTAACAGTAATAAGTACATCACCAAACAAAAAGGAGGAAGCAATGAAAAATCTGGAGCTGACTCATTTTTTATAAGCCATGACCAAGATCAGATGCAGGTACATGTGATTCACTGTGAATGCATATCACTTCTCATAAATTCAGAATAATGTTGAATTCAATAGAGTTTTAAATTTATTTTATTTTTTTAAGTGCAGGAGGCACCTTAGATGGTATTATTGAACAAGCTTCGCGTTCATCCTCTCTTACCTTTGCTTGGCTTACTAAAGTCTCATGGAAAGCTTCTAATGGTTGGTGCTCCAGTACAAGCCTTTGGAGCTGCCTGTGTTTCCTTTACTTATGGGTAAGCATATGAAAATTGAAAAATATTTTCATAGGATATGATATGTTCTACCATAGTTATCAAAGCAATTTGATATTTACTTAGCTTTGGCTAAGTCATTGGGTTACTGATTCAACTAATGAGTCATTGATTGAACCCTTGAATCTAAATTTAATTAAATAAATATATAAAAATATAATTTAAGATAACTAAGGATGTAATATATATATAACAAGAGTGCACTTGACACTCTATATGCATTATCCATTCTTCTTGGAGAATGAAGTTCATGAACCGGAAATAGACTAGTGCCCAGTTACCGGTTTATGATTCAAACCGGCGGCTTTAATAACTATGAGAACACGTCTAAGGAATAAAATCCAACTCATTTACTGTTGTGGAGAAATCCGATAACCTCCATCATAGTATTCTGCTTACCAATATTTGGAGATTACAATTGAACTTTGAAGCTTACTAACATTCCACATTATTGACAGGAAGAAAGATAGTAGCGGGTAGTTGCATTGGAGGGATGAAGGAGACCCAGGAAATGATGGATTTTGCTGCCAAACACAATGTTAAACCTGACATTGAGGTTATTTCTATTGATTATGTTAACACTGCAATGGAGCGCCTCGTGAAAGCAGATGTGAAATATCGATTTGTAATTGACATTGGAAACACAATGAAGTCAACTTCTTAATTTTGCCGAATTCAAATGTCAAACAGCAGACCATGAGCGAAATTACAAGAGTATTAATGAATGAAGAAATGCTATTGCCAAAAGAATAGAATAAATGCAATTTTGAATCTTGTATGAATAAAAAAGTCAAATTTGATGGTGGTTTTGTCTATCTTTTTAATCATCGTATTTCTATATCATTAGCCTCGTCTAGTACTTATTTAATTTATGAGGTATTTATGTAAGGAATTTGACTTATCTAAGATAAGAAAATTTGTAAGGAATAAAATTTAGGAGTTAATTGTCCTTAAATCATTTAATAAAATACACACAATGAAAAGTATTCATCCAAGATAATTAATCTCTTATTTTTACAATTTAACAACCTCTTCACTTTAGAGGAGTCAAATCATTATCTATTATGTTCTATTTTTACCCCAAAAGAACCATTCTCTCTAAATTTTTTATTTATCTAAACTAGACTAGTTTCTTTCTTTTGGTAGAGAAAAGTCAATGAGGTTGGTGTTAGGGATGACAATTGTGCACATGATATTAAATATTTTATGGATGTGAGTAGCAACATGCTCAAATTTATAGAGAGTAACTGAAAAATAGAACATAGTGAGACCCACTTATCACTATTTACACTAATAAATATATTAAGAGAATTGCATACCAAATTTTAATGTAGAAAATCCACTCTAATAATGTGGGAAAGACCATGAGTCAAATTTCAAAAAATATTCCATTATATTTAAGAATAATTATAATATAGTGTATCCACATTAAAATTGTCTTCTACTACAATTTATAATGTTATAAAGACATAAAAAATATCCCCGAACTTTCCAATATTATTCACACTACACTATTGGAAATGATCATTTCTGTTTGACGCTTCGCTCTATTTATAGAACCTCAAAAGACATAGTGTATTAAATGCACATCAACTTCCCAACCACAATTTTACTTTCGATGGATCTTGGAACATTTTTCTTCCTTTTATTTTTGACATGCAAATCACGTACTTCTTTATAGTTTGAACTTATGACTACATGATAAACTATCCAAATCCCTTATCATTACCTCAATCCTAATTGCTTAACTATAGTAGTCTCTTTAATAGTGGTGTAACAGCATATGTTAATTCAAATTTTACAAGTGATCTTGTTTTTATTCTTACTGTTATAGGGTGTATTCATACTTGGGGCAGAGCTATAAGATTGCTATCTCAATTTTACAAATAGTTGTAGCTCTATTTGCCATAGAGTTTGAATATATGCAACTACCAAACTTGTAAGGAAGCCTTTTGAATTCAAAGGTTAATGGAAAAACTAGAGCATGAGCAATAGAAGACTCCTGTGTGTAGTGACAGTTAAAAACAACACTTGCCTGCGTGGACAAGAAAAAGATCCTAGAAAATAAATAATAAAACCAGTGCTAGAACAGCGAAGACAGAACTTATCCCAATTATCATTTGTACTACATTTGCATCATAAGTCTTCGGCAAAAAAGATTGCACCTATATTTGGTAACATAAGGAAATGTACAATAAAAATAAGAAAATTCGACCTTATTTATTTGCTTCGAATATGTACATTTCTAAACTAATTTTTAGCATGACTGGCATTATTCGTCCAACATAAGATGTGATTTGTAGCCAAACATGTTTTATTTAACTTATGGGACTAACTGCTAGATGAAAGAATGGTCATGCACCCTGTCACGCTAATTATGTATGTACCACTCCTAGTACAAATTAGGCACAAAATCAAGTAGTTGGAACTGGAGGACCTTCTAGCGGATATAATCATACATGACTCCTTCGAAAGGAGTAGTAGCTCTTGATTGCCTCAGATAGATAGTGTTCTTTCCTTGTACCAAATGATCACCACCTACACCTATGCTAAACAGGAAATGCAATCCGTGGATGCCGTGCCTCGCTATGGCATTGTCGCCCCTATTAACCCTGTTGTGAAGTGAGGAGGATTTGCACTTGGGTTATTTAACCGGACCTGTTCACCCATCTCACACGTTAGTGACAATTGCATCAATGGCATAATTAGCCGGAGCATCTCACTATCTTGTGTAAAGCTAATAGCTAATTACAAGCAAAAATTGATTTGGAAATGAGGGGCTCAAGCTGATTAAAATTGAGAGCAATGATATGTGTATAACATATTTGTACAACATTCTTACAACATATGTCAAAAAATAAAGAAAGTGATGGGCCCAAGGAGTAAAAATTAAAATGAGCCCACCATCTTCTTTGTTTTTTAGCTTATGTTGTAAGAATGTTGTACAAATATATTGTACACTTATTATTATTTTGAAATTGATTAGGGCAAAAGCTAAATATATTAATTTTTATTTTTACATCTCATTTTAATTTTTCTAAACTAAAATTTTTAACATAATTTCTAAGCATAAATCAATTCTTTCAACTCCAATTTCTTCATAAGTAATTCTTACCTAAATCTGATCCAAAGGACCCTTAATAGTGTGGATTTACAGTTTACGTTAAATTTGCTCATGAAAGGATATGATATGTATTTAGCCAAAGCTGAAAGAAATTAAAGCTCAATTACTTATGCAAGAAGTATGAGATGGTATACCTGCAGTTCAGATTCAGAGGCGCATGCCAATGCCAATTGTAGTGTGTAGGTTCCTCTCATGTCACGTTTTGAAGTTCAAATACAATCTGCCGTGTGGTTGGCTGGTAGGTCTTATCTCCTGTTTTCCTGCATACATCAGTGCAGTTTAGAGGAAAAAGCCAACAAAACCTGACAATTAATAAACTCATTATTAAGCGTTAACAAAACTTACCTTGTAACATGAGCAAAAAACCAATCCTTGCTATAATCATTAACACCAACAGTGTATACAAGATCACCATTTGGATATAAATCAGCGTACCGTTCCCACAACCCGTATTGCCTAAAACTGTCACAGTAGTAAATAATTTTGTCAGAGTAAAAGAAACGAATAATGTGGGGATTAATAGAAGCTAGCTAGCACCAATAGTTGTTGGCAAGGGGTTTTGGGCTAACTTGTCTCCCTTATCGTTCTTGTATAACGTGTTCATTAAAGTAGGGTAAGGGTCTGGCACATAGAATTCAGCAGCTGTGCGATCAGGGATGCCAATTTCCCAAAGGGTAGGACCATTTCTTGGAGGATTGTATACAAGTGAATTCAAGTTGATGGAGCATCCTACAGGTACATCACATAGACACGTGTTAGTGTCTAATGAGCAAGTTATAATTAATTTGGTAATAAACCCACATGAGACTTGAAGATATTTTACCTGGTGTGATGGTGATTATGGTATTATATCTGTAATCTCCAATAAAGCCAGGAACCCATGCGTACAAATTATAGTCCCCAGGTACAATATTTTTTATTACAAAGTTTCCATTCCTGTCAGTTCGAGTCCAGAATTGGTAACCCTGTGAATGGAATATAATTCAAAACCCCTTTTTAGCTGAATGATAACTGATAACTATGCCTTAAAGTTCTAGGAACTAACTAATTAAATATCATTGGCTCCAGCTATACAAATGTTATACCTTGCTTTCTTTCTGCCATGATCCAGGGTATCCAGGCAAAGCTAGACCAATGTAAGCATTGTTAGCATATTGAAGTGTCTGTCCTGGATGAACCTGGCAAAGCAAGTAGCTCGTTTTTAAAAGTGACCCTATGAAATTGAAGAATAAGATAATTTAGGTGCAAAAACAGGGAATTCTGCGTGTACCTATCATGGACATGTAACCGTCCTGTCACTGTTCCACGCTTATTGGCTGGAAGGAAATCATTTGATCGAGGGAAATCGTAAGGCCAGCTTGTGACTTCATTGGATCGCTAAATGGTTAAGCAACAATAATAAATTATGTGTGATATATAACAAAATCACTTCACTTTAATAATAATATGTATTAAACTATTAATTCAGAACAGCTGCTGGTGTGATCAAGGGTACTAGTTAGCACCTTTTGCACCGCATCTGACCACAGCTGTTGGAAATCAGCGTTATTGAAGCAGAGTTGAGGTAGACAAAAACGGGGCCGAAAACCTTTGTGTAAGTCTCCCCTTCTTTAAAGAGCATGTTTACCTCCCTGCCAGCATAGTGGTTGCTCACAAACATCTACAAAAAATAATTAAAATGATTAGCATAAAGAAATATTGCAATGTACTTTGTCACTTATTGGGACAGGTGACTGGAGAATTCTTAATATACTTTTAAAGCGTTACTCTGAATATCGTTAGAACCATTTAAATTTAATTTGATAATATCTTGTTTTTAATCTAACAATTTATATGTTGAATAATATTTGATGTATAATAAAATTGTACAATAAATACATATCACATATCTTATCACCATTGGATATAATGTGTGATCCCCATCTTCTTATTCACTCATCACATCCAATGGTAATAAAGTGTATATTGTGTATTTGTTATGTAATTTTAATGTACACAACATTATTCAATGCTTTGGGCGACAAAATTGGCAATCTAACAGCAACGATTTATGCATTTTGTTAAGACCTACAATAATGTCAGCTATCAGGTTATAGGATTGTGTTGGGTTTTATACTTTTATTTGTAGGGACAGAGGTTGCTTTAACAAACTTTTATTATTATTGTTACATTTTGTTCTAAAAACTTGTATTAATTAATAAAGATTAGTAGCGGAAAAATTGAACTTACGGAGAGGGCAAATGGGCCAATGTGAGAAGTGAGGTCTTGCTTAATGGGCCTGTGATAACCAAAAAAAAAAAATTAAATTAAATTAAAAAAAAATTTTTTTTGAGGTAAGGACCGTGTACCTTAAGTGGTATAGACTACCATAGTTTTCTCTTTTTCTTTTTCTTTCTCTCTTCCTTTCCTCTCTGCTCACTCTTCCGTGACTTTTCTTCCTCCCCTTCTGTCTTCTTTCTTCCTCCTCTCGCTTCGTCCTTCTTCTTCTTCTATTTCTTCTTTTTCTTCTTTCATTCAAAAAAAATATATCACCATCACCTCCATAATCATCATCTCCTCCTCCTCTTCATCATTTCTACCGTTCTTTTTCTCCTCTACCTCTATTTTCTCTAAAATCTATTAGAGAGCTTGAAGTTTTCACAAGAAATTGGAGTGAATTTCTTCACTAATTCCGTTCTTTCAGTGGTAAATAAGCTCTACTCGCTCTATTTTATTTATTAAATTTTCTAGTTAATTTAGGATTAATATTCGAATTTTTTTTATTCTATAAATTAGTGATTTTAGTGATTTGGGGTAAATTGTGTAAATTGGTATTATTGTTTAATTACTAATATTTTATTTATATTGTTTCTAGAGTTATAGAGCAATTGAGCATCAACTGTTGGATTGGTGGCACTTGGAAGTTGATATTCAATTCTGAAATAGTTTGTGAGTAGACATTATGTCTATAATTGTTTTTAATTATTCTAAATTAGTTAAAAATATATTTTAGTAAATTAGAGGCTGAGAAATAATTATTTGGCTATGTTATATAAATGTTTGGTGAAAATAGATTTAATGTAAATATGTTATATTTTATTTGAAAATTTACACATGAGACAATATGATATAATTTAGAAATTTAATAAAGAAATATTAAATTTCATAGATTGAACTAATTGAAAGCTATTGACCCTTATATAGATTTGAGAAATGATTCATGGATAGTGGGTATGACCCATTTTTATTGATTTGTATAAAGTAATTATATGTTTTGGGAAGAATTTCTGAGGATCTGTAGCTAACGAGGAGCGTTAGCCTTGGTGCACCTTGATTATAAATTTAGGATCATACAATGGATCCTTCTGTTCTATGGCTATCCGCATGGGTAGGACCATTCTTTAGGATCACACGAAGGAATGGCCGCCTAAGTGTAAATCCTTCTGTTATCTAATTTGATGATTCCCTGTTATTTTTTTATAAAGTGGAATGTTTTCAAGAATCTTATTCATAAATAAAAGGATTTGTTGAATTTATATGAACTATGAAGCTATTATTATTTTATTTATGGATTATATATTGTCTCATGTGGGTTATAGACATCATGTCTACCACGAGTTGCAAAACTCACTCCGTTTCTCTCTCTTTTCCAGATATAGGTGCAGTTCAGGTTTCATCCCTCTTAGTAGCCGATTGTCTAAGTTTGTGAACCTTCTTGAGAAGGCCTTTTGGTACACTTGGAACCTATTTTTGTTGAGTTTATTCTGTTAACGTTTAATGCTCCATATGTCACAGGGTCCTTGATTAGTTTTGTTTTTATGTATATATTTGTGCTTAAGCATACATAGTTAAGATTTAGATATGTATAGACTATATTTTAGAAAGGATTTGTAAACTAAGTTTAGATATATATACTGGAAGGGCGCATTCTGAGAATGCTTGATGCCCATATGTCTGATTTAGCTGGAATATTATATATTGTATTTTATTTGGAATGATCAAAACAAAGGAAACTCTCCGTTTTCCTAGAAAATTTGGTATGTCAAGGCTTGCTGGAAATGTATTCCCATGCGCCTCATGGCCTAAGCTGGGTTGTGACAAAGTTGGTATCAGAGCTTTAGGTTTCCCTGTAATATGGAGCAAGTGTCCTTTAGTAGAGTCACGATTGTGTAAATGGTTGCCGGCCCATTTTCACAAAGCGCGACCCTATCAAAGGCCTAATAGGAATGTCTTCTTAAGTCTATTTTTAAGTCGTTTGGTCTTATGTCATTCTTATTCCATAATTTCTACCTTGCTTTAATTTCATGTTCAATCTATCAGGTGCGATGCCACCTAGGAGGCGTAGACGTAATGTGCGGCTAGGAGACTATAATGCCTCCGATGAATCTAATCGAGCACCTAGAGGAAGAGGTCGAGGACGTGGAGAGGCCGTGGCCGAGGGAGGGCCACGGAAGAATACCTGAACAAGTTGAGGCTGGAGGCCAGAGGAGCAACCAGTCTGATCTTGATGCACGATGATGGTATGCAGCAAGCCAGGTGGCCGCTTTAACCCAACAGCAAGAGATAGAGCCCAACCACATGTTGAAACCCTGGCGCCCAAAGAAATGCCCAGCCTTTTGGACGTGAGGAAATAACTATTGAAGCATTCCTGAGGCTAAACCCACCTACCTTTACAGGGGACTTGAGACGAAGACCCACAAGAGTTTTTAGATAGATCAAAGCGAGCACTCCGGGTTCTCAGATGTGAAGGTGGAGAGGATGGATTTTGTATCTTATAATCTTCAAGGCACTGAGCACACTGGTATGAAACTCTATTGGAAGAATACAGCTGATATGAGACCACCCCCTCAATGGGATGAATTTTCTCAAGCTTTTAGAAACAGGTTCTTTCCAGAAAATAGAAGGGAGAGACTTGCTGATGAATTTGAGAAGTTGAAACAAGCTCTGGAATGTCAGGAACCGAATATGCTACCAAGTTCACCAAGCTGTCTAGATTTGCACCACATCTAATTGCAAATGAAGCAATGAAAGTGCGAAGATTTATCAAAGGGTTAAGGGAACCACTATGTACTAACCTTCTTTCTGAAGTTGGAAGAATGTCTTTTGCTCAAGTAGTGGATGTTGCCTCTGCTATGGAGATAACAAGAGAAGAAAATAGAGCTACAAGGGATTTTGGGAAAAAGCCCAAAATGAAAGGACAATTTTCTGAGGGTCTTCTGAGGATTAGGCTATCAGGGTTATCAGCACCATCGTGGTCAATGGCCGACAAGCACCATCAGGTGGAGCCATGTCATCTGGACCTACTTCGATGAGTGTCTCAGATTCAAGATCACATACTGGGAGTGTATCTCATCCAGGTACCCATGGTTCAGGGCAATTAAGCTATGTTAAACCATTTTGCCAGGAGTAGAAATTATCACACGGGAGCTGTCAGGAACTACCTGGAGCCTGTTTTAGTTGTGGGCAATATGGCCATATGAGGAGAGATTGTCCTTATGCCCAGGGAGGTTTCTGTAGAGTTCAATACAACGTGCAGCACAAGTACCATCCTTTCCAATTTTATCTCCAGGTGGCTTCTGCCCTACAGGGGAAGGGGGCAGAGGAGTAGGTGGTAGAGGTCCGACAATCAGGGTTCAAGCCAATCAGGCAGAGGCCAAGCAAGGATACATGCTATGACACGCCAGGATGCTCAAGCATCCAATTCAGGAGTTGCAGGTACCCTTCAAATTTGTTCTTTTGATGCACAAGTGTTGTTTGATCCGGGTTCTACACATTCATATGTGTCTTCATATTTTGCATCTCGCTTTGGTGAGCAACCAGGGTTCTTGGAAAGCCCATTTTGGGTTGGTACTCCAATGGGAGAATTTTTGTGGGTTCAGTGAGTGTTTCGATCTCGTGTCGTCAGTGTGAATGGGGTTGACACTCTAGCTGATTTGATACCTCTAGAGATGGTTGACTTCGATGCCATCCTAGGCATGGATTGGTTAGCTCCTTATCATGCCAATGTTGATTGCTATTCTAAGATAGTGAGGTTTAACATTCCAGATGGTCCGTCTTTCGTGTTTGAAGGGGATGCTCATCTCACCCCAGCTAGTCTGATCTCATCCATGAGTGCTTTGCACTTGATGAATAAAGGCAATCAAGCCTTCCTTGCTGGTAAGAGATGTTGAGGCTGAAGTGCCTAGCATTGACCAAGTCCCCGTGGTTAGAGAATTTCCAGACGTGTTTCCAGATGAATTACCAGGATTGCCTCCTGAGAGGGAGGTAGAGTTTAGCATAGACTTGGCCCAGAAGTTCAACCCATATCCATCCCTCCTTACCGCATGGCTCCTGCGAATTGAGGAGTTAAAGATCAGTTACAAGATATGCTAGAGAAAGGTTTTATCCGCCCAAGCACATCCCCATGGGGAGCCCCATGCTCTTTGTGAGGAAGAAAGATGGTTCAATGCGACTATGTGTGGACTATCGACAACTTAATAAACTCACTGTGAGTAATAAGTATCCGCTACCAAGAATTGATGACTTGTTCGATCAACTTCAAGGAGCTTCTTGTTTCTCTAAAATTGATCTCCGTTCTGGGTATCATCAACTGAAAATCAAGGATGAAGATATTCCTAAGACCGCCTTCGTACCCGTTATGGACATTATGAATTCTTGGTGATGTCCTTTGGCTTGACAAATGCCCCAGCTATTTTTATGGATTTAATGAATCGTGTGTTCAAACCTTTCCTGGATCACTTTGTGATCGTCTTTATTGATGATATCTTGGTATATTCCAAGAGTATAGAAGATCATGAATACCATCTAAGGATTGTACTGCAAACTTTGAGAGATCACAAGCTTTATGCCAAGTTCTCCAAATGTGAATTTTGGCTTGATCAGGTGGCTTTTCTTGGTCACATTGTATCCAAGGATGGAATTATGGTGGATCCAAAAAGATTGAAGCTATCCAGCAATGGCCACGACCACTACAGTTCCGAGATTCAGTTTTAGGTTGGCAGGTGCTGATCGTCCGTTTATAAAAGATTTCTCAAGAATTTCTGCCATTGACTAAGTTGACTCAAAAGAATGTGAAATTTCAATGGTCAGATGCATGTGAGGAAAGCTTTCAAATGCTCAAAGCTTGCCTAACCTCTGCACCTGTCTTGTCTTACCTTTGGATCTGAGGTTCTCAGTTACTGTGATGCTTCTCAGATAGGACTTGGTTGTGTTTTGATGCAACACGTTGAGTCATTGCTTATGCTTCACGGCAATTGAAGAAGCATGAACAAAACTATCCCACTCATGATCTAGAAATGGCAGTGATCTTTGCTTTGAAAATTTGGAGGCATTATCTTTATGGCGAGACATGTGAGATCTACACGACCATAAGAGTCTAAAGTACATATTCCAACAGCGGACTTGAATTGAGGCAACGAAGGTGGATGGAGTTGCTTAAGGATTATGATTGCACTATCTTGTACCATCCTGGAAAGGCTAATGTTGTAGCAGATGCCTTGAGTAGGAAGTCTATGGGTAGTTTGGCTCATATTGCTCCTGAAGAAGACCGTTAGTGGAGGAAGTGCACAAGCTTGAGGCTAGTGGTGTTGACTTGGGGGAGTTGGATACTCTTGGCTCATGTAAGAGCCCAGTCATCCCTCGTGGAGCAAATTAAGGCGCTTCAGATTGAAGATCCTAGATTGCTTAAATTGCGGGATGATGTTAGAAGTGGGGCCACCTCTGAATTTATAATAGACCAAGAGGGAGTACTTCGATTTCGGAACCGTCTATGTGTACCCGATGTTGAAAACCTTAGAAAGACCATTATGGAAGAGTCTCACAATTCTCGGACTCTATACATCCTGGCTCAGCTGAAGATGTATCAAGATCTGACAATTATATTGGTGGGAAGGCATGAAAAAGGATATTGGTAACTTTGTGTCTCGTTGTTTAGTGTGTCAACAAGTTAAGGCTGAACATCAGAACCCGTAGGTTGCTTCAACAGATAGAAATACCTGAATGGAAATGGGAACGGATCACTATGGACTTTGTGACAGGGCTACCCGCACCATTAAAGGGTTTGACTCTGGATGGGTCATAGTAGATCGTATGACTAAGTCGGCTCATTTTCTTCCCTAAAGACCACATATCGAGCCCATCAGGATGCTCAGTTGTATATTGATGAGATTGTTAGACTTCATGGGATTCCGATTTCTATTATATATCGAGGAGCTCAGTTTACAGCCCGATTTTGGAGAGCTTTTCAAGAAGCCCTTGGAACTCGACTCTGATCTCAGGCAGCCTTCCATCCTCAAACGGATGGCAATCCAAAGAACCATTCAGATTTTGGAAGATATGCTTAGGTCATGTGTTTTGGAATTTGGAGGAAATTGGAGTAATTACCTATCTCTTATAGAGTTTTCATACAATAATAGTTATCAAACCAGGATTCAGATGGCACCTTTTGAGGCTTTGTATGGGAGGCGTTGCAGTCTCCCATAGGTTGGTTTGAAGTTGGCGAATCTAAGATGTTAGGTCCTGACCTGTACAAGAATCTCTCGATAAGGTTCAGTGAATTTGAGAGCGACTTTGACTGCTCAAAGTAGACAAAAATCCTATGAGATCATAGAAGACGTGACTTAGAATTCTCTATAGGAGAACATGTCTTTCTTCGGATTTCCCCCATGAAAGGTGTTATAAGGTTTGGTAAGCGAGGAAAGCTCAACCCTCGTTACATTGGCCCTTTTGAAGTTCTGGATAGGGTCGTAGTGGCATATCATCTAGCATTACCCCCTGAACTATCCATGGTTCATCCATGTTTCATGTCTCTATGCTTCGAAGTATATTCCCGATTCGTCTCACATAATCTCTCCTCAAGTGATTCAAATTGATGAGAAATTGTCGTATGAGGAGGAGCCGTGGCCATTGTTGACCGCCAGGTGAAAAAGCTTCGATCAAAGGAGGTGGTGTCAGTGAAGGTGGTTTGGAATAACCATTCTAAAGAAGAGGCAACTTGGGAGGCGGAGGAGGCTATGCGAGCCAGAGATCCGCATCTATTTCATTCTTGAGGTATGTGTCTCATCTTTGAGTTGTTAGAAATTCGGGACCGAATTTCTTAAGGGGGAAGAATGTGATAACAAAAAAAAATTAAATTAAATTAAAAAAAAAATTTTTTTGAGTAAGGACCACCGTGCACCTTAAGTGGTATAGACTACCATAGTTTTCTCTCTTTTCTTTTTCTTCTCTCCTTTCCTCTCTGCTCACTCTTCCGTGACTTTTCTTCCTCCCCTTCCTCTTCTTTCTTCCTCCTCTCTTCGTCTTCTTCTTCTTCTATTTCTTCTTTTTCTTCTTTCATTCAAAAAAAAATATCACCATCACCTCCATAATCATCATCTCCTCCTCCTCTTCATCATTTCTACCGTTCTTTTTCTCCTCTACCTCTATTTTCTCTCTAAAATCTATTAGAGAGCTTGAAGTTTTTACAAGAAATTGGAGTGAATTTCTTCAATAATTCTTTCTTTAATGGTAAATAAGCTCTACTCGCTCTATTTTATTTATTAAATTTTCTAGTTAATTTAGGATTAATATTCGAATTTTTTTATTCTATAAATTAGTGATTTTAGTGATTTGGGGTAAATTGTGTAAATTGGTATTATTGTTTAATTACTAATATTTTATTTATATTGTTTCTAGAGTTATAGAGCAATTGAGCATAACTGTTGGATTGGTGGCACTTGGAAGTTGATATTCAATTCTGAAATAGTTTGTGAGTAGACATTATGTCTATAATTGTTTTTAATTATTCTAAATTAGTTAAAAATATATTTTAGTAAATTAGAGGCTGAGAAATAATTATTTGGCTATGTTATATAAATGTTTGGTGAAAATAGATTTAATGTAAATAGGTTATATTTTATTTGAAAATTTACACATGAGACAATATGATATAATTTAGAAATTTAATAAAGAAATATTAAATTTCATAGATTGAACTAATTGAAAGCTATCGACCCCTGATATAGATTTGAGAAATGATTCATGGATAGTGGGTATGACCCATTTTTATTGATTTGTATAAAGTAATTATATGTTTTGGGAAGAATTTCTAGACAGGTATAAGACAGTAGGCGTTAGCCTTGGTGCACCTTGATTATAAATTTAGGATCATACAATGGATCCTTCTTCTATGGCTATCCGCATGGGTAGGAATTATTTCAGGATCACACGAAGGAATGGCCGCCTGAGTGTAAATTCTTCTGTTATCTTGAATTTGATGATTCCGTTATTTTTTTATAAAGTGGAATGTTTCAAGAATCTTATTCATAAATAAAAGGATTTGTTGAATTTATATGAACTATGAAGCTATTATTATTTTATTTATGGATTATATATTGTCTCATGTGGGTTATAGACATCATGTCTACCATTGTTGCAAAACTCACTCCGTTGTTTCTCTCTTTCCAGATACAGTGAGTTTCAGGTTCAATCAGGCTCTTAGTAGCCGATTGTCTAAGTTTGTGAACCTTCTTGAGAAGGCCTTTTGGTACACTGAACCTATTTTTGTTGAGTTTATTCTGTTAGAACCGTTTAATGCTCCATATGTCACAGAAGGGTCCTCGGATTAGTTTTGTTTTTATGTATATATTTGTGCTTAAGCATACATAGTTAAGATTTAGATATGTATAGACTATATTTTAGAAAGGATTTGTAAACTAAGTTTAGATATATATACTGGAAGGCGCATTCTAGAATGCTGATGCCCATATGTCTGGATTTAACTAATATTATATATTGTATTTTATTTGGGGAATGATCGAAAAACAAAGGAAACTCTTCCGTTTTCTAGAAAATTTGGTATGTCAAGCTGGGAAATGTATTCCGCCGGTCATCACCTAAGTTGGGTTGTGACAGAGCCCACAATTGCGGAACTCATTGCTGGGTGTTATCACCCAGAACCCACGGGTGCTTCAGAATCCATGGTAATCCAGCCATGAACACTGTTGTCTTCGTTCTCGATGGAGTATTGGTATTTGTCATCCACCTGAGCCCAACATTGGAAAACAATCGAACATGCAATTAATTTATTCACGGGCATTTTAAATTGAAGAAAGAAAAAAAAAAGGCAAAATCGTCCATGTCAATTCAAAACAGCATGCATATATATAAGCCACTAAAATTAGTCAAGTCATGAGGGACATGATAGTTAGTATGAGATATTCAAACCTTATTGCATCAAAAATTGTATACCAAAAAATAAATAAGACAGCGAATATATGCAGAAACAAATTATACCTCTCCCCGAAATCTTGGGTCTGATGCATTGGTTAAGAGAACAGCTTCAGGATAAGCTAAGGGCTGACCCCTTTCTCTATCTGCCATCGTTGGCATAGCTCTTTGCCTAGTGTTTGTTATAGCCATGTAATGGAACCTGCCCAGTTGGTTTTTCGTCAGTTAATAAGCGCAAATGAAAAGTTTTTATTAAAAAAAGAAAAAGGAGAGAATGAAAATTCATAGGTTTTTCAAACAAAAAGAGGAAGCGGTTAAATATAATCCTAATTTTTGTGGTTACCTGTCACTATTGAGCTTGTAAACAATCCTAATTTGATCAATTTCCACTGCAGGGAATCCTTCTGGACGATCAAATATTATGTATGAATAAAACCCGGCATCGCCTTTTCGCACTATATACCTGAAAAAAATACTTTAATATTAAACAACGTGAATGTACATATTACTATATTAGTAGTCACATGTCCATACTTCGTCGCTGCTTGTTCTCACTTAAACCAAACGAAAAGTTAAAATCTAATATGTCTGAATTAACTTGTTTATGTGTAATATAGTCACCTATTTTTTAGTAAGAACTCTGGTAAAAAAAAAAAATTGTTGTGCCAGAAATAATCAAATTAAAACCAAACATTTTATGAGAATTCACCTTTTGCTACGTTTACGGGGATAGTTGACCGATCCGCATGTGTCCATATTCTTGAAAATGAAACCTCCACTATATTCTCGTCCGCTACAACGACTGAAAAACTTGTCCCTTGGATTCTGCAGTACAGTGTCAATTATAAATTTCCCTCGAACCACATTAGTACATCAATCATGCATTACTTACTTTAATTTAGTTTCATACATGTCAGATCCACCCTATGCATTGTGTCCATCCGGATTCACCCGAATTAGGTTGTTTTCTCTATAGTTACATTTGATCATTATTAATTTTATCTTGTAAAAATACAGGAACATATATAGTGTGTGTTTAATTCTACATTTGTAGAATTCATTTTGAGTTAAAGTGATTTATGTTTCGCAATTTGATATGAGAAGTGAGTAAATATCCTTGGAGTAAAAAAACTAGAATTGATTTTGAAGTCAAAATCAATTTTGACGTTGTTCACAAACATAAAACCAAACAAAATAAAAAACAGTAAAAATCGATTTTTTATCTCTAGAATCAATCCTCAAGCATGTAAACGCTGCTCCAAACATGCTGATAGTTAGTTAATTGGAATTATCCATTTTCAGGGGCAGGGCTAAGCCTTATTTTTATGGGGGCCATCACTAAAAATCAATGTTCATGTTATAAAATGATCTATCTTTGAATTTTTATTTAATCTAAAAAATTTTAAAGGATATATATAATTTGAAGTTGATTTCTAATAAAAATAAGACCAAATAAATTGATTTTTTTTAAAAAAATACATTTTATTATCCTTACAATAAAAAATAGAATAAGTTAATTCATTCTCAATATTTTGATAAACTTATTTATCTTATTTGTATTTTTATTAGTAATCAATTTGAACTATTATAAATTATTAAAGATCAATTTAACTTATAAATTATCTGAAAATACTAAAGAGAGACTAACTTGTCATATATTTTTAATTGTGAGGGATTAAGAAATTTTTTTTTAAAGGACCAATAATTTGTTTAACTCTGTTTTGTCAATAATCAAATTAGAGGGTTTATTCTAAAAGAAAATACACATTCCAACTTAAACTCAAGAAACACATATACACACACAACACATTGTCTAATATCTTTTTTAAATATCTAATTAAGCAAACGGTTTATAAGAACACCTCAAACATTTAAATTGCATGTATTTTCTAATTTAGATAGAAATAAACAATTAAAAAAACAAAATAAAAATGGATGATAAAATTGAACTATTGAGATATTAAACTTATCTAATTTCTTCAAAAAGATAATAATACATCAATCTATAAATTATTTTAATTAACATATAAAAATTTTAGGATGGACCAAATTTATATAAATGTATAGATATACAAGAAAATTAAAAATTTTAGGGGCCATGGCCACCCCTAAGACACATGAACCTCCACTTCTGTCCAATTTATTATCAGGACATACTCCATGAGTTTAATTTATATACACTTTATACTCTCATTTAATATATATTCACATTAATAAAGGTAATTGAGTTTCACACCCTTAAAAGTCATCAAAATAAATAATTTGATTGGATATATATATATATTCAATATATCAAAATTAAATTTTTCTGTTATTTATGCGTAAATGAGTGAAGAATTCATTTACATAAGTGAAAAGTCAAGACGATAACATTTTTATTTAAATGCATTCACCTAATTTCTTATTAATTAATCAATATAATATCAACATATGTACCTCTTCGTGGTTGGACAACAAAAAATGCTAGAACAAATATCATTGTTCAATTAATTGGGAGGACACAAATTTTACATACCTCGGTTCGCCGCCAGGTCGTCCTGGTTCAATCCAAACAACGTCCACGTACCTACAAATATGAAACGCCCTTGATTATTTATTAAAGGGTAAATTAGAGGGATCTCCCCAATATTACAGTTGATCCTTTCTAGTTTATAATATTATATTAACCCCTCTTATCTCTTAGCAATATTTTAAAATACCTCAATTACCCTTTATAATTGAAAAAATAATAATAATAACAAGAAACAACCACCTCTCACCACCCTCCGGCCCCAACACCACCGCCTGGAACCCATCACTCTTCAAGACTCAAAATCATAAAATATTCAAGATACATATTTTACATATCAATGTGTAATAAAAACCAAATGAACTAACAGGGCAACAGTTCGATGGAAGGGGAAAAAGTGGCTAAGCATGATGCAATGGAAGGTGATGTCACTTTTCTTTTCTATGAAGTGTAAAAAGGCAACAGTAGGCGGTGATGAACAACAAAAAACAATCCATTAAGTCTACAAAAGAGCCAACAAGAACGCAAAGCAAGAGACATAAAATTCGAAAATGTAATGAAATAAAACAATAAAGTCAAGTGTTTTGGGGTTGGGATCGTTGAAAGGTGGACAAAATGGGGAAAGAAGCAGAGTGTGAGGGCGGTTCTGAGGAGAATCAGAAGCCGTGGTGGAAGAGGTCAATTTCACAATGGTGTGGATGGAGAGCCACGCGGCTCAAGGCCCTAGTTCTTCTTTGTGGTGCAGTAGCTTCCCACTATAAGGGCTTGCAGTGATGGTGGCCGTCGGTGAAGGGGATGGTAGAGGGAGGTGGAGACATGGATCGTGAAAGGAGCATGGGGAGAGGAGAGATAATTAGGGATTTGGGAGAAAAAATTGGAGGAAGAGAATGTTAATTATAAGGATAAAATAGACTTTTTACAATCATTTAAAATTTAAGGGGAATATAATTGTAATGACTTACAAATAATTAAGGGAGAAGTGTGTAATATTAAAAACAAGAAGAGGATAAATGTAATATTGAAGTATCTTAAAAAAAAAAAAAAGTTCCTACAAGCATATGGATCCAAATTTTATGCCATACTATAATAAATTCATTTGTATAAGATCCCTAGTTTATTCATTTGTATAAGATCCCTAGTTTATTAGATTCTCTCCAAAGATAATATGGGCCAGAGGCCCAATTACACCTCAGACACCCAAGCAAATCAATTGATTTATTTTAAATTGAAGTATGTACCCTCTATCGTTTTCTTCATTTTTAGCTTCAAGTACGTTGTCAATTCCATCATATGATATTCCAAGGATATAACCCTCGGGCTTTGCTAAAGTGACGGAAACAATTCCGTTTTGAATGGCCACCTGCAAATCGAAGCCAATTGTAAAGGATTAAAACGCAAGTAGTTAGTTAACGAGAAAATCTAATAACCAACGATTTGTTTTATTTTTCTTTTTGGGAAAGAAATATCTTCTTATTCCCAAAGCTGGTATATTTACCTGGCGAGGATTTTCTGTATTCAGAGTGACTGGAGAAGGACCAGATCCTGAGATCTTGATATCGCTCAACTCTCTTCAGCAAGTTAATTGAAGCCATGCATATGGAAAAGGAAAGAGTTAAAATAAAATAAAATACAAACCATTACTTTGTCACTTCGATTTATATTATTCAAAACGTGAAGAAATAGGACAAGTGGACCATATATATGACAATTTTGTAGCACGCAGTATGTGATATTTCAGACCTGGGTGTGGGTTCATTTTTTCTTTTATTAGCTGTTTGTGTGGGGAGGACTTAATTCTTCTTCCTATTCCCCTTAGAAAGCCCTTTTAGCAGTAGGCCATTGCTTAAATGCCTTTGTTGCCTATGACATTGTAAAATTGATTAGTGATAAGGAATAGAAATATAGAGACACTAAAAATATAAATTTATTTGGTGATGGAGACAGGATTAGGTGACAAAAAAATTCTCTCTAGGACAGAAAAATACAAAATTTTTATACTCTAAAATGTGAGAATAAGATCCAGAGATAAAAATTTAATATTATTTTTCAATAATACTCCTATACATATTTGTTATTTCCCAATGTGTCAAAAAAGATAATGGTGAAGGGTGGTCGCGGCCGGCTACGGTCAACATCGTACGACGTCAGCCGGCAGTAACGGTGGTCCAAATGATCGGCGGACGTACCATAGCATCATTGACATTGACTACCATAAGTATCATAGTAAACACCTTAGCAGTAACCTATTGGAATTAAATAATGAATAGAATAGAGAGATGCATAGTTCCCGCTCTAGAAGAGATTGGGAGGATAATTAAAACTATACATTTTAATCAAAAAGTTTTATTTTTAATTAATTCTTTGATAAGTACCCTTAACAAAATTTAATTACATATACTTGTATACTATGCAATGATTATTATACAATGCACATACTTTTTTAAGCTTAACAAACATTTTCCTAAAAGAGTAAAGATATTTGTACATCCAACAGGTGTTAGACACTCAATGCCTTCCTTTTTATTTTAACATTTCCATTCTCTTTCTACCACTTTCTTTCTTTTATAATTTCTTTTTTTCTTCTTCTCTCTAATTCCAATGTGTCTAGAAAGAGTGTTCAAGTAACACAATTCTTTTCATATATGCCACTTACATTTTGTAGAATCTTCTCTATCTTCATCCGGCATCCGTTATTACAGATTCTTTTTATTTATGACTTCTTTTCACATGTGGAAAGAATAATTAATGCAGAGACAATAACATCTACATAGAATGTCTTCCTTTTGAATGATCTCATGCTTGCCCTTTTGTTCACTGTTTAACGTAAAGATACGCGCAAACAAAGCAACATTTCTATATATATAACTAATTATGAAGCATGAGGCTAGGGATCGAGAACCTAGAATATGAGGTCTTCCGAGAAGAGGCACCGAGCAAGAAGCAGAGCAGTACAACAATTCTAAACCACCACAGAGAAGAACCAGATTCCTCATTTGACCTGCCACCTTCATCCTTCATCAATATGAACCTGCAAATAATTTGCAGATTGATTTCAGACAAGCCCCCAGAAGATGATCTCAATGAATGTCGAAAATGAACTATATATATGATAATGCTGCTATATTATGGTAAAAACTATAAAGCATACAAACCTTGACAATCTCCAATTAATGTCTTTCCTGCAGAGACCGTTTCCGCAAGTACCACAAAAACATAGGAGAGATGAAAAGAACAAATTTGTGTCCTAAGAATTGTTGGCAAATCTTTTTTCTAACTCTATATCACTTAATTCTCTTTGAATTTTTTTTTTTGATAATTAGAAATTGCTTGACTCCAAGAGAAGCATATATACAAGGATGAATTAGAAATTGCTTGAATTCTCTTTAGAACTTAAGGGACATTCGAAAAACATGCAGGCATTTACATAATGCCAAGTGAATGACCTCATGTCTATATATAAGGATGAAATTGTGCGGCAAAGGATTGTATTGCGCATGGATGATCAAGGCACTGGGAAGATACCAACTTAATATTTTTTTGAAAAAAAAGAGAAATTCTGCCAAATTATTAGGCCATTTTTATATGAAGAAAAAGTTGACAAAGACTAAAATTCAGATTAAAAAAATGCGGACTTAATTTTATTCCCATGGTGAAGAGAATGTTTATGTTAATGAAGGCTTTGCGTCGATACATCTAACAATTTGAGATATATATGATTGATATTGGTCAATGGATAAAAAACTTGACATGCAAAACTTCGAGCCTAATTTTAATCCAATGGCGCAAATGGGGCTTTGGTATACACACCTAATCTTCGATATCAATTTACAAAATAATCGAATATGGTCATTATTATTATAATTAAAAAAATACCCCACTTCTCATCTCTTCTCAACTCTACACAATATGTTATTATAGCTTAAATTACATAAGTGACCTACGCATGGGAACTTAATAATAGGCAAGAAAGTTAAAGCCTGCGAAGTTGAACCTGCCCTAGTTTCAAAACTCAAAAAGTCAGAAGCTAAATTGAACAAAAGCTAACCTCAATTCTTTAAGAACCTAGAGCTCATCATTAACCACCCTTATTCGAAGTTAAAGTAACCAAAATCAATCTGCATGTCAGTTAAAACTCCAGTAAATTGTACCCAGTACTCCACTGCTGGCATGAGTTGCCAACAGAAGTTCCTCAGTTGCATCTTTTATTCAGGTTATTACTTATAAACACTAACCACCAATAAGTTTCTATTTTGTATATATGGTACTTCAGGTTTGTATTAATAAGTAATATTAGAAAAAAGTTTAATATAGAAGGTAGCACAGTTATCATCACATGCTTTATTTTTCTACATATTATAACATATTTGGTATTAAAAAGTGTTTCGTAAAACATAACAATCATTTCTGTGTTGTGTTGTTTAAATTATCAAACTATGTTATATAAATTTTATAATATTGATCAATTGTAAAACTAAACTTTTAACATTAATTTTAAATAAATTGAGAAGATAGATTATAAAATAAAGCCATTATTAACTTTTCATAAAAAAGGTATTGACTTGAAAGACTGACTAAATTAACAATAACAGATTTTTAAAATGTAAATAATTGCCACAAACAAATGAAGTTTCAAAATCTTATATCATTGTGCTTATCATTTAATATTTCGAAGTTAAATAAACAAGTCTCTTACTATTTTGACACTCCAAATTTTCAAATACCTAAATATCATATTCATAAAATACATAAGTTCTATCAATTACTTTTTTTTCAACTCATTCTCTCTCATCATTCTCACACTCATATGAAGCTACATAGATGTCTACACCTATATCAATATCAAAATAACATTATCCAATAAACAATTTGGCTATTATAGTATATTATTATTTAACAGGAATCTGGGTACCTGATAAGAAAATTGGGGAATCAATGGAAGACGTAGAGGACAAGTGGCAAACTCTAGAAAGCGTAGCCAGTTGACATTGACTACACGTCAAGATGTTTGATTCCTTTTGAAGACAAGGGCAAATGAACTTTGAAAGTAGTTGAATATAGCCTAATGCATGGTCCGTACACATGCTGGGGAATACACAACTTGTAGAGGAGATGACTCAGCAGGTCACTAATTCCTGAAAGTCCTTTGTTAATTTATCCGAAGATATATATGTTGTCTTTTGTGACTTGGAATAGAAATCAAATAGTGAGTGTTCGACAGTGAGAAAGAAAGGTAGTACCTATAGTCTTGAATGGCGAAAGCTGATGATTTGTGGCAGCACCAGCACGACGTGATGGATTTATCCACAAGATAAAATTGTTGATAGTGAAAATCAATCGAACTGCCTTTTAATAGTGAATGGAAAACTATATTTTGTGAAGGAATCTAATGGATCAACTTCATAGTACGTAATTAGTAGATATAAGAGAAAAAATATATGTATGTCAAGATCCGTCCTTAGTTATAAAGGATAATAAACAGCCAAAATTCTATAAAACAAAAAAAAAATTACAATAAAAAATCTGGAAAGAAATTTGGTTTATGACATGGTATCAATAACTTCATAACTAGATGATTTAGGATTCAAAAATCATTATCATAAAATCTATAATACTAATATTTCATACTCCTAAGAAAAAGTTTTTTATGTTGCAAGAATGATTTAACCCATAGTTTTTAAGAGTTAATCATTAATTTTTTTTAAAAAAACTGTAATTATAACATATTATTAGAATATCATTGATAATCATTAGTATTTAAGAACAGGATTGCAATATAAAAACTAAATATATTTAAAACTTATTGGTATTTAATTAAATTTATAACATTAATATTTAATATTCCTTTGGATTTTCTAGGTGTAGCTTCAGAGTAATTTAAAACCGATAAATTACATAACTTTAATTAATAGTTTTTAAAAAAATTATAATCATAATTATTATATATCATTAGTTTACTATCGTTAATTTATATAATTTCAATATTCATAATAAGCATTTTTAATATCTAGGCAATTTATGTTGAAATCTTCATGATGAAAAATACTGTACATTATTTTGATAACTTTATATATTTGAGTTATTTAAATAATTAGTGATAAACAAACCTGTAATTTATAATCTATATCTATAATCTATCTATAATAATACTAATATTTCAGACTTCTATGAGAAAAATTTTCTAAGTGTTGCAACAAGAATGATTTAGGGTCCATAATTTTTAAGAAGTCAATCATTAATTATTTTTTGAAAAATTAAAACTGTAATTATAACATATTATTATAATATCACACTTGGTAATATGATCCATTATATTTAAATAAATATATTCATTAATTTATAATATTTGTATAAACTAGAAATTCAGTCTTAATATACTAAACTGAGATAATTGATTTATTATATAATAAAAGTATTCTCTATGATTGCTTATCAGTTTTATCGTATAACTATTTTACTATCTTTATTGGTTATTTTTGTTTTAGCTTTATTTTATTTTAGCCTTTTTTGTATTATATTTATGGTCTCACGATTAGTTATTACTTTTACATAATGACATTTATAAAAACCAAAAGAAAATTTTTAAAATATTTATAAAGATAAAAACTAATTTTTAATATTCATAAAAGCCAAATACATATTTTAATATATTTATATAGGACTTAAATTCAAAATGACGAGACCAAGCAGTTTATGAAATTATAATTTTCTTATTTAATATAAAATTAAGCCTTATTTATTAAGTTAATGTGATTTTAAGTTTTTTCAAATTATCCTTAAAAAAAGATAAATTCATGTGCTAAGGTTATTGATTTTTTTTTTCATTTTGGAAGCTTAATATATGAATAGAACAAAAATTTTCTCATATATACATTTCCTAAATAATGAATTTATTGAAGGTATACAATAAATTGTTGAGTTAGCGTCTAAAAATCAGTTAAGGAAACTCTTTGTTATATTATTAGTAACAAACACAATGAGCATACCACAATTTGCATAGGAGCATGTTTGGAAACTTTAAGAAGATGAATTCTTATATAATATTGTAAATATATCCACTTATTTGATTTCATTATTCATCAATTTTAACTATCAAAATATATAAAATTTTTATAAAATAGGTTTTTTATTGTTAGTTAAAGGTCATCTATTGAGATTTTTTCAATATTATAAACATGATATTCAAAATAAGATATAAAATAGAATGACTTATTTTAAATCCATACTCATTTATATTTTATTCATTTATTTGATTATTTAACTGTTAATTTATTTCCAAAATAAGTTTATATAGTCAATTTTCTATAAGATGTGTTTAAATGATTATTATTTATTTTCAATAATGGTCAATAAATTATTTGTCATTATCATCTCATATATTTATCTTATTCAAACGACTAGTTATTCATATTTCAAGCTCAAACAAGATATTTAGATAAAAGGGATATATTAGAGTATAAACTATTATTCATACACACTTCTAGCCATCAATTTAAATTATTAGAAAATATAGTTTCATGACAAATACCAAGAGCACAATCCTTCAAATATATCCGCAGATAACTTTTTTTTTTTGGATAATATTGTCAAAAGGCTCAACTCACCAAAAACAAAGTGAGAAGCATGAAGACAACGGTTCAATACACATAAGGGAAAAATGACGGTACCATAACATCTAATACATGAGGTGCCTCCTATTTTTATGGCCAATCACCCTACCTACTATTAGCACCTAGAACACATGTTGTTCACGGATGGAAATTCTGTGTGCGCAAATTTGCTGTTATGCAATAATTTATTGATAGGTGAAAAATTAAAAATAAAAATAAATTTAAAATTATATTAGTTATTAAATATATAATATATATCTGTTATGTGTTAATAAATAATTAGAAATATAAGGAAGGAGACCCTGTTTGGGAAAGAAAATTTCCATCCATTGTTCACACCCAATACATCATCCGGTGGATCAGATCAATCACACAATCCACAGATAACTAGTCACCTGCACCAAAAAGCAACGAATGCCTGTATAACATAGCACTGGTACTGAATAATTGCGGTTGATTGGTCATAGAGGGATGAAATGATGCTTTAGAAAGAGATATTTTTTAAGTGATTTTTTTTAACAAGATCTCTAAAAAAGTAAAAATTATTTTATGGTTAGATGTAATATCCATTCATGTTTTAGATATAATTTTAAAAGATTTTTATTTATTTTTTTTAAAAAAAATATTTTTATTCCCTGTAAGATAGAAATTATAACTTGTGAAAAACAATCATTTTGTAATTTTAATTTCTATTTATTTTATTTTTACTAAAAAAAAAAAAAAATCCTTTTTAACAATTTTTATCGAATTGTTACACAAACGAGCACAAACAAAAGGCACAATTCATCCAAAATAGAAAATATCAGGTTTCATTTTATTTTACAGTGAATTCGTTTTTCGGCCTAAAATAAAATCACCAAGATTAACCAATCAAATAATAATAAATCTATAACTTTACTAATTTCGCACATTTTTTTTAAGAATCCATTACAGTTATGATTATTTGATTAGAATAAGTGTGACTGATTTCATTTTGATTCTGAACGCAAATACTTCAGCTACAATAGAACTTCACATATAAACTCACTAAAAACAACCACACATATAAATTTGAATATTTCGATTCTGCCTAACAATATATTTATAGGAGTTTCATTTTGATTTAGTGGGAAAAAAAATTGTACATTGTATCTAATTAAGTCCTCTTTTTGGGTGAACCAATTAAGTTCTTTTATTTGCATGATTGATTTGACTTTTCTAAAATAGGAGGTTGGTGGAGTGAGAGAGTAGAAGGTTAGTCGCGATTAGATTAAATTGGGGGTTAATTTTTCTGTTTGACAATTAATATCAAAATTAAAGATATGTATAATTCTAATACATCTATATTTATTAAAATGAAAACCATATCTTATATTATCCCATAATAATACAGTTAGAAGTCTTGTCACACATTCTAGTTCAATTAATATATATTTTTAAAAAATCTGAAGAATAAGGATCCTATCAATTTATTATAACATTCTATAAAATCATTATATTATCATAACAAAAAAATCAATTAATATATAAATACTATCGATTAATCACTCGTTAATTAATTAGACAATTAAAAACCAATCATTGAGACATATCAAATGTCTCATTTTGATATTCAAAAATAAAGAAATACTTAAGTATATAAAGTGCAAGAAAAAATATTTATTCTAATATATTTATTTATTAATTGATATATATTATTACGGCTGTTACTACTGTCTCCCATTTCTCCAATGTTTTTAAAAGGATTTGGTATGTGGGCTGCTGACTACTGTTCATATATATAACTGCAGTGTCGGTGATCACGTCAAATATCGTCTTCCTGAATCGCGGCACCGAATCTCCGACATTTTTTGGCCTCCCTGAAGACAGACGACGATGAGCCTTTGTTGGTAACTGCTTCCGTGGAACCGTCAGCAGCATTTGAAGGAACATTACTTAATTTCTGTCTTTAGCTTAAACTTGCAAAGCACAATTTAGTATGCCACTTTGTCTGTGTCTTGGAGAAAGAGGAGACGTTGAAACTGATCATTCCGTGGGAACAGAAGAGAGGGAGGCCGGAGAGATCGCACAACCGTGGTGGGAAGAGAAATGGTGTGGTGTGGCTAAAAGAAGAGGGTTCGCAAATTGCTGTAACTATCATGGTTATGCACATGAAACAATAATAGTGACTAACATTTTAATCGCATGCCTCTTTTTCATACCAAAACTAAACATTTTCTAGCAAAATGTAATGATCCAAATATATATATATATATATATATATATATATATATATGAGAACCAATTTGCACTTTTAAAGTTTAAAGGGGTGCATATTGAGTAAAGTTGAAAGGAGTCTATTTCGACTTTTCCATTTATAATTTGGCCACAGTTGAATAAAGTCTCAATTAAACGCCACCCCCAGCTCCCGACGAATTTAAAAGTTGACTCGAAGAGTTTGGTAATCATTGTTCTCACATTCTTTATTGTCACTGTTCCGTGCCTAGTTAGCTAGCTTCCAAAACGCAACATACAGATTTCTTAATTATTGATACAAATATTTACCTGCACGAACGTTTAACATAAAGAAAGAATACTCGAATGAAATTTCTACAATGTTCAGCAATAGTGATAAAAATGGTACATAACATTGGTTTAGTTGCAATGGTACAAACGAATTTTGCATTTTTTGGATTCAAAATATACTAACTCGAAAAACTAGTCATAAAACAATATTTGCAGAAATTTGTATATATGGTCCCCTGACCCAAAAATCATAAAAATGTTCCTAAATTAATGTCTGCAATAAGAACAGCATTGTTGCGCTGAGACTGAATGGTGGACAATAATAAATAACAGACATGGTACTCCTATAATTGTCCATTAATTACTGTCAAGTTAAAATTATAGCGTGATCATTTATTTGATTCATCAAGCCTCTTCTCTTCCTCTTTTTGAGTGCTCTCGAGTGATGAAACAAATGACCAGAAAAGAATGTCGTAAGTTTCAACGAAATCGCCAGTGGCAGCAGCGAAACCAACTCTAACCCATTCCGGCAGAACACTCCTCAAATCAATGACATGTCCCAAACTAACACTATCATCGCCACTCACTGCACTACCAGGATAACTCACAAGCACAAATAACTCTTTAGCCTTAGAATCATATCTTATGAGCGCCCTCACAAGTGCCCTATCAGGTTCAACGCTGCTCTTCCACCCCACAGTTGCCACAGACTCAATGGAGTTGACATTGATTCCTACATGAGGGAACTCAGAAAATGGGTTTGGGTCCCATTCATTTGCAAAGCTATCAAACTCCACAGCCAAAAATTGGTTAGTATTTGCGGATGAGTTGAAGGCAGTTTCAGGAGAGACAAGTCCAAGGAACCCACCATGTGAATTGTCCGGGGTTTCATAGTCATGTGGTGCTAAGAAGAAGGATAACCCATCACCGTGAAGTTCTGAGCCATTTCGGTTGACAACAAAGTAGAAAACTGTTCTGAAGTCAGCAAGTTCACCGGTTTTGTTGTCCCATATGTGCACTGGTGGAAGATATATTGCATGGCCGACACTGTTTTGGAGTGGTTTTCCGTCATCAGTCATTAGTTGAATGGCGTCATCATTGGAGGAGGGAGAGGCATCACCAAAGAATTCTATTACTTCTTGCGTGAAGTTGTGGAATAGGAAGGAAACTGAATCGGTTTGTGCACTGTTAAGTGGAAACTGGATGGAAACATTGGAGAGAAGAATTAGAAGAGTGAAAGGGGAAAGGAGGTGAAGTAGTTTTGAGTTGGAGATTGCCATGGCTGTGAATTGTGGTACAAAGAGAACGGGGAGAGATTGCAGCTAATTATATGGCTTTGGTTAATTACATGGTCAGTAAAGAACAAAAAATGGAATTTAGTAGCTGAAACAAGGCAAGTGGCAAGCACATCCAAAGTGTGGGATCAGACAGAAGAGGGTGGAGATAACAATAATGAAATTCATAAGGTTTAAAAATTACGTCACGTTACGTAGTTGGATTAGAGGATCAAAATCTAATACAGGCAAAATTACTCTAGCAAAATAAATCGGCACAGATATTTTAAAGTTTAGCTTTAAAAAAAAATATAGGTTTAAGCGTCGTTTTGATCGCTAAATATACGTGAGTTTTGGTTTAAATCTCTCCAAACATTTTTTAAATTGTTTAATTTAGCCCCTATAATTAATATATTTTCATTAAATGTCGAGCTAACTAATATAAAATCACATTATATAATAGTAATAACTCGTGTTTTGCACGGTAATAACATAACAATAACAATGTCTTACAAAATCAGAATGCTATTGCATCATATTGTAACAATTTCAACAGATTCATCATCATCATTATTATTATTAATTTCCCATTACCAATTCAGGGATGATGCACAATACATAAGTTTCACAAAATACGTAATCATGCGACACACAATTTGAAAAATCCTAAAGAATGAATAATATTCTTTTAGCAATTGAGCCTATAATTTAATGGTTGTGGTTGTCTCCCCTACATCCACATTAGACTTTCACATCCCCTCCCCTATATCTTTTAGGATGAGCAAAATAGTACTTGGGTAGCATATGCTTCAACTTCAGTACATGAGAATGAATATTGCATTAAATCCATGCTCGATATCATTACGTGTTTCATAAGGACCCGTTTAGCGTACTTGATAGAATAAGTTTAAGGATAAAAACTGAAATGATAAGACCTTATAAACTTTTAGTACTATATAGGATTTGGTGTAGTACTATATAAGATATTATATTTTATATTATATAATATTATCATTTATTTAAAAATAATTCTAATATTATCAGTAAAAATAAAATAAAATAATAATATTTTATTAATTATTTAAAATATAATTTTCAAATATTTTATTCATGTAAATATTTATAGATTAAAATTTAATTTATATTAAATATTAATGTTTTATTTTAATATTTTATAACTATTTATTATTTCAATAAATTATATAAATATAAAATATACTCTTGTATTATTTCAATATAAAATGCTTTAGATTAATCAAGTAAAAAAGCTGCCAGACTTTATAGGGATTTTATATCAAATCCCTCATAAAAAAAGGGCATCAAGTTTAGGACACCACGAGAGCTACATAATGAAGTTTAACACTATTCTCTGCAAATATCCTGTTCCAACTTATATAATCAATTGACAAACCCTGGATACCAAAAATCAGGCACTAAGAAGCTTAAGTTCATGAATTGTAATGGCAAGGGAAGTTGATATACTAACCTTGTTAGATGGGCCCTTGACACCTATCAAATGATGGATCAAAGTGTTTACTAATTCAGCCACAAACAAATTATTTGCCAAACCAAAGAAATGGAAAAAGTATAGAAGCACATTTGTACTTCCAAGACTACTTAATTGTCAAAATTGTTCCTTTTTTACCAAATAACACTCCCATATTTCCTAGGGGAATGTCTAGAACTGAAAGAATTTATTCCTCGAGACCATTTCCATCAACTTTTGGCTTATGTAAAAGGAAATATGTATATATATGGATTAGGATCAAATTAATCTGTAATTTTAAACAAAGCATAACTTTGATAGCTTTCAATAAAATTATTTTTTATTGATCTAACCGTTAAATTACAATTTCTTATCATAAAGATCATTTGTGTCAAATTTCATAAAATTTGAATATCAATAGCAATGCAATTATGTAGCTCTTATTTTGTTCATTTTAAATATATTATTATATTGATTTTAATGTATCTAAAAATTATACCAAATAATTTTAGATTAATTTGAAATTTTACAGATTTAATCTATATGATGTGAGCTTCTAATTCAATAGTAGGTTTTGTAAAAATTTACACTAATAAAAATTTATTTAATAGTGCAATATTTTACAAAATCTGGTAAATCGTGGATTGCAAAATCTTGTGTAGTTGAACCATTTTTGAAGCTGGTACCAAACATTGTATAGTTTGACCATTTCAAATTTCAAATACATGTGAGCAGCAATTATATGTTGGAGCTGTGGGGTAGATGATGCAATAAATGAACCAATTTAAATTTTAAAGAAATCATATTTGAAAATTGATTCAACTTCATTATATCACACATTTACCCTACTTTCACTCGCTAAAATTGAGCCCAAGAAAATGGAGGGAACTGCATATCATTGTCATTGTGGCACGTTGTGATTGGAGCTCATTAAGCATTGCTGCAAACTGTTTTTAATATTAAGATAAAAGATAAGATAGGGTTAATAATAGTATTGTACGCAGGATATCATGATTATAATATATCATGTAGAACTAGTGTCTATAATATAGAATTGAATTATGCAGTTTTCTAGTAGCTATTAGCTTGACAAATTAATTGCAGGAACTCAAAACAAGATGAAATGATGTGGTTTTGTGTTAGTCAGCTCAATATTAACACAAACATACTAACTAAAATCATGAAATTTTAAAAATGTTTGAATCGAAATTAAAAAAAAAAAATGAGCAAAAGCAAAATTTACTTATTTTTTTATGAACCTAAAAGACATCTAATAAGCAAAAATAAGATTAGTACAATTGAACCGCTAAAAGAAATAATTTCTAGCTCTGTGGACAATAATATATAGTTGATTCTTCATGCAGTGACATTAGTTTTAAATCGACGATGGAAGGAACTATACCAAATAAAATTCCAAAACAAGGTAGAAAAAAGAGAAGGGAACCACACAATAATTAGCTTGACATACAATCCTCAACTCTGAAACATCACTTTCTTATTTAAAAAGACAGATCGCCCTCCAAGCTCCAAGTGCTGCTGGATCTACAGGGCAGCTTCGAAACCAAAGCCAAGAATGTCATGCGTTTCAACCACGTCGCCAGTGCCAGCAGAGAAACCAACCCACACATATTCGGGCAAAACAGTCCTCAAATCAACGATATATGAAACCGTGGCATTCTTGCCAGTCCCATTGTAACTCATAAACAAAGTTAACCTTTTGGACTCGGAGTTATAGTTTATGCTCGCTGACCCTACAGCGTTTCCTGGTACAGAATCACTAGGCCATGCTGCTGTTGCAACCGACTTAATAGACCCAACATCAATTCCAATGTGAGGGAAATTGGGGTCCCATGCATTTGTAAAACTATCAAACTCAAAGGCCAAGATTTGGTTCTTTGTGGGGTCAAATGCAGTTGCAGGGCTGAAAAGTCCAAGATACCCACCACTTGAATTCGCGGGTACCTTAAGGAAATTTTCACCTGCAAGGAAGAAGGCAAACCCATCTCCGTGAAGCGTTGAACCACCGGGGTTCACGACAAAGGAGAATCCAGCGGTGAAGTCTGCGAGGTTTCCGCTGTTTTTGTCCCATAAATGCACTGGTGTGTCGTGCACTGCTCTGCCAACACCCTTTTGGCGTCCTTGTGGGTCTGTTTTGGACAAGCGTAGAACCCCGCCAGATACTGAGGCATCGTCGAACAAGATTATGTTTGGATTGTTTGGGTCGAAAGAAGAGTAGCCGAAATTGACGGCTTCGAAGTCTGGCACTGGTGCTGGTGCCTGTGACTTGACATTTGGTAGCAAGAGGAGAGAGATGAGGATTTTAAGCAGAGCAGAAAGTGGGAGGTGTGATGTTGAGTTGATAAGAGCCATGGTGTGAGTTGTGACTGTGATGTATAAAGAATTGTAGAGACTAAGGTTATATATAGGGCTGTCTCGGCCAGCTAGGAAAATAAACTGCTGAAACGAGACAGGAAATGCAACTCTCTCATAGCTGTGCCATTTGCCAACAAATTGTTAAGGTGGAAAAACCGAGGGGTTGTTTAAAATATAAGTCAAAAACATGCTGGTCATCACCGGACAGGATATACAGATCTTTCGAAAACGATCAGGTATTGAAGATAACGAGAAGTGGCCCGGGGCGGAGCTTCATGGGGGAAATGGCCCCCCAAATTTTTTCAAAAAATTATATATATATATATATAAAGAAAACAAATTTAAATTTTGATGTAATGAAAATATAAAAAATTTATATAATATCTTCCTATTATATCTTTCTATATGTATAATTTTTCAAATAGTTGGTGTGAGAGTTAAATATGTAGGATAAATAGAAAGTGTGATATGTTATCCTATATATATATATATATATATATATAGGTGATGTTATTCTATATAAATAGGTTTTTTCAACTTAAATTCTATTAACTTATCTTTTAATTAAAAAGAAAAAGACCGCATTGTAATTAAGTATTGTTTTAGTTTTTTTTTAAATATTAGATAAACAATTATAAGAGCATATTCAATATAGACAATTGATATATGGATTTATTAACTTTGGGTTTTACTTTGATTGTTAAGGATGCTTATAAAATTTTTGACATTATTAGATGTATATTTGAGAATATAATGTAAAAAGAAAAAGTTTTTTTTTTATCTAAATATGAAATGACTTTACATGTATGTTTGGGTAAAAAAAAACACTAATTTTCATTCTAAAATTCACTTATAAGTGAAAACACATGTTTTATTATAACCCAAAATAAATTATTTTAGCATTTTAATGTTTTTATTAAAATAATCCTAAGTAGAAAATATTATAAAATATAGAAAATCATTTGATACATGTTTTAGTAATTTATCTTATAAAAAGATGACTTTTTATATAATCCAAACAAAAAATACTACTTAAAAATTACTTTTGAGCTAGTACAACCAAACAAAAAATTGATTTTAAAATAATCAATAATAAAAAAATTCAATTATAAATACATTCAATTATTGAAATAATTTTAATCTCATAATTAATTCAAATATTTATTAGTATTTATCATGATAGTTATTTGCAATAAAATTTATATGTAGATCATATATAGTTAATTTTAATTTGATTTGATTCTTGCAATTTAACTGACATGAACCCTTTGCCCCCTAAACTTTTTCTTCAAGCTCATCCAATGGAAGGGGCCGTAAAGATTCAGTATTTAAATGATGGTCGCGTTTACGATGTTTTTCTCAAAATTTGAATATTCAATTTTCATCCAATAAGAGAGCTTTGATGAATACTTTCCACAACTTTAATGGTAGCATGTTCACTTTTATACATATGGATGTTGAGATACAACAATATAATGTTAAAAAATTATAGGATATGGAGAAATTTTTGGGTGCTCTAAGAGAAAATAAGAGAATATATTTGTTCTATTTTATTTAATAAATGATACATTAACTATTACATTAAATATGTAAGAAAAATGAAAGATGATAATAGACTACAAAGATGATGTGTCATTTATTAAATGAAATTAAACAAATACATTCTCTTTCTTCAAAGCAAAGAATTTTAAAGAAAAATTTTTAGGTATTTTTAGCAAGACAAAGTATTTGCTCTGCTCTTATTTATTTAACATATAAGCTATTCCATTAAAAGTGTAACAGAAAGAGACAATAATGACTCACAAAATTTATGTGTTAATTAATGAATTAATCAGAAGGAGTGTTTTCTTATTCTTTGTATACGAAGTGTTTCTCCATGAAACAACTATAAAGCAACATATAAAATTAATGTAAAAACATAAATCTTAAATTGAAAGAGAGGAATACTTATTTCAATTTTAACATAAACCAGTTTTCATTTTTATACTGAATTTTCATTTATATTAGTACAATGTTTTTTTAACCAAAAAAAAAAAAAAGTGTTTACTTTCGGATTTTAATTTGTTAGCTGTATCTTATTCATTGAAAGCACCATCGATTATTAATTAATCTCTGAAAAAATGCATTACGTCGAGACAAATTCAATTTCTCCGGCCCAGCACATGCCAAACGAATCTAATCAATGTCCAAGAACATCTAGACAAACTTACAACGGACTAAACAGTTCATTTCTCATTTAAACTAGCTAGTACCTTGCTTTTTCCGCCCATGTTCGACCAAATTAGCTGCCCAGTTCGGCAAAAGCATTGTTTATTTTTTCTAATCTTTTCTTCAATTCTCAAAACCCTATATATGTCTTCATTCTCCCCCTTGCTCCATCCATCACCACTCACAAGTCACAACAAACACGACAGCCATTGGAGTTGTCACACACAACCATGGCCAACTACTCCACCCCAACTCAAAACCCCTTCTCCGCTATCCTAATGGTCTTCACCTTTTCCCTCATGCTAGCAACAAGTGTCAAATCAGACTCGTTGTCTTTCAACTACCCTAGTTTCACGCCAGGTGTCAGAAGCATACTCGTGGACGGCGAAGATGCCGTGGCAACCGGAGGAGTGTTGCAGCTCACCAAGAAGGATCAATCATCAGGCAAACCCCTCCCACACCGCTCCGGCCTCGCCGGATTCTTCGGAGTGGTTCACCTCTCCGATGGAACAACTGGCAAGGTCGCGGACTTCACCACTGAGTTTACCTTCGTGGTGAAAACAAACGGTGCGCAACCTCACGGCGATGGCTTCACCTTCTTCCTCGCATCACTCGATTTCGATTTCCCGGACAACTCGAGTGACGGGTTCCTCGGACTCTTCAATGCGCAAACTGCATTCAACGCCTCCAAGAACCAAGTGGTTGCCGTTGAGTTTGATAGCTTTGCAAATCAATGGGATCCGCACTACTCATCAAATCCTCACATAGGAATCGACGTCAACACCATTACGTCGGCGGTTAGTGTGCCATGGCCAAGCGATGGTCAACCGGACGGAGCAATAGGGAAGGCGCGCATAAACTATGATGGATCTTCCTCCAAACAGCTGAGCGTGTTTGTGTCTTATCCAAACAGTCCTGTGAAGAGCAGTGCTAATTTGACGTATCCCATTAATCTTGGCAATGTTCTGCCAGAATGGGTCCTTGTTGGCTTCTCCGCTTCCACCGGTGCCTGGGTTGAGACCCATGACATTCTTTCCTGGTATTTCATTTCCTCCTTGTAGAGCCAGCATGCAGCGGCAATGCTGGTACGTAGAAGAGAATGAAAGATGTGCTTGTTGGAGGAATATTGGTGCTGCTCTTTTATGGTTTAATGGATGTTGCCTTTTCTTTTGAATAATGTTAACGGAACAATAAAAATTGCATACACCATATATTTTATCACCATTAAATGGATGGTCCCCATCATCATATCTAATAATAATAAGTGTGTTGGATATTTATTATACAATTTCATTGTTTCCATACCATTATTCTTTCTTTTGGGGTTAACCTTTTTGTTTAATTTCTAATTTCATCTGGATGCTTTTACTGCTGCGTTCCTGTTTCCTTGATGAGGGCAGGCATAAAGTCATGAATAATATACGTACGTTGCACTAGTTACTTGCTAATTATAATACTTCACTTAGCCATTAATGTTGGACGCATTAACCCTCATAAATGTCTAACAAGTTTTCTGTTTTAGAAAAATGTTACTACTTGTAAATAATTTTTCGACACCTTTGAAAAACTATGTTTGTGGTGGTGGCAAAAAGATTTACAAATTTTTTTTAAAAAAATCGTCTAAGTGTTAAAAAATATGAAAATGTCCCTTATTGATGTCAATCAGGAATTTTCAAATAACAATTCTCTTCAAGGTAATGTAAGCACTTGCTGGTGATACCGATTTATATTGCCAAAACGAGGAATGAGGATGAGAAAATATAGATGCAAACGAATTTCTTATACTATTGGGATTTTTTTTTGGTTATAAATAGGCTATATAGGGATATTTAGTTGTATTCTTACATAAATCCATATTTACAATAAACGTAGAAAAGCAATTTTTCATATTTGGAGATTCTTTTACTGCATCATTCATCCTTGAATAATTATCTTTTTTAAAAATTTACTTTATCTAAAAATAATTGTCTATTTTAAAAGTTTATATAGTATTAATTATTTTTTACCAATAATATCCTTATTAAATATTATTGACTCATTAATGAAGAAGAAGAGAGGATGTTGGAGTATTGCAAAGAAGCAAAAATAATTTAGTAAATAATTCCTAATTAATTTTTATTAACATTGATATTTTACCAATAATTTTCTTAATTTTAGTATTTATAATTGAACAATTATTCAAGGATAGTAATTAACATTTTCTTTGGCTTTTGAGATTAGGAGTGAGAATGAACTATAAGATCATCTAATGATCTCATGGATTAACTAGAGATAATTTATGAAAACCCTTCTGAAAAATCATGTAAAATACATCGGATTTTCCAAAAGAAAATTCACAGTCATTCATATATACATTCTTCTTTTTCTTGTTGATCATATTGTGCCTATCACCACTTTGCAGGTTCACCCTCCATTACAAATATAAACTTCGTCTCGAGCAGCGACACTTATATAATTATGTGCTTCCTTCTTTTCGAACTCATATTTCCAATTGATGTTTACCGACATATTCATATAATTCCTTGTACATCTCGTTTGGTGTTTGCAAATTGCAACTGAACGTAAAATTGGAGTTTAGAATTGAAATAAAACGAATAAATTTCAATTGTCTAAATTTCAATTATCATATTTGACGAAACATATGATATTGGAACTATAGTTTCATAATTCAATTTTATAAAATTCAAAAACAACTAAACATAACATTAATTCATTATTTTTATTCGTATCAAGGAACATTTTGGATAGATATATATGCGATTTAATGTAACAATTTAATTTTCATACATTGACAGTGAAAAATAAATTTATATTATTATCCAATTGTATTTTATCATATTAATATAAATAGTTGAGTCTTACACTTATTACTTGAAAAATTATTTAAATGAAATAATTTGATTAGATGACAGTATAAAATAGTTTTATTATCAGTACATAAAAATTAAACTCTTAATATAATATTTCATTTTACAAGAATGTTTAAATTTTAAGGTAAACATTTTTATTTTGACAGTTTGTTTTAGAGTTTCATCTGTACATGTCTGGAAAAATTAAAAAAAATAAAAAATAGCACGCATCATTTAATTTGGGGAGGAGGTCAAAGACCGTCGTAGTTTTCTAGATGAATATAGCCTTGGATTTATGACTTCTAATTTGACTTATAATGGATATGAGCATAAGTACTATAACCAATATTTGTCCTTTATATAAAACTTGCAGCTTAACTAAGTATTCGGTCTCATCAACTTTACTCTACATTCATTGTAATTTTAAAAAAATTTCTATTATCTTTAGGACGGCCTTTACTTTTATCTAATTTTTTCGTTATTTACAAATGGAGAATGCTGTCTTTTTTTTTTCATTTTATTGTTGGCAGCTCGTTTCTTTAGGGTACTTTTTTTTAAAATAAATTGTTCGAATATCTTCAACTTTTGATTATTTAAATATGTTTTAATCGATAGTAAATCTAGTATTAATACTTATTCGATTTTTTTAAAACATTCTTGGTTATCTTCTTTCTGTTTTCTTGTCATGGTTTATAACGATTTTAGCGGTACATTCTCGGAACACATTCTCAAGAATAACGTTACACTATAAAAATTATTATTAAAATTTTTAATAACAAATAAGAATAATTATATAATGAATTAAAATACAACTTACTCATTTAAGATCAATGTATATATCATATTTTCTTCACAAGTAAATTCAAACAAAAATTATGACTCTTTTAACATTATACACTTCTCAATCTTTACACCCCCCTTCTCCTAAGTTATCTCCAAATAGCATGCATGATCGTTTTCAAAAGATGTATCCAAAGTTTTGTTTTCCAACACATTTTGGACTTACATATTTCTAATAGTTCGAGGAAGAGCAACTTCCCCTTGGTTTTTCCACCTTAATACTAATTAGTTGGCAAATAGCAATAACCTACGACACCATATGAGTTGCATGCCTAGTTTAGTATGCAATTGAGAAATACTTAGGTATATCAAGAGTAAAAAATAGCATTTACTTGACTTATTTATTACATTTAAATTTTGTGGCCATTATTATTTTTCATCTCTCTTACTTTTTTTAATGCAATAGTTAATTTGTCTAAATCAAAGTAAATATTTTGTCTTGCTTTTAAAATACCTAAAAATTTCTACAGCAATTTATTTCCCTAGCTTGCCAAGACAGCACAATACCCATATATATAACCATACTGGTCTCCCGATAGTTTTATCCATCACAGTTACACCACCATGGCTTTCTTCAACTCAAGATCTCACCTCCTTCTCCCTACTTTACTCAAAACCTTCATCTCTTTCCTCTTGCTCCAGCAATTTCACAATGTCAAGTCACAACCAGTGCCGAACTTCGAAGCCGTTAATTTCGGCTACTCTTCTTTGGACCCAAACAATCCAAACATAGGCTTGCTGGGCGATGCCTCAATATCTAGTAACATTCTATGCTTAACCAGGGCGGATCTATGCACAAGGGAGAGGGGCTCATACCCCCACTAGGATCTAAAATTTGCATTATAAATGTTTAGATATATAATCATTTTGCCCCCATTATTTTATAATCCTGACCCACATCAAAATCAAAGTTATGTGAAATATTTTCATTATGCTTATGTATTATTTATGCCCCCATCACAATTTTTCTGGATCTGTCACTGCACTTGACCAAAACGGACCAACAAGGAACACCACTCAGAAACAGTGTTGGCCGAGCATCGCATGTAACACCGGTGCACATATGGGACAGAAGCAGCGGAAACCTCGCTGACTTCTCCGCTGATTTCTCCTTCGTCGTGAGCCCTGCTGCTGGTAATTCAACGATTCAAGGTGATGGGTTTGCTTTCTTCCTTGCACCCCTCCACCAAGACATACCCCAAAACTCAAGTGGTGGATACCTTGGACTTTTCAGCCCTGAAACTGCATTGGACCCCACCAAGAACCAAATCTTGGCCTTTGAGTTCGATAGTTTTGCAAATGAATGGGACCCCAATTTCTCTGACATTGGAATTGATGTTGGGTCTGTTAAGTCGGCGGTAACGGCTGCATGGTCAAGTAGTTCTGTACTAGGAAAGTCTATAGCGGTGGCGAGCATAAACTATAACTCTGATGTTCAAATAAAAATTATGACCTATTAAAAATGCACATCAGTTGTTTAAAAAGATCATTCAAATTATTAAACATGTTGACAATATATATTAAAAAAAATTATTATTCAATGTAACACGTTCGATCAATCGATAGGTGTATATCGATTTCCAACGTTCTCGAATAATTCTTACATTACAAGCGTGAAGCAAAAAATTACAACCTAGAATTCATATTGATGCTTTTGGGTATTCAAGTATTGAAGACCCTTATTATGAATCATAAACTTGCTAAGATCTGGAGTTCGCACAAATCTTCTACAAGGACGAAGTGAAATACCAGGAAAGAATGTCATGCGTTTCAACCAAGTCACCGGTGGAAGCAGAGAAACCAACAAGGACCCATTCTGACAGAACATTGGCAAAATTAATGGGTAACGATAAAGTAGCATTGGCCTTCACAGGACTGTTCGGATAAGAGACAAACACACTCAGTTGTTTGGAGGCAGACACATAGCTTATGCGCGCCTTCCCTATTGCCCCATCTGGTTGTTCATCGCTTGGCCATGGCGCAGTCACCACCGACCTAATGGTGTTGATGTCGATTCCAATGTGAGGATATGATGGGTAGCGAGGGTCCCATTCATTTGCAAAGCTATCAAACTCAACGGCTACCACTTGGTTCTTGGAGGCGTTGAATGCAGTTTGTGCATTGAAGAGTCCGAGGAAGCCGCCACTTGAGTTGTCCGGGAACTCGAAACCGAGTGATGCCAGGAAGAAGGTGAAGCCGTCACCGTGAGGTTGCGAACCTTTGTTTTCACGACGAAGGTGAACTCAGTGGTGAAGTCTGCGACCTTGCCGGTTGTTCTGTCGGAGAGGTGAACTGCTCCGAAGAATCCGGCAAGGCCGGAGCGGTGTGAGAGAGGTTTGCCGGATTGGTCCTTTTTGGTGAGCTGTAATATTCCACCTGTTGTGGCAGCATCTTCACCGTCCACAAGTATGCTTCTAACGCCTGGCGTGAAATTGGGGTAGTTGAAGGATAATGAGTCTGATTTGACACTGCTTGCTAGCGTGAGGGAAAAGATGAAGATCGTTAGGAGGACGGAGGAATTGGCCATGGTTGGGTTTGTTGTGAGTGACAACTCAAATGGTTGTGTTGTTTGTGAGTGATGATGCATGGAGCAAGGGGAGAATGCAGATATATATAGGCTTTTGAGTGTTGAAGGAAGATTAGAAAAATGAGCATTACGTTTGCCGAAGTAGGCAGCTAATTTTGTCAAACATGGGCGAAGTGAGCGAGATAGATTTGTATGACAAATAAACAATTCAGTCCGAAATACGTTTGTCTAGATGTTTTTGAACATCACTGTTGTCCTAGCTAGGGAGAATTTGGATTTGTCTCCACATATAATGCATTGTTTAAGAGATTAATAAACGACGGCATTTTCAATGAATTAGATACAGCTAATTAGAGTGATAAAGAGCGATGAGGCCAACAAAAGAAATCCGAAAATAGAAAAGGAAAAATAACAAACGCTGTGACCCAAAAAGAAAACATTTTCCGACCATTTCAATTCCAACTTGACAGGAACTCATGATGCCTGATCCATCGAGTTCCACCAAGTCATTACTAAACATTATTAATCAACTAATAAAATTAAGATAAATGTTTTCGTTCATACCATGAATTAGTGATAAACCTCAAGTGGAGGGGAACATGCTAAAGGCTAATTAGGAGCACTCTAGCAACAAAGATATTTGAAATCTTTTTTTGGGACATCCTAGGACACTCGAGGAAATAAAAAAAAGGGAAGTTGCCATGTATTTTTGGAACATCTTAGGAGCACTACTCTTGAATTTTGTGAGATTCAAACAACATTGATATAAAGCTAATGAGACTTATATTTATGACAAAAAATTCTTAAATATTATGAAAGTAAGAGAAAAAAAATTACTCAAAAAAAAAAAAAGAACGTGAGAATAACCACAAAATTAACATGTCATTTTATAAATAAAACAAATATTTTCTGCTGCTTCGAACCTAAATTTTTCGATCAATGACTATTTTCATTTTGCAAATGTTTCTAACCCATACATCCTCGGGAGCATATCCCTAAAACTTTACACCCCCTTAATTATCTTATACCCGATCGTTTTCGAAAGATCTATATATCCTGACCAGTGATGACCAGCATGTTTTTGACTTATATTTTGAATAACCCCTCGGTTTTTCCACCTTAACAATTTGTTGGCAGATGGCAAAACTACGAGAGAAGAGTTGCATTTCCTGTCTCGTTTCAGTAGTTTATTTTCCTAGCTGGCCAAGACAGCCCCATGTATAGCCTTAGTCTCTGCATTGCTTTATACATCACAGTCACACCATGGCTCTCATCAACTAAACATCACACCTCCAACTTTCTGCTCTGCTTAAAATCTTCATCTCTCCTTTCTACCAAATGTCAAGTCACAGGCACCAGCACCAGTGCCAGACTTCAAAGCCGTTAATTTCGGTTACTCTTCTTTCGACCCAAGCAATCATCCAAACATAATCTTGCTCGGCGATGCCTCAGTATCTGGCGGGGTTCTACGCTTATCCAAAACAGACCCACAAGGACGCCAAAAGGGTGCTGGCACAGCATGGCATGAGACAACCGTGCATTTATGGGACAAAAACAGCGGAAACCTCGCAGACTTCACTGCTGGATTCTCCTTCGTCGTCAACCCTGGCAGTTCAACGCTTCATGGCGATGGGTTTGCTTTCTTCCTTGCAGGAGGACATTTTTTGACATACCCAATAACTCCAGTGGGGTATCTTGGACTTCTCAGCCCCGAAACTGCGTTTGACCCCACCAAGAACCAAATCTTGGCCTTTGAGTTTGATAGTTTTACAAATGAATGGGTCCCCAATTTCCCTCACATTGGAATTCATGTTGGGTCTATTAAGTCGGTGGCAACAGCAGCATGGCCTAGTGATTCTGTACCAGGAAACGCTGTAGGGTCAGCGAGCATAAACTATAACTCCGAGTCCAAAAGGTTAACTTTGTTTATGAGTTACAATGGGACTGGCAAGAATGCCACCGTGTCATATACTGTTGATTTGAGGACTGTGTTTTGCCCGAATATGTGTGGGTTGGTTTCTCTGCCGCCACTGGCCATGTGGTTGAAACACATGACATTCTTAGCTTCGGTTTCGAAGCTGCCTTGTAGTCCAGTAGCACTTGGGAGATATCTATCGATTTGAATAAGAACGTGATGTTACCCGGTTGAGAATTGTCAATATAATTGCGTGGTTGTTTCCCCTTTTGTTTTCTGTTTTGGTTCTTGGTGTGGTTCCTCCCATTATCGATTAAAAACCCATATCACTGCATGTGCAATCAACCAGAGCTAGAAATCGTTCCTTTTAATTGATCTAGGGCCTTGGGCCATGGGGAGCCTGTTTCATGTCGCTGTTCTCAACATTCAAGATTCGAAAACACTACCGATTTTCGTAAGAGCAGCGCTAGCTGTTAAGTGGGAAATGATTTTAGAGTCACTAATTTTGAAATATGTAATGGCGCAATGCAACCAAATAAACGATTTGGATTAAGAGACAAATATAGCCAGCCGTATTAAAAAATAATAGTAACAAAATCCTTGTATAGGAAGCCTTTCATCAGGCTTCTACATAATACACGCTCAGAGCTTAATACAAGAGCATGTAATTTATCCCATAATCCCAAAGCTCATTATTCCATTACAGTTTGAGAACTAGGCACATCATTAATCCATTATTCAAAGCCAAGATTAGAACTTGCTTTATTAGGGAAACAAGTACAATTGTGCAACAAGCATATATAAAACACTGAAACAGCAATATATTATTTATTTGATTCCAATCATATATGTCAAATCTCCAACTTAACATGCACTCAATCTTCATACGTGGCTTCTTCCTGTGCTGCATCACAAGGTTGAAACGAAAGACCACGAAAGAATGTCGTGTGTTTCAACCAAATTACCAGAGGCAGCAGAGAAACCAATCAGAACCTGTTCCGGCAGAAAATTTCTCAAATCAGTAATATGTGTCATGCTTGAACCAGCATTCAAATTACGATTATCGGGAGGATAAGTTAAAGAGACACTCAATCGCGGGGCTTTTGACTCATATGTTATGCGTGCTGTTCCTACTGTCCCTTCCGGTTCAAAGAAATTTTTCCATAGCACAACTTGTTCTGACCTAATAGAGTTTATATCAACTCCTATGTGAGGAATCTGGCTATTTGGAGCGGGGTCCCATTCATTTGTGAAGCTGTCAAACTCAATGGCCACTATGTGATTTTTGGAGGGGTCGAAAGCATTATCAGGGTCGAAAAGTCCAAGGAATCCACCAACTGTAACGTGTATAGTAATAGATTCTTAATTGCTTTTTTCTCAAAATTAAGAAAATGTCTCAGAAAAATTTTGATTATTAAATTTATTAGATATAACATTATTCACGTGCTTTGATTGTCAATAGTTTAAGTTTTTGAGATAGTTTATGATATGATATCAAAGTATCTACAATGAAGTTGTCTAGAATTCAATTATTATTTTATGTCCTTATACTTATATTGTTTTTATTTGACAGCTTACAATTTTGGAAGAGAAGTTTGTAATACGAGTTAACCATCATAACTCAAAATAAGATAATTCAAATACACACCTGATTTATTTGAGAACTGAAAATCGGTTGAAGCCATGAAGAAGGTCAAACCATCAGCATGAAGGTTGAACCCTTTAGCTATGAAGGTGAACTCAGTGGTGAAATCCGCAACTTGACCACTGCTTTGGTCGTAGAGGCGAATTGGTTTGCTGTATTGACACATGCCAACAGTGTTTTGGACTGGATTGCCACTTGCGTCTTTCTTTGTAAGCTGTAATACCCCATTTGATATGGTAGAGTCACCTATTAGAGATAAATCGTTAGCGTCTTCTGGCTTAAAAGTTGGGAAGCTGAGGGAAAACTCTGATTTGGCCTTGTTGATCAGCAAGAAGAAAGAGAGCAAGATCATTGGCAAAGAAAGTAAGGTACTTTGAATTGCAGGGTATTTGGACTTGGAGATTGCCATGGCTATGTATGTTGCATGGAGGGCAGGGAGACGCAGTTATATATAGAGCGAAAAAGAATATAACAGAATAAATCGAAAATTGCACAAGTAGTTTATAAAGTAGTCTAGTTAATAAGGTTGAAAAAGCCTGTAAGTATGAAAATAAAAGTATAAAATAAGAATGTTCAACAGCCAAAAATTTTGTGAGAATTTTGTTTTTAAAATAATATGGTATGATTAGTAGTCTTTAGATGAATAAGTAAGTCATATCACTTTATTTAATTAACAATCATAACGAATTCTATCATATAATTCTATCAATATTTTTCTAAATGCATGACATTACTCAAAACAAAGTACATAACATACGAGAGACGTTTCAATGGACAATAACACTCTTTGCAGAGATTGAATTTGTCTCAAATATATGTCATGTTTCACATGACAACAATAGCGAAGTTATTTACAATGAAACTGATACAACTGTAGTGATTGGAGTAACGATAGGAAAAATAAAAAAAAGTCATGTTTTGTATGTTTATTTTGTATCACTAGGTATTATTATATGCAATTCTTGTTAAATAAGGTGAGAAGTTATAAACATTTTCATGTGTTTTTATCGATCCGCTGTTTGGATTTTATAATAATTAATTCTTGACATGACATGATTTTTTATGACTGAATACTTAAAACTCGATGCTTGCCTCCTTCAGCTTAACCTTTTGATATTAGTTATTAACGACATAATATTATTGCTTCCTAAGCAAGAAACAAATAACAATGTAGTTTGGAAGCTGGTACATATAAGTTGCGGTTAGTGTTAAAAGCCTATTCGGATAAGCCCAAATGGTTAAGTTACTTGCGAGGCCCATCAAATATTACTCACTTCATTTATTTTTGTTCGAAGTTAAACGGGTTTATATTACATTATTACACTACTTTAATCAGCTATTATTTTACTAAGTCAACAGGCATGGTAACGCACGGTATGCTTGATAGTGAGTGTCTTGGCCTTGGGATAAAAAGATTTGAGATTAAACTCGGTGACCCTTAGCGAGGCTTTTTAAAGTTAATGAAATAAAACTATTGTTAGAGCGAGTCACTGTAGTACAGCCACAAAAACTGGAGTCAGCCCGCAGGTTGTTAACTTTAAATGCAAGCCAATAGGGTTTAGTAAGATTACTTAACTTGAAAAGAGCAAGAGATGATGATATATAGCAATCAATTATTAATCACTGCACTCTGAGCAGTGCTGTTTTACCTTTTTCTGTTTCTTCTATTATATTTAGTGAGTTCATCTATTTCACTGTTGTGTTCTTGTTTGTAAATACTTTAGTACACTAGTTCATTTGTACAAATTTTCACTGTTGCAGTAAAGTGTACTGTTAAAAACTGATGTATGCATATATTCTGTCTTGGGATGCCATACCAATAATGAGAGACTGCAAAGAAATATAGTTGCCTTTATTATTATATATTATTTTACAAACAGATAATTCTGAAGTTAAGAATATCAATACTATCAATTATGCCATATTACAGCAAGGCGTCAACGACCCGATTGAAGGCTTACACTAATGGAAGCTCCTCCATCAGAGCTTACACTTACAGAAGGTGTAGGGACATGATACATGGCAATAGGCATCTTTGGTGGAAGCTGTGGCAGTGTGGCTTCAAAATTAAGCACTTGAATTGCCTGTCTAATTGAGGGCCTCAAATTCTTGTCAGGGTGAGAACACCACAGACCAACAATCATCAAGCACTCCACTTGTTTCTCATCAAAATCGGTCTGAATACTCTCATCCACAACCACATGCAGCTCTTCTCTTCCATAATGATCCCAAACCCACTCAACCAACCCCTTTTGATCACCATTCTTGTCCTCCATAAGGTCAGTCGCCTTCTTTCCAGTGGCAGTCTCTAAGGCAACCAAACCAAAGCTATACACATCTGACTCCTTACTAGCCCTACGCGTACTAATGTATTCTGGAGCCATATAGCCAAGTGTTCCGGCCAACCCAGTCGTTTGGGGACCTAGCTCATGGTCCATGAGCTTAGCCAACCCAAAATCACCAAGCTTGACATTGAAACTGGAATCCAGCATCACATTGCTTGGTTTGATATCTCGATGTACTACACATTGTTCCCATTCTTCATGAAGGTAGAGCACAGCAGAGGCCAATCCAAGAGCTATCTTGTGCCTCACGTTCCAAGATAGAGGAGTCCTTTTACCAAACAAATGAGAATCTAAGCTACCATTTGGCATGTACTCATAAATAAGCATAAACTCACCTCTATCATGACACCAACCTAGGAGTTGCACAAGATTCCGGTGCCTCAGCCTGCTAATCACCTTTACCTCAGTTATGTACTCTCTTTTCCCTTGCCTAGATCCCCTTAATATTTTCTTCACAGCAACTACCAAATCCAAGTCAGCAAAGTAGCCTCTATACACAGCACCAAACCCACCTTGACCCAGCTTCCTTTGTGTGGAGAAGTTATTGGTGGCCAAGACAATCTCCCTATAAGAGAACCTTCTTTGGTCCTGCTCTCTCAGGTCATCATCTATTGATGCTAAGTTCATCATTTCTATACTCTCCCTTTTCATTCTCTTCCACCTCCTGAACATGGCATATGCTGAAACAGCTCCCACAATCAGAACAGCTCCTGCAATTGAAATTGATGCCACCTGCACCTTCCTTGTCTGTTTTGCATTCTTTCCACTAGTAAGCTCTACATCCAAACTAGAGTTGAATTCCCATGATTGAAGAATATGAAGTTCTACATACATGCTAGTTGCTGCAGAAAATCCAATTGTAACCCATTCAGGCAAGACTTTCATCAAATCAACTTGATGAGAAAGGCTAGTTTTCTCTGAGGGGTAGAGTTTGTTTGGTATTTCCATGACACACTAAGATTCTTGGTTGTAGAATTGTATGCAATCCACACATCAGCAGTGTCGCCACTGTGCCGGCTAGCATTCCAAGCAGTGTACTCTGCTGAAGAAATTGAGTTGATGTTGATGCCAACATGCTCCATTGGGGATCCCAATCCGGATTCGAGAAGGAGTCAAACTCAACATGGACAATATGGTTTCCTGATGAGTCACTAGTTGTTGTGTTATACAGGCCTAGGAAGCCACCAGCTGAGTTTGGTGGGATTTGGAATCCAGCTGGTGCAAGGAAGAAAGCAAGCCCAGCAGCATATTGGGGACTGCCTTGAGTGTTAATGACAAAGGTGAAGTGAGTTGTGAAATCAGCTTGTTTTCCTGAGCTTGATTCCCATAGTAACACATCCCTGGAGTAAATAGCAGATCCAACTTGGAACAAATAATTCAGATTATTGTTGAATTCAATTTCTCCAACATTAGGTCCTGCTTGCCCCCTATAGAGTATGTTGGGATCCCCAGGACTAAACCGAGACATTTGGAATTCAATTGAATATGCACATAGAACAAAGATGAGGAAGGATGTGAAGAACATGTGAGGAAAGGTTTGCGAGTAGCAGAAAATGGTAGGCATGGTTTGGATTCTACAAGGGGAGATAGAGTTAGGAAGTTCTATGGAGTTTGGACAAGCAGAAGACCAACTTCATAAAAACTATATGTATTAACATATGCACCTGGCTTCAAGACCAAGTCTATCATTTTAATAATTTGTTGTTGTTTACTTTTATCTGGTCTTGATAATAGAAGTACAATGTATGATTTATTTTATACACTGATGACGATTCAGTGAAAGGAGAAGTACATAAACAGACATGTATATATGTTCACAGTAAGCAATATCTCAACTTCCGTGAGACTGACAGCTATAAATAAAATTGGGAAGGCAAGAGCCAAGGTTCAATTTGATTCGCTGCTCCGGGGAGGCAGCTCCCAGTGTAGCACATTATTGTTTGTTTGTTTGCCCGCTTCCTTGGTTGACCTGTGATAGTTTTAGCATTTGAAATGACATAGAAACTGTCTGGGAAAGATTAAATCCATAATTATTAATTTTAAGTTCTGAATATATTACAAAATTATTTAGACGTCAAGCCAATTATATAAGTGAAGGAAATATGAATTGTACACTTTTATCTTTCTTTTTCCTTTTTTTGTCTTATGAGTTCTCTATATACACGCAATTTGTTTCAGACTATAAAGGCTAGCCCCCCCCCCCAAAAAAAAAACCACAAAAAAAACAGTAGAACAATTAATCACATGCCGATGAACTATAGAGTGATCTACCATTGACTTCATAAGACCTTCAGTACTACAGAAGTACACCATATTTTACTTCTGATAGCAAAATATCAAATTTGAGTGTAATGCTAGAGAACCCCCAAAGATTATCAACACTTTGAGCAGGAATTACAACACAAAAAGTTTTAATAAAATTCTAACGAAGAATACGCGTGTCCCAACCGCTTTATTGTAATCCACGACCATTGATCTGAGCCAATATAACAGGAGACTCCGCCCTTCAAAGAAAGGAACATGCATGACCCAGAAAAACATTTAATAGCTCAACTAGGGCCAGGTCCATAGGACATGTGTTGGGTTATATGCTCTTTAGTCACTTAAGTCCAATAAGACTTTAGTGAGATTAAAGCCCAAGAACAATATGGCCCATGTGGCTTAGGGTTAGGTCTTGGACTTCACAGCATATATAAACTAATCTTTTCACCCTTGTGCCTCACTAAGTGTTTTTCATCAAGAACAGACACCTAGGGGTTCATCATCTGAACGGTTGCCCACACAGCCACGCCATCCCCCTCAGAGATAGTCTGGAAGATCTATCAGAGAGCGGAATATACCGATCGTGAAGCTTTCGTTCACTTGTCCTTCCAGGTAATCAAAACAATGAAGGTTCTATTTTTCCTACGTCACGTCGGTACGATGCGCTTCCGCGTTTCTGTTGATAATCCTACAATTGGTATCAGAGCCTGCGATGAGGAAAGAACCAGTTTTGATATTAATTTATATTTCATGTGATTTATTTCAAATTTTTTTTGAAAAATATGGCACCTTATTTTTCTGTATTTGTTATTTATTTCATGTTATTTATTCGCTTATAGTTCATATTCGGTAAAAGTCTTAATTTTAATCGGTTAATCGCTTTAATCCATGGTTAGATTCTCTTGTGTTTCTCTTGGTTTTAACAAGGAGGCTAATCCCATATGATTAGGTTTCCTCCTTGCTTTATTTTATGTTTTTCGCATTTTCCTATGTATTTTTCAAATTTCTGAAGTTCAAGATCGAGAAACCGAAAAAGATGAGCAATCAACACTGCGAGAGACTTTTCGTGGACCTCGGATCTCAGAATTGGATGATCCATATATGGTTGGAAAGAGGACGGAAAGACGAACAAAGTGATGGGTGGCCGCGGCCAGGGATTACGCGCCGCCACAAGCGGCTGAGAGTGGCCTTCACGCCCGGCAGTGGAGCCGCGCGTGAGGCGCGCGGACACCCTTTTTGGGTGTTTCCGGCGGGCGTTCTCGTCTCCTCATGGCGGTCCTTCCCTGGAGTTTCGTGTTGAGACGAAGTCGGATGACGGCGCACCTGACGGCTAGGGTTTTCTTCGTGTCCTAGGGTTTCTCGCCAAGGATTGGGTTTTTTGGCTTTTGGGCCCATGGATACCCTAAAGGGGCTTGAGGCAAATATTGTGGGCTGGACGAAGAGGAATTCCAAAGTTGTATATATATTTTTTTTTAGGAAAACCATGGATTAAAGTTATTTGTTTAATTATTTATTGCTTTTATTGAATTGTATGAATTATATGTGCGATTAACATGATGTTTGTAATAACATGCCATATAGAATAGGATGGTGCCATATTGTTGCATAATCACATGTCATATATGCATAATAACTTTTGTCATGATACGACTAGTATATAGTTATTATGCGCGATTATTTAAATTTTAAGTTATCCACTAGATTAATTATCAATTATTATGATTTTCGGTAAGAAATCAAGATTAATAATGAGATTAATTTATTGTGGAATTAAAATCTAGACAAATAATCCAATAATTTCCTAAGAGAAAATTGTTTCTTGAAAATAAATTTTGTGGGTTTTCTAAAATGGTCATGGAATAACACACGTGCATACAACAATCATGTATCATGATTGTGTGGAGACACGCGCCGTAAAGTGACCAGATTTTAGGACCTTAATGTTTTCAAAATTACGTTAAGTTAGGTGATGCACGTTCATCGGTACACCTACTTACATAGTTTTTGAAATCAAACAAAAATTATTTTCAAATGAAACATTTTTTTTGGAAATTGGAAAATTCTAAACTTAAAAAAAAAATTGAATGGGTGAAGGTTTAAATTTTTTTTTTAAAAGTATTAAACCTGCGGGCTCCAATTGTGGGTTTATTAGTGAAATGGTTATCGCTAAGCCCATCGGATAAGGATAATCGGATTTCGCTAGATTAAACCTTAATATTTTTTCAAAATTTTAGTAAAGTTTTGTACGGCCCATCGCAACATTAGACACTAAAGATAATTTTGAAAGTAAACAATGGTTAAATACATTCAACTTTGGTAAAATTGTTAACTCTCCCATCGAGGCTCTGGCAATGGAACTGAAGGCCCAAAATAACAATATTAGTTTTACAAGTATCTTGCCCATCGTAAGCCTTGTAAAGATAACTAATGGATTGTTACACAATAAACAAGTAGTAGTTATTAGAATCTACTAGCGCTATATCCGTTTGTTGTTATTCTAGTTTGTAATTAGTGTGTTTTTTCATTGTTTTCAGAAAAATGTCTTCATTCAATCCTTTAGCTACTATCTTGAGCCAAAAACCTATGGATGGTACAAACTACAAATAATGGAAAACTAATTTGGATATTGTTCTTCAATATGAAAAGCTCAACTTTGTTCTAACTACCCTATGCCAGGCAGCCGCGCCGAAGATGCGCCTGAGGCAACAAAGGCACGTTTTCAGGAGAAGGAAAAATGGGAGAAGGCAAATGTGGCAGTTCGCCTATATTTTAGCCAGTCTCGCAGTCACCTTCAGGAGCAAGTGAGCATGATTGAGTGGAGCAAACATGCTCCAACTCTTGATGGCATGTTTGCTACGTCTTCCTGCCAGGCAGAATGCGCTGAATGCAGTCACCAAGACAGTGATGTTGGAGGAAGTGTGCGGGATCATTGTCTGACAATGATAGCAAACTTCAAGAAGGCTGAAGACCATGGGGTCAAATTTGAACAAGAAGTAAAAGTTGACCTTCTCTTGCAATCACGCCCGAATACTTCAATCAGTTCAAGATGAATTATAATATGAATAAGATGAATCTTGACCTTACTTTGATGCATGAGCTTGAGTGTGAACACCTTAGTCAAGCGGGAAGTGCATTTTGCTGGTGAGAGTTCTGTGAACCTAAGGGGAAACCCAAGGGAAGGAACAAAAACAAGAAAAAGAAGAAATCAGGAGTTTCAGTTGCCAAACCAGTTGCAATGAAGCAGCCAAAAGGCAAGTGCTTCAAGTGCGGACAAAAGGGCATTGGAAGAAAAATTGCCCACGTATGAATAAACCAGGTATGGGTAATTTACATGTGATTGAGGCTTGTTTAGTGGAGAATTACAATGATAAATGGATCATTGATTCAGGAGCCACTAACCATGTTTGTTACTCTTTGCAGTGGTTCAAACATAGCTTGCCTGTAAGTGAAGGACAAAGAGTTTTGAAGCTTGGAAATGGGGAGCTTGTGCTGACTAGCTGGGACAAGTTATTTTATCTTTTGATAACAGAACTTTGGTTTTAGAAACTGTTTATATATTGATTTTAGGAATTTAATTTCTGTTAGTTGTTTAGTTAAACATGGATTGACAGTTAGTTTAATTCCTCAGCTTCAATAAGAAGTCCATCTTCTTTTATTTGTTCCGTGTAATGTTTAATGGTCTTTATTTCCTTAGTCCTGTGCCATGTGAAATTAATCATGTTGAATTAGGAGATGTTGAGCATGTTCATTCATCAAAGAAAAGAAAAGTTTTCAATGAAACTTATCTTTGGCATTTGAGATTGGGTCATATTAACTCTAACAGGATACAAGGTTTGGTCAATAGTGGGATTTTAAAATCCCTGAACTTTAACCGTTACCAGTTTGTGAATCTTGTTTAGGTAAAATGACTAAGAGATCTTTCAAGGCCAAGGGAAATCGTGCCACACTTCAGCTGGAATTGGTACATACTGATGTATGTGGACCAATAAATGTGATCAGGATTTTATCACATTTACTGATGATTACTCTAGATTTGGACATGTGTACCTGATGCGTCACAAGTCTGAAGCTTTTGGAAAATTCCAAGAGTTCAAGGCTAAAGCATCTTGGTGTTCAAATTAAGACTCTTCGGTTCTAGGGTGAATACCTATCTGGAGAGTTCAGGTCTTACCTGACCAAAGAGGGATAGTTTCACAATTATCTTCTCCAGGGACACCCCAGAATGGAGTTGCTGAAAGGAGAAATAGAACCCTTTTAGAAATGGCAAGATCTATGCTCAGTTATTCATCTTTTTGATTCATTCTGGGGATATGCCTTAGAAACTGCTATGTACCTATTGAACTTAGCTCTATCCAAGTCGGTTTCAAAGACACCAATAGAATTATGGAAAGGTGTAAGCCCACCTTGAACCATATTCGGGTTTGGGTGCTCGCACATGTCTTACAACCGAAGCCAAATAAGATGGACTCGCGTAGAAGTATGCATATTTATAGGCTATCCTAAAGGAACCAGAGGTTGGTTGTTTTATAGTCCGAAGGAAAAGAAGGTCATAGTGAGCACACATGCAACTTTCTTAGGAGGACTATATGGCAAATTATAAGCCTAGGAGTAAGGTTATTCTTGATGAGCTAGTCTCAGATCAAGTTTCACCTCAACCTCAGGCGGTTCTAGCTTTTGTTCCTGGTTGTTCAAAGAGGGAAAATATACCTGATGTTGAACACACACAGGAACAGAAAGAACCAAAGTTCAGCATGATGAACAACAAGTGGAACCTGGAGAGATGCAGTTACCGCTTATGGAAGAACAACAAAATCATGAATTGGTTAATCCTCTTAATGAGGGTCCTCATCTAGAATTGGATCCCCCTAAATGCACAACAACAAGTGCGGCAAACTCGTAGTGGGAGAGTGATTCGTAAACCCGCAAGATTTCTCTTGTTGGGTGAATCGTCTCAGGATGTCATCATTGAAGAAGATGATGATCCCACGAGTTATGACGAGGCACTAGGGGATGTTGATGCTCAGGAATGGCTTGAGGCTATGAATCGTGAAATGGATTCTTTGTATTCCAACTCAGTTTGGTCTCTTGTAGATGCACCAAAAGGGTAAGACCCATTGGGTGTAAGTGGATCTACAAGAGAAAGAGAGGATCGGACGGGAAGGTTGAAACCTTCAAAGCTAGATTGGTGGCGAAGGGTACACCCAAATAGAAGGTGTGGATTATGAAGAAACCTTTTCGCCTTGCCATGCTCAAGTCCATCCGGATTCTCAGCTGTTCAGCAAATCTTGATTATGAGATTTGGCAAATGGATGTAAAACTGCTTTTCTAAATGGAAATTTGGAAGAGGATATCTATATGCAGCAACCAAAAGGGTTCATAGCCAAAGGGCAAGAAAACTTGGTATGCAAGTTGCAAAGGTCCATTTATGGACTTAAGCAAGTGTCCAGATCATGGAACATCAGGTTTGATCAAGCCATTAAGTCTTATGGTTTTGAGAAAAGTCCTATGAGCCTTGTGTGTATAAAAGGATCCAAGGAAACGCGGTATCTTTTTGGTACTTTATGTGGATGATATACTCCTTATCGAAAATGATACGAAGGTATTATTAGGCATAAAGACCTAGCTAAGCAAGCATTTTGATATGAAGGACCTAGGGGAAGCCAATTATATTCTTGGTATTAAGCTCTTGAGACTGGAAGAATAGGGTATTGGCATTATCTCAGGCTAATTACATCGACAAAATACTTGCCAAGTTCAACATGGAGAATTCCAAGAAGGGATTTTACCCTTCAGGCATGGGATTCATCTCTCTAAGGAGCATTCTCCTAAAACTCCTAAGCAGAGAACGCATGAGTAGGATACCTTACGCTTCAGTAGGTAGCCTTATGTATGCTATGCTGCACCAGACCAGATATTTGCTATGCAATGGGAGTAGTAAGTCGGTACCAATTAATCCTGGAGAAGAACATGGATAGCGGTTAAACATATACTCAAGTACCTTAGGAGAACGAGAGATTATATGTTGGTCTATTCTAGTGGGAGTCTTGAAACCATTGGTTATACTCAGATTTCCAAGGAGACATTGACTCAAGAAAATCCACCTCTGGGTATGTGTTCACTCTTAATGGTGGGGCCATTTGTTGGAGGAGTGTCAAACAATCATGCGTGCTGACTCTACCAAGAGGCTGAGATCAGCCTTTGAGGCTCCAAAGGAAGCCGCATGGTTAAAGAAGTTCCTAACGGATCTTCAAGTGATACCAAGTGTTAGTCGTCCCATCACACTTTACCGTGATAACAGTGGGAGGAGCAGTCCAAGGAACCAAGGTGTCACAAAAGACAAAAGCACATAGAGAGGAAGTACCACTTGATCCGAGATATAATTGAAAGAGGAGATAGTGGTAGTCAAGATAGCATCAGACGAGAACCTTGCTGACCCTTTTACTAAGAGTTTGCCTGAACGTGTGTTCGAGAGGCATGTTACATCTATGGGTCTTAGGAGGATTCCAGATTTGCTATAGCTTTAGGAAGTTGTTATTTCACTTTGTTATTTTGTGCCTTTTGAGCAAGACATTATGACATTGTATTTTTTTCTGAATGTTATAAATGAGGTATTATTCATTTATTCCGCACACTATTTACAAACACGAAGGTATCAATTGTGAAGTATATGATCATATGGATACGTTCATGGAGGACATGGTCATAGGTTCTCACAATTGATGAATAGGTTCACAGCTATTAAATAAAGTTGGGCATTTTTTTTAGGCTGCAATATTTATGAGATGATTTTGTCCGAATCATTTTAAATATTGGTGTGAGTTAATACTTACATTGAATGGATCAAGGAGAGATTTGATTAAAGTTGTTCTTTCTGTCATAAGGAATCAAATCTCCAGATAACTATAGTTATGTAGTTGCTCTTAATCCTGAGTTTATTTTAAATAGGTAGTCGAATAGTTTTCATTCTTTGATTTACCAACGGGTGAGGTTCAATCTATTGATGGCCAATAACTGTATTTTGGGATTGAAACTATTTGGTTATTGGTGTTTATGAGATAAACAACATGGAATTTATAGGAAATGTCCCCTTGATATGTTTCGGTACTTGGATATTGAAGACACTGCCAGTGCATGTAATCCATTAGAGAAACTATCACGTCAAGGAAATAAATAATTGATTGGGTAACAGAAAACTAGTCAATCAATTATAGACATTCTATAAAGGGGCGATGCATATTCATGTTATAAATGTCATTATTCTTGGAGTTCACGTTCGGGCTTTTAGTGGAGTAGCATGAATTAGATAATCTTTGGAGATTATCAGGAGCCTTGATAGATGACAAATGGTAGATCCCAGGCTAGCTTGAGATAAGGGATGGGGTATATTATCAGATGATGATGGCTTATGGGATACATGGTCTTGGGTTTATGAACTCAAGTTTGTATCTTAAAGAGCAAGTGGGAGATTGTTGGGTTATATGCTCTTTAGTCACTTAAGTCCAATAAGACTTTAGTGAGATTAAAGCCCAAGAACAATATGGCCCATGTGGCTTAGGGTTAGGTCTTGGACTTCAGCATATATAAACTAATCTTTTCACCCTTGTGCCTCACTAAGTGTTTTTATTAGAAACAGACACCCTAGGAAGGAGGTTCATCATCTGAACCGTTGCCCACACAGCCACGCCATCCCCCTCGAGAGATAGTCTGGAAGATCTATCAAGAGCGGAATACTACCGATCGTGAAGCTTTCGGTTCACTTGTCCTTCAGGTAATCAAAACAATGAAGGTTCTATTTTCCTACGTCGCGTTGGATTACAAAATTATTTAGACGTCAAGCCAATTATATAAGTGAAGGAAATATGAATTGTACACTTTTATCTTTCTTTTTCCTTTTTTTGTCTTATGAGTTCTCTATATACACGCACTTTGTTTCAGACTATAAAGGCTACCCCCCCCAAAAAAAAAACCCACAAAAAAAACAGTAGAACAATTAATCACACGCCGATGAACTATAGAGTGATCTACCATTGACTTCATAAGACCTTCAGTACTACAGAAGTACACCATATTTTACTTCTGATAGCAAAATATCAAATTTGAGTGTAATGCTAGAGAACCCCCGAAGATTATCAACACTTTGAGCAGTAATTACAACACAAAAAGTTTTAATAAAATTCTAACGAAGAATACGCGTGTCCCAACCGCTTTATTGTAATCCACGACCATTGATCTGAGCCAATATAACAGTAGTACTCTGCCCTTCAAAGAAAGGAACATGCATGACCCAGAAAAACATTTAATAGCTCAACTAGGGCCGAGGTCCATAGGACATGTGGTAGTCAAAAGTAGTATAAAGACCCACTGTCCGAAAATTAGCCCAATTGGCAAACTAACTGGGAACAAGCAAAAGTGGGTCACTAGTTTGGATACTTGAACCAGGGCCTAAGGTATAGCCTCGTAGGTTCATTTGACATTTTATAACAGCCGAAGAACTTTATCTGATGGACCAATTGAAAAAAAGAAAATAGGAATTTGATCTTACACCAGTTTATTCTGAGTTTTGAGAATCCCTTCGTAGAGTTAACCCAAAACAAAAAAAGGATGGCTCGTAGTTATTCAACTAGTAGACTGGAAGATTGATACCAAATTCTTTTGGAAGATAACAAAGAAAGAAAGAGAGAAACCTTCTAAGATATGCGTCCTATTAGTTTGGCCAACAGCGTGTCTAAAACTCAAAAAATTATAGACGACTTTCGAATATCTCCTTACATTCAAAATTTTATTTGAAAATTTAAAGAATTGTAAAGTTCATATCTAATCCCTTAAAACATATCATAAATATCAACAGTAGTATACGTGACTTAATGTCGAATATATTCTCCACCATACCATGTTGGTAATTTCTGTCTCTAAAGGTAAAGTTTATTAAAATGATTTGCTTTATTTTATAGTTGAAGTTTAGAAAACAAGCTCATTCTAATGTGGATCCTTGTTCTAAACCACCTCCTACGAGATATGTTGTGCAATAATGACTAAGGCTCTTTTGAAACGAGTGGTTTTCTAAAATAAGAGAATAGGAGCGTATTTATTTTTAGATTAGTATCTCTCGTTAATATTAGTAGTGATATTTAATAGCTCCATGTCCTAATCCTGAACTAGAGCGAGTCTTTCCTCCAACCTATACGCTTTATATATATGAAAAAGATATAAAAAATTAATTTTGATGCACTGTCATTATAATTATAATATATGGTTAAGTTAAACACTAGTGTTGATTTGGTAATACATAATTCTGTATAAAATAAAATAATTTTAAAAATGTTTGAACTGAAATCAAACAACTTTTTTTAAGAACCAAACAAAATTCACTTATTTGTTAGGGGTTAAAAACATGTTCGAGTCATAATTTTAAATTTTTACTTCTGTGGGATCAATTTAACGTAAAATATGATATGTATAACAATATTATCATTACAAACTATGGATTGGGAATTAATAATACCTGAATTAGTTGAAGATGAGAAATCCATAGCCAAAAGATCATCAGATAACAACATCTAGATTTCTGTTGTGCTTCTTTTGATGAGCTAGTTTTGCTCTCTTAGTTTTTTTGGAAGAGCTTGCTTATGCAGATTTCCATTGTGCTACTTCTCGGTGTCAGTATTAGGCACTCATATGTTTGAGTTGTTTTGTTCCTTTTAGATGGGGAGTTTATGTTTGGAGCTATTTATAATTTGGTTGTTTTGTTATCATTTATTTTCATATTTTTGCTACCCTTTGGTGGGTTGAGACTTTTCAAATTATTGAAAAAAAAATGAACACTTGGTGTTCTTTTTTGCTTCTCTTTTGAAGAGTTAAGCTTCATTTAATTATAAAAAAAAAAAATCATGCCACAATTATGGGAGATACTACTATTCTTGTTCCACAAAAAGCTAGAGTTTTGTGTCATAATCTCAATGGGACAACTAGACACCTACTTATGGCTAAGAGTATGGCATGTCTATGTATAAATTAAAATAACATTTTGAGTCAATTCTTCCCATTATAACAAGCTTATACAAGAACCCATAATAATACTCACAATGAAAAATGCTTCACAATAATAGGTCCAACAAACCATCATCACAAATTTTAGTGTTAAACAATAGACTTTAATAATTTTGACATCTAATTAATTTAAATGTGATATCGATTTATATTAATTCTCAAAAATATCCGAACATCCTCAATCAATTGTCTCAATTGGCTGAAGGGAAGGTGAGACCAAACAATGCCCCCATTTAGGGGAAAAAATTCTCCTTATTAATCTCACAAAATTCCAGTCATCCCTTTTTCTCATTTTTTTTTTCATCTCTTGTTCTTCATCATATATTTACTTTCCCACATCTGAGTGTTTGTGAACGTCAGTGCAACAAACAACGTTTTGAAGATTAAATAGCAAATTTCCTGTGATTCTTAGGGGAGAAGACACCACAATGAATTCCGGTGTTATCTGATCTAGGTATGACAAGAGTCTACAAATTAAATTAAATAAAAGAGCTTGGTTATTAAAAAGTAGTTTTCATGCCTATTTTGTCATCACTATTTATTTTTTATTTTGTTTTCTCTCCTCGTCTGCTAAGTTGTTTCACACTTTGCTCCTTTTTCACCAAAGCCTTTGCGCAAATAGCAGCTGTCCTAAAATAAATGGGAGTTCATCAAAGACTCTGCAGACCTTCATATAGACTGCAGTCTATCCTACATAATGTTGTCAGCTTTATATGGTTCAAATTCAAAAATTAGATACCCACTCATAATTAATTATTGTCACTCCAATTCAGCTATTTTTTTCTTTAATTTATCTATTATACTCTTCATCTTATTTATTAATTATAATAACAATTTAGCTAATATTATATTATTATTATTATAAAACAATTTTATTTTTATATACAGTTCACTTATTAAACATAATTAATTTAATTTAAAATAAAATTACGTTAATATATTTTATAATATAAGAATTGATTGAAATAAATATAAAGATACGTAAACTTTATTATTCAATATACATTATATTTTATTATCATTAATTATTTTAAGCTTATCACGTTTTCTATGTATACTTTAGTATTTTATTTTGAACTCCATAAGGCTGTTATCATTATTTTAGTCTTAATTTTACTCAATCATTTCACTCTTTTTTTTTGGCTTTTTGTGATTTTATTCTCTTATATCTTATGTGTGCACTCTTACTCTAGTTTCTCTCCTTACCACTTATTTACTCATCTTTTGCTCATTCATAGCCTTACAATATTTCTGAGTTGATGGTGTTCACTCTCTTGTTTGAAAGCGATGAGACAACAAATATAGAATTAGAGAAGAAAGAAACTAGTTCTATTTAATATTAATTGTATTAAAAAATAAAAAATTGATAATTTTTTTTGTATAGAAAAAATGATAATATATAAGAGAAATATAAATTATTTTTACATTAAAATAAAAATAATGAATTTACTAAAAATATAATTGATAATAATATTAATAATAATTTAATATTAGATTGTCATTATAATTGACAAATGAGATAAAGGGTATAATAGAGAAACTATAGAAAATGGTAGTTGATTGAGAGTGGTAATAGCCATTTAAGAGTAGCAATAGCCGCCCAAAGATAATACTCCATGACTTATCCAGCTTCCATGTCTATTTTCCTTTCTCCATATGTATTATATATAAAATAAAATATAAAATCAGGGATTCTATAATATTTTTATAAAACATAATAATATTGATATCCTAAAGTTATTTGTAATTAAGGTTGTGCTATTTGTTTCACTAATTTAATTTATTAAATTATAGAAAAAGAAAATTCAATTATAATTATTGAAAATAAAAAGAATAGTGATACCCTATATCCACATGATAGCGAAGGGAAAATTATAAAGTTATTATCATCTTTCATGTAGAGAATGAGAGATGTACTCCCTCAATTTTTCAATAAATATCATGATATTAGGACAAAAAATTTAATATAACTCAATTAATAAAATATAAGAAATAAGAGTAAAATTAACATAAAAGAATTTACTCATATCGTTAAAATTCTTGTGACAACTAATATTAGAACATGTTTCACAACGACATAAAACGTTTTTAAAAAATGTAGGCAGTATACATATTTATACAGAGATTTTATATATGCCATCTTTGTTTATTCAATAAAGCCCTAGGTCCCTAATCACTGATTTGAAAATTAAATAATGAGCTACTTTGAGTCGTGGGCGGCATAGTATTCGTTTGTGTTTTTGTCTCTGACTTGAAGTGGAAAGCAGAGACAAATCTAAAATTAGGAAGTGATTCCGTTTGCCAAAAATGTCAAATATGTAGGCGCCCACCGGCACAAGAAAAAACAATTGCCCTGGATTTTATCTATAGCTGAATTTTTTCTTCCCACTTAAAAATATACTATTTCACCATCTTTATAATATCTCTCCCCTAATTTCATATTACATGATATCTGTCAATTTTATATTTTAATAAAGTATTAATTTTTTTTATTTTATTACTATTTTTAATTAATTTCACATTTTTAAATCATTCTATTTAATATTAATTTTAAACATTATATTATTTTAATTAATTTATAGGAATATATTAGTCTATTAAAATCATGAGGTGTGTGGCAGCTCACCTTGTCCCTTAATCATTATTTGGTTAATCCTACTCATGGGAATGAATGCATTTCATGGGCGTTGTCTTGAGAGCTTTGATTAGTCATTACTATTTAAATATCCTATTTTGATTAAAAAAAGAAGATATTGATTTATTAACTATATTTTACTCAATTACTAATATTATTTATTATCTTTCTTAATATCCGTATTCATGATAGATATTTTGAGAGGGGAGAGTATTTACTTATCATGATAGTATCCAATATATGCAACCTCTCTTTATCAATTGCTTATTTGCTTTAACGTGTCGGTGAACAAGTGATTATGTTAAATTACTTTTAAGTTGTGGATGGTATAGTGTTGAATATATCTTTAATTTAGTCTGCTTTGGAATGTTGTTAAGGCATAAACCAACCATAAATAACCAAAGTTCAACATGTTAGCCAGGTTTTGGTGTAGAAAACCATTAGGAAGCGGAGATGCCTTCATCTTTTACTCCTTAAAGAGTTCATTTTTGAGGACCATGTTGATGAACAGTACACACGTAAATTGATGATCAACGGGCTCATGAGAATCATAATTCAATTAGGGACATACATATCCCACTCCCAAGAAAAAGCCATGCCATCTTTCCCCAAGTGCTACTATTACAGAACTTATATTAATGATTAAGTTTCATGTGCTTCACTGATTACTTTACACACTCACTGCTATTTCCATCACAAACTTGAAAGAAGTAATTATCAAATGGCACGATCGCCAGTAAAAGCAGCATTTTCCAAAGCTGTATTAGTGACCAATAAACTAATTAGTACGAACGTGTGGGCAAAGTTTATCATGCTCGGATTCTGTACAAATATGATTTACTGATGATTGACACCTGGCTACGCTCCGTCATGGGAGCACTAAAATTGGACTAGTTAAATGTGTCATTACGCATTAATATAATGGAAGTGACATCTTAAAAGCCCGGTAAGATCGAATCTTATTGGTGAATGAAATCCTGTGCACTGTTCACATGGGCTCGACCAATAGGGAGCAAGATTTAGAGACAATGGACCAAGCTTTATGAGTATTTGCACCTGACCTGGCCCCCCATTAAGGACTTATAATAATGTAAACCAAATCGAGTATTTTTGTAACATTTCTAGGTTATCAGTGACCCCAAGACCAAGGTGTAAGTTTATAAGAATAGTAGTAGCGCGTGGGGTGTTGCTCTCTTGTGACTCAACTCCTTTACGGGTCGCGCAAATAAAGGTACGGTTTGCTCACAATTGGTCTCAGCTGGACGCAGGCGTGCCACGGCTTCCCTCGATTGGGGGATCTGTGTTATGTGTACGCTTCGCGTGTGTGTGTGCTTAGTGTCAGTACACTTAGCTTGGACCATGATATGCAGCTGGCACCTACCTCTTTAATTTGCATTTCAAAACATCAATATTTAGGGAAAGCAGTCTCGCTGAATTATTGGTGTTGCCTCCTTTATATCAAAACTTTTAAAATGTACCAATTCACTTTTCTATTAACTTTTTCACCTATTAACAAAAGCAGTACCCATTTAATAAAATTTAGAATATTAAGTTACATGTCATTTGTTAATTTAAGATATTGAGTTATATTTGGTGTAAAGTTTGGGAGACATAATAATGCAACTATATTTTATTAACAATAAATTAAAATTTAACAAAAATACTAAATTAAAGTACATGTTTTGAAAACATTAGAAGTTCAATTTGCACTATTTTAAAATTTTAGAGAGATATAGTGCACAAGTCCTATAATTTAAAGGATAAAATACAATTTTTTTTTAATTTTTTATTATAATCTCATTTTGTTTCGTTTCATATGAGAAATTAATCTTTCAAAACCTAAGTCTAGTGTGACCCCTTAGTATTTATAAAAAGGTATATATTAGTTCCCTTGTTAACTAATTGTTGTAATACTTAACAAATAAGTACACATGATCCGTTAAATTGTTGATATAATTTCATTAAATTCCATAATAACATATCATTAATCTCTTTTATCAAAACAGTCACATCTTCATCTTATTACTTTTCATTAACCACGTTTATTCATCTTCAAACCCTAACCCCTCATTAGATAATTATTTCTTTATTTTCACAAATTACAAGTCAAAACGACATCATCTATAGTTGTCATAGAGTTTATCGGAACTGTGTATCATCAATGATGGGAAATGTGTACTTTGTCTATAAGTTTTGGAACGATGAATTAATATGTGTCCCCTTTTTTTCTAATAATGAGAGACCATAATTAAGGGAGATTTTAAGTCTTGACCCCACAATTTTCATTCATATGGTGAAATAGTGAACCTAGAGTCAAATATTTTCGTTGATATGTTAAGTATGACTAAATGATTATGTAAATAATATTTTATATTAACAGTAAATTAAAATTATATTGATATTTTAATTTTTAATTGTAAAAAATAAACTATATATTTTCTTAAAATATATTATTTGTTCAAAGCCTTATAAAACATTATATATATACTTTAACTTAGAAAAGGGTCATGATGGCTACTTGTTTTATATTTTTTATTTCTTTTATAATTTTATTGCACCTTCTTTAATTAAATTTTTATAATTATTTTTATATTTAATAATACATAAACAAATAAATAAAATTGGTTACACAATCTGAAACTATATTCTTTTTCCTGACAGAGTAAAATCACTTCTTTAATGTAAACTCGCGTGGCCTAATTACACTTTCTAATATAGGTGTGTGTAGGCCTACAAATATTCTGATTTTCAAAAATTAATGGTTAATATCAACTTGACTGTTTAATAAAATCCCATTTGAGCTTCACCAGGAATAGAAAATAACTTTAGATAGAGCAATGTAAGTGACATCACCTTTTGAACATGCCCTTTTTCACAATGTTAGACATTCATTATATTGTGAGATGTTGCACTGAATAACATCAATTTACTTGTTTCTACCCAATTTAATTGTTTGTACCCACTATGCATATTATTAAGGCCTTGTGATTAATGTATTAAAGAAATTTTGGGTAATATTTCACAAGAAGATAAAAAGTAACAACAAAGTAATATTTTCAGAATTAACATTTATTTAGAAGAATAGGGACAACAAATTAAAGATCAAATTCTAAAATATTTAGTTATGGAGGCTCTAATATCCATGAAATATAATCTCTTCCAATAACTTAAACTATTGGGTAGAGGCACATTATGATATTAATGGTTTTCAATTATATAGATAACCTCAAGGTTCAATTTTCGGTTTTTATGAATTACTAATTAAGAAAGAAGATACTACCTTGTTTTTAAAGACATATATATCGCTAATTTAAACAAAAATTAATAATATGAATTTAATGTTAATATATTATATGAATTTTTTAATAATTTTTTATTATATATAATTAAATCATTAAAAAATCTCTTTTATATTTATTTAATATAATATAAAAATAAAATATAATTAATTTTTTAAGTGAATCAAAATAAAATATAATTAATTAACATCATTAAATATTTTACAGTATAGCAAAATTAATCTATAATAATATTCAACAAAGATCATAAAAAAATAATATTCAACTAGAACCCATCATCCATAACATTCGGGTTGATGTGTATTTTTAATTTTTTTTTACTAAATATCTATTTTAGCACCTCAAAAATATAAATGATAAATTAGTCCTTTAAAATTTAAAAGTCTCATATTGATTTTTCATAATTTTAAAAAAGTGATAAATTGATTTTTTTGTATAGATTCATATATTGTTTTTTATGTACAAGTCTATATGGAGGGATCAATTTGGTTTTTTTTTTTAATATTGAAGAATCGATGTTGAACTTTCAAATTCTAAATAACAAATTTATCTCCAAAATATTTTTTATGGACTAAAATGGGTTTTTACTATTCTTTTGGACCAAAATGATAAGTTGCTAAATTTTGTGATGGATCTCATGTGTTTAAAAAATAAAAATGCATCTTTCCAAGATAAATTTTCCTCCTTTATTATTTTAATCATTGATCTTACGGTACTTGGTCAGATAATTTTTATTTTTTTGTGCGTTGATGCATTGTTTAGTCTTACTAATTGAATAACTTTCGTTCCGTTACCAAAAAAAAACAAAAAATTGAATAAACTTTCGTTATTGAGGTCGGTTTGCAAATGTAGCAACTACTTGTATATGTAGAAATCATAGTTTGAGCTAGGGTGTTCCCAACCCGCCTCGGTCCATCAATTTGATTTAGCTTTGAGCTTATTGAGAGGATTTAGTCTTGAAATTTGACAATATATATTTTTTGGTGGGTTTGGATTATATGTTCAGTTAGCTTTACCTTTTTAGTCAAATAATTTTTTAAGAGATATATATTTTTATAATAATTTATGAAAAATTATAAGATTTTAAAGTTAATTAATATATTTTACATAACTTGATATTATTTTTATATTGATATGATTTATTTTGAAATCTATATTATAAAATATTTATTAAATTTTATTTATTACTTGTAAAATTTTATAACTTTACTATGTATAATTTTCAAATTCTTATATATTATTTGAATCCAGTTGACCCAATATGATCTAATACATAATCAGATCATTATTAGGTAAAATTTAGATTTTAAATATTGATATGATCTAAAGATTGAGTTGAATTCTAGTTTTATTCAACACATCCATTGTATCCCTAGTTTGAGGTTCCACTAAGATGATATAGCGATTAACCGCAGAAACTGTTATAAACTGACAACTGCTGCTTTTAAAGTGCCGGCCGTATTTTAAAGTGCGCAAAGTTGCGGATTCCAAAGTCTACAAGGAACCAAATAATTAAAGTGAGAGTGCTAATAAATCATCAAATCAGGAGGAAAATGCAATCAGGGACCTGTAAAGTGAGCTTGTGTGCATACTTTAATTTGGGCTGCAATTAAAATGTTGATTAGCAAAATGTATACTTTTTGTATTTTTAAAGCTGAAATCCACTCAAAAATATTAAAAGTTACTTTTTATGGCATTCTTAAAAATTAATATTTTTTAGGGTACTAATTAACAAAATTCTTAAAAATTAATAATATCATTTATACTCTATTCTATATTATTCATACTCTATTAAATGTCTATATATTTTTATGAAATTTAGATAATATTAATTATCTTTTATTTTTATATTCTTATTAAATACAATGTATAGGAAGACAGAGAAAGTAGGAGAATCAATCATAGGAGAGTAGTGATTAAAAAGAAAGAGAAATTAAGTGATGAGAAGAATAATTTTTAAATAGTTTTACTAACAAGTGTCTTGAGGATAGTTGTTAAGGAGCCAAAAATTGAAAGGTTTAAAAATTTTAATGTATTGCGGACTTATAAATTTAACTTTTCCAAAAAAAAGCTTCCACTTTAAGATTCTTAATGGCAAAATTCTTTTGTAAAATATTCTTATACTTTTTTAACATCTAAATTCTTTTAATTATTTTATTAATTTATATGCATGTAAAAATGAATACTTATTGGAGAAAGAAGATACGGCAATGCTCATTATAGTGCACAAATAAAAGAAGATATGACAATATAGATCTATAACAGAATATTTAGCAATGTTCATCACAAAGTTTTATTTTTCTATTGGATTGTGAAGTTAAGAGTTTTGCTAATCAGGGTTTTAGGAGCAATAGTTACGGATGCGTAAAATAAATCTAAGACATGAAAACATTTAAGAGTAATGATAGTTGTACAACAAAAAATTATAATATTCTTACACTTTTACTTTATCACCATTATATGTGATAAGTGAGTAGGGTGAATAGGGACTACCATCACATCCAATGGTAATAAAGTTGGAAGTGTTAAAATGGTATAATTTTTTGTGTACAACTATCATTATTCAACATTTATTGCATTCAAAATTGAATAATATTTTGTGTACAACAATTTCACACAAACACTCATAATGTTATGCCTTTTGGTGCATTAATACCTACTCTCACAAAAAAACAAAGAACATTGTGAGTGTTAGCATAAGACTATTGTACAACTTGTACACTTAACATTACTTTTGAAAATTTACAGAAAATTAATTGTGCTCTCAATGTAGACTTTCATTTCTTAAAACCTTAACCATTGTTCTAAAGACATTCATTAGAAAAACTCAAAATATAATATAGGTTGAATAAAATCTTTGACAATTGATAAACTAATTTAACTTATGAGTTATGGTTAATCACAAATTTGAGTAAAAGATAATTATTCACAATAAGATAATTTGTTAGTAAAATCAGCTTATTACCTTTTTTATTCAAACTAAAATAAATTACCAACACAATGAGATAATCCGTGTCTTTTCTTTTGACATTCTTCTTCTAATAAGCTCCTTACTCGTTTAAGCTTTTTGATGAGAGACTAATATTTTCTATCTGCAAATCATGTTTCTTTTCTTGTCTTTAATAATTTTTTGCTACATGAAAGATAAGAATTAAAAGAGATTTAAAAATTTAAAATAATTACTAAATATATAATATTATCTAATATTAAATAATTAGAGGACATGAAAAGGGACATAATTTGAGAGAAAATTATTTCTACCATTCAAAAGAAATGGTTTCATGAGAATAAGGACTAACTATTTCAGGCTTTTCACAAAAAAAAAATAGTTATATACAAATATGCTTCACTGTTAACATATTGACCAATATACATTCGTTTTTATATAAAAGCATTATGTGATACAATGTCACGTATTAAGAGAGAGACTAACTAACATAATACGTGACACTCTCTTATATAAAAAATAATATGTCATACTATTATATTAATTGAAATACAATTAGACCTATTCCTGTCAGTTAACATGTGCAACAACATGACGTATTATGATCCCCTGGCTATAAAACCAACCATCCCTATGTTTGATTTCTCAAACATTGTTATTCCGAGCGGTAAAAGTGCAATTTGACTGAGAATAACAATATCTATTGTAGAAATAAAAAATATTAAATCTTTTAATTTTATTTCTTAACATTATTATAGTTAAATAATTTAATTTTGTGTGTTATAGTAATTAGTTAGAAATTTATTTGAGACTTATGTATAACTTTAATTTGGCTTGGTTTCTTTAGAGATAGAATTTTTATTTGTTGATAAGTATATATTTAAGTTTAATTTAATTGATTTATACTAGTTCATGAAATCATAATTGAATGCAATAGAAACACATTTTAAATTTACTTTAGTTGGGATTAATAAGGTGTTAGTTCTAAGAAAAAATAAAATAGTTTGCCCATAATAATATTGATACTTTATAAATACTGGTATAATTAGTAATAAAAATTAAATAATAATATTTAGTTTAATAAATAATTTTAAAATTAATTAAATAGGGTTGTAAAGAGTTTAATAATTAAGATCAATTTAGTGTCTCTATTTTTTTTTTAAGTTTATGATTTTAGTCTAGTTAGGTTAGAGACTAGCTTTCTACATTGAAAGTTTAGGTTATAAATTTTTATTAGGGATTAAATTAATACAAAAAATTTACTATTTTTGTGCTAATTTAACATTTATTTTAACATAAATATAAATATTAAAATTGAATATATAGGTTGTAATGAGTTATTTTATTATGATTTTCATATTAAGGTTAGGGGCCCTCCGCTTTCAACATTTTAAGTGCAGGTTATAATTTTTATTTTTTATTAAATTTGTTTAGGTTAGAAGTTGAATATCAGAAGTTTATTATAAAAATTTTGTTATCCTTAGTCTTTCATATTTATTTTTATATTATGAATTTTGAGAGTTATGAAAGTTAGAAATCGTAATATAATTTAGTAAGTTTGTTTAAGTTATGCTCATGTAAATTAATTTTGTTTATTTTATGTTCTTTATGTAGCTTCATCAAGTTTTGCACGGTAGATCTAACTTTAACCATGAGCTTCTATCTTCGTATTCAATCATACTTGATAGGAAGTTTTGGCATGTTTCACAGACTTCGTACTATGAGTATGATAAGTGTTGGATTTTGACCACAAAACATGACTCTATCTTGTAAATTTTGACTAATTTTACAATTATAATAAACAAGCAAATAATATCTCCTAGACATTTTTCTTTCAAAGACAAAAAAACAACTTACTCGCACACAAGTTGTGTATTTTGAACTGTGGTTTTACCTTATGGATGGTTGGTTTTATAGGCACTAGGGATCATAATACGTCATGTTATTGTACGAATGAATAGATACACATTTGACCTTGGCTATATTTATTCAATTAATACATACAACAGGATTACATATTATTCTTTAGAGAGAGTGTCATGTATTATGTTGGTTAGTCTCTCTTAAATACGTGACACTGTATCACATAATGCATTTATATAAAAATGAGTGTATATTGATCAGTAATATTAACAGTGATGCATATTGGTATATAACTATTTTTTGTTTTGGTAAAAAAGCCAACTATTTCACATTACTTGTTGGAGATACGTGATAAGCGCACCTCATATGTTAAAATAAAGTTTCAATAATCAGTAATTTTAACTATAGATATAAAAAAAAGGTCACTTTAACTTAAACCGGAATTTTACTAAGCAAGGAAGCATTCACCATTCACTAGTACAGATTTCTATATCTGAGGGAGCAATCGTACAATGCGCGTCGATACATTACTACGATTTAAATTTTTGGATAAATTATAGTTCACTTTCATGATATTAGACGATATTATATATCATATTTTTCGATTGGTAAGGTAGCAAGTATTTTTGTAAATATAACACTGAATCCTTCTATAAAAAGTGTATTAGCGTAAGAATGGAAAATCGAAACATATCTTGTATAACCCTAAATTTGATCTACGCCTGCTATTTACTATAATCGAATCACAAGCTGTAGTTCTATAAATTTAAATTTTCTTAATTCTTGCTGCTAACACAAGCAACTTAATTTTGACCGAATCGAGGAGATAGATTAATAAAAGTAAAAATATTATTTGTATTTATGATATATAGATATCATGTTAACTATATTTTATTTATATATAGATTCCATTTAAGTAAGAATTTATATTCCATTCAATAATAAATGAATTGAAATATGAATTAATACAATGACTCATATATCATGAATATAAATAACATAAAGTTGAAAATTTACACAAAGAAACACATATGCGTATCTGTACTTGTAACGTGTCAGAGACTAATACGGCTGACGGCGCCACAAAAATTTTCAAAATGATTTAAGTAATGCACACTCCTTATTATATTCTTCACCTCGAAGACTTCACTGTAGAAAGAAAGTACACCATAGACCCTCTCAACTCACAAGTCATGTAGCATAATAGCACTGCTCTAATTTAAGCATTTTTATTTTAATTTAAACACCATCATCAAAGAAATAGTAGATTCTACCCTGGCCTCAAGCAAGCTAGCTAGCGGCTCTTGTTCTACTTTTCTTCTTCTTTTTTTTCCTTCTTATAAAGGCTCTTGCGAGACGCGAGACACAAAAATGGAAAGGCACCACAATACTACTAATACTAATATTCTTGCACCATCGAAGCAGCCTCTCACTCTTCTCCAATAGCTTCCACGCCGTACGTCTCTAATTGCTTTGGCTCTACCAAGTAAGAATTCAATCTTTAATAAGAATTTAACTATTACTCGAGTTTGTGATTTGTTCTATCTTATTTATCATTCAAATTAATTAAGAATCTACTAATTATATATTCTTTCAGCTGAAACCCTAGCTAATGGGAAGAGGGAAGATTGTGATTCGTAGGATTGACAATTCCACGAGCAGGCAAGTGACTTTCTCGAAGAGGAGAAAGGGATTGATCAAGAAAGCAAAGGAGCTTGCTATCCTCTGCGATGCAGAAGTTGGACTTGTCATATTCTCCAGCACCGGAAAGCTTTATGAATATGCTAGCACCAGGTTGCTTTTTGAACTTTTCTTTGCAATACAAAGTATATATATGTGTGTGTGTGTGGATATATGTTTGTATTTATATATTACAACTCTCTTCTTCGATCGATGATAATCTGGTACCGTACGAGTCTGTAGTCTGCGCCTAACCTAAATTTGATTTGTTTTATTTGACTGAAGTTTAAGGTGCTATGGCTTTTGTTCAACTTATGTTGGCATAAAATATCTTACTTGAGGAATATAATGCCACAAAATATGCATGGTTGTTATGAGTTTCAAAGGGACTACGTTCTAGGCATGTGGATGACAGTCCTAGATAGCAGACATATGCATATTTTGAACCTAGTTGTCATATGAGTTAGTTATCAGCACTTTTTTCTTTCAAATTTTGGGTAGCAGTGAAGCTGAATCAGGTTTTATGCTGCCAGTTCTTGTAGGATATTGGTAGCAACTAGAATATCATCTTGGAAATAGAACAAAGATGCTGTCATTAAACAATCACCACTTGGTCATACAGATTATGATACTATATCATGAATCATATTTTCCAAAACTTTTAGTTGATGGGTAGAGATATATGAATGATTTTATAATCTAATAGATGACACCAAAAGCATGCACTAAGCTTATACATGATAGAAGTCTATAATAACCGGGGGTGTGATTTATGATAATATTGTTGATGACCAAACTCTCCCAAAAGCTATTAGCTAGGTGGGGTCTTACTAATAGCTTTGTTACATTATTTGTAACAGCTCTAAACCTTGTCATTTAATTTTGTTCTGATCCAAAGGCGGATCTATGTTGGCTAGTTAGTATTCTTCACTCACTTGTTTCTTTTAGTCGGTCTGGCTTTATCTGAGCATGAACTATTGATGGAAACATATTCCTGGGTTGTAACTCACCAATGGTCCAAGGAAACGAAGTATAAACTGCAGAATATTGGGAAAGCTGTATATGGAAACTTCTAAGCCATGGAAATATTGTTTATTCATCAAATGATAGGAATTTCAAGGAAATATATTCATAATAGGTGGAAAAGTGGAATCTTAGAAATTTGAGGTAGAGACTTTTATGCCCATATTAGGAGTAAGGACATCTCAAACCAAAACATTAGCCAGTAGAGCGGCAATTCAGAAAGATTATACACTTGGATTTTGAATGAAACTATCTTTAATTCATCGTTCATGCCATACCCGTCAACTTAATTTTGCAAATTTTAGTAGGTTGCATGAAAGTATATGCATGCATTGCAAAACATTAGCCATTACCAACACAAATGATTTTAGTTGATAGTTGATATCGTCCTTTTTAGCCGATGTCAAGCATCATTCAGCATGTGAAAGTGTTAGGTAGCGGTACACAAGTCGCTACAACATGTCCCCATCCCAAAAAAACAATACTCAAGCCCCATTTAGAATAATTGTCATTGGCAAATGCATGAATCAGATAAAGTGTTGCGGCCGCTAGCTAGTTTTGATATAGACAGCCTTATAATATATAATTAAACCTCACTAATTAAATAACCTTGATTTGATAGGTTTCAGTTCAAATTATTACCATTTGTCTAACCTTGTTAGGTTGTGACTTGGGATCATCAGTTTCTTTTCTTGTATTTTTGCTGCATATATTTAACCACAGTAATCAAATACACCTTCATTGAAGTCTGCAACGCAACTTCTTGCAAAATAAATTTGTACTATGCAAAAGTGGATTTTACTTATTTAACACTTTATATTTACTTAGCATATTAGAAAAATACGAATTAAGCTTCTTTTATGAGATAAATCATAAATATTGTATTAAGTTAAACATTATTCCCACCACATCGTTCTACATTTGCCTATTGGAGGGACCATCTTAACAAAAGCTTCAGTACATTTAGTGATTCCTTTTTAGAAATTTTATAAAAGTAAAATGAGGAAAGGCAAGGAAGGAGAACTTTGATTTAGCATAGAACTTGATCAGTTTAAAATAAGAGAAATCTTTGGTGTATAATATTTTTTTATAATAACTTTATGCCTCTAGTATATAGAGATATAAGCCACACACTTATTTTGTCTTCATGTACCTCTATACACTAAAGGTGTAAAGTTATTTTTGAAAAACATAGAAACACTAAATATTTCGATCTCTTAAAATAGATTATGTGACCGACAAGAGGCAGATTGAAGAAAAGTAAACATGCACAGAAAATAAAGCCTACATACTTCAGGAATCTAATATGAGCTGTGTTGATGGTTTGAAAAGAATGATGGATTGAGAATGAGAGACAGGGCCGAAAGGTGATATGTTGGATGTTCATATGAAAAATTATCTACATATCACAGCACTGTTTGGTTCAAGAGTGGGTGTACGTTTTGAACCATTTTTTTTAATATAAAAGTGTCTAAGATCATTTTTATAAAAATTAACTTCATCCTAAAAATAGTTTGTTCCCGAAGAAGCCTCTACTTGGGATTATTACGTAAAGAGAAGAGAGAACCGGGAAAGGAGGAGGAGGGGACCCTAATCAATCCACAAGAGAAATGCCTTTTAGCATGTCAATAATATTTCCACACGCTGAAAGTTTTATGTAAACTTCATGTTAGTTTACTTGAAAAGGATTGTTTGAGGTGATAAATAATAACCATTGAATGAAGATGCGAATTCAAATTCCAAGAAAGCAATTTTTGTAGAATTTCATGCTCTTTCGTTAAATACAAAATATAATTTAACGATTTTGCTAACAAATGTCCTAAAGATACTTATCAATTAAAAAATCAAAAGTATAAAAATTTGAAGTGATACAACATGAATATTATGTACAACTTAATGTTAACATATTAATGAGTACAAAAACTTTTTACACAATAATCCAATCATATATTGCTAGATAAAAAATTGTTTCCCTCTTATAACTATATTATAAAAGTCACATGTATAATAGAATATCACATGGAAACAATATAAAACTCTTACTGTAACAAGTATAGTTGGCCCAAAATAGCCCAATTAGTAAAGTTAGTTATAGGAGAAATAATATAAATAGGAGCATTAGTGATTGTAAATGTGAATGAATCTCCCTTTCTTTGAATTTTCCCTTCTCTTCTATTCATTATAATTCTCTCCAATTCTTCTATCTCGCTCAAATTCCTATTCCATAACAGTGGTGCTTTCATTGACCATCATAACCAATTTCTATGGTGGCTTGATGAGCTCAAACGTGGTACAAACCACTACATAAATGAGTATTATCTCACTTTTATGGCTCATGCTCATCATGTTTCATATGAATAGTCCTGAGATGTTATTACCTTGCTTTATCAATGGATTAGAAATCATATTCACAGAGGTTTTCTTTAAAAATCCAAATCTCTTTTCTATGCCTTGTTATTAGCAAAACATTGTGAAGAAAAATTTGCAAATCAAATCCAAGATAAGATCCAGATCCATCTAACAACAACAATTCAAAATCAACATTCATCATTAGAAAATCCAAAACTAGAAGTAAGAGATCAAGCACAAATTCCACAAATCCATAAACCAACACATACAAATACAGACAGAGCGACATCAGTTATTCAGATTTCAACATAATTTCAACAACAAATTCAAAAAATAACACACACAAATCCAATGTTAATGTCAACAAATCAAGCATTTGAAATACATCAAGAATCACATGAAGAACCTTCAATTCTCTCAATCTAGACTCAATCTAGAACCGGATAATGCTCAACCATCAAATCTAATTTGTGTGCTTCCTTCAAATCCGAGCACAATTTTAGCATAGAAGCCAATGAAAGTAGTGGCGAGAAGGTGAGTGACAATGGAGTCAAGCGATGGAAGCAGCAACAACCCTCTCACAATGGGAGGCAAAATGCGAATAAGGAGACTCAAAGCGCGCGCGTGATTGAGCAAAAGTGCGGCGATTTAAACCAAAACCTATGAAAGACACCACTATATGTGATGAGATAGGAACTTAGAGATTAGGGAATTAGAGAATTGGATGCGAAATTGGAGAAAGAGAGGGAATTCCAAAGAGAGGGAAATTCATTCATATTTCACACTATGATTGTCTATTACAATCACTAAAGCACCTTTTTTTTTTCAGTCCAGCTAATGCTCCTATTTATAGTTTTTCTCCTATAACTAGAGCTCTACTAATTGGGCTATTTTGGGCCACTATACTTGTTTACATTGAAAACATGTTAAAATTAATTTCTATTATGTATACAACCTTGTGAAAATTTCTCATTCTATGTAAATTGCACACATTATTCTATATCTTAGTTAAATAGTCATGTTTTCAATTTCTAGCTTAAAATTTGAGCTTATTGTGATATACTACCTAACTAATCATATATAACAATATGTGCAATTCTTAAGAGAGTGCTAGCCTAACTTAATAACCAGAGTCCAACAACCTGATACACATGGCAATACACAAAAGGTAAAAATCGTGAGAGATAGAAAGGCTATATGAAAACCTAAACCATACAGGGAATGCCACCTAAACCATTATGAAAATCAAAATACTTTCAGCAGCATAAGAATTCATCATTTAGTGACAATATAGAAAATTTTATGCTAATGTTATATAAAAACAACAATAAAGTTGTTGTCTTATAACCTAAATATCATGGATTAAAATCCTAAAAATATGTAACATCTCCACTTACCAGAATAAGTGGCACTTGTTTCAGCTTAATTTTTTCACTTAGGTTCTTTAGTTTATATTTTTTTGCATATATCTGATGCAACTTTTATTGTTGAGTGCCATTTAGTTGGACTGCTAGGTTCGTCAGTAATTGATGTCTAATAATATGGATTTGATTAATTTGAAATGAAATTCTCTTTAGAAAGGAGAGTTTAAAATCTCAAGTGAAACATTTAAACAATTAAATAGAATTTATAATTTGTTATTCAAATTACCTAAAATATTTATTTTAGAAAAACTAAATAATGTTAACCCACACCTCCCAAAAAAAAAATGTTAACCTAATAGTTAGGGAAATGTGCTTGATTTTTAAAAAAAATGGTTAACATAGTTATCATGAAACCATCTCTCTAAAAGATTTAATTTGATGGGTAGAGACAAATTATAGTTTTATATCTAGCATGTTCCTTTACGCGATTACCTCTTTTTGAGCTTTAGTGTGAATTATCTTTTTCATTATATAAACACGGATTAAACACTTAACCACTTAGTCATGATGACTTTGACACAATATCATAAAATCATCTCTTTCAAAAGTTTAAGCTTAGATAGAGTCACATAAATGATTTTATATCTAACCTACGCGTGACTGTATGTATGGTAAAAGAAGCTCATAGAGGCTTCTAGGTCATCTCCTAATAAGACAGGAATGATTAATAAAAAGACAAAAAAATGAGCATTGAACCTTCCTATTTTCTTTATGTCCCTATGGCTATGATTTGAAGTTTTATTAATGATGGAAGGGAATGACTTATAATAGAATAGAAGGGAGAAGGAAGAAAGGGAATGGATAGAAGTGTGCCACTATATTGTTTGGGAGTTTAATAGAGGAAGAAAGAGGAGTCTTCCTACTCTTGTTTGGTGGTGCCAATAGAAGGGAATGAAAAAGAAAGGAAATTATTTTTTCAATTTTATCCCTTTATGTAATATAAATAATTATCTATTTATATTTGTATGAGGATAAAATAGTAAGTTAATTATGTTTGGAGAATTTTTTTTTGTCCCTCCTAAATCCTCCAAATTGGAGAGACAAGAAGTGTTAAGAGTTTCATAGGAAGGAAGGAACTTCTACTCTTTCTTGATCATTCCATTCTATTATGTAATACAACTCCCAAACACACTTTCTGGATAAGTGTCCTTCCTCCCCCATAATTTCATCTCTGAATCATACCCTAAGGCTATATTTGGAGTTTTGTAGATGATGGAAGAGAGTGTCTAATAATGGAATGAAAAAGAAATATGAGAAATAAAATAAGAGTTTACATTACACCTTTATTTGAAAGTTACACCAATTTTCTCCTTGACCCCAACTTTGCATGGCAAAAGAAAAATACATTATCTCTTACTAGCTGTATCATTCTCTCCTCTAAAATTGCCTATAAATAAGGATCACTTAAGTTTGGACTTGCCACTCTCTCCATTGCTATTCTCCCAAACCTATCCTGAGGACAACGTACTGCATGTTTTGATTTTCAAAATTTGAATCAATAGGCTTGCACTGATTAGAGGAATCCATTTCCTTTCATGCCCAGGAAGTACCATTTTCACCTTTCAAGAATCATTTTCAATCTTACTGAAATCAAGTCCTGTATTGAAACACTTTGTATTGATCCTACATACCTCATCTACAATATTTTTATTATTGCAAAGACAAAGTAGAAAAAAAAATCTTTCGCACATATGTTTCATATTGTAGCCATCATTCGGCCCCCTCTGTTTGAAACATCATGAAATGGTATTTGTAGCCATCAAATCAAATCATTTCCAATTTTTTATGATTCCAAACACTATCTTACCAAATTCTTTATGCAGCCACCAACAAACCAAATGATCATTAAACTTCGGCCATAAACTCAATGTTCAAAAACCAAAGACCTATTTTCGTAGTTAGTAGGCCTTTGGATAACTATGCGATCATCATCTGATACTGATTCTAATGGCCTGCATGGGATAAATTTATTTTCTTTTTCGGTGCAAAACTGGTTGTTACTAGCTTTGTTCTTGTTTTTTTTTTTTTTTTGATAATGCTAAGTTCACCACAAAAAATGAAGATAATGCTAAGTTTTTCGACCAAAAATATAGATAATGCTAAGTTTAGACCGAAAAATAAAAATAGAGAAAATGGTAAGTATCTTGGCTGAATTTACTTTAGAAACATGCTTAAGCATCCCTCAGATAACGCTGGCACATAACCATACTCAAGCCAATTCCTATTACGCTCTACAAAGATGAGGAGCAAGATTTACCACACCTGAACAACAGAACAAGAAACCGTATTCATGCTTTAGGAAGTATTATATTATGCCATGTCTACTAAAAGAAAGAGTTTTTGGACCTATTTTGAAAGTGAAGACTGCTAACATGTTTGTAAAGACCCAGCCAGCAGTGTGCTGAAGAGAGGGGTAACACAACACACACACACACATATTATTGTTGACATGATATGCTAGATGTGTTTTTCCCATGTCTTCTATAAATACAGCTTTCACGATAAATTATACTCTAACGATTTCATAGAACAAGTCAAAAACTGTGATGATTATTTTATGTGATCAGCATGAAATCAGTGATCGAAAGATATAACTTGTGCAAGGAGGAACACCAACAACTGATAAATCCAGAATCCGAAGTTAAGGTATGCTCTCCTAATCAATCTTCAGTATTGCCCCATAACTTTTTAGCAAAAAAATAACAGCTACATATGCACACTGTCTTTTAAGTCCGTCATCATTTGTTTGTTTATTCATGAAATTGTTGTATAGTACCAATACTTAGTTACAGCACGCGCGCACATTAAATTTCTCACGCATCAAATGTATCAATTGAATCCCAGTCATTACCAAAATAAGTTTCTAGCTTCATAATCCATCAACCCATCCTCCTTTTGACCAACACACAGAATATTAATGCATAAATAAATTATGTAAAAAACCTAAAAACGGCATGAAATGACATTTACAATCTCCAAAGAGATAACAATGAACTAACATGTTCACAATAAAAAAAAAGGAGAGATAAAAAAAAGGCTTGTGAATACTTAACGAATAGTTTCAGCTATATCTTAAAAATTCAGAATAGCAAAAGAATGAAACATACAGATCGCTTATGCTGGACAAATGGAAGTCAGGATAAAGCATGATTCCTGTGATCCGACATTCAAGGTTAAAATTCACATTTTCTTCTCATAATATTCTAGAATCCTGATCAGTCAAGTCAAACGAACTATTTTTTAATGGAGTTATGACTTATGACAAACATATGAACATAACTCCATTAGAAAATAGTTTGTTTGTTTTGATTGAGCAGCATTACTAGAATATATTCAAGCATTCAGCCAAACAATGTTACAAGTAATCTTTTTTATATCTATGAGCAGAGATGGCAGGTTTGATACATATATAATTTAAATTTCCAAAGAAACTGATATAGTTTTGTGCTGTTCAATACGGACCCATATTGATTTAAGCTTCTTTTGTTTAGTCACAGTGTTGAACTATAACATTTGAAGTTTTAAGATTTGGAACCTTTAGGGAGTGTTTGGAATGATAAAAAATGAAAATGATTTGATTTATAAATCAAATCTTGGATTTGGATCTTCTTTAAAAAAGAAATGATTTCATTTGTAAATCCATGAGATTTGTTTGATAGTCTTTGAGTAGAATTGATTTGATTTTAAAACTTAAATATAAATCAAATCAATTCAGTTCCTATTTTGATTATTCCAAACACAACTTATTACATTTTAAATATAAGAATTGATTTTTAAGTCAATTCAATTCCCATTTTATTTGATAATTTCAAATATAAGATTTAACTTAAATCAAATAAAATCATTTCCTAATTATAATTATTCCAAAAACTACTTTAAAAGTGAAAATCCTTGTAAAGTAAGAAAGTAAAGAGTTATCTATTTTTAGATCTAAAACTTACATTATGTGTGGGTCATACTAAATTATATACATGTGGATAACCCCTCATTTCTCACTTTTCAAGGATTTTCACTTTAGAAGATATAATATGAATTCCTAAACCTTAGTAATTAACCAACAAACCTTCAACATAATAAATTATGTAAATTCAACATAATGGGTTATTTCTCACTTAGTGATGCATGAGCTGTCCGAATTTACCTGAGAGTTAAATGGGTTATTTGACCCAAGAACTTGCTTGGGATGAAAGGAAAGGAAAAGGGTGAGAAAGAGTTGGAGTTGGCATTATGAAACTGCCGAAGGTTTAGGAGGCAATAAATTCCTTCCTTTCCTTCCCTTTCAAATGCCAACAATTTCTTTCCTCTTAAAACTTGACCAAAACGACATATAGTAACTCAAACAGTAAACTGATGGTGTTGATGGAGAATAAGCATTTTTCTTCGGACGTAAGATTTTGTTTTCGAGTTAGTGATTTATGCCAATTGTAATTTAGAGGACTTCAATCACATAAATTGAGGGATTTTATGCTTTTCCTGGACTGGATCTTACGACCTAGTTTTCTCTTTTTCAGGCAAGAACTTTATTCGTTTGGGGATAATTTGAAAGATATTATGTCCTTCCTGTCAAACTTTTAGGGCTTTTTGCTTGGTATCTGATTAATCAAGATCTTGCATTTATTCTTTACTATTCTCTGTAGAGGCTATATGAGATACCTAATGGAAACAGCGTATTGGCTTTTATAAAGAAAGAATTGCATCTGCTTATTATAAGTTTGACTATCAGGTTTTAAATTTACATAACAATCATTCCACATCTCATTGTGGGTCACACTGAAGCATTCTGTCAGAGCAAATTCAAAACGAAGTAAATCATCCCTATGCATTTTTTTACCCTTGCATTACTCATTACATCATTTTACTTGTTAATTGATAGTTTTGGCAAAGGGAGGCAGAACTTTTAAGGCAGCAACTTCAGAACCTACAAGAAAACCATCGGTACAACCTTTCTACCAATGTACTTAGCAATTTTTATTTTATAATTCTAATAAATAAATAACACGTACAGTTCTGGAAGCACTTCAGTGGCAGACAAGAGGTATTACCATACTACAGTAGGTTGGCTGTGTCTGGCGTTCTGCATTGAATCCAACAAAATGGACATGATATACTATTAATATTTGATTGTCACTGGAAACTCCATTTAGTCTCAAATCATTGGAAAAAAAATTATAATCCCTGTTTACACTGATAATCTTGCAATCCAATTAGCAGAAAACCAAATGTCAGATAAAGGAGAAACAATGAAATAAGCAAAGACAATCCAAAAGTCTAACTAAGGCAATCATGTAATTAATTACTTCCATCATACCCATCGTGTGTTTCAGCTGCTCAGATAGTGCCATTGGAACAGGGAAAAGCCATCCAATTGTTAATGCCATACTGATGAGAGACCCATTATTAGACAAGTACATGTGAGGAAAGGGAAAAGGAAAAATTGAGGCCGGAAACAATAGGCTGGCTCCAATTGTAATCGTTCCACAGATTCTTTACAGCTGTAATTAGTTACTAGGTGTTAGGGGGTTAGTGGAGACAGTTGATAACATATAGGAGGGGGCATTTTGTTCATACTTCTCTAATTTTCTTCTACTTTCTGAACCAGTTTTGATCACTGGTATCAGAGCTCCCTTAGATCCGGGGAGTGTTTGATGGTGATTACAAGAATGCTTGAATCTGTGGAATGATTACAGTTAGGTCTGCCTATCCCTTTACGTCCCATTTTCCCTTTTCCCTTTCCTCACACATCCTTGTCTAATAATGGGTCTCTCAACCCACACACTGCCATTAAAAATCCACTTTTGCTTCTTACTCTGACAATATAATCAAATAAAACATCACTTCTAACATCTACATAAGCATATCAAAAAAAAAAAAAAAAAAGAGAGAGAAAGAAAGAAAAGGGAAACATAAAAAAGAATAAAGACAAATAGTAAAAGGAAAAACCTACAATAAGATATTCCTTCTGTAGAAGTGAAACTGATTTATAGAAGTAAATGAGGAACTGCAGATTGAAACCCTGTAGTACTCTAACAGGGAGTTTATCAATAACTAGAAGATCCAAAGTTATAAAAGAACAGGTTCTTCAATAAAAATCAAACATCTTCTTATATGACCTGCTAGGAAGACAAACAAACTTAATATTTGCACCATCAACAAAAAACAGCCTTGCTATCACCTAGTCATGCAAGTTTTATTTTATTTCATTCTTTCTTTCTTTTCCACAGAATAGCATTTAAAATTGTCCATGCAGAACTACCAATCACTTTTCTCATCATCTTAGACCATTTTCAGTAAACATTAAGAATATTTCCCACCAGGAACCATCCATTAGGAAGGCTTTGATGGAAGAGAATACTTCTCTTCTTTTACTTTTTGTTTGGAATTAGATATTGGGAAAGAAAAACAAAACTTCACATGTCAATCCCACGATTATGCACACAAAAGTACATTTGAATACAAATTATACTATGGAGTTAACGCATCAATCAAATGCTACCCTAATATACCAGGCAATATACTCCAAAATAGTACAACCTTTTTTGATGATAATAGTAACTAATTGAAGAGAATGAATTTGCATATCTCATTAAGCTTTATATATCAGAACGCTAACATTCTGCAGGCACAGGCAATTGATGGGACAACAACTTTATGGTTTGAGTGTAAGAAACCTACAAGATCTAGAAAATCAACTGGAAATGAGTCTCCAAGGAGTCCGCATGAAAAAGGTCAACTACCTTTCAGAGTCTCACTGAAAAGCAATGAACGTATATTTACTTGATTAATCTAATTAGGGAACATTTAAGCACTAGAAAGCAATTAACAAATGTAATCAAATTTTGCAGGAACAAATTCTAACAGATGAAATCCAAGAGCTGAACCGAAAGGTCTTTCTGTGCAGTGATTTTCACTAATTTTCCTCTAATAAATTATGATACTGACTGACCTTTTTACTTCTCCTTAAATACAGGGCAACCTTATCCATCAGGAAAATCTGGAACTTTATAAGAAAGTAAACCTCATTCAACAAGAAAACACGCAACTATGCAAAAAGGTAGCCAAATTTAGTTACCCAATATACTATCCCCAAAAATTACAAGAGCTTCAGATTCACTTAGGTTATGAAATGTGACAATAGAAAGCACAGATTGCTTAACAGTGAGACTTGATGTCCCAGGTCTATGGCACATCAGAAATGGATGTAACAAGCAGAAATGGATTTGATCCATTTCCATACGGTATCCATGCAGGAGGGGATTCGCAAGCATTGGTCCAACTCCAGTTATCCCAGCCTGAACAAGAAGCCTGCGAGACATCAGGCAGTGCAACGAAATGACAGTTAAGACTTCTTTGGTATAATATGTTAGAACATCTGGAAAAGAAAGATATAATGATATTCCAGCATAATAATCACATCTGAAGAAGTGAAGAGTTCTTGGGGATGAATGTTACTCATTTTACTCAAAACAAGAATCCTAGCAGAGAAGACTATGCTTCCCGAAATTGGATGGGTTAACTAAAAGCTAATCAGCACAATGACATTTGCAAAATGAGATGTGGATGTAAAATTGCCTATGGAAAATCTTGAATTATAGCATGGAATAAATCTTCCTTCTGTAACCCAACAACTCCTCGGAGATAAATTACAAACAAGAGTTTTATGAGAAATCCAACGCAAGTTCTTCAATGTTAGCGATACAAAAATACTAATAATAAGTATGAGTTTAAATTTATGTCGTTCGCTCTAGATCAAAGCATGAGGACACACAATTCCACTGCTCTTTTCCTCCCCCTCCACCCTTCCCCCTAAAAACAGCAAAGCCTTTCCAGCTGTGGCAAAGAAGAGAAATAACTGAGGAGAGAAAGTGATATAAATCCAACTATGAAAGTGAATTTACCAGTTGCAGTTTCTCATTTTTTTAAAATGACAGTGCTTCAAATACGGAACCATAAACTCTCGCATTATGCAAAATCAGTAGCACCATACTTGTATTAGTGAGGCTCTTCCTCACCATTCCATTTCCGTCAATTCCAAATCAAACCATCTGGTTGAAAAAAAAAATCATCTATGTAGTTTCTTACAGCCATCTTCCATATTGAAATTGACTTTGCCCTTCCACAGTAAGTATAAGAAATACTCTTCCACACATGTAACTTTTGTGTATAGCTAAAAAACAAGTATACTAAAAATAGAATCCTATCTCATCTAACATGCAATGAAGCAAACATTACTATTACCCATAGGTTCCCGCAACTGCAATCTATTATTGTCAGTGATGAACATTCATCACATGTTATTTATCCTCCCATCACCACTGAAAATCCAAGAACATGTATTAAAGGATCAGACAACACCAAGAAATGGAAATGTTCAACAAAATATAGGCGGGAGTTAGCAGACTGCATCATGTGATGCATTCGCCATATTGCAGCCACTACAGCATCACATCGCAATTGCTATTGCGATGTGACTCCCAATCACAGAAAACAGCCGCAACATAACCGCGATGCAGCTGCATTAGAGCCACATTGTGGCCACAAGAAGCTCCATCTTAGGGTACAACCACACAAAAATTTGACACCACAATAGCAGTAAATGCGACCACGACTGCAAATATATGTAATAGCATGATTGGAATCATATGAGGTTTTCGTAGATACCATAACAAGATATCTCTCTGTACACCACCACCTAAGCACAAACTATGGCTATGGCAGCAATTAGTGTCCTCTTTGCAGAGAACGAACCTGCCTGCATGCATACACAGCAATGAAACAAAGGAACCAGCATGAATTGAGTGCTAGTCAAGATCACATTAGGTTTTCAAATCGCACAATATTTGATTAGGATATGAATTAAACAGTAACAACCATAGTTAACAGAATAACAGCCTTAGACTACACTGCAAAACAAAAAAAAAAAAAAAAAACTAGAAGGAGAATGAGGTGGAAGTGGGAAAAGAGAAGGCGAATGGTGAAGTTGATCGAAGCAGTAAATGAAGAAGAAGAGCGTGTTCTTTCTTACTTGTTTGTTTTGTTACCTTTGCTTGCCTCCACAGCGAGCGGTTCTGACTGTGGGAAAGGGGACGGAGGAAAATATCTAAGAAGGGAACGGGAGAGGAAAAAATATCTGACACTTTTTTAATTAATTAATGATGCCATGCAGGTTAATTGCTACACTTGGCTTCCACGTAATCCAGCCCCAACGCTTTTCTATCCAAACATGAGGTTGAAAAAGTTGGCTTACCAAGATTTTACGTGGCCAAGCACACACACAAATCCAGAGAAATTCCTCTTCGGTATAGATGGTGGTTATGGGATGGATTATGTTAGAGTTAACCCTCATTTTGATCTTAAAATTGTATAAGCAAGTTATTTTAATTTTTAAGATTTAAAATTTAATTAATTAGTCACTAATTTTATTATTGTGAATCACACAAGTCCTTAAAAATGTAAATAATTCATATGAATTTCTTTGCTATACATTATTAAATTAAATTAATTTCTAAAAATTATAACTTTCACTCAATTTAGCCCGATAATTTATTTGTGTAACCAAAAACTTAGCCCAATAAATTATTAGGATTTGTCCACATTTAGAATTACTATGATTCATAATTATAAAATTAAAGACATAATATAATTTCAAAAGGGAGTAAAATAAAGTGTTAATAGGAGTCATGCGATAAAGGTACCATTTTAATTTAGTAGAAGTAAAATGAAAAACAAGTTCACAAGATATTTCCACCCCAAATAATTTTGGGATGTTAGCACCTAAAAGTTTCACCCAAGCAAAAGCATTACTCATCAAATTCATTTTTAGGTGACAAAAAGTAAATTTGGCCTTGCTAAGATGTAAAACAAAGAGACATTTATTAATCTCGTAACAATAGACTCTCTTCATGACTTAGTGAAATTATTATAAGTGTGATGATATGATCATATCCTTATCTCAACTGTGAATTTTAATACTTTGATTATTGGTTTGGGAAAAAAAAATGTAGAAAGAAAAATATAGGGCAAAAAAAAGAAAGTAGAAAAAAAAGGTTCACATGACTATCAAATCTTGCTTTATTTTACTATTCACATAATTATTTATTCCTTTTGCCAGCATAGTGCAGGCATCATGATTTCTTGAAACAAAACTATCAAATCTGCTTTTGATTTCAGATTACAGCATCTGATCACGGAATGATCGTTTCTTTTATCCTAAAAGAATAACTAGTAACAAGAAGTGACATGTAGCCATGTATCCCAAAACCACAAAAAAGAGAAATTAAAAGAGAGGATGCCTATGATGATTTCGGAGACCACTAGCATGTTCTTCGTATTTGTACATCAATACATGTAAATCAAGGAATATACATCCGCATCTCGCCATAGTGACAAACAAGCAAGCTAATAGGCTAGCTAGGGCCATAATAATTTTTCAAATGCTAGCTAGCTATACATTCTTTACAATTTCAATTCATTTCAGTCAAGGTTGCAGTAACTTTAACAAGTCATAATATAAATCCATCAAGCACACACCATGTACAAGGTGATTCCTGAGACCTTCACTGTGAGAAAAGCATAACTTGTACAGCCTGAGAATCTGCTTTCTATGATCTGTCATTTGATCCTAACAACCATAACAGAGTTCTTTTGCAGTGTCTCTCTCTTTTCCCTAACTCTTCACTGCAGAAATATGTGAAGGGGGTTTGCTTTATTTAAGAGTTAGGCGTACTGTGGACTCTACTTCACTGACTACTAGTACACCAACTGCTTCATATTTTGCACTGAGAATCCAATCTATGGAAAGCAGCAGCACTACACATAACACAAACAGAATGGCTTCAATTAAAAGATTGCACAATAATAAGAATAGATGATACTACTAGATCCACTTTAATTGATTCCAAATACATACCGACCCATTATCAATCATGTCTTTGGATATACATGAATGATACCATATACAACTTTGGAAAAGATTTGTTACCATCCATGAAAACAAGTGCCATAGTCTTAATATTTGAACCTCTTAAATATAAAACCATTCATGTACTTTTACTTTTCAATTTAAGATAGTTCATGGCAAAACCTAAACAGCACATGTAAAATCACAGTGCAAGCATATTATACAAAGAATTAGTGATGTAAATATCACCTAACATCTTGAAACACATGGGAAAGCCGTGTAGGTTCCTGAAGATGGCTACCGTCGTCGAAGTTCTGAGAGTAGCTAACAGGATCATATTGAAACGATATAGGTTTGGATCTACACAAGGTGATCTTGCTTTCCCTCATAAGCCTTCTGAGGATTCTCCTCCACCTCCAGCCCCTCCTCTTGACGGGGCTGCTGCAGTAATGGATTCTTGAGTACTGGAGTTCATTGTTGACTGGGAAGCACGAAGGAGACATCATGCACCCTGAGATGTAAGAGGATCGATGATGCATTGTGACTGTGGGATCTTTGTCCATTTTGAATGGATCGCGTGTGATGTTTAACCCAGTGTTTTTTTTGTCCTTCTGAGGTGGGTATGCTTGTTTATCTTCTCAGTGATATTCTTTGGCAATTTGTTGTGATCAGGATTTAAGTACTTGTTACCATTTGTACCTGGTGGCATGGTGCCATAGTGTAGAGTGGTAAATTTTGTCCAAACTTCAAAGCTATCTACTTCTGTTCTGAGATCTGTTAAATGTAAATTTTTTTAGTTTATTTTAAAAAAGTTTAGATTAAAAGAAGAGTTGTCCAAAATATTATATAGATACTTACAGATCACTTACTATTGAAGAATTTATAATTAAATCCAAATCTTGGTGATATATGAAGATAAAGCGTTCGGACACATAGCCTTTATTGACATATTTTGTTAATTAATTATTTCATATGCTTGTCCTAATTGAGTAGAAAAATAAGAGATTGGTTACAAAAGAAAAATAGGTGTAAGGTGCAGGGCGAAAAAATAAAATCATCGAATTGAATAGTTAATTAATATGGCAAATAATCACATTATTGTTGGTTCAACAAAAAGAAACACAATTACTAACTTTTCATATTGTATTTAGTACTTCTTTCTTTCTTTTTGGTAACAGATAGATAATTCAGTTCTTTAACAAAATAACGGCCAAAGAAAGTAATAAAAAAAGGGACTATGCACCTAAATACGCACCACGCTGACAGCAAAATGGAAAACATTACCATGAAGCAGAGTATTAACCGAAGTTGCATACTCTCATTCTTCATCCTTGAAAAATTTTTTGCTCCTACTTTTATTATGTACCATACAAGTTAGCAATTTACATCCTTCTCCTTTTGATTACGTCTATTCTTTCATCAAATGAAAACAAAGTTGCGATTACTCCTGCATACTATTCATATATAGTGGCTTACAAAGTGTTCTTATATGGTTCTGCATTGAACGACTAGTGGGTTTGTTATTTCTTAGCTATTAATTTTATGACACGATTAATTGGCTAGATCAGATATAGTTATTTTCATTCTTGAAAGCTGCAACCATTTTTTTTTTTGTATTAATTAACACTAATAAAAGAAATGGTAGTTCTCATTGTTCCGAGAAGAAAAACAAATACTCCAGCCCTTATAAATTTTATAACAAAAAAGACATCAACTTAGAGTTAATATTGCTGGGAAGTGGAAACTTATTTTAGGGGTTAACTAATAGTAGATTATACACGTAAAAATTACAGCTCTAAGTTACCGACAAATTAAGGGTACTTGAACGTTTATCATTATTGAATGTTAGGCAATATGGGATTGACAAGGACATGCATCAGCCACTTCTGAATGGCCATAACGAAGAGAACGAAAAGGGAAAGGGAAAAGGACAACATGAGCCTAGAAAGTCCTTAGAATTATTTCTCTGCAAGCCAGCAGCGACCAGCACAAGTTGAGAACAGCACAAAATGAAAATAACTAATTCAAGAAAAAGAAACAATATGAGTTACCATCCATTCATCAAAATTTGAACCTGAGGGTAAAAAAAAAGAACACATTAAATGATAGCTAGCTTAGAAAGAGCAACAAATAATAAGAATGAGGCATGTGGTTTTGGTACAAACACAGCTCCACTGGCCACACATATCTGTATGTGGGGACTAGGGAATCTGTCGTGTTATTCTAATTCATTGCAAATAGCTGAAGCAGAGGACAGTGTCGTTTGCAAAAACATTTCTGCCCTTTCCTTGGTTTTGTTGCCATCTATCTCTTGCATGCATTGTTTCAACTCGGTTGGATTCCTTTCACCTCTTAATTCCCATTCTAACAACAGTTTATCTTGCATCGGTTTTACACACACACATATATAGCAACGGTTTTATAAACTGGGATGACCAATGTTCTTTGGAACGTGAATTTTCTTGAGATTCAAGAAAAGGTTTTGACTTAAACTAATGATATTGCTTATTTTAACCATATACTCTCACAGAAATGATAGATCCTCCTAACTAGTGTGTCTGATAATCCTCCCTATTTGAAGTCACTCTCACATGTATTCAATAGTTCATGAATGTTGTGCAAATTACATTTTATGTAATTGTGAATGAAATTTTGAAATAGGAGGATCTTTAGGTCATTGTTAGAAGGGTGTATTATTATTATTATTATTTTTTACAACGGAGAGTATCCTAGCTAGGCCAGACTAGTTTTCCTTTGACATAGCCTGGAAACATCAAGGGACACGATAGCAAAGGGACCCCTGGATCAAATGATACGTTTTTCCCTAACCCAAGCTCAAACACGAAACTCTAAAGATAAGCCCTGTATCCACCTCTCCTATTTACTGCTAGGCTAAGGGGTCATTGGCATTAGAAGGGTGTATTATCACTCATACTACTATTGTTGTTTTTATAATAATGACATGTATATATTAATTTAACTATATTTTAGAGTATCAATTGATCATACATTATTTCACTAAAAAAATTTAATCAAACATTATTATATACATGTGACTTTAAAAAAGTTGTAATAATATTTAAACAATTTGGACTACACTTACCAAATAATACATAATCGAATTACACAACATATCAAAAATTATATTCTTGAATTTGTCAACTCTTGCAAATTACTTACTTCTCTCTTAATTAGTTTTTCAATCAAACACTTACTGTTAGGTCAAAACATATGATTGTTTGTAAATATGTAGCTTTATTTCTTATAATTTCTCATCATAATTGCATCAAGCATAAATAATTACACTCATTACTGATGTCGTGAATTGGAATGTTAAACCATCAAATTCTAAGAGTAATATTGCCAAAGCCACCATAGTACAATCTTAAACCCTTAGAAAGTGAGCATTATTGTCTCCATACCTTAATTAAATACTTATGTCGAAGTTGTATAAGGATACTTTGTCATGACCAAGGTAGACAAGCACAAGACCCACATGGGACCCCAGAATCTAACGCACATGTTGAGCAGAAGAAGGGGACACAGAAAGAGCGTTTGCCCACATGCATTCACCTAGCAAGGATAAATCCCTTTCCCCTGCCCTTGCTTGTTTCCTAGGGTCTTTCTTTCTTTCTAGGCGATGTCCCGTTTGGTGAAAGTTCCACTGTAGTAATTGCTTCATCACCGCGTTCATGCATTTTGCTTAAATGGCCATCCAATCAGTCTACACTGCATAATGAATAGTGATAATAATCCTATGATCAATTAAACTAATGGTATGGTCAACAACGTATGCTTGCCACTGTGTTTGAAAGAAATTTATTTGTGCGTTGTACTTGTACATGTGGAACCCAATCAAAGCACATGTCAATTCAAGTTTGAAAGAAAAATCAACCCGATCCACACAAATATACAATACAATTTATTGTGATTTTGATTGGATCGATTTAGTTTTATTTTTGAATCCAATTCAACTCAATCCAACTTGATCCAATCAAAGAGAATTCTTAATGTGCTATAAATTAACTTAAACCAAACCAACTTCGCAATTTAGCTTCAAATTGAGGAGTCAATTTTAATATTTTTCGTTCTATCAAAATAAAATGCATGTAGATCACGCTGTAACATGTTATTAAAGAAATTTTGTTAGAAATAAGATAATTGCCTCAGTAACCGACAAGCTGGAATAGCTCAGTTGGTTAGAGCGTGTGGCTGTTAACCACAAGGTCGGAGGTTCAAGCCCTCCTTCTAGCGAATCATCTCTTTTTCATTGGGTTTTTTGGTCTTGACTCTTGACCTCTTTTTCTCGTTTCTCCCTGGTCCCTACTTGGTTTATCCCAACTTAAGACTCCTTTGTCATTTTTTTTGGGTCGTGCCTTTTTCATTTTTAACTGCTAACCCACCTAGGTTGATGTTGCCGTTGAAATGGGTATAGGCCCAATTTAAATAGTGCTCATTCGTTTCTTCGGCCTGAGATTTTGAATGGGGGCCCATTCTATATAAGCTAATTTTTGGCCATTCTCAAACCTATTTTTCTTATGAGTAAAACAAAAAACCTTTGACAAAAACACAAAAGCCTATTTATGAGCAACGCAACAGTGAAATTTTATTCATGTTTCCATTTACTTTGCTGTGGTAATCTGTTGATAATATACTTGATGGGTGATACACTCCCACAAAATAACACCTAAGTTGGTAAAGTGTCCTCATTTGTCAGAGAAATAGGACAAAGCTTTGGTGGCAACATCTGTTTCAAGCATTTTGACTTGCTTGCCCTGTCAACTTACATATGCCCATGCCAAAGTATCTTTGTGGCCAAGAAATGGTGGTTGCGGATAGGCCTTTCATGGCCTGCTTTATTTGCCGATATATATCTCAAATTTCAGTCACAATTCGTTTACTTCCACACAAAATATATGAACTTCTATAACGAACGTCTCTGCACAAACCACAAATGCCTCCTCTTCATGTCTAGCAATTGTTTTTTTTTTTCTTTTGGCATTTTTTAAAAATATTTGATAAATCAAACATAAGGTTACCTCATTCCCCAACCCCTTTGTCAATAAACTAATACTCAAATGGTATAATTGAGCTAATATAATAACACATAATTCAACAATTATATGATAAAGTCATATTAAAAATGTATCACAGTTAAGTCCTTTTGAAAAGCATATATGGAAACAAAAGTTGAAAAAAAAATGTATATATTATTTCCACACGTATTCAATAAAAATGATCAGAATTGCCATATTGTAATAAATAATTGCATAAAATTGGACCTTATTTACAATTTAATAAAAAAAAAGATTTACATAACTTACTTAGAAGTGGGGTAATGAGTGGATCATTACCAGCCACCAAAGCTTGAAGGAAAACGAACAAAACAACCAATACGGCAATAATAATATATATAATTAAAGGAAAACAGTGAAAACAGCGACACGAACAGTGTGTGTCTGTAAGATGGCAATGGCAATGGCTCTTCGCAGGCTTTCATCTTCCATCGACAAGCCTTTACGCCCTCTCTTCAGTGCCACCACTGTCTACAACAAGGTCCTCCTTCTTCTCTTCAATCATTATGCTTCCTCGTACCTTAACCGTTTCGATACTTCGGATTTGTTTTCATTTCTTTAATTTTTGTTTTCTGGTTTTTAATGTAGTCCTCTTTGCCTGATGAAGCTGTCTACGACAAAGAGAAATCTGGTGTCACGGTCAGCTGATTATATAGTTTATTGTGTCCTTCATTTATATTTATACATAATTCTTGTTTCATGCCGGGAAAAAAAAAACAACTTCTGGGTTTGATGCTTGTTATGCGAAGCTAATTCCCATGCTGTAGTAATATGTGATGTTTCCATTTGGAAATGTATCAATTTTCCTTTGCAGTGGCCAAAGCAATTGAATGCTCCACTTGAGCAAGTTGATCCTGAGATTGCTGATATAATTGAGCTCGAGAAAGCTAGACAATGGAAGGTAAAATTTTCAGTGTTATCTTACTCTCTTTGCTTGCATCTTTGTGGTGATGATGCATGACATGATGTTGCCTCACATGTAGGGTGAATATTGGATTGAATTTCAGTTCCCCATCACTAGGATGATGTACAAATTTTAAATTTCAATTTTCATTACACAGATAGTGTACCTAGATTGACTTCTTGTTTTTTGTTCTGGTGAAGGGGCTGGAACTGATACCCTCGGAAAATTTCACTTCTGTCTCTGTGATGCAAGCTGTTGGCTCTGTCATGACTAACAAATACAGTGAAGGATATCCTGGTGCTAGATATTATGGTGGAAATGAGTATGTCCGTCTTTCGGTTTGTGTGTGCTTGTCTTGATAATTCATGGAAATGGAAGCAAATAAATATAGAGTAAACCTTTTGAACTTATTATATGACTGTCACATTGGATCCAATTCAAAGATTGTGGATCTTTCCTATTTCAGGTATATTGACATGGCTGAAACACTATGCCAGAAGCGTGCCTTAGAAGCATTTCGGTTGGATCCAGCTAAATGGGGAGGTAATCACATAAGACAAACATATATATTAGTAAGGAAAAAAAATCATTTTTTTCCCTCATAGATTGTACTTATGTTGTTTTCCTTGTGGGTAATCACCTTGTCGTAAGCATACAAGGATAAATCTCTCTTGTTTGAGCTTCAATAAATTTCTGAGTCATATATGGAAATGCCAAGAGACAAAATGGAATTTAAACTAAGAATCTCAGGGTGGAACTCTACCGTGGACTGTGCTTGTTAAATTTTAAATGATCTCCCATGAGCAGTGGTTCAGTAGGCTTTCTAAAAATATTAGATGGGAACGTTGCTCATGTGTCTTTGTTACCCCTAATTTGCAGTAAATGTGCAGCCTCTGTCTGGTTCTCCTGCAAATTTTCACGTTTATACTGCATTGTTGAAACCTCATGAGCGAATCATGGCACTTGACCTTCCTCATGGAGGGCATCTTTCTCATGGATACCAGGTATTATCAATTTGCATCATTCATGTCCCGTTATAACAAAATCTACAGTAGATATTTATTGAACACTGTTGTCATTTTTTCTGAGAGTTTCTTCCGATATTAGCAAGAAATAACTTTGCCATTCTTTATGAATTTTTTTTATCTATTCACAGTGTTTTTTATTACATCAATTAAACTGTTTACATTTCCCAGACTTAAATAATGCTTTCTTTCTTTCTTTCTTCTTCGTTTCCCCCTTTTAAGGATGTCTCTTTATTCATTTATACTATCTTCACTATACATTTCCAGATTATAAAGTAATAGTTACTATTATCACGATGCAGACTGACACAAAAAAGATATCTGCAGTCTCCATATTTTTTGAGACTATGCCATATAGATTGAACGAAAGCACGGGATACATTGACTATGACCAGGTATGTTTGCAGTCTTTGTATGTGAACTCATGATCCTTTTGGCTATAAACTTCTCTTCTGGATTAGTTTTATTTACACAATTGACTTGATCATATTCATTTTAAAATGTCCATAGGAGATTGCAGCTTAGAATTAAGATATTCACATGATATGCAAGTGGTAAGTTCAGTTGCATGCTGCATGATAAATTGAAGAATTCTAAGGTTATGTGGTTAACTACATCAAATGATTATCAATAACTGATGTCTGATAGTCTAAATTTCTCAAAATCAAGTTTTGAAGAATGCTGTTTTGAACCTTCTGAATGATGTTTCATTTTGTTTACATTGGCAATATCATCAGTTCATTTTTGAGGAATGAACTTCATTGGAGCTTGAAGGTTCAAAATGAATGATAACAATTTAGTCCAGTAGGTCTCTGATGAATAGCAGATTTGTCACTCTGTTGAAAGAATGCATCTTATGCATTTTGTACCCTTTCTTATAAAGTTACATGTAATGCCTAAAAATGATATTTCCACTGCCACTAAATCCCCCTTTACATTTTGCTTATAAAAGCAAATGGGATTTGTTTTGCTCCATATTTAAACAGCTAAATGATTCCAGTTGCATCACTATCCAAACTGGTGCACAGTTTTGTAGACTTACTTGATTTGTCCTCAGTCTCAGCTTTCACCTTTTTGAGTTCAATTGAGAAAGCTTATTTCTCCAATAATCTTTTAGACTTTGCTGAGTGATTGAAAATTTTTCAAACTCAATTTGCCTTGAGTGAGCCAATTCTCAGTATAGATATTTATGTATCACTTGTGACTTAAGGTTTTTATGATGTGCACACTTCTGAAATGCAGTTGGAGGCAACAGCTACACTTTTCAGGCCAAAATTAATAGTTGCTGGAGCTAGTGCTTATGCTCGTCTGTATGATTATGCACGCATACGGAAGGTAATGTATTTTAGTACAGAATGATTTACTAAATATAAATAGATTGTTTTTGTTAGAATTTGTGGCTTTCACTTTGGATGATTATATGGAAGACCAAGGTTGAACTCATGAAGCATCTTACAGGTGTGTGATAAACACAAAGCTGTGATGTTGGCAGATATGGCACACATCAGTGGATTGGTTGCCGCTGGCGTTATCCCATCACCTTTTGATTATGCAGATGTTGTGACTACCACAACTCACAAGTCACTTCGTGGCCCACGTGGAGCTATGATATTCTTCAGGAAGGGGGTAAAAGAAATTAACAAACAAGGAAAAGAGGTGCATTCCTTGACCAAATTCATTTGGCAATTTTGTCTAGTTGACTTTTATACTGTCTAAAATATTGTTTTCATTATTTGACCAGTTTGTGCTTATTTCTGCATAAAATTATGTAAATTCATGGTATGAGCTAAACACTGATCCTTCTTACTTATTTGAAGGTGTTGTATGATTACGAGGACAAAATCAATCAAGCTGTCTTCCCTGGACTGCAAGGTGGTCCTCACAACCACACTATTTCTGGTTTAGCTGTTGCACTGAAGCAGGTACACAAGTATTGATCCTTTAATTTTGCTGTTGTATCTACTGTGAGAAACTGTTGAAAGGGGTCAATGTCACTTAATTTTGCTTGATATTGAGGTTTGTATACTGAATTGCAACCAAACCAGACAATAAAATGGATATGAAATAAGCTTTTTCTACATTTTAGCTTTATAAGAACGTTTGTCTGGGGTTGATTAGGAAGTGACACTGTTTTGAGTGATAGCAATTGGATTTACTTGATGCTTAGGTAACTTTCAAAATTTCCAAATGGTAGGGGTGAGCAAAGTAAAAGCAAATTATCTTGTTCCTTTTAAAAGCAAAATAAAAGTAGCTGAAATGGGTTATCTTGTTCAGTTGTTCCTTATAAATAATCATCTTGGAAACCAAACTATCTGAATCCATAACTTCCTGTCTCTGTCTCTCTCCCTTTTTGGAAAATAGTTGAAATTGGGGAGAATGTATAATTTGTGTGCTGCATATATTCGTTAATTGATAGTAACATTTTTTTTCTTTTTGTTGTGTGGGTTTAGGCTACAACTCCAGAGTACAAAGCATATCAAGAGCAAGTTCTCAGTAACTGCGCAAAATTTGCACAGGTACATTAGAAAGGAGAACTGAACTGGTGCTTCCAGTAGATATTGGATCTTGCTACAACGTAGGAGTTGGTCTCCTTGCAGGACCAGAGTTATTAACTCCCTGTGTTTTAACTCTAAAATCTTAACATGTTGCAGGCTTTGAGTGAGAGGGGCTATGACCTTGTTTCTGGTGGAACTGAGAATCATCTAGTTTTGGTGAATCTGAAGAACAAGGTAAACTATCATGAATTTTCATTTGAGCATCACTGACTCTATGTTTTGAAATATTTGGTTCTAATTATTTGTGTGGAATAGCGATAAAGCTGACATGAAGTTGCAAATTATTACTTTGATGTAGTTTGAGAGAAATTATAGAGCATCATTAAAGGAATATATATGCCAGATCCATAAAAAGACAGCTGCAACTTTTCATCTAAACCCTATTATTGAAGTGAGACTAATTTTATTTTTATTTTTTTCCAAAAATCTTGCTCAGGGTATTGATGGCTCCAGAGTTGAGAAGGTGTTGGAATCAGTGCATATTGCTGCTAATAAAAACACTGTTCCTGGAGATGTGTCTGCTATGGTTCCTGGCGGCATCAGGATGGGTACAGGCTCTTCATTGCTTATTCATTGATTATGTTGTCCTTATTCAATTCCTTGGTCATGATAGCTCTTGTGGATTGCAGGAACTCCCGCTCTTACTTCTAGGGGATTTGTTGAGGAGGATTTTGTTAAGGTAGCAGAGTTTTTTGATGCAGCAGTAAATTTGGCCGTGAAGATTAAGGCAGAGAGCAAAGGTTTGTTCCTAAATCTTCAATATCATTCTGCAATTTGTGTTTGTTTTATCTGGACACTGCTGGTATTAATGCTGTTAAATTGTTGCTGTGGGGGGTTCTAGGCCCTTAAATAGGCTGACTTATGGTTGCGGTTGAATTTTTACAATCAGGAACAAAATTGAAGGACTTCTTGGCCACGTTGCAGTCATCTACTTACTTTCAATCAGAGATTGCAAAGCTTCGCCATGATGTTGAGGAGTACGCAAAACAATTTCCAACCATTGGTTTTGAGAAAGCAACCATGAAGTACAAGAATTGAGAGTATGCATTTTTGTCAATCTCGTCTTGGTTTATTTTAACCCGGCATAATGTATTAGACCCATATATGCTATGATGTTGGCCTCATCACTACTTTGAGCATATTGAAAAGAAAAAGGCATGCGATCATGATTTAAGAATTCAAGAACTTCCTCCTTTTAAATTTAAAAAGAATTCAAGCCATGTGAGAGACCAAAAGATGTGCTATTTTCTGCTGTCTTCGACCTTTTTTTTTCTCATTCATTTGTTCATTTCATTTTTCCTGTATGAAAATTTTGAACGTGAAGTACTTGAACACAACAGTTCAAAAAAGTGCACCATAGTTTTATTTCTTTTTCCGTCCAAAGCTTGTTTGCATCATAAATTTCCTTTCAGTGTCCACTCTAAACTCCAATTTATATACTACAGAAAATATAAAAACAAACTGATGCCAGTAAAATCTATTATTAACCTCGAGGAGAACCTCTCAGGTGTATTTAAACATGAGATCTTGAGTTCATTTTTCTATTTCCAATACAAAAGAGGCTTGAATTTGATCATTCTAACTCCAATATCAAATTCCTCTTTTAGACTGCACAATATGGCTCGGACAAAGAGAGAATGACCATACAAAATGAGCAGTCCGATAATCTCTCACGTATTTGGTTTACCATGTGGCAGATAATTACACTATGGTTATTGGCAACTGGCAAGCAATTCAAGGTGATCAGTTTTCCTGATTCATGGAAAAGGAGGATAGCATGTAAAAGATATTAGCCAAGAGGCTTCGTATGTATGAATCTAGAAAAACTTGATCGATAGATACCTTCTTGAAATGTATAGCCACATATGCAATAAAGGCTTTAAAAAAAAAGACATTTTCAGAACAGATGCTCGTTTGTCCCTGCTTTCTTTATTGTGATTACTGTTATCATAAGAAATGCTGATATTCTCCTCAAAATCCAATCAGCCTCAGCCTCTTTCACTGCATAAAATTCAGACTTTTTGCCAAAATGATATTCCTATATTCTTTTAAGATAAGTGAACAGTAATAGTAATTCCAATGACTTTTGGCATGCAAACTTTATCAGCCTGATGCTTTTTTGCTTTACTAGAACCTGACTGGTTGAAAATGTGACCAGTCATTTACGTGACGTTACAAGTTGGAAAACCAGTACAGAGCAGTGCCCATACAGCATCACGCTGAACCATAGCAAAAAAATATATGTATACCAAAAAAGCTAAAACTGATCCTCATTAGAGTTGCATACTTGGAATTATGTAAACGGTCTATTAAGTAAAACGGTCTGTTATATAAGATTACTTGACTGTACGAGTGCCCAAGCCACAAATCTCTCAAAGTCCCTTCCTTCCTCGGAGCTCACTATAGAAGGTCAATCGACCCGTTAAAAAATGACAGGTCCTGTTTTATCACCCTTATAATATATGTTAAATTAGAAAAATTCTGTCCCCAAATTACGTATTATGATCTCTCGCAAAAGTCTCTTATCTATGATGTGATATATCGATGGTATTCTTACATCTCTTTCCCTGTAAAAATTGTGGCATATATAATTAGGCAGTAATAGGTTCTCTTCTCAACTTACCATACTACTCATACCTTCCTTCACCAGAGAGACTTGGCATCACACTGAACCAAAGCTAAGATGCAGTTGAAAAGAACTAGAGAATGCCCTAACTACCTCATCAGACAGTCCACGTGGAACAGCCAAAAATTGATAAAAAGACACTAATATCCCAAAACAATAAAAATTTAAAAAAAAAACAAAAGTATCTATCACTTAGCACGATTCTTAAAACCAAACCGAAGATTTTTCTTTTCATGAATCTGACCAAAAAACCCACATTTTACAGAGCACGGACCTTATCAAAATGGGACAGAGGGGTCTAATAGGTGCCCTTCTTATAGCAAATGTGCTCATGGCAACTCGCCTCACTCTCACCCTAACCCTCTCTCGCAGCACTATTCACCACCAAACACTCTTAAGACGCACTCTTCCTCGCACTTTTTCCATCTTGCACCCAAAAAATTCTCGAAATCCCGTCCCTGTCCCCTCTGGTCCTCTTCCTTCTTCTTCTGCCTCGACGCAATTCACAAATCAACTTCGCCAGCTTCTTCCTTCGCTCGTTCCTCTTCTTCTTCGATCTCAATGGCAGCTTCCGCTCACGACGACATCGTCGAAGGGAACCCTCTGCTTCAAGACTTCGAGTTACCGCCGTTCGACGCCGTTGAGCCTAAGCACGTGCGACCTGCCATCCGCGCCCTCGTCAAGAAGCTGGTACCAAGTTCCCGCCTTTCCTGTCGTTTTGGCATCCCTTTTGCGTTTTGGGAAATGGGTCTGGGTTAGTTTCGGTTTTGGGGTTCGTTTTGTTTGATGGGGTTTTCTCTCTTATTATTATTTTGTGTGTGTGTAGGAAGGGGAATTGGTGGAACTAGAACGAACCGTTGAGCCGTCGTGGCCGAAGCTGGTAGAACCGTTGGAGAAGATTGTGGATAGATTGTCTGTTGTTTGGGGCGTTGTCAATCACCTGAAGTCCGTTAAGGATAGTTCCGAGCTCCGTTCTGCCATTGAAGATGTTCAGGTATTGTTTTATGAGTTTAATTGTAAAACACCTTTACGTTGTGATGCAATCAAAATCTACCATTTGCATAACTTTTCAAGTAGTGGTTGGAAGAGTTAACTATGATAACTGATGTGGTAACTTTTACCTTATCTGTGCATAGAAATTAAATCCTTGTTTTATTGTGGGTTTTTTTTTTTTTTTTCTGGTTATGTGTATTTTGGAATTGGCACGCAAATTGTAGTGTGTTGTATTTTTTATTTTAACTGTTTCTGTGCATTTGCGATATGGTGCAAACGTTTTTGGGAATTGGATTATTTGCTACGCTTTAGCAATATCAGCATTTCACATGTTCTATTATGTTCTTATGTTCTTTTGTGTTGCTTCCTATCTACTGTGTAATCAGATGTGTTTATATACAGAAAGTTCTTCAGTTTTTTATCTACTCTTGTGTGCTCGTCTTCTGTGAACTATGATTGCACTGATTTGTTGTACTGACAGTGCTGGAGTTTTGTTTGCAGGCAGAGAAAGTTAAGTTTCAGCTTAGGATGGGGCAGAGTAAACCTATTTATAATGCATTCAAAGCCATTCAAGAGTCACCTGATTGGCAGACACTGAGTGAGGCTCGCAAACGTATAGTTGAAAGTAAGTTACTTAAATATCTTATGATGCTATGATGTTCTTTTCTGGTGGTTTTGTTTCTGTATTGCATTGGCGTGTTATTGTTCATACTAAGTTGCTTGAATTGTTCTGTGTTACATCCCAATGCTTCTTCTTAGCTTCTAGATTTTCATAAGATAAGATGGAGGTGTTTTTCTTATTTGTGGATCTTCTCTCATGCTAATTTGATGCTGGGATTCTGAGCCTAATAGAGATAGTGTGTGTTTTCTACTTTTTGTCTTTGGTGTTTGACTGGTAATATAGAATCTGTGTGACTCTGTTTTTGGGAGTTGTTCTTCATTTTACAACTACCAAATAACAATTTTACTTGTGCCTTTGCAGGCCAAATAAAGGAGGCGGTTCTTCATGGTGTGTCTCTTGAAGATGATAAAAGAGAACAATTTAACAAAATTGAGCAGGTGTGCTTTTATGACAATTGAAAACAAGTTCAAACACGTTGCCAAAGAAAGAAGAAAAAAAAAAGTAAACTGTGGCTATTAGTAACGCGTGGTATTTGATTCCCATCATTTATAATTATTAAGTACGAGGCTTTGGTCACATCTCTGTCACTGTTTCATGGAAGCAACTGGGCCTATCCTTTTCCCCGACAATGGTGGAAAGTGAGGTCATGTATTTGTTATTAGACATATGTTGAAATTTTTAGCGTGTGTGACTTACACATAATGAGTACAGGCAGCATGAATCATGAACTGATAAAATTCTGTGGAAAAATTTGAAATTGGAAATTAGTCATACATAGGGCTGGAAATCTCAAGTTTATTGGCAATATACGTTACGGGTTTTTTTTCCCTTAATATCCCAATTTTCAAGTACACCAAATGTAATAATAAGATTTTGTTTGAATGATACTATGCATACACCCTAATTCTGGAAGCAAAGTGATTGGAGTATAATACCTAAACAAAACTTCAAGTGAAAGTGCTCTTTTTTCCTTGAATTTTTGTTTTTTAATTTTTTTTTAATCACAATATTATCCATAGGAGCTAGAAAGGCTATCACAAAAGTTTGAGGAGAATGTTCTGGATGCGACAAAGAAGTTTGAAAAGTTGATCACAGATAAGAACGAGATTGAAGGATTACCTGCTACTGCTCTTGGGTTGGCTGCACAAAGTGCAGCATCCAAGGTACCATGTCAACATATTACATTATTATTATTATTATCAATTTGTGACAATCAGCTATCTTTTTGAGTTTTGATTACGTAACGGGTTCATGCAGGGGCATGAAAATGCCACTGTTGAGAATGGGCCATGGGTAATTACATTGGACGCTCCAAGTTTTATTGCTGTTATGCAACATGCACGCAACCGTTCTTTGCGTGAGGAAGTCTACCGTGCATATGTAACACGTGCATCTACTGGAGATTTGGATAATACAGAAATAATTGAGCAAATTTTGAAGCTTAGGTTGGAAAAGGCCAAGCTGCTCAATTACAATAACTATGCTGAGGTATAATTCTTTCATTTTTCAATAGAATCCTATTATTGGCTGCTGATGTATAATCCATCAGGTTAGCATGGCAACCAAAATGGCAACAGTTGAAAAAGCCGAAGAACTTCTAGAAAAGCTTCGCAAAGCTTCCTGGGATGCTGCAGTGCAAGGTAGTGCATAAGACATGTTTCTGATTTGGTGTCTGCATTGCACTTCAAATTGTATTTATTTGAGTACTTGCTGCTTCATTAGTTATGTATAGGAAAAAGCACATCCTGTGTAGACTTCCTCGAGTTAGCCCAATAGCGTACTCATTGAATTTTCCAAAATAGCAGAAAGACATATTCTCCACAATAGTGAAAATTGATTTCTTTTCAGCAGGACTTCGGTACCTAAGTTCTGAAAGATATATGTGATTGTCTATTTAAATTTGGTTGCTGTTATATCTATATTTTTTAATGTTTCATCTTTTTGCCTTGCAGATATGGAAGATCTTAAGTCATTCTCCAAAAGTCAAGGTGCATTGGAAGCTGGTGATTTGAAACATTGGGACATTAACTTTTGGAGTGAAAGGCTTCGTGAATCAAAATATGACATTAATGAGGTTGCTCCCCTTGCTTACAGTTATCATTTAGAGGGAAAAAAAAATACGCACTAGGAACATGAGGTTTCAGTTTTGACTATGAACTGTTGCACTAGATGATAACTAAATTTAGAGTGATGAAAAGAAAGATTAATTTCTGTTCTGCATAATTCAATATTTGATTCACTGTTTATGTCAACCATATATAAGAGTTTCTTCCTTCCACAGTGCTACCCTCTTATTAGTTTAAGGGTTAGCTAATACTTATTCACTCCATCGAATGATGAGCCATCTGTTTCAAGATTCATTGCTTTTAGTAATGTGTCAGTCTTTAATATGCCTTGGAAAGCTCAGACTTCTGCTACTGTTTTATAGGAAGAATTGCGTCCATATTTTTCTCTGCCAAAGGTTATGGATGGACTCTTTAACCTTGCAAAAACACTTTTTGGCATTGAAATTGAGCCAGCTGATGGTCTAGCTCCGGTAATTGAATTCCTTGTCATCTTTGATTTTGATGTATATCAATTATTTTAAACTTACTAATGCATGATTATTGTTTTTCAGGTTTGGAATAATGATGTCAAGTTCTTTTGTGTGAAAGATTCTTCTGGTAGTCCAATTGCATATTTCTATTTTGATCCCTATAGTCGTCCTTCTGAAAAAAGGCAAGGTGCATGGATGGATGAAGTTGTTGCTCGCAGTCGTGTATTGTCACATGATGGTACCTCAGCAAGGTTGCCTGTTGCCCACATGGTATGCAATCAAACACCTCCAGTCGGAAACAAGCCAAGTCTGATGACATTCCGAGGTAACCTCAATTTTATTTTTGTTAAGTAACTTACTAACATGTAGAATGAGCTGTAGTTACTAGTTTGTTTAATTGTTGTAAATTTATAATGGTTCACAAACTAGTTTTTCTTTTTTTAAATATCTTTTCCTTTTTATCAGGTTGAGACTGTCTTCCATGAATTTGGCCATGCACTTCAGCACATGCTTACTAAGCAAGATGAGGGTTTGGTTTCTGGTATTAGAGGGATTGAGTGGGATGCCGTTGAATTGCCTTCTCAGTTCATGGAAAACTGGTGTTACCATAGGTAAGTGGCAATATATGTCTAGTTGTCTACCCTTGTCTAACATTGATGTTAAGTTTTTCCTTCCTTGTCATAACCAGAATGAAGAATGAGCTACATATGTTAACCTCACTGTATTCAAGTATACGCTTTCATCCTTTTTTCGAGTGAAATCTCCCCAGTAACTCAAGTGTTTGCCATATACAATTTGGAAAATGGAATCTTCTCAACTATTCCTTATCTTAAGACATCAGTAATACTTGTTTTGGTTTAATATTCAACTCTTACCCCATGTCATCTTTATGGGGCACCATGAAATACTTGGACTTGTTGACAATTTGTTACAGTGGCCTGATCCTCTTGGCAATTTGTTGCATCTTGCACATATGCCTCTTTTGTTTATAAATAGTTATGTTTTTTTTTTTCGTTTGGTATGCAGTTATGTTTTTTTAACCAGGGTATCAAGCCTTTTCATATTTTTGGCCTTTTTTTTTTCCTGCTTTAGGGAGACATTAATGGGCATCGCAAAGCATTTTGAAACTGGGGAGAGTCTCCCTGAAGATGTATACTTGAAGCTGGTTGCTGCTAGGACTTATCGTGCTGGCTCTCTAAGTCTTCGACAGGTCAGTATGAATTTATTAGTTAACCATTTTTTTCTTTTTATTTTCATTTTAAAGTTGCATATCTTACTCTCATTAGCTTTTCAATTTTCGTCTTTTGTCTTGTTTGCAATTGCATATTGTGGTTTTTGTGCCATAGAAGCAGAAATATATACTCTTTGTAGTTCTGTCTTCACTATGTGATAGCTAATTAACTCTTTTTCTCCTGTTGGTCATAGATAGTAGTCCAAGCAGTCTACATAAGTATTGTTGGGTTTGGGATCTACCTTCTATTCTCTTATCCCCTTTTCTTTTGCATAAATATAGTGCTTAGACCCTCTTTTCCCTGATTCTGTGACATCCTTGCTAAGGTTTTTATTTCTTTTCTATTACAATTGTAACATATCATTGTATTATTTTTTTTTTTTGATAGAAAAAGAAATTTTATTACAAAAAGAAGAGAATGTACAAAACAGGGTGAGACATCCTCAAATAGATACAAAAGAGAATGTATAATGGTTTTTCTGTGACCCCAATATTTGCATCCTTCCTCTAGTTGCTTGTTTTTTAGCAATGGAATAAAACTGTTTTTCGATACTATACGTTCTTTTCAGTTTGTCAAAATCCTGGAAATTGCCTCTCCACGTGTAGGGGGTAAGGTTGCATATATCTATACTTCCTAGATTCTACCATATGGAAGTCTCATGCATTGAGTTGCTTTTTTTTTTGTTGAATTTCTTCATAAAGCTATTTTACTGGGTTCAAATACTTAGGTGAACTGGAGAACTACTTAACTTGTCTGTAAGGCTTTTTGATTTTTATGCTGATTTGGACCTTACTTTCTTGTGTTGTGTTGGATTATTTATATTTTAAAATGCATGACCTGCCTTCTAATTTATACCCCTTAATATAATTTGCAGATAAAATTTGCAAGCATAGATCTAGAACTTCATACAAAATATGTTCCAGGGGGACCAGAATCCATCTATGATGTTGACCGCGGAGTTTCTGAGAGAACTCAAGTAATTCCTCCATTACCAGAGGACAGATTCCTTTGCAGCTTTAGTCATATATTTGCAGGTTTGCTGTGCCTCTTATATCACTTTGTAATCCTGCAAAGTATCTTGACAAAATATAACTCCATTTTGTTTTCTGTATTTTCCATTCGTTAGGTGGATATGCAGCTGGATACTATAGTTACAAGGTATATTTTGTATGGCTTTAATAACGACAGTCATTTCTCATATCTTGAGGGTCTCTTTTGCTAGTGTAGTCTACTTTTTTTTTCCATTTTTACTTCCCCCTTTCCCCGTGGAACTTCTTCTGTCCCTCTAACAAAAGAGAAAAAGGAAGCTATATCTTATGGTGAATTTGTCTGTTATGCAGTGGGCTGAGGTATTGTCTGCAGATGCTTTCTCAGCATTTGAAGATGCTGGATTGGATAACAGCAAGGTATATTTGATTAAACACAAACTGTCAATTTGTTTTATTGTTTGATGGATTCCCCTTTGTCTTTAATCTTCAAAATCCCCTAATATTCATGATTATTTAAAACTGAATAAAAACATGTCTCCATTTGTCACCTATAATTAGTTTTGATTGCTTTATTTAACTAATGGTACACTGTTGTAAAATCTGAAGACTTCTGTCTGCCTGATGTATTGTAAAGCATAATTGATTAATTGTCATCATAATGGACAATCACATTTTAAATAAAGTTGCTACTAGTGAACTTTATGTTTTTCCTTCATAAAAATGCAAGAATTTAACAGTATATGCCCCACATTCTCCTGTAGTATATCCTATCAGAATTTAATGAAATCAGTTCAGTTTTGCTGTCTTGGTTGTATCGTTGACAGTCTTGAAATTTTGGTGCCTTTCTGGCGGTTTGGATTTTCCTATGATATTAAGGAAAAGTGATTATTTTCCGCTTTGAAAAGTGATACTTTCAAGCAAATAGTAACTATGTTCAGCCTGTTGTTTTATTTCTTTTTTATTTTTTCCTCTTTCTCTCCTCACCCTTCCTGTTTTCTCAATTGGTGATGATCATGCAAATTCAGAAACTCTTTCTTGAATGGTTTAGTATTTATTTGGACAAATTACACTAACCTCTCCTAAGATCAATTAATATTACATTTACCCCCTTCTAGATTTTAAAATTACACCCATCACCCTTAAATAAATAATTTTAATATTTGTTAAAATAATTGTTTAAAATGTCCAAATTACAGCCAATAAGTTCATCTCATTCTTCCTCCCTCCTCCACTCGCTCTCCATTGCACCTCAGAGAACTAAACCCCAACCTCTTTTTCATCTTCCCAACACACACATTGCCCATAATTCAAACATCAACTCCTCTCACGCCCTCTTTCAGTTCAGTATAATTACTACTAGACTAAGCATCTGCCAACAACCACAAATCCTCTTGTCCCTGTAAAATACAAGTATTTACAGCTTTAATTTTGAGACAACAAAAGGGGAGGACAATTCCATGACCTCTGGCAAGCTATTAGTACCGAAGCATAGAACATGTATATAGATCCAAGAGAAATCACAATAACCCTCCTCTATAAACTGAACAATTTTTTTTTTTTTTGGACTGCTTTCATGAGCATAATGTACAATAGTAACTGGATAGACCTTGATGTTCTTCACAACCTCGTCACTTGTACCTTCATAGCATCACTCCCCTCATTCAAACACTCACACCCAAACCCAAACCCTCCTCCTTCCCATTCCCGTCTCTCATGGATTTGGGAGATGTCATTGACTGGCAAAACCCACCTTCCCATTCCTCTTCCTCCCAGTCCTCCGACTGGCCCCATCTATTAGGCTTCATCACTGCCAACATTGTGGGCCTCAAGTACTACTCCAACACCCTTAGCAGCCACGAGGACAGTGGTTGAAGTTATGGACCTCTGCCATAGGCATGGGGTTATTCTAGGGATTTGAAGTTGGGGGATTTCTTGTTTGTGAACAAGAATGAGAAGGAGGAGAAGAGTTGGGGAGGCTGGCTGGGATTAGTGGGGGCTGGTGGTGATGTGGTTGGGTTGGGTGGATGCTGATTGCTAATTGTGAGATAGGGAAGCACATAAATGTCATTTCATGTGGATTTTAAATTTTCAAAATTATTTTTTGCAATATTATTAATTATCTATCTTCATAAACAATTTTTAAACAATCAAGGATAGTGGGTGTAATTTTAAAATCTAGAAGGGGGTAAATGTTATATCAACTAATCTCAAGGGAGGTTGCTGTAATTTGCCCTCTTTATTATTAATTAACAAGGTTGGTTGATGTTATCAGTTATTACCTGGATCCTCGTTTGGTTTGGCTGTTTCTCCTTCACACCTTGTTACATGTTTGATTGTGATGATTTATTTGGGTTTACACAGGCTGTTAAAGAAACAGGACATAGGTTCCGCGAGACCGTTCTTGCTCTTGGAGGTGGCAAAGCGCCACTAGAGGTCAGAAAATACATCATCCCAACACCTCTTCATTGCTTGTATCTGTTCTTACGCAGTTTGCTAATAAATAATAATAAAAAAATATATGACAATGGATATGGTTATGTTATGTACCCTCCTTGGAGTAAGCATCTAGACTAGATACGAGTTTCTGATGTCTTGTTATGTTATGATGCTGCAGGTATTTGTGCAATTCCGTGGGCGAGAGCCAACCCCTGATGCTTTGCTTAGGCACAATGGCCTCTTATCAGTTGCAGCCGCTTCAGGATAGAATAGAGTTGCCCTTTATTACATTACATTACATTGCATTCAAATAAGTGGGACTCTTCTTACAGTTGCATTTTAAAATTAATCTTACTTTGCAACATTTACAAAAATTCAAAGGAGAGGGGGGGGGGGGAGTGACGTCTCTTTCCAACAATCTGTTCTTTCTAAAACAATTCTAATTGTGAAAAGTACGTTCGAACAACTTGGATTCCGTGTCTTCACGTCTTGCCGTGTGGTGGTGGATGGGGGGACTAGGTGGGTGGGTGATCTAATTTGAAGAAACCTCTCTATGGGTATGATTGGATTGGCGGAGCTAGTGAAATAAAATGAAATGGAATAGAGCATAATAATTATTTTACTTTATTATTTGGTATTTTTCATTTCATCTCATTCCTTCCAAATTTTGGGGAAGAAAGTTGAAAATAATTGGTGGAATGAAATCTATCTATCTCTATTTTACTTCATTTAAATTACAAATCTAAACTGTAGAACAAGTTTAAATTTTGTTTTGTTTTATCCATTTTCATCAATTTAAATATACTTATGTGACAATTTTTATGTTCAAACAAGTTAAAAGAATTTTGGCTTTTTAATTAGCAGATGAAATGATGAACCCTCACCCTTGATTCAAGAGATCCTCTGGCATTTAAATACAAAGTGTTTCCTGGTGAGATAGGGAGGGAGTGAATTTCAACTCAGATGTGATAAAATTGATTGGTGTTTGGGTGTTTGTGAATTAGATTTAGGGAGAGAAGGAGAAGGTTTATATGCTGTTCCCTTGCCTGCATGTTGTGAAGAGAGATAAGAAAGAAGATATTTTTCATAGATTTTCCAAAAATCCTTGTTTAGTTTATTCGCTGGTCCTTGTTGTAGGAAACTTCACACAATATTTATTTAGTTTTCTTTGTTTATTTTAAACTCCCAAACAAATAAGCTAATAGGATTGATCTAGAGGTGAAGATATAGATAGTATACATGAGATCATATCTTCAAATTTTATTACGGTCAATGTAATTTTAGTATAAAAAAGAATCTCAAAAAAGGGGACGGCTAGATTCTTAGAGTTTGTTTGGTTTCAATTTTTAATTTTCATTTTTAAATTTTCAAGTTTTACAAAATTATTAAAAATTGTGAAGATCATAAAATTTAGTTTTTATTTTTAATTTTAAGTATTTTCTTTGTAAAATTCTGAAAACTTGAAAATTGAAGCCCAACAGGCCTTAAATTTCCCTCTCATTCTTTTTTGATAGCTCTATTTTCTTTTCCTGGTAAGTCTCTAACAAGCCATAATGTAATGTTAGATATCCATTTTACATTTATTTATATTAAAAATGTAAAATACGCTGTAATTATAACTGATTATTAAATAATGTGATGAGCAGATAGTCCTACATTTTGTGTGTTTGAGATGAAAGGTAACGAGGCCCTCCAGATCTTAAAAAAAAAAGAAATAACATCCAATTTCATATTGGAATTCAGTTTTTTTTTTTTTTTTGTGTCTTGCAAACCAAAACGTTTATTTATTTTTATTTGAGAGACAAACTTAGTAGTAGTTGATTTTCTTCATTTATTTACTACTTAAAATTTAGAGTTTCTAGCATCTCCCATCTAAAAATAAATAAGGTAACTTCATGCTGCAACTATGAAGTCAACCCCACATACTCAAATTCTCCATTTTGTAACCTTTTTGGTGGTGGGGTAAGGAAGGTGCCGATCACTTGTCAGTTCAGTAGAACCCATTATTCACTCGCTTTTTAACTTCTGCAACCACAAGGTCCACAACAACAAAATGGAAGAAAAATTTTTACATCCTTTATGTCAAAATTAAAAAAAAAAGTGTTTAATTACAGGCAGTTTAATTTTGACACATGTAAATTTTTTTTACACTACCTTTTAATTAAATAATTATTTTTGCATGACTTTTAAGTAGTAAATATAAGATTTAACTATTTTTATTAATATAAAAAAATATAATTAGATAACAATTTAAAAGAATTTTATACTCAGTACATACAAATTAAATTCTTACAAATATGCATATGTGAAAAGCATCTTAAAAGTAATAGATACAAGTAATTAATCTTTTATAAAGAAAAATAAAATAAATAATGTTTAGTTCAAAATGGATGCATAAAGTGGATCAAAATTCCTGCTCACATAAATCTAATCTAAATAGAGTAAATATTAATTTGGTTCTTATACATGTCTCATTTCAATCTTTAAAATTAAGAAATTTTGTTCTTGAAATTAATTATTGAAATTTGTTATTTGACTGTTTAAATTAGTTTTTTCATCAACATTATTTTTTTGGATTAATTTAAATAATTTTTTATATATTTAGAGACTAAATTAGAAATTTCTTAATTCTAGGAATTAAAATGAAATAAATATACCATTTCAATGACCAAGTATATTGTCATCCTTTACCCAATCTAAATCCGATTGACTAATACACTTGCAATTAAACTTGGTTGAACTTAGAAATTGAGTGTACTCTAGTAGTTACAAATTTTGCTATGAGTATAAGTGATTTATTTGTATGAGCAGTTAGAAGTGTTGGTGTTGGCGGTGGAAGAAGCGTGAACCCTGTCCTTACTCCAAACTTGATAGTGCACTTGCATTTGGATCTGGAATTATCAGCAATTCATAGGTAGAAGAAGAACAAGAAGAGGAAGATTCAGGTGATGGCTCGCGCAGGAGGGATTACGAACGCAGTGAACGTGGGAATAGCGGTGCAAGCTGATTGGGAGAACCGCGAATTCATCTCTCACATTTCCCTCAACGTTCGCCGCCTCTTCGACTTCCTCCTCCAATTCGGTATTATGCTACTCTTCTCTCTCTCTAATTTCAATTCTCTCTCAATTTCTCCATTCAAATTATGCTTTTTCTTCTTCTTCTTCTTCTTCTTTATCTTTCACACACTGCTATCAACTCAACGATCTGCTTCAGTGAGGCAATTTCCCCTTTTTGTCTGGGTATCCTATGATTGTGGGAGCATGCTGAATCACACCAAAAACATCTCAAGTTTGAATTTTTTGGGAACCCCTTTTCTTTTGATTATCTGCTATTATTGAATTTCCTTCTGGGGTCGTTTAAATCGGCTTATAATCAAAAGTCTCCTAAAAAAAGCCTTTTGAAAATAATGCTATTATTTGTTTAAACATGCCTTTGATATGAGTCATGACATACACACCTATTTATTTGTGTTTTGTTTTGTTGTATTCAGAGGCTACAACGAAGAGCAAGTTGGCATCATTGAATGAGAAGCTTGATGTATTGGAGCGTAGGCTGGAACTCCTTGAAGTTCAAGTGGGCAATGCATCAGCTAACCCTGCTCTTTTTGCCACATGATCATGTTTTTTAGTTACAGCGTTTTTCCCTGTAAGCAAGCACCCTCCACCTATAATGTAAAATCTAAACAGGAATATCCTTAATCTTTAAGTCGTTTCCAAAAGTGAAGTATCTTTGTTAGTTTCTTTGCTTTGTTATGTATGTAAATCTTGTTCTTCATTTGCAATTTTGTGTTGTCTGTTATGATATAGCCGCTACAGTGCCTTATTTTGTAACTCTGGACAAACAAAATCCTATGATTCATAAATACAAGCTGCAGCACGTATCATTTTTTTAGCATGTTGGTCTTCTAATATTGCCTTTAACTTGGAACCTTCCAATGTGGATATATGTTTTCATGACACAGGCTTTATGTTGTGGATCTTACAATTGCACTCATATTGTCTGTTCTTTTGCCACCTCCATTTCAGTTGTAACATACTTCCAGGTTGGACTTAAATCACTTGAGGTTGAGGTCCACCAAAATCAGTCATCTTATTTGAAATAGGAAGAATACATCAATTGATTAAGAGCACCTTTGGTGCCTTGCGTTTTGCATGAAAAAGATGCTGCTTTGGCAGAATCTGGATTTCTTCCGCTGATAGAAATGGATGGTAATTGATAACATTACTAATTGGATGATATGTGACACACGTCTTACTTAAATCAAGGTGAAATTGACGGTTTGATACTCGACTCCAAGATTTTAATCTGCATGCAGTACACCATCTCTTTGTTCACACCAGTCTCAGTCTTGAGCTTGACTTGTGTCATAGACACAGCAAGTACCCCATCAGATTTTTTGCATATTTATACCAGCCACTTTTTTGAGCCACTGGATTGCAGGTAGACCTCACTTAACTTCCCTCTGAATGGCTCAGATTCTGCAGTGTCATTCTCTTACATAAACTCTGATGAGCTTGGAGAATATGCATGTTTAGGTTCTATCTCTGCCCTTTCTTTTCTTTTGCTTGTTCTCTCTTTTTCCTCCTAATGGGGAGTCTTCTCAAGGAGACATAATTTAACATGGGAGAAACAGTGTAGAGCATAGAGTAGAGTAACATTAGCATAAATAATCAAATATTGACTGCAAACCACCAAACAATGAGTTAATCAAGAACCTAAGATTGTTAAAAACTGCAATAATCAGCCGTTCAATATGATTGTGTTGGTAAAATTTTCCTTGAACGGGAAGAATCATGCTACCACTTTACTGGACCTGCAAAACTCAAGCTTGCCTTCTTGTAAGATATCACTTCTTAACCGAACTTGTAGTCTTTCTACTGCATAAAATGGCAGATATGTTGTCCCTACAGTTTCAGAACTTTTCTTCGGCGTCTTGAGCTCATTATTATTTCTGATGAAGCGGCATGTTAAGGGGGAAAGGGTTGAAAAGCAAGAATGGTGTGTACAGCTAACTTCCAATAGCATTGCAGAAATGGGTTGTTTTGAGTTTGACGACCCGTTCGAAGAAAAGATGATGATAGGTTACCCGTGAATTGTTTCTCAAAGTATTTCTTTGATAAAATTGTTTTAAAAAAATATTGATTTTTTTCCAGCACCTTTCTGCTCAACATATTAATCCTAGTCAAGTAATCACAAATCTTGGAAGATAACAACACAGTTATTGAAACTTGAATTCCGGTGTTTAAATCTTGATTAAAATAAAATAATATACAAATTAAAGAACCTGAGAGCCATCATCATTTTTCTTTTCATCTCTTCCGCCTTAGAGAAATTCTTATCTTGAACTTTGAGATTTTCCGACAAGTTTCTATGGCTTTATTGAATGCATTGTTGAACTATCTTTGAACAAATCACAATCAAATTAGTTTATGCAGTCTTTACTAGTCAAATTTGTACTTTCAATTGCATTTTACCCAGATTATTTTTCACTTAAATTGTTGTCTTCACCCGTAAGAAGTGGGGTTGGGCACGAGAGATGCAGTTTCAAGATGCATAGAGTGGATAAAAGTACACTCAAGTAGTATTTTCTGGTTTGCCATTTAGAATGTGATATAACTACAGCAATTATCAAAAGTCAAAACGAATCAAAAATTTTATTAACCCATTAACTATCTTGGTTGTGGGAGGGACAAGGTTTGGGTTGTGATGGTAGATTCTGCAGTAGATGAAGTTGAGGGCAGAACCCTTTTATCTATGACAAAAGAGTAGCGGTTGGATCCTCCAAGGCTGTCTATGGACTTCATGTATTCGGATGCATTGTTTTCTATAATGAGAGCATCCTCCAACTCACGCACAATGTCAACCATGCCAGGCCTATATGCTGAGAAGGGTTCAACACATTGCAGTGACACTTCCACCACTCTCCACATTGCCTCTGCATGGTATCCTCCCTTGATGCCAGGATCCACAATTTCATCCATCTTTGATGCTCTTATATATGGTTTAGCCTGCATGCATAGTTACTTCTCAGTGCCTACTAGATATATAGGAACATATAGGATTGAACATGGTTGAGCAAAAATGTGATATGGTTATTGGTGCAATCGAGTGTGTGAGTAAAAGGTTTTCGAAATGGACCATACCCATTCAACCAAGCTCCACTCATTCCGTGGCCTCTTTATGTTGAGAGGTTCGCGACCACTCACTATTTCAAGTAGAACCACGCCAAAACTGAAGACATCACTCTTTTCAGATAGCTGCTGGGTTGTATAGTACCTGCATAGAGGTAATTGTCAGCCTCAGTGCTGCATTCTGTAACACATGAAACATATAGGACCAAGAGTATCAGATTCTTCATCAACTCATTTGAAGTCAAACAGATAATTGTCCCTTATAATCTGTAGTTACTTATATGTAATGGTCTAAGTTCTGTATGTTTATAAATAAAAGTACACTGCACCTAGGAAACATAATTAGAAACATTTCTTCAATCTCTCTCTGAATAACCCAGTCTCAGTGAAACATTTGCACAAGATTTTTTCTTTTTGGACCATTTTTTTCGGATGATTCCAAGACACCTTTATGTAGGAGATTTAATAAATCTTTTGTCCAAAGTGATAGAGGAGACTAGAATGAGAAGTTAATGTTACGACATAACCCTTGAAGTTCACTTACTCGGGATCCAAATATCCTGCAGTTCCTCTTACTTCAAGGGAAACATTACTATCTCCTTCCTGAGGAGCATATTTTGAGAAACCAAAATCTGCAACCTTTGCACACATGCTATGATCCAGAAGTATATTGCTTGATTTTACGTCCCTGTGTATTACAGAACATCCCGGAAATGTGTGAAGGTATGCCAAACCTGCTCAATTAGAAAGCATGTAAACATTCTAATGTCCCAAAAATGTTATAGATGAAAATTGTAGTGTAGTTAGATCAGCAACTGAGTTGATCTTGAGAAGAAATTGAAGAATGTTTATCCCAAGATTTTTTTTAATCTCAAACTAGATCCTTAATGGCCCAAATACAAGCAAATTATCATATTTTACCAAACTTATATTTTCCTTCTTTCTTCTTGAGTATTGCAACTATGCAGAAAAGGAACTAATGATCTTATTCCTGTCCCTTCCACTTAATTTTCCGTAATCTCTCCATAGTAATATCCATTAATAGCTCTGAACTATCACTGGCTCTTCTTTTTTATACTTCTCTCTCATTTATGAATTTGAGTATTCTTCTTTTCAAAGTATATTCTGAATTTCTAATATTGCAAAGAAGAAATCAATATGGCTCTTATCTCCTTATTCCGGTTTCAGTGCCTATGGTCACACCTACCTTATTTTATAGGCTTCATCTGGGTCAATATTTATTCATCTTGGTAATATTTTTTTTCCTCCTACCTGATAAGATGCAAGCTTTTGTCTGGATTAGGTATATTTGGCAGAACTTAGTGATAAATAAAACATCATATTACTTGCCTCGAGCTGCACCAAGAGCAATCGAGAGTCTTGTTGGCCAGTCTAATACTTTTCTCTTTGCTGGTTCCCCTGTTGTCAAGTTGAACTTTAGAATTACTGGGTATCATTCAAAACATATCTGCTGAAAGAATTGTGGGATATTTACCATACAGTCTATCTTGCAAAGAACCATTGGACATAAAAGGATACACGAGAATCTGTTGATCATTTTCATTGCAGTAGCCAAGAAGAGGAACCAGGTTCTCATGCTGTATTGCAGAAAGTAGGTTTAGCTGCAAGATGCATCATAGGCTCGTCAGATGACAACAATGCAGAAAGTAGACCAAGGAAACAAATAGGGATACTGCTGAATTATTCAAGTTTCAATGAAGAGGGGATGAGAAGGTAAAAGCTGGGGAATAACTATTGACAAAGAGAAGATTTTACACTCTTCATTTGCATTTACATCAGCTTTTGCATTTCTATATAGCATCAAAATTTGTAATCAGGGAAATTTCACGAAATTTAGAACACCTGAAAAATTAAAAGCACCTATTCTACCTCATTATCGAATTCTCGAGTTCCTGAGTTGACGTGGCTGACCGGACTTTCACTGCCACTTCTTGACCATCATAGAGAGTGCCCCGGTAAACAGGGCCAAACCCTCCTTCACCTATCAAAGTTTTGTGCTTCTGTGTGACCTCCTCTATATATTCCAAAGTGAACACTTGAATTGACACGGACTTTATGAAGAAATCATCTTTGCTTGGCAAAGAGAAAATCAAATCTGCATGTTTTTTGTAGATAGGATATGTCATATATATGCAGTGTATATCGGACCAAACCTGACATACTAAATCAGCATTTCCCTTGTACAGAATGAAATAAATGGTGATAGCTACGGTCTTCTACACAACCTAATATCATGTATCATTATCAGAGTTATTGTTGTCCTTGTAATTATTTTTACAAGGTGTGCAAAGTGTACAGCGAAGGAATGCAAAATTGTTTGCAATCATCCATGCAGAAATTTGCACAGGAGATGTCAATTTTATGATTTATCTTTCCTTTCATTACTTTTATTGTTGTATACAACATTGTATGCGAGATAGTCACTGAAATGCTAGTTTCACCCTGTATTTGCTTTACTTTTATGAATACAAGCAAATTTATAGAAGAAAAGTGGATTTAATCATGGGGAAAAGATGCTACGGTGATCTGGAAAACAAACGCAGCAAAGGAGAATGCAATGGAAACATGTGAGGCCCCTTAAACCTTTGTGCAGAACATCAGATAATTAATATTTATCTTGAATATTTGTAGAAGCAGCAAATCAATTTTTACGATTAGGATCCTCTAAAGTGAGAATCCTTGTAAAACGAGATCGTGATGCGATATTGTCCTTAAAGAATAGTGTCATATGACTATACTTTTTGCTAGTCTAAAAGGCAAATATGTTGTTTCAGAATTTAGGGAGATATAGGACTCCAAGGATTAGAGAAAAAAAAATGCCTACTTGTTGCCATTGGGTAGCTCTTTCCAACAGATCCTTCCCATGGAATTAATCTTTGTCTATAACGGCAAACAAAAAGGATTCCAACAGCCAAAGTAATCAAGAGGGATCCACATGTAACAGCACCAATAACCACTACTGATCCAAATCTGGACTCTTTTCCCTTGCATCTTCCGCTACTGAAATGCTTATATGAAAATGGTCAAACTTACTTTCTTTTATTTTAAAACTTCTGTTTCATATCATAGGATACTTCTTACTCTGTATGGAGTAGTGAACTGTTAAAATTTGGTGGAACTTCTCCGTTCAATTGTTGATTGCAGCCAAAATATCTGGAAGTAATAAATAACATACAAAGCAACATTATGGAAGATGCACTAAAAAAAACGTGACAATGACTGAAAGTAGGTGTCTAGCATAGAGGAAGCAAAATGTGAACATATATAACTTACAGTGATTTTAAATGTGGCAGTGAGGCAATGGATTCTGGAAGGGATCCCATTAGATCGTTGTAGCTCAGATCTCTGGTCCATAAATTTGAATCAATCAACATTTGAAAAAATCAGTGGTAATTTTCATGATGACACTAGTAACAGAAGGAAATTGCTTATGAGGGACACCTAGGTAAAGGAATAAAGAAAATCAGTACTATATGTAACATGGTTTCTGGCTTTCTCAAACTACGTAAGTTTCAAAGAGAAAAGCCTTAATCATAAAACATATTTGTAAGGGTTAGACCACATCAAACATGCCTTAGTTCACCTTTACAGGATTATACACTGCGCATAGAATTATATGAACTTTATGTTGTGATTATTACTTAGATGTTAATTATAACATTGACATGGATAATATAAGTGTTATAGCTCATACAATATCACCCTAGGTCATAGTTGAACATGATAAGGGATAATTACATTGATGTCAACAAGGAAGAAGGCAGAAACGTGGAGGGAATATAACCAGTGAAGCTGTTGTGGCTCAGGTTCCTGCACACAGCAAAATAATTACAGCAATGCATAGAAAGCAGTACCCTATTATGCACCAAAATTAAATACAGAATCAATTGAACAGGAGTTTTGGAAGCAATACAGTATTTGTAAGTTGGTCATCTCAGTGACACTGGAAGGAATTGGTCCTTTGAGATCACTCAAGGAAAGATCCCTGGATAAAAAAACATTGCACATAATAAAAAAAACCTTTTGGAATTGAAAAGGGGAAAATAGATCAATAAGCACATAAAAAAATATGACTTGATTTAACCAAAAAAGGAAACTGCTTAGCTTGAGAGATATTGATTGGTCGATAAAAAGCACATACGGATGAATTAAAGCCATAATCTCAGTTTGATACACTTTGTGACAGTATTTTCAAAAGGATGGAAGGTCTTACAGCTCAGTGATAATAGAAGCACCATTTGAACGATCACATTTTATTCCTTGCCATGGGAAAAGAATACAAGGGTCTCCAGTCCAACTTTCCAGCACTTTATTGTCTTGGTTTTGCAACAACAACTCTCCTCTTACCTTCTTTATCACTTCCACTGAAGAAACAAGATTTGCTTGTGTAAGAATTGGTGCAGTACTAAATATGAAAATGGAATGCAAAACAGATAACTGTGGCAACCTCAACCAGAAGGAGAGGGAGAAGAAACAATAACAACTTCACATAGCATTGGACTATCAACTGCACTTACAATCTGTTTGGTTGGTCTCTTCAGCCCATGGTCGCACCTGCAAAATCTCGTAAGCATTCAAAAGGGGTCCATACTCAGACCCAGCTGCCTTGGCCAAGGTTAGATTAATGGATCCATTTGCTGAAACATTCAAGACAGTGTATCTGTAGTTTGACCCTCCACCCAATATATCAAATCTCCCTCTTTAATCTCACTGTTAACAGAGATGTCAAACACCCTTTGGCCTGCTTTGAGATTGCTATTTGGTTCAAGGAAGTAGAGAAACACATGGTATTCATAGTCCTTGGTCTCAAGGCCATTGTGGATGAATTCCAATCGATCAGGGTGGGTAAGAGCAGTTTGTAGGACTTGTAGGGGAGGTGTGATGTTAGCTTTGGGCTCAAAATTGCTGACATTGAAAGATAATGGAAGAGCAGATGGTGGACTTAAAGTTTCTTTCCAGATTCTATCACTTTTGTCAACAGGGTACCTGAAACTGGTAATTAGTAAATAGTAAATATCCTTATTATAAGGCCTTATTGTCCATGAACACGTATACATAGTCCATACTCTATAGCACCAGAGCAACACAATAAACTGTCACAGACTAAACACTAAGCACAAATCACTTCAATAGTAAACTTAAGGCACACCAAACTAACATCCCTCTCTCTTTGCATCACCTGACATCCTTCAATAGTAATTTGAGTTGAAGATTATGATGGATAGAGTGATAAATTCCTGAATTATTGTTTCTCTATTTCTTTTTTATTTTTCATTCAGCAAAATCTCTTGCATTATAACGAAAGAGTTAATATAAAGGTGTATGACAGTATGAGGATCTTATTCATAAAGTGAAGCATAAGTTCTCGAGCATTTGTAACTTGTAAGGTTCATGCATCATCCTGCTCAATTTCAGTTGGTCTTAAACATGTTATGCTTAACACACTGTGATTATGTATATCCCCTACAGGGTAAAGATTTCGATTTTATATTTATCCTCTACTCTCTGTATGAGTATGCTGCTTCCAAACACCAAATAGTGATAACCCCTAAGCTTATAGCATTTCTAGGAGAGACAATTTGTTTGTCAAATGGAGGTGGAATATACCACAAAATAAATTAGATCACATACCTGATATCATCTTTGGTGCTCCTGAGATTATTTCTGGTTATAAGTTTTAAAACACTAGCAGGCAAGCCATGCAGGTACTCTTCAGGCAGTGGCCTTAATTCAATCTTCGAAATATAGGGATTAGCCTCCCCTCCCCCTTCAATAAGCAGAAGTCTATGTAGTTTTGTGTGGCTCTGAAAACTCCCTCAACTTCTAAGTCCTGAAGCCCGGATGATCTCACTACACCAAATTGTGTTACCCCTAGTGAAACATCAAAGGAAGAATTTAATGAACTGTCCAAGGGAAATGTGCCCCTTATCAGGTACACCTGGTTCTGAATTGTTGGTAAATTGTAACATCTCTTCCCCTCATTTATATCAAACACTCGAGCATTTTCATTGCTACTATGGTTTGACACAATTTCTGATATATGTTTGCAACTTGTTTTATCAGAGAACCAAGTGTAATCTGTTGTGTAATTTAAGGTGGTCACCAGATCCGTGTAATTTGAGTCAGCACAGCATGCTATGCTCTCAAACCCTGCATAGAAAAATGTCACATGTTATAAACATTTTGTACGACAAACTAGATCTCCCCATAAAAAATATGATCAACATCAGATAAAGAAGTGTGAAGTATGAAGCTACTTGCTCTATTTTTGCAAGTGCAAGAAAGTTTTCTTTTTTTTTTCTCTCTCTTGTTAACTATGATCATTTGTAGACCTTCTGTTCATGTTAAAATAAGTTGCTCTCTATAATCAAATGAAAAGTAATCAAGTAAAATATATAATGATCTAATAATTACAGTATTAAGTTGCTAACCTTCAGTTGCAGAAGCTGATCTGATAAATATATACAAACAAATAGTATATGCCACAACCAGTCTCAATATCCAATTATCCTGCAACTCCATCATTTATCTGAAAAAGAGGTTACCCCATGGTGTTGTCAAACTTGAATCCATGCCTTCATCTTCGACGACCAAGTATCATAAAATTTCTTTTGAATTCCATTTCTTTCTGTGCCTTGACAACCAACACTCTATAGAGTCCTTATATGTTCAGATGAAAAAGAACAATGAACCTTTCTTAGTCCTATACTTTGGTCAACCTGTGTAAAAATTTCAACACTGTTTCCTCATGAAGAATTAGTAGCCACTTTGTAAAAGTGTTCAATTGGATTGAGGGTTAGAAGAAAGATTCTCAAATATCGGTTTGACTTCAAGCCTGGAAACTGCAGGAGGTTGCTAGGAAAGAGATGGAAGATAGATGTGTTAGAGATTGAATTAGTATACATCCATAGTTAATTATGTTTTTCTATATTTTATTATTGATGTTAAACATTGTTCTTCTTGTTGTTTTGGTGGTGGTTGCTCTTGATTATGTTTATTTTAATACTAGTGTGGCCTAAAATAATTGGACAGACCAATCCTTCGTCTTCTTCCACCTTCTTCCCTCTCATCTATGACCATGGATGCAACATCATCATGAAAATAGGGAGTGGTATCTTGTAACAAATTTGAACTTTTATGGTATACGTATACATGCAAATTGTGACTGACGTATTCTGTAGGTTTCACTTAAAATAATGACCAATGTTTCTTTCTTTTGGTACAAATATTGACCAATGTTTTAAACTAACGGTTATGATCACTATTGTGAAACGTCTTTGATATGACATCCAATAGCAAATGAAATCTTAGACAGTACGGAACAAAACAAAACTAAAAAGAAAGCAATTGTGAAGAGCTTCAAAGCTGAGACTCCGTTTTATGATTTATCTTATGCCTTTTTTTTTCTGTTAACATGATTTATCTTATGCTTTTTTTTCCTATTAACGTGATTTATCTTATGCTTATACACAATAAATTGAACAACAGTTGCTTTTTCATATTTTCTGTGATATTTTTATTCCATAAAGGCTTAAAATTTGAAACCGGGCAATTTAGAAACTGGGAAGTGGCTCTAGAAAACACCAAAAGGGCAGGTAAACCCTTGACACCCGTGGAGTACCAGTACTAGCCTGACTGTTCATCATGAACAGATTGAAAATTACATTTGAAATTAAATTAGCATTCATTTACAAATATTTGGCAGAACTTGTGGCCCATATAATTGTTCACGTCAATATTGTAGATTTATTATTGCCATATATGGCTTGGACCATAATAACTAAATAAAAATGACGTACACTATAGACGGAAAAGGAAAGCAAGCACCCCATAGTTCAGCCTCATCAATAATTATCAATAATTGATGGATAGATGAAATAAAGTGTGATTAGAATCCATTCCCATTAGTGCTTGAGGTTGTCGGACATACTGATTGCTAATATCCCTACTGCATGCGCCAAATGAGACGCCACTCTGCATCTGGATATATATCAATATTAATATAGTTTAATTATATCGCAAGCGATATAGTTTACTCAATTTTTTAGGTCTCTATAATTTAAAAGTTTTTAAATAGGTCCATATAGTGTATAATATTTTTCAATCAAGTCCCTACTGTTATAAAAAAAAGAATATTCTATAAAATATGGAATATTTCATTTTCATCTCTCTTCACATAACGACAAGAACTTGATTGAAAATTGTCATACATTATAGGGACTTAATTAAAAATTGAGTGAAACTATAGGACCTGAAGAATAATTAAACTTTCAAAATATGCATTTGTCTTTCAACTTATGCCTCCGTTTTAAGAAAGTTGCAATTTTAATTTCTCGGTAGAGTACACATTTTTTATTATATATTACTTTTGGTATTGGATTTGTTTGTCCCTTTAGAATTATGTTTTTTGGTTTATTATATTTGTTTAATTTTATTAAATATCTGATCTCATTCTAATTATTATTTTTGCAATTTTGAGGTTACATTATGCTAGTTTTCTGCCATATCATTTAATCTTTTCTTTGTGTGTCTATTGTCTTCCCTTACTATTAAATTAAAATTAGTTAAGGCTTATATTATTAAATTTCAGTCATCTTCATGACTTCCTTACAACCTAGTCCTTCTTTACAGTGATAAGTTGTGTCATTTATTTATTGTATACATTGTGTAGGATTTCCTCAAGAACTTGATGCATGATAAAGACATCTCTCTTGAAACTGAGGCATAAGTTGAAAGATAAATGCATATTTGAAGGTTTAATTATTCTTTAGGTTCCTATAGTTTCTATAAAATATGGAGAGATGGAAATAATATTATGTTTTTTTATAATGGCAAGGACCTTATTGAAAAATCTCATACACTATAGGAACCTACTTAGAAATTTTCAAATTATAGAGACCTAATTAAAAATTGAGTAAAATTATAAGAAATTGTGGTATAATTAAACCTATTAATATTAATATTAGAGCATGGATATCAATATCATGATTCACAATCAAATGTGTTTTACCATGGAGTAATCCTAGACAAAACGCAGATGATTATATGGTAGGATACCTTAAGGCATATTAGAGTATTGTAACTTAATACTGTTACGTGTACTATTCATCATTCTTCGAGGCTAAAGTTGTTCTTCCTCTTCTCTCTTTCCCTAATGTTTGTTTGAGTTTTATAGTTCGTACATGCAGATAGGGAAACATCTACCGTTTTTGTAAAATTCTGCAAAAGTTGGAAATTTGGAATGATTGTCACGTTGAGGAAATCCCAAGTGCCATGTTTAAATAGAAATGACAATATAAATATTAATAAATCGTAGCTATTAATTATCTAGTATGTAGTAACTAATCTCCTTTTCTTTTTACTTCAAAAAACCATTGGCACAGTAAAATTCATAATAAAGTTTCAATTTAGTAACTGCAATTTTTTTTTCCATAATTCTAATTTAATCTACTCACAGGGATCTATAATAATACAACTTCCAAAATTATGAGACCAGTGGGCACATCTTAACAGACAGTTGCGAAAAAGATTAGGATGAGTTGTTTCGGAGTAAATTTATTGGAAGGCATTGTAAACACAGAAAGGATAGATGTTGATATCCAAATTTTAGCATACTTCATAGAATCCTCCTACGTTAAGTAGCTGAGTATACAAGTAAAATTTGATTTATATCTTATAGTATATTAGTCACGTTAACAAAAGCTGCACAGAAAATTATGCCGGTAATTTCAAAGTTGAGTGTTAAGAGGATTAAACAAATTATGAAAAGGTTAATGTCTAAGTTTGAAAAATTTGGTCCAAGCATCATTCATGCGTACACTGGGCTGGCCGTGTTCCAATTATCCTGTTTTTTTTAGTTATATATAACCAAAAGACTTTGCTCTTTTCTTCGTAAATTACCAGCAATATATTCTAATTGTTTGTTACTTTTGAAAGGTACAAATTTAAGTAGGAGTTTAATTTTTATGCACTGATTGTCATACAATTATATATTATCACATTAGTTAACTTTCACACTCATTGCTTGAATAGTCATGCAAATTGAATAATTTTATTGAATCATAATGTAAATTTTTTTTACACTGCCAATATATAAAAATTAAACTCTTTAAATAAATTCATATAATTTAAAAATACTTGAAATCATCATGTCTCTGGGATTTTTAATAATATATGTGTGATGTATATATTATAAGTATTTTTTGTGTGCCAATGAGAAATAAATGTTACATGAAAATGTTGGAATGTACTTCTATTAATCGTACAATGTGCATGTGAAACAAAATTTTCATGGAAATTATAGAGTAACTTGTTTCTCAACATTATATTTTATATATATGTGTGTGTATGTGATTATTTTTATCAAATTTAAGATCAGTCAATTCAAATTAATTTAAAACCATCTGTAGATTTAGGGCCAGTTTGAGATCTTTTAGAAAAATATATTATTTTAATTATTTTTTAAAAATTAGATTTTTTAAAAAAATTAAAAGTTGTTTAATGTTGGGCATAACATTGATTTATATTTGAATGTCATCTTAAAAGATTTTTATTTATTATTAAAAATATTTTTTCATGCCATAAAAAAAATCTTTTTAAAAAAATAGAAATTCTAGCTTCTGGAAAAAAGATCTTTTTGTACTTTTCTAGTAATTTTGTTTTTACTAAAAAATTGTACACAAACATATAAAAACAATTAAAAACAATGGAACACAAACTAGCAATTAAACTCACTGAACTTGAATTGAGAATTTATCGATTTTATTATAATTTACTTAAACTCTTACACACTATTCATTTTTCCATATAGTTAGACTCATAATCCTCTCTTTCCAACTTTCGAAGGGTTAATACTCACACACACACACGTATATATTAGAATGAACATTTCAATATGTGGTTAACACTTGACATTCTCTGGATGTTGTATAATTTTGTAGAAATAAATCTTTAAACTCAAATTGTTGGGAGACCAAGTTATGGGCTCCACCACACCTCCGATTGCTTCCGATAAAGGTCTAGAAGCTAAATTTCACGTAGAAAACAGTCAACTTCTTCGAAAGTCCAATCCGAATTCTTCACCAAGAAAGGAACCACTTTTCATGAGAATCATCTCACTGACATGGGATCTTGAACTAGCTGTTCTTGATGTGGAAGATAGTGAGATCCATGACTTGATGTTGTTGACATGGATAACAACGAGATACATGACACTCTTTGTATAAATACAAAGTATTTACACTTCATTTACTCAATTTCTCTCTTCTTAACAAGTATGTAATGGATTTAGTTCTTGAATATGACATTTGATGTTTAAATTACATTCATCATAAAGATATCAATAGGGAGAAGAACATTTTTTTGGACAGCTAACGTTTCTTTCAACTTCTTCATTTATTATTATTATTAGGTTTTAATTTTGCTTTGGTGTCCACCAACAAATAGAAGTACCAGTACCCTATGCATGTGTCAACCAATGATTGATTCTTTTATATTGAAATTTTAATATAAACTACCATAATAACTGGTAACCGGCTAAACCAGTAAACTTCATTATTTTGTTAAAATTGTGTTATTATTCCCTTGCTTGACTTTTCAATTTTGAAAAAGGATTTGTTTTTATTTCTTAGCTGTAACCTGATCTACAAAGCGTCTTGTCCTTCCTCATAATATGATTTTTCCTCTTGACAAACAATGATCTCCGACTTTCTTGGCGTGCTCAAATATATTAATATTCCTCCTCAAAAACCATAACTTTTCATACGATCTTCTACACACCATTTATTCCTTTTTCACTGATCAAGTTACTGGGCATCGCTACCTACCTCCACTTCTTTTTTTTCTTCTTCTCTTTTATTTTCCGACAAGAAATTGTTGATCTGAAAGAGAAATAATAGGAAGAAAAAAAGAGGAATACGTCGGAGGAATTCTCGATGGCGCTTTGAATTGGGGACCTCAACAATTTCATAGCGCCTTTCCATGCATGCATAATCTCCCTCAAGGTATTGAAAGCCAACGCTAGCAAACCCGACAACAACTCCAAGGTACACCAGCCTTAACTTGATAGCATTACAATGTGAAGATGACTGAGGGAGATCAAAACAGTTATTGGGGCTTTGATAGAATTTTAAAACAAGTAAATAACATGTAACCGGTAAAGCCTTCAGCCCATTAGTAGGGAAATTAATTGAAGAGTAAGGGTACCGCTACCCCAAAAAAATATAAGGTATGGAGAAATGTCTTATCATTATTATTATTATTATTTACTATTTACTTACCTTACGGATCCTTCCTCTCATCTCATCACATCCGCCTGCATATTTAACCATTCGTCTTCGAGTTGTTCTTTTATCTGATCCATGGCAGATTCTGGATGAGATCGTTTTCCATCTTTTGTTACTTTAGAGTAGTGCATGCAACATTGTAATGTATCTTGGACCTCAAGAGTCTTGTTTCTAAATATTGCTTAGATTATATCTGGAAATTCACCCCGTATGGGCTGAACTACCATTCACATTGTGTTATTGATTCAGGAAATTCGTTCTCTTAAAAGTAAGGTGAACATACTTTAAAATCCTCTTGTGCAAATATGATAAACGCACAGAGGGAGTTGAGCTAAGAAGACAATTGTTCACACTATTCTTGCTATGGTGTTGCATCTAATTGTCATTTATACCAACAACATTGTGTTGTGGTAGGAATTAAGGGCTGTTAGGAATGTATTTTTAAGGGCCTGTTTGGAATGTATTTTTTAAAATAGTTTTTGATTTTTAAAAACAAAAATCTCAAAGAAGTGGCTTACTAACTTGTTTTTTTTATATTAGTTTTAAAAATAAAAAAATAAAAAACACATTTTGAGTTTTAAAAACAGAAAACTGAAAACAACTTTAAGTTGTTTTACAAAACAAAAAACAAGCTCATCACCTCCTCACTGCGACCAAACCCTCGGGGACAATGGCCAATGGCCATTAAGAGGCTACAGCGATGGAAGCAGCAGGGAGTAGCGGGAGCTCGCAACAGTGCAAGGCAGAGGGGGCAGTGGCACTTCGCAATGGTGACCTGGTACGGTGGGTCTCGCAGCGGCTGCTGCTTCACAGAGGCGGGGAGGAGAAGCGCATCTGGGTGGTGTCGCGCAGGGATTATGTTCGCGATGATTCACTTGCTGCAGTTATGAGACCAATGGCGCGGCACCTACAGAGAGATGACAGTGGCGGCATCGACAGCACTTGATCTTTGCGATTGGACTAGGCGGCGTCAACCGCACACAGAGGTCGCTATGCCTTCCACTAGGCCTCGCACGTGCTATCTGGGTTGCGCAGTGTTTGTGCGCGATGGCAGTGGTTTCAGGAGGAGCTGCGAGGTGATGGTTGAGGTGGTTCTGGGTGGTGTTGCTCCTGGCTTGTATCCTTCCCTTCTATTTTTCTATGGCTTTATGATGATGGTGGTAATAGGTAGCTGTGATGTTGGGTTGTTGTATCTATTTATCCAAACAGATTGTCAAATTTGATTTTTAAAAACTGTTTTTAAACTTTGATTTTTAAAACAATTTTAAAAAACAATAACACAAAAATTGTTCCAAGCAGGTCCTAAGTTTCACACTAATGTTACGAAACAATTTTAAATCTATTATATTGAGTCAAAATATGAACACATGAGAGAGAAAGTTTTTCTTTTCATAAAGAAGTATATATGACATTCATTCCTGCAGCCATTGTCAGATTAATCCTCAAAATATTTCTTTTTTTGTTTGAAACTATATTATCAACTATATAGAAAATAAAGGTATTTGGTTATAACTACAAACCTATCTACTAATGAAATACACAGTCTATACTATTAACGATTTATGTATGATTCGATAAAGTCTATAATTTTTTTGTGATGGCATTTCTTAATACAGTCATTTTCATGTAAAACTAAATAAATAATCTATAATAGTAGACATCTGTGTGAATGTAATTAAGTTTTCCTTATATCAGCAATCGAAATAATTGATTTTTATTTATGACAAGTTCATGACATCAATGCTCTTAGGATAATTATATAAGAAAGAATTAATTATTTTTTACCCATTTCACTATGATACTTATGATGACTGAAGAATGAGCGAACATGAATATGATTATTTAATTGAGAGATAATTTATAATGAATAATAAATGATATTTTCATCTTTTACTTTTATTTTTTAAAAAAGATCAATTAGATCCAATTATTATCTTAATTTTCATGCATAGCTTTTAAAAACTTATATTATGCATCTGAGAGATTATAATATTTCCCTTTGTAAAATATAATGCTCATAGCTTGACGTCTTAGGGGACCTTCAAGCCTTTTGTTCCAATTTTGCTTGGAACAACTTCTAGTTAATTAAGGTCCGTGAATACCAAGACAGATCCAGCTTGGTAGAAATCAGACAAGCTTAAGTCGTGACACTAATAAAAAGGATAAACAGAAAACTCTATGGGTAGTCTCACATTGTTTTAACTCAGGAGTGGTAAAATGGGTTGAGTCTATTGAGTTGGCCCACCAACCCGTCACTTTTTGATGGGTGAGTTAGATTTTTTAACCTATTAAACTTTTTCAACTTACCTCGCCCTATTTTATAATCAACCGTGTGGTTGAAGCAGATTAGCAAAATAACTAAAAACTAGCCAAAATCATGTTGGTCCACTAAATTGCCTGCCAACCCGTAATTTTTAACGGGTTAGGTTGATACTTTCAATCCAAATAATTAAAATCTGGATTCACTCTTTTCCTTTTATAGCCAATCCACGACAATCGAGGTGAATTGACTGCCTTGTTTGTCACCCCTACTTCAACTTTCCTGAAAGTGATCTTTTGGTGATTAAACTTTGATGGTTTAATTCCATTGAACTTTAGCCAAGTAAAGGAAGTTAAATCATAAATTATTGACTCGTCATCTTCTTCAACAAAAGGAAGAAAAACATCAAATCAATAGCAAGTATAATACCTCGAATCTAAGCACAAAATGGTGACATATAATAATAACTTAATGTTGGAATCTCTTGTGAAATTAGCCTTTTAGGCATAACTAAGGTTTTCCTCATTGTGTATTATTATCTTTAGGCCAAAGTTTTTAATAGTTATTATTTCATTATCATAAACTTGTGGTTAAGTTGGCTAGCTGGCCTATACCCGACAAAGCGAATTTGATGCTTCCAATGGATTTATTGGCATATTTCACCATTAATCCAGCTGATAATACATATGACCAAAACCTCTGTAATATGGCCAAATTTGACGTCTACATTACATATTTTCTTTCTTATATAACCCAAAAAAAATTATCCAACTGGCACTTGGCGTGATAACTAATTAACTAGCAGAAGACTTTTGGACAGAAGCCATATCATCGATAAGTCATTTTTTCCTTAATTTTCTGTATATAACAAATCATTAAACTTATGATTTTGTCACAAAGCTTGCGCTAGGCATCACTTTTATTTGATAGCTTTGTTGTGAAAGGTACATTTAATGTCCAAACAGTGTTATATAAATAATTGCAAATTGCAAACACAATACAATGAAGCAACACATATCCACCTTGTTCCACCATGTTTCAGTGCTAAACAAAAAATTAAAGGGTTACATTCTGTCACACACACTCTTCCTTAGACATATATAGCTTCCTACGATCTCTGGTTTTTTGATCCAAAACGAAGGATCAAGTAAAACAAAATCCTATATAGCACAGCCCAACCTAACATTATACCAACATTAATCCACTTCTCACGTTCTCTAACCCCAATGTGAAGACTATTCAAGATATTCAAACCAGTGACAGGTAAGCCATTGTTGAACCCAAATGTATCATTGGTCTGGTACTGGTTCATCAAGAGGCCCTCATAAGGGTATGTCATGGTTGAAATCTTGTTCATCCAACGCCAATATTTGGGGATGTCTTGGCTGCTCAAGAAGTATCCACAGAACAAGAAGAACAAGGCAGTGAAGGCTATAACAGCAGCATAGCCCAAGATGTAGTTTGGGACCACTGAGCTCACAAACACAACAAATGAATTTGTTGAAAGAAGGGAAACAAAGAGAACAAGCAAGAAGTAGAGGAAAGGGCCTCTAAGCTTTAGAGCAAACCAAACAATGCCAGCATATGCTGAAGCTTGGAGAAGAAGAAACGGCATGTGGGTGATTAGGCCTGCAATTGTGTATGAGGAAGCTCTGTAGGCATTGTGTGAAGTCTCTCTTATGAAGATGAACCTCTCTTGGATGAAGGCCGGTACGGCGTCATTGGAAGAGAAGAAGAAGATGCAAACCGTGAAGATGAAAAAGCTGAGGCGGTTTGTGATGCCTTGCAGGTTCTTTTCGGGGTCATGGAACATGGTGGCCATCATGAAGCCCATGATGGTGAGGACCATGAGCCTTGAGAGGAAAAGCTCAGGGGTTCTCCTGATGTTGATGAAGTTGCGGCGCATGAGGATCCATATCTCTCCCAAGAAAGAGTTTGCAAATTTGGGGCCAAGGTGTTCTGGTGCACCATGTTGAGGTGTGAGGTAGTCGTTCTCTTTCACTGTGTAGTCACTGCTGTGAGGTGTTGGGGTTGCTGGGAGGATCTCACTAGAGTATGTGTAGTAGCCAGGGGAAGCAGTTCTGCTCATCACAAAAGCAAGTTAGAATAACAATATACTACAACAGAAAACATTTGCTTTGAGTTTGGATGTAATTTTGATACAGCACTATAGTATACTATTAGAGAATCATGTATTATAACATCACATGATCTGAAACTTTTGAATCTTGTGAACATCTAATTGTAAAGTTATAAAAATCTTATACATGATTGAGTAATAGTACAGGAAATATTTGCACTTACAGTGTGTGACAATTGGATAAAAGTCAACTTCAAAATGAGTTTATCCCTGAAGTAATGGCTAGTTTTTTTTTTCCTAACATGCTGTTGTTATACGAAAACAAGTGTGTTTTCTTTTTTTCGGGAAAGCAACAAATAAAAAGAAAAGCCGACAATTTTTCTTCTATGCTTCGTTCATATGAAAAAATTACATATATAATAGTATAAAACATTATTCTAGAATCTTCTCCCTGCAATACCAAAGTATTAAACAACTGTTATCTTCACATATCTACTCTAGAATAGTCACACATTATTGCCAAAGGAAAAAATTAATTTAAAAATAAAAAGTACTATAGAGAGACATAAAATATTTGGGGGTGATAGATGGGACTAAAATTTTGTCATTGTCTTTTTTTCTTGTATTCATCCTTGAAAATTTATATCTCATTTTTATTCCCTAATCAAACATAGTCTTAATATCTATTTTTGATTTACTAATTATTTTAGTCTATACCCTTACTTCCTTACTTTAGATACAAATTAACTTTAAGATATTCGTATCCATCAAAGTTAAACACAATTGTAAGTGGTTATAAAATGTTTGATGAAAGTTTCTATTCTAGTTCTACTAAAGGAATGCTTTACCTCACGGGATTCTGAGCCTTTTGTTCATTCTTGAGTCGTGACGGTGTGAATTTCAGAAACGCTGCACTATGACTTGTGCTCCATGACTGTGATGTGTTGTTGTTAAATGGACTCCTCAGACTGTGATCAAAATCATCAGTAACCCTCCTCATACTCACTTGTGACGACCGTGAAAAGTCCTGAGACTTGTCCTCATATTGACGTCCACGTTGTCCTGCCCCATGTGGGGCCCTGGCTGGTGAGGGTGCAACGGCGGTGGAAATTGACATGCTCTCCTGGCTAGACGATGGAGGAGGCTTCAACCCAGTGCGTGCAAACTCAGCAAGTGCCTCAACTCCAACCTCGGTCCGATCATACTCTTGGATCACATCAAGGAGATGCTCAATTGGGTTCTCTCCTTTGGCCACCTTAATTGTGTCACAACCCGAAATAATCCGTTAGTTTAGTTTGTTAGAAGTATTAATTAGTAGAAGTCAGTATTTAGTTAGTTACTTAAGCTATAAATAAGAGAAATTAATCAGTAGCAGTAAATATATTATGGAATAATCAAACTAGTGAATTGTTGTGCAATTCTTGGAGTTTGAGGACTAGACTCGAACATATATAGTTGTATTATTACCTTGCGTGACATGCGGCCCAAATGGAGTGTCACGTCATTAGGTGAGCCTTGAAACATGAGTTGGCCCCTAGCAAGGACGATGAGGTGGTCAAGGAGCAATTGGATTCTAGATGAGGGTTGGTGGATGGTGAGGATCACGGTGCTGCCACTGCGTGCAATGTCATGAACTTTTTCAATCACGCTGTGTGCACTAGTGGAGTCTAGGCCTGATGTGGGTTCGTCCAGGAATAGAAGGGATGGTCCGTGGATGATGTCCACACCGATTGAGACACGGCGACGCTCTCCACCAGACACTCCTCTTGCGCCTTCATCCCCGATGTACGTGTTCCTGGATGACTGCACCAGCCAACACACATAAACACATGCATGTACAAACAAGAACATATAAAGCTTAAAAGATATCGAACGATCAAACAATTGAAAATAAAAAGACAAACCGACAAGAAAGGAATTGTTAGAGTAAAAGTGTTTCTGATTCTAACTTAAGATAGGAATAATTAAATCCACTCAAATAATCACCGCCAAAAAATGTTAAGTAGCTAGCTAGCCCTATTAACTTGATCAATATAACTGGATATAACAATACAGCATATCTGCTTCATCTTAATTCTTATCTGTACATACTTATCTATACTTAAATTAGTGTATGTTGTCTCATGCCATGTTTATACATGTGATGATGTTAAAAATACATCATTTTCCATTGCTTAACTAGTGTTAACTAATTAATCTTGTCATTAATTGTTCATGAAAATATTTTACCAAAAATTGTTCTCACAATATATAAGACTCTCCTTGTACATATAGATGTGGTTAATTATTGGCCGGAGAGGTTGATAATTAAAACACTTACGGATAACCCAAGCTGTTCAATCAACTTGTCTACCCTCTGCCTCTTATCAGCAAGCGAAAGAAGCCCCAATCGGAAATCAGCAGCAAACATCAAAGTCTCATACACAGTCAGCATAGGGAAGAGCCTATCTTCCTGCATAATATATGCTGAAGTTCTTTTGATCAAGCTTGTACTCACAGTTGTCCCATCCAAGGAGACCCTCCCTTTAAGGCTCCCACTTGCAATCCTCCCAGCAAGCCCATCCAAGAAGGTGGACTTCCCTGCTCCGCTAGGTCCCATCACCGCAGTGATGCAACCCTTTGGTGCATAGCCACTGATGTCATGCAGCAAGTCAACCTCTTCACTGGACCAGTTCCCTTCAACCTTCTTCTCCTTGATGACAGTGTAGGTGAGGCCTGAAAACTCAAGACCACCAGTGAAACTCACGGGCTTCTTTATGTCTATCACTGTTTCATGACGATAGCCATTGGCTGGAGCCATATATGTATATATATGTTATGGTTTGAGGAGCCACTGATGATAACTGGTGATGTTATTGATCGAGATGTTTTATTCACTGTCTCACTAGTACTGTTTCTGAAAGGGCTCAGAAACTGAGGGTGTGGTGGGGTGAAGGAGCATTAAAATTAAAGTGGGAAGGAAGATGGTGGGAGAAGGTCCTTTGTGAAGCCGGTGATGATGATGTTTGAGGAGGTACTTTCAAAGCTATCACAATATTGAATATTGTCCTCATTGAAGGATCCATTTGGGGTCGTTTCTATCGAAAAGAAGAAAATGGCTTCTTGTTTTTGGCTGATTAATAATTATGTTGGTCAAGAAATGAAGCATGTACGTGATATATACATATAATTCACTAAAGAAAAGCCCGGCTATGATGAAACATAGCTCTTTGGATTTATATATGTTTCGGTGTAACACTTAACGGAATTACCGATTTTATATATATAAAGTAATGTTATTTATGAGTAATACTATGTATAGAGAACAGATATTAAGAGTGTCATTCAAGAGAGATACACAAAGTATTTAATGATAGTAAATACTGAATTTATTTTGAAATATTTGTCTAATTTTAAATGTGCATATGAATTAAGAAAATGATTAAGAAAGTTTCAATTTTATAAAAATTTAAATGTATTTTATCAAATTATCTTTACTATTTCTCTCACTCTTCTTTTTCTTTTATTTATTTTTTGGTTATTTTCTCTCTCTTCTTTAACTATCTCTCATAATTATTTAGATGAAAATAAAATTTCAAGATTGGACAAGTATTTTCAAATGGAGGGAGTATGTTCAGGTCTTTGTGTCTTTCTCTTAGCTGTTCATTTTGATATGCAAAATTTTTTATGTATGACATTGAAAAAGATTTTTGTATCCATTAATTTATTACACATCACTCATTAAAAACTAATAAATGTAAAAAAATAGTGTTATTTTAACACCTTAAAAATGAATGTCTATTAAGACACACAATTTATCACTAGTAGATATGGTGGTGATCTTCACTCCTCTCATCTATCTATAATATCTAATGATGATAAGTGAATGTCATTTAAATGTCTTAATAGATATCTACTTTTAGCTATCCCATAGAAACTAACTTTTTTGTTGAAATTATATTTTTTGAGATGTAAATCACCTAATTTGTCCCTTATTTCTCTCTTTTTAAGTGTCCTATTTTGGTATTTCGTTATGTTTAAATGATAAAATTCTTTTGTTTTGTGTTAAAAGATTTAGATTAACGAGAAAGACTTAGCCCAATCTAGAGTGAAAATATGCATATAAACTCAATGAGACTCATGATGATGATGACACATGAGCGCATGTAAACTCCATGGAATTCATAATGATACATGAACAAAAAGCCAATATTAAGTGAGTCAGCTCCCATTGGTAAGGGACTCTTCTTTTATTGGTGCAGTTTTACTCCAAACGTGATAACTTATCATATATAAAATACGTGCCACGGATTGTTACTGAGTTTTCATGCTTCAGTATTCGGCACAAGATGATGAATATGTCCTTGTCCATGTACCTTTCAAGCAGAAATATACCATAATTAGCTCTCTTAAATAAGTTGATCAGGGGATTGCAGGGGATGCTCCTTAGCTGGAATATTAAGAGCTTGTTTAGAAGAGTTTTTGTTTTTAAATTTTTTAAAACTATTTTAGAAAATACTTTTAAGTTCATTTTTTAAAATTTGGCCATGTAATTTCAAAAATAATTTTATAATGGTAAAAGACAAAAAAATCTGTTTGGATAATTTTTTAAAAAAATAGCTTTTGAAACTAATAAAACAAAAAATTGTTTAGCAAATTGTATTGCTACAAATGAAAAATTTTAACTATTATATTTTATAGATAATATTTTTTATACATATTTAATAAATAAAGTCTTAATACAACTTCCTATTCTAAAAATAGTCTTAAAAATAGTCCTTTTGGTTTACTTAAAATTTGCAGTAACCAGGGAAGGATACACCAACTCTCATTTCAGATAAACACAATCTTTAATGTTATGTCACTATTTTGCTATCTGAATGAGCTGTGACCTCCCCAAGTGGTAATTTCGGCTTAAATCCACGTGCACCATCAAGTTGGGCAATGACTGAAATTGACACTATGAAATTATGAAGAATGCATAGTTAGGTTCCAAAAACAAGCACTGACCACAAGCTAAAATGTTGCAAATATTAAGAACTAAAATATTAGAGAGGGAATGTCTTCTGATTACTTGGGAACAATAATTAATAATTATCAATTTTCATGTGTAGCCTATCCTCCCGCAAATGAATTCAACAAGAGAGTAAATTTGCTATCATCATGACAGCATTACAAAAAGAGAGGTCAACTTCCTGGAATGCTAATTGACTATCCTTGTTGATTGACCAAAACAGGCAAGCTTCTCCTAGCAACTGGGATAGATTTTAACAATAAGAGAGCATTTTTGGTTGATACACTGGCATAGTGTAAACATGGAGCCTTGTTCTCCATCATATGCCTGGTTCCATTCACTCATACATCCTCACATTGTGCCAAGTTATTGGAAAATGGATATTTTGATAACTCAAAAAGATACAGCCAATCAGATTCAATCATGTGTCGCACTTCAAGTGCTTTATTACAACCAACTACACGAGAAGTGCAAGAAAAACTATAGACTTCTCCAACTAAATTTATGTCATAATCAACAATATGAGAAAGTGCATCTCCATCAATTTTATTGTTCAAGTTCCTATTCTAAAAATAGTCTTAATACAATTAAACTTGAGCATAAATCCAAACAAAAAGATAAAACAGGAGGCTTCTCCTAGCAACAACTTGGACAGATTTTAACAATATGAGAGCATTTTGGTTGATACACTGGCATAGTGTAAACATGGAGCCTTGTTCTCCATAATCTGCCTGGTTCCATTTACTAATACATCCTCACATTGTACCAAGTTATTGGAAAGTGGATATTTTGATAACTTAGAAAGATCCTGTAATACCCTGGTTTTAAATAAAAGGGTTAGAAAATTTTTGAACCAAAAAGGTCCTGGTTACCCTTTCTATCATTCCGGGTCCTAATTTCCTAAAGTCTGGACCCTACATGCCTTTGGAGGGCTATATGATAGAGCCATTTTCTTGGGACCAAAAGTCCCGGTAATTATTCCCTAGAGAAAAATGAGTTGAAGAGGGATTTTTAACGAATTTTATGAAACCCTCAAGTACTTCATTTTTAGCCTCCAAGTTATAAAATCGTAAGATTTTCTGAATTTGAACTAAAACCCAAAAATGAGATTTTGATTTGTTGGGATTTTGATTTTTCTAATATTTTATTTGAATCCAAATGGGGGGTATTTTCCTATTTACATTTATGTTTTAAAGTTAATGAATGATTAACTTAAAATTAAGAAATGTAAATAAGTGAGTAGTGGGATAGTACAATCCAATACATACTAGTATTGGAGCATCCTGGACCCAGGCGGTCCTATGACTGCCAGGCGGGAGAGTGAAGTCGATGTCTGGAGCCTCTGAGGAGCCCAGGCGGTGAACGCGAACATAAAAACCTCATTTCAGGGTCAAGACCATTCAGACTCACCTTACCTCCCTCAACTTCTCTCAACTTCGAACAAACACCTCTCCCAACCCATTTTCACCCATAAAAACTCCATTTTCTTCCAACTCTTTCAAGTTTAACTTAGAATCTTCAATCCTCCAAGCTTAAAGGTATGTTGTTTGGCTAGTTTTGCTTCATTTCCTTCAAGTTTTCCTAGCTCAAGAGTAGTTCTCCATGTTGTCTAAGGAAGAGAGGTTCTCTACCTTGTCAGAGATGGAATTTGAGTATTTAGAGGCCTTAAAGGTTGATTTAGAATTCTCCTGCTTCCATGAGATATTGCTTCCTCCTTCCAAAGTTCTATTGGTGTGATTCCTTCTTTGTTCAACCTTCCAAGTGAGTGGGTTCACATCTGTGATTTCTATATTATGTATTAGAGTTATTTTCATGAAAACTATGAAGTCCTGCTTGATTTAGAGGATTACTGTATGAGAACTTGAAGTTCACTGTTAGATTCTATGTTTTGAACTCCTGGTTTTAAAGCATGAAATATGTTTTAGACAAAACTCATGGGACCATGCTTGTTACAATGGTTTTATATAGAATTGATGATATATGATTCTATTAGAGCCTGTTATGGATGTTTTACTGGATTCTGGAACTAGGTTACGTTTATGCTATGGTTTTATACCCAGATACAAGGTTTAGAGGAAAAAGCACTAAAATGATGATTTAGACTCTATAATTTCAGAATATGATATTGAGCTTTCCTAGCTTATGGTTGGAACTATGTTTACCAAGTTAATAGTTTGATTTAAAGAGTTTTGATGATTGAATGATGTTTTGATAATCAATAAAAGAGTTTTAGAGTATGAGTTTCCACGAGATTCAGAAGGTTGACGGCTACATACTCTGGAAGTTTGGAATCCCAATGTCCACAAAGGATGATTCCTTGGACATGGTTCCACACACAAGTTATGCTAAGGTTAGACTGTTAGAATCAAATGGACTCAAGTTTCATAATATAACAAGCTTATTGTTAATAAGAAATGATATAGAGATTCAATATAAAAGGATTTTAGAGCATGAATCTTTGTGTGACTCAGAGCGGCGGATACATATTCTGAACTTGGAATTATCAAGTGTGATTTCATAGTCAAGTTATGCTAAGGTTAGCTGCGAGAGTTAGAGAGATTCAAAGCTCTCAGGAATTATGAGCCCACGAGGGGCAATCTATTCAGAGAATTATAAGCCCATGAGGGGCAATCCATTCAGAGAATTACAAGCCCATGAGGGGCAACATATTCGAGAATTATGAGCCCACAAGGGGCCTGGTTCACGAGGAACCATTGAGATCAGTCCACAAGGGACGTGGTTCACGAGGAACCATTAAGATCTCAGTTAAGGGCTCTTGTTCACGAGGAATGAGCACCCACCTTCTGTTATTGTTTATCGTTATGATATTTCAGACTATACATTACTATTTCTCTAGAAGCTATTACATTGTGAACTTATATGATTTCAGGTATGAAAGTGAATTGAGAAAATGGTTTTGAGTTTATAAAAAGATGATTTGAATATGGATATATAAAATGTAAGTATACTTGATTATATATGATTTCAAATACAATTGATATTATTATGAGTTCATGCATTGTTTCTTTGACGTCTCATGGAAAGGAGTTTCAGGTGAGGCTACTCAAAGTTTTGGTATCAAAACTCACCCCTCTCATTTCTCTCATTTTTAAATAAGAACAAGACAATAAATTCTACACAACGCAGGACAATGCTAATTGGCAAGTTTCACCAGAGTGAAGTATTTCAATTCTGTCTAGAGTGCTCTAGGATCGGGCAGGGTTCGGACCTAGGGTATGGGTTGTTGCATTTAGCATATCATGATAAACTTTAAAGTGTATTTCAATGTTATTTCGATGATATGAACAATTTTGTATTGAACAGACATTATGAGGTTTCAGACATGATTATTTTATTTTAAGAATAAACAATGTGTCTAGAGAAAGTGACAATTGTGCTTTAAATAGACTTTTATGAACAGAGCATGCATATAGAACAGGTCCGAGGCTAACGTGAGAATGAGATTTCTCACGTGCTGGTCACGTGTCCAAGTCGGGTCGTGACAGATCCGCCAATTAGATTCAATCATGTGCCGCACTTCAAGTGCTTTATTACAACCAACTACACAAGAAGTGTAAGAAAAGCTATAGACTTCTCCACCCAAATTTATGTCATAATCAACAATACGAGAAAGTGCATCTCTATCAATTTTATTGTTCAACTTCCTATTTTAAAAATAGTCTTAATATAATATAAACTTGAGCATCAATCCAAATAGAAATGATAACATATCAAACTGAAATCATGTCCTTTGAAGTTTTCAAGTGTCAAATACAATGATCGTAAATACTCTTTCCTAGTGAAAGAGAATATCAAAACCCCAAACAAAGAGAATCAGAGAAGAGAAGAGAGAGAGGGAGGGACTCACTATAGGGTCGCTGAGCGGCGCTTGGTCACGAGGGCTAGGTTGCAGGAGATTTGGGTTGCGGGGCTTGCCGATGCTTGGTCGCGAAGCTTGCGGAGCTGGGTCGTGGAGCTCGCCAAGGCTTGGTCACGCGAGCTTGGCCGATGGTGGAGCATGAAGAAGAAAAAGATTGAGAAGAAGAAGCCACACAAAATAATGAGAAACTGAAGAGACAAACCTTAACGTTCAATTCGAAACATGGTTAAAAATGAAAACTCAACTTATTTACACATTTGCCACTGTGTTTTTCACCATTTTTTAAACAAGAAAACTGAAAAACATCTCAAAATTGTTTTTGGTTTTCAGTTTTTAAAACCAGCTTAGTGTTTTTTCAATTTTAAAATCAACTTTTATAAAACAAGTATCCAAATAAGTTTTTTTAGTTTTTTACTTTTAAAAACTAAAAATAGTTTTTAAAATCCTTTGCCAAACAACCTTTAGAATTCTTTTTTCCTTCTGAACCAACCAAATTGGACATCTACGGTTGTTGCCAATTGATCTACATGTCTTTCTAGCAATGGCAAGATGTTTTAGTTTGTTTTGATCAATTTTGACCTTTTGTTGTCAAAAGACATGTAAAACTAAAAGACATAGGGCCTGTTTGGTAGTGTTTTTGTTCTTAAATTTTTTAAAACTGTTTTAAAAAACAAGTTCAATTTTTTACTTGTTTGACAATTTTTTAAAAACAAAAACAGAAAACTTGTTTGGATAATTTTTTTAAAAAATAATTTTTAAAACTAATAAAACAAAAAACTTTTGGCAAATTGCATTACTATAAATGACAATTTTTAACATCATATTATATTTTGTAGATAATATTTGAACTACAAATGACAAATTTTTATATATACTTAATAAATAAATTCTTAATATAACTTTCCATTTTAAAAATAATCTTAATACAACTTGGTGTCAATTTACATTTATAAATCTATTTATAAGCTATGAATGATTTTCTTATAGCCACATTCAATTAGTAATTTGGTGATGATGTTTTTTCATTTCCTTAAGCTTCATTAGTCAATCTTATTATGTTGTCCCTAATAAAATTTACATATAAATTACGTTGTCATTCATAGCTTCAATGTCAATAATTTATATTGTCATTTATAAGCTTCAACATCATCACAAATTCACAACTGAAGCAAAACTCAAAACCAATCCATTATTTTACATTCCTTTATGATACAACATTAATCTGGACATATATACAATTGAACCAAAAAAAATGCTACTTATTTCAAATAGTCTAAATTATAATTTGATACATTCCAATTGGTTTTCTTACAAGCCCTTTCTAAATGATTGAGAGCATATGAAATATTCTTCATTGTCAATTTATACAACCAGTGACCAACATCCAAAATTGCATACTAACATACAATCCAAGAACACCAATATAAATAAGGTGCACTAAGGAAAATAAGGATTATGATACAGATCTAAGCAAAATACCACAAACTGATGCATCTTTCTAGATGAGCAAACAACATTAGAAGACAAATACAATACCAAGAATCGTACATTATAACCCGATTAATGCAAAACAGGAACAAATCATATACAAGAACAACAAGCTTATATACTAACCAAACATTATATCCCAGGAAACACAGAAACAAAATAATAATCAAGAAAATCAACAAGAACAAAAGAAAAACAAGAAAAAGAAGAGAGTAAGGATCGAAGAAGAAAAAGTGGTTGGGTCTGGGTCTGGGCTGGGTGGTGCCAGTGGACTGGCCTTTGGTCTCGAGCAAGCGTGCTGGGTCACATGGGCTGGGCTTCACAGACGCGGGGTGCGTGGTCGGGGTCACGTGGTCGCGTGGGTCGCGGGTCACCGACTTGGTCGCGTGGCCGCGGTTGCGGGCGATGGGTCTCCCATCTGGTGGAGCAGCTTGCGTGCCGAGGCCCACGGAGGGAAGCTCGCGCCTTCCGTCTTGGATCTCGCGAAGGAGGACGCCTTCCGGTCTTGGATCTCACGAAGGAGCTCGCGCCTTCCGGCTTGGAGCTTGGACGGCTTGCCTTCTCCTTCCCGGATCTCGCGAATGGTGCAGCTGGTCGTCGCCGACTCGCGAACGGTGGAGCTGGTCAGCCTCCAAGCTCGCGCACGTGAGGCTCGCGAAGGGTCTGTCTTCGAACGGTGGAGCTCGCGAAGGGTCGCCTGGTCTTGGTCTCCCAGCTCGCGACGGGTCGCCGGTCTCGGCCTCCAGCTCGCTGACAGCGGAGCTAGCTCCGCGATGGGGATGTTGTCTGGTGAGGGAGGTTCGCGATCTGTTAAGGAGGGGAGGATGAGCTCGTGGGTGATGGGTGTGAGAAATGCAAAGAAAAGGCCTCAGCATCTTCACAAGGATTCGAAGGTGGCTCAAAACAAAAGTTCAATAATATTACAAGTTTGCCACCGCGTGTTTTGTTATTTTATAAAACGGAAGTGTGGAAAACATCTCAAAAGTGTTTTGTGTTTCTTGTTTTATAAACACAAAACCAGTTTCCAATTTTAAAAACCAAAGGCCCGAAAACAACGAACCAAACACCGTTTCTTGTTTTTCCAATTTTAAAAATTGAAAACAAGTTTTTAAAATTGCTGCCGAGCACCAGTTCCTTTAATATAAGGTGAGTTAATGTATGTTTTAATCCTCACAATATCTATTCAGAATTAATACTTCTATATGGAATGCAGCGGGTAAAATGAGGTTTTTGTTATGTCAAAGTATCTCCAAATCATGGTCTTATATATCATGGAATATAGAATGCTACATGAGATTAATTTCTATAATGAATTATATGACAATAAACAACAACATATAACTGTATATGCTTTTCCTGACAGTTTAATGCGATTAGTGAAAGTTAAAAAAGAAAATAATAACAACATTTGAAGAAGAAAATCGATGATGTTTCACACAAACATCTTGTCTAGTTTTGGTCATGCCAAAACTTCGCCGGAATAAGGTACTCCTGTGTATCCTAGTTCTCATCAAATGCTTTCACAAGAGACATATATATGTCTTGTGGTTCTTGACGTGACAAAGAAGATAAAACACTAACAACCAATTATAATGTCTGCAAATACATTCACATGAAAAAAATTATATAAGAGGAAGAGCCGTGATTCATCTGTTGATGTCATGGAATTAAAATGAAAAGAAACATACAACAAGTTGATGACAACAATGGACGAGAAAAGAGAAGAAAAGAGAGAGGAAATACAATAACACATGCATATGCAATTAGGTTCCTTGCTATTGGTTTTAATTAATCATCCCATCACAACTATAACCTCCCAAAAAAAGCCTATCACTCAGCATTTAGTTAACATCAATTGTGTTATTCATAGTTTTTTTTTTCTTCTCAAAAAGTTAATCTTCATAGATGGATAAAATTGGTATAAAAGAGACAAGTTTCATAACTATCATGACCCGATTTGAATCGTGATCGGCACATAAGGAATCTCATCTATACGTAAGCCTCGTAATCGCTAAGTCGTACTACATGCATATATTATTCATAAAATTCATTTCAAATCATGAATCAATTTGCATGTTTAATTCATAATAAACTTGAATAGTCATTTTCCATAATTTAAATCTGAAACCTAGCTATAATATAAAATATACTAAGTTGCTCGTTTACAAAAGATCCATGAATGCTATCTTATTTTAAATACAAAAAGAATCATGGTAATTCAAAATGCAAAACATGTATATATGTTGTCCGAAACCCAACATCACTAAAGCACTCTACAAAACATAATCCTTCAAGGAACGTGAAGCTCATCCAAACTAGAATATACTATTGCTGAGGGGAGGAGGTGGAGGATCCAATGCTATTGCTGTATGTGAGGAAAAGGAAGGAGAAGGGGTGAGTTTTAGCATAAAACTCAGTTAATAAATCTTCACCCACAACTATACATGTGATAAGAAGAAAGATACATAATAATAATGCAATATCTTAAAACCATTTCCTTTAAAATATAGAATAGCTATGAAATCACAAGTTTACTGGAAATATAAAGTCATGTTATTTCTAGAAATTACAAAGAGAACAGACTATCTATAAACTAAAGCGGTCTAGTCCCTAGCAAATAAGAGCACTTAGCTTGATTTTAACAATCTCTGGCAAACCACATCCCTGGTGGACTAATCTAGATAAGGATAACTTGCCCCCTGCGGGTACTTGGTATACCAAGGTTAATGATTTAACTATTGTTAACTCACATCTCTGTTTCTCTTGGTAATTCACTAATATAAAATCATACTAAAACCATAAAGGGGAGTTCTAAAATTCTAAGTTCAACAATATTTTCCATTTCTCGTAAATATCCATAAGACCTCGCATTTCATCTCATCATCCTTTACTACTTTGCATTGTCATAATCGGGTCAAAAACCATAAATTAAATCATATAAAGAAATCATATTTCAAACATGGTCTCATGCATTTGAGTAAAATAATTAGTTTCATGAACGATTTCAAAAAAAGCAATTTCTAGTTCATACACATTTTCGCATAAAATCCATATTATGTAAAAAACTCAATTTCTAATTTCTAAATACTTCATTTTGCTAGAAATTAATGATAGAATAATCAAACTAAAGTCATGAGATCAAACTCACTCATCTGAAGGAGTGAAATATGAAGGACCAACACCAAGAAAGCTCTAGGGAAGAGGGAGGGTATCAATGTTTGCCATTACAACAATAAAACTCATAAATAGTTTGTGGGTAGTCTTAGATTATTCTAAATCAATTCTAACAATATTGTGGGAGCACCGCTCCCACTTGACAACAATGTGAGAATATAAACAACCCAACCTAAGAATATAGAAGAGTGAGAGGGGATGACATAATCTAATAACATTTACTCACCTTAAAGCTTAGAGGGGAGGATTTGAGTGAGATTGAAAGGAAGAGGGTGGAAGGAGGGTTTGGAAATGGGGTTTCGATTTTGGGGTTGAAGAGCCTGAAATGAGGGTTTAAAAAGGGGCTAGGGCTCATTTATCAAAACTATATCGTTTTCCTATCCTGACATTGGGGGTTCTCGCTAGCAAGCAATTCTCGCTACAACGAGCCTATTCTGCATAATTCTGCAGACTTCAGCTGCAACATGGTTTCCGTCAGCGGCCTTCCCGTCAACATGGGTGGGTCCTGGAGACCTTAGGGTCGTATTGAGCTTGTATAGGGATACTTGTACTCAAGGTATTACAATAACACACCTCAAGCAATAAACAATACACATAAGCTATTATTTTGCTTAAGCCATCTACACTAACAACTAGATTGACTTCTAATAATTATTGGCCTTACTATCAATTATGCTCCTTGAAATAGCAACAAGAGTGTCAATTCTTTGTTAGCAAGAAGATGGAGGAAAACTCTATTTTTTCTTTTCCCTTTGTCTAATAGAAGTCATTTCAATGTTTTTCTTCCATCTTTTCATTACTCCTCTAGAGTAATCATGTATTGATTGATGACCCGAAGTTGTTATTGGATGCTTGAGTTTTGGCATCACCATTACAACAAAGCATGAAAAACATGCAGAAAACTAGCACTAAACTAGAGCAACTAGCACAAAGCCAAAAGACCCATTTGACCACCATTGACAAAGGCTGCTAATTCATCGTCTACCATGAACACATTATTTCAATGTTAGCCAGTATGACAAACCATTAGAACTATAAGCTTTTCCCACCATGGATAGGAAGAGCATGACCGAACCACCATGGAAGGGATGCCATCACCCCCATAAGCTAGAAAGGAGTGAAGGCACTAGGCATAGAAAATAGATAGCGACATTAGGCTTTCTAGGAAGAGAGCAGTTGTTGAAGAGTAGCAACATTTAGGGTTTCTTTTTAAAACTAAACTTTATTTGTGTTATTTAGTTGATGCCATCAATTATATCACGTGATGGACTATCAATAGACCATCTTTTGAAGTCCTTTTGTCCTCTTAAGTAGGATTTAGTAATATCTTGAGATAGAAAATATGAATATATTAAGGACAAAAATATGTTTAATAAAGGAGATAGAGACAAAACTCCTAAAATTGTCTCTGCAAGACTATTTTGAGCTAATTTTTGTCTCTATTTATGTTTGGGACATAAATTTAAAATATTCTTTTAACATATACCTTATACCAAATAATAAGATTTTTTTCCTATTCATTAATATGAAGCTATTAATTAATTTATAATATTATTCTCAAGATTATTACATTTGATTTTTTAATTTAGGGGTCTCTCTCTCTCTCTCTATATATATATATATATTAATTTAGCTATTTTAAAAAAATAAGATTTGAACAATAAATAAATTAGTCAATGATATAAATTAAATTCAAAACAAATAGTTATTTTTATATTCTTTTATGCATTATTACCATTATTATATGAAATAAATTTAAAGTAGAAGAGCCTATTGAATTATTATTCAAAATTTAAGAACTAATTAAAAAATTTATGGTGATAATTTATAATAAAAATAAAAAATTAGGGTGGTTTTATACTTTTTTTTTACTAAAAAATAGACAAATTAATTCTCGGTATAATACTATTACTATATGGAACCAATTTGTCCCTCTTTTTAAAATATAAGAGATTAATTTGAATTTTTAAAATATTGGAACTAACTTGTAATGTAAATTCAAGAAACTTGTTTGGGTATTTAGGTTTTTTTTTTTTCTATTAACAATATGAGAAAAAGATAATTTTCATCTTCGCAAACAAAAGTGCTTGGAATCGGATAAACGAGAGTTTAGATTCAGCGCAGGTGGCCCTTCTTCTCCTCTCATCTGTTGCAGCAAACTGAGCTCAATCAATTCAAGAGTGAAGTGTTTAGTGAGTGAGTGTGAAGTGTGAAAGAACCATTCATTACCGTCTTCACATTTTAGGAGCAACCCTACGATGATGGGGTACGAGGTGGTATGCACCTCCATCTGCAACACCACCCTTATCCCTTTCAACGATAATCTTCTCTCCCCACCTTCCCTTGTCAGTGCCACCCCTTCCTCCTCCTCTTCTGCTTCTTCCAAGTCTTCCCTTTCCTTCCAACACCAAAGAAGTAAACTTTTCCCTCGGAACTTCAAACCCCATATTCTCCCATGGGCCTCTCTTCCCAGTAAGTGTTTATTTTCCCACCTAGAATGCTGTATTTTATGTTTGCTTAAATGGGTTTGTGAAAAAGATTTTTTTTTGGTGTCTATTTGAAGTGATAAGGGTGTTACTTGAGTTGGGCAGTAATATAATATTAGAGGAAAGCAGACCCGCAAATTTCACATTAGAAACTACAATGAGACGTTCAATTTATCCCTTTGCTATTTTATTTTCCCGGGAACTTTCATGTTCTGGTTTACTTGATTTTTGACTGTGTTAGAAGTTAGTATGTTAATTATTTGTTCTTGTTGTGCTAGGTAAAGTAACGAGCAGAAGAGTTAGTGTCTATACTTTATATTTTGGATCTTTGTGGTATCTTGTTCATTGTGGTTTTTCAAACTAATTTCTAGGAGCATCTTTTTTGTGTCTCACTAAAAGATGCAATTCCTTGTTTTTAGGTCTGCAAGCTAGCAGTGCATCTACAACGGCTGAAGTGGGGGAACAAGGGGAGGTTGAGATTGCAAAGGGTTACACTATGACTCAATTTTGTGACAAAATCATAGATTTATTCTTGAATGAGAAAACTAAATCAAAGGAATGGAGGAAGTACCTGATATTTAGGGAGGAGTGGAATAGATACAGGGACAGCTTCTACGCTAGGTGCCAAAGAAGGGCAGAAATGGAGAATGACCCAACCATGAAGGAAAAACTTCTGTCATTGGGGAGAAGGGTGAAGAAGGTAAAATTACTATACTGCTATCAACTTTTCTCTATTTGTTTTATGTTCTTCACGATGATGACCCCTGGCAACGTTGATGTTAAGAAATTTGAGTCCTTTGTTGCTACATTAAAGTATGAAAAAGCAAAGAAACTTTTTTTTTTCCCCTAACTATTGTTTTGTATTTTTTTTTTTGGGTTCAAAATGTCATAAATACAAAAGCTCATCTAGATTTTGTTTTTATAAAAGGTATAGATCATATATTGTCTTGCAGATTTTTGCTAAACTAGTGATAAGATAGTTAGGTAATTGCATTTAGTCAGAAACTTGAAAGTATAAACCAGGCAATCAATATTTATGTTCATATGTGGATACTTGCTTGGTTTTAGAGCTTCTTCCTCGGTTCTGTTTGATCAGGAGTAAGCATTGCAGATTGATGATGAAATGGAAGGACACAGTGAACTTCTCAAGGAGATACAAGATAGCCCAACTGACATTAATGCCATAGTCGCACAAAGGCGGAAAGACTTTACAGGAGAATTCTTCCGCTATCTTTCTATTATTTCAGACACATTCAACAGCTTGGAGGATCGTGATGGTAACTATATATCAATACAACAAACTGTATCATTTTGTGCCAAAAAATGAATACTTGTGATTCTGTCCCTTAAGTTGCCTGTTTCTTATGTTGGACTATTATTTGTTAAATAGATATTGCCAGGCTGGCGGCTAGATGCTTGTCAGCTGTCAGCGCATATGATAAAACTCTAGAGAATGTGGAGACGTTAGATGCTGCCCAGGCCAAATTTGATGACATCCTTGATTCTCCTTCTGTCGATGTAGCTTGTCAGAAGATCAAAAGCCTTGCGAAGGCAAAGGAACTCGATTCTTCATTGATATTGTTGATCAGCAGTGCTTGGGCTAAAGCAAAAGAGTCTACCACAATGAAGGATGAGGTATGATTTTGAAATGTGATGTTCCATGGTTTTGTGCTTTTGTTAATGTCCCTCCATTGTCTTCCAAGAAAGACCAACAGACGCACAAAATTGTGCACAGCCTATAATTTTGAGGCTTTATAAAACATGAAACAAAGTAAATGTGTTCACGGTGGGTTCATATAAGCGGATCTAAAATTTCACATTTTAGTGATATCTGCCTGTGCTGCTTATTTTAAAACGGTATTGGCTGTGCATTCTTATTCAATTTTTAACACAGTACCTGAACGAAAATGTTGGTAGATGTGACATTCCAGAGAGACAATAAAATCACTACTCTTCTACATCTAAAAATTTCGGTTGCATAAATCCAGCTAACTAGACAAGCCTAACATATTGTATACTTGTTTAGGGATTAGGGTATCTAACATCAGTGCTACACTCCATTTTTTATGTTGACGTGACGTTATTCCAAGTCAAGTGGCAACAAAAAACAAGATGCACTCAAAATGCATGCAATGGATTCCTAGTAACCAATTATCGTATTCATATTCAGCTGGGAGAAGTGGCAATACTCTCTGTTTTTTCTATTTCTTTGACTAAATTTAGAATCAAAACTCAGTGATCTATAAATATGAAAAATAACCTCCTACTTTATTCTTCTAGCATAGAAGCCATGGAGCCTTAATTTTGTGTACTCAACCTTAGAAGCGATGATTAGACTGCATGCTGCGTGCCCAACAACCTTATTTTTATATTGTACAGGTAAAAGATATCATGTACCAATTGTACAAGGCCACAAAGAGCAGCCTAAGGAGTATTACCCCAAAAGAAATCAAGCTACTCAAGCATTTGTTGAACATCACAGATCCTGAGGAGCGGTTTTCCGCATTGGCAACAGCTTTCTCCCTGGGGATGAACATGAAGCCAAGGACCCTGATGCTCTACACACGTGAGTGAATTTCCTGCTGATTCATTTTAAAAGTATATCTATTTTGTGATTGCTCTGATCTCTAATTTTTATGTGATTAAGCAGTACCCGAAGGAGCTGCACAAGTGGATTAAGATCATGCTTGATGCTTATAATCTGAATAAGGAAGAAACTGATTTTAGGGAAGCCAGGCAGTTGGGTCAGCCTATAGTTATGCAGAGGTTGCTTATTCTCAAGGAGACCATTGAAGAGGAATATATGGAAAAACGCACACATCAAAAGTCTGAGACAGAAGATGAGTCTAAGTCAGATGAGTTTTAAGGTACATGTCCTAAGTATTCATTCTTTCCTAATTTCCCGTTCCTTGCCTTTATTGATAAAAGAGAGGAGCATGATGAAGCAGAGAAAAATGATTAGATGTGTGTGGAAAATGAATGTAAGTGGCTATACTTTCAAGGATTTGTAAACTATAGTGTACGTTTTTACCTTTTTTTTAATGTGTAGGAAGACTTGTATTATTTACTGAGGTTTTCATGGCAAAATTGTGGATTGTACTTCTAGGTGTAAATTATAAAACATCTACTAGAGTGAGGTAGATGAACTCCTGGATCATTTTGAGCAGGTGAGACAGTAATTAGTTCTGAAAAGAGAAATAACTTTCCATTTTTCTTTTGGGAGATCTCGTGAAAAACAAACCAAATTAAGATGTGAAATGTTAGGACATTCCTCGGTAGCAAGGGATTAATTTTTGGACATAGCCGGTTAGCAATTCACTAATTCTATGACTTGATTAATAAGATATTATTTACTAGTTTTATTTAACTCCAACGTAGTGACAAAACAGTTTGAGTTCATTTTTTTTTGTTTCAAGCACGTTCTTTTCGGCTAGGCAAATAAAAATTTGTAGTTTTCAGGCTGCTATATATTTCCGACCAAACAAAAAATATTGCTATATACTTATATTAAGGGAATAACGAAAATTGAATTGAATTGAAATGTTATGGTACCGAGTTAGCGGTTTTGATTGTGTGAATAAGATAGGACCGACTATAGAAGCATGAAGAATGGTCTCTCGAGATATTATATTTGGAGGATTCTATGGTGATCCTTGCAAGATAGGGATCGTTGTGATTCTATGATTCTTTTGAGAATCATACACGAGAAGAATGCAATTCTTTCCTTCACATTTTTGCATACAATACAACCTACTTTCTAGGTAATCGTACATAAGAAAAGAGCAATATCATTATTCCCTTAACATTTTGCAGACACTACGACTTAACTTTTTCGAAAAGGGGTATTTTCATTAAATGAGATACAGGTGAACACCACGATGAGCAACTGAGTATAGGTCAGCGGATAATAATATACTTGGCCCAAACCAAACCCAAAAGTTTCTTATAAATTGTAATTATTTTATATAAAAATAAAATATTCGTTAACAAGTGTCTTATGACATGGTTAAAAGACTACTAAAAGTAAATTGTATTATATATACTTTTACCTATACTAATATTAAAGTTTTGTGAACTAATCTTTGGAATATACTGATTAAGAAATCAGAGTAAGAAATTTTTGTTTTAAGGTATACTAGTAACAATGAGAGAGAACTTTTTATATATAAATTTTATGTGTAATTTTTGTTATATATGAAATTTATTTATAAAAATTTATTCACCATTTTTATTCCCCACTAAACACGCCCTAAAACCTAATATTTTTAGTTTCCATTGCACTCAATCATTGAAAACTTAAATTACCTTTTACCTTTAGTTGCTTAACATATAAAATAACTCTTGCGTATGGACACAATTTTAACAATTAATTCTTAGGTAGTAAACGCGTGTCCATGCTAGAATCTCTTGTGCCTATATTCCTAGGACACGGGTTGTCTTACTATAATAAGGGGAGGATTTGTATTTCACTTTGCATTTCTTTGTTAATCACTATTCTTAACTCGTAAAAAACATTTGGGAACAATAACAACAATAATTTTTTTTTTATGACTAACAAACTAAACTCCTTAATGTTTGGTTCTTGTCTAAAAGTTTAAAATCATAGAATCAACAGAACTTGTATAGTGTAAACTTGGCCCAAAAAACACTTTTAAATTAAGGATACTGATTAAAGAATCTTAAAAAAAGTCAATATATTAAAAATTTAAATAATTAATCTTTTCAATATAATGTTTTCTTTTTATTAGTACCAATTAGTATCTTGACATCGAAGGTATGTCTATTATTTACCTAAACCAAACAATAATTTATTCACATAAAAAAAATACCAACAATAATTTTTTACGGTTGTTTTTTTTTTTTTTTGTTATTGTATGTCTATAATGATTAATGAACATACAAATAACATATCTTCTGATGTAATAAATACTGTGTATACATAAGAAAATAATTTAGGATAAGGTGGTTAACTTGTACTGCCTTTATCGATGACGTGCAGTTTTGGTACTAGTTTCAGCTGCAGTACAACTACATAATAATATCTCACAAGTATGTCTATAATACAAATGATGCCTCTTGCAATGCAGGTGTCACACAAAACAACATAAGCTGTTACAGAAACAGATCCTCCTTGACTGATTTCCGTGTCAGCAGTGCCAGCTTCTCTGCCTTTGTTTCCCGGTAACCAACCGTTAATCCAAAGTTAAATTAAATTAAATGCCTCAATCGTTTCTCTTTTATGTTTTTTCTTGTACTAGTGATACTATGGACTTGTTGTCGTGTGTGTATACATATTAGTTGATGATCGATCACAAATGATCGCAATGTTTGTTTTCTTGATTATTACATTACTTAGGCTTTGCTGAACACCCTTTAGAATTTTGCCTTGAGAAGATTGCAAAATTTCATTTCTTTTTCTGTAAGCTTTCTCGTTGACCAACTTGTGGATAGGATCTCTTTTTCATATCTGTTCTTGTAGACCTTTATGTAAATCTGGCACGCTTTTTCCTGGTAAGACTGATTCAGATCACTGTGGAAAACCTGAATTTAATCAAGTGTGTGTGTGTGTGTGTTTCATTTTCTCTTGGTTGGATTTATCAGGTTGAATTGAGAGATGGAACCACATCAAGAATCGGAGTGGATGGAAGCTCAGAAGATTGCAATAAGCGTGGACCTTGAAGCTGCCGCGAAAAAGCAGCTCCAATTCCTTGCAGCTGTTGATAGGAGCCGTCACCTCTATGATGGTTCTGCTCTTGAGAGGGCCATCTATAGGTAAACGTTCTGTTAAGTAGTATTTTTTGTATTTGATTGAGAACTTTGTTGCTCGGTTTTAGCTTTTTGTGTTTCTACATGAACATCTCCTTGTTATATATGCATATTTATATACAAAAAGAAGTTCAACCTCTTGGTTTTTCCCTCGATGAAAATGCATAATTAGGTACAATGCTTGCTGGCTTCCCTTGCTTGCAAAACATTCCGAGTCTTGGATTTTTGAAGGGCCTTTGGTAGTTCCTCTTGACTGTGAATGGGTTTGGCATTGTCACAGGCTCAACCCGGTAGGCTTCAGATCAGAAAATGCTTATTGGCTTGTTTGATGGGTTTGAGATGCCAATTATAAATTACTTTTGATTCTATTCCACAGGTAAGGTACAAGTCTGATTGCGAGGAACTTTATGGACGGATTCTTGACAACTTTGATGTTGTCTCTACTGTTGAAGGAGTTTGTGGCAAGCAAACTGAAGAAATCTGGAATAAACTCTATCCTGATGAGCCCTACAATGTTGATCTGATTAATAATCTTCTCCCAGAGAATATCTCTGAAAGGACTGCTAAACTTGAAAAATACACCAAATATGATCTGATTTCAGCTGCTAAGAGGCAGCGTCCATTCTTTTACCAGGTAATAGAGAATTAATGTTTGTCCCATTTCACATAGCACTACCAATGAATGAGTGCAGAGTTCAGAGGTTGGTCTGTTTGCTGTTGGATAACAAAAATTTTCGGAAATTTGTTTACCAATGATCGTTTCTTGTGCATGGCAAGTTCATTAAACTTTTACTTTCTTAATGGACCCCATATTTCTCTTCCTCTTTGTGAAAGGTATCAAGACCCCACGTGAAAAATGATCTGTTTGTCAAGGAAGCTGTGGCCAGATATAAAGGCTTCTTGTATCTTATCAAGAGCAACAAGGAGAAGGGTATCAAACGCTTTTGTGTTCCAACATATGACGTTGACCTAATCTGGCACTCTCATCAGTTACATCCAACTGCTTATTGTAAAGACCTCAATGAAGCACTTGGAAAAGTACTGGAACATGATGATACAGACTCGGACAGAACTAAGGGAAAGAAACTGGATGTTGGTTTTTCTGGAACCACCAAACAGTGGGAAGACACATTTGGTACTAGATATTGGAAGGCTGGGGCAATGTATAGGGGTAACACACCATCTCCACTGACAAGTATCCCTTATTCATCTAGCATGATTTCCAAGAAAGTTGTTTCTTCCAATGAGCATCATCCACAAGAATATTTGCTACAAGATCGGCAAATTGTAGAGGTACTTTCAGATCCCCTCTTTCTGTGCCACATCTAACACTTCTATGAGCTATGTCTCTGAATTAAATTATTTTCTTGACATTGTAACATCCTCCTGAATCCTTTTTCAGGTTCTCTTGGAGTTTGTTGGGGTTAAAAACTTACCAGAGGGAGAGGAAAGAGGTCTCTTTGTTCTATTTTCCAAATCACAGCCTGATGCATTTTTTGATGCGAAAAGGAGACTAAGTATTTTGTCAGAGTCTAGAGAGAAACAAGTTGCTTCTTTCCAGTGTGAACCTACAGGAGAGCTGCATTTTGAACTCATGTCACAGTCTTCTTCCAAATTATCAATAAGAAGATCAGCAAAGACATTGGGCTCTGCTTCATTATCTATGAAAGACTATCTGGACCCGGTTTCACAACTCTTTGTTGAGAAATGGTTGGAGTTGGTGCCAAGTTCTGGTACAATGAGCTCAAAGCCAATCATGTTACGAGTAGCAATCTCGTTTACTGCCCCAGTTCCTGCCCCATATATGCTTGAAATGACTCAGTCTCGCCCATTTTCAAAAAATGCATGTTTCTTCAACCTTCCTGTTAGGCCCCAACAAACCAAGAGCTGGACTCATGTCACAGATGAAACTGGCACCAGATTCATCAGTCTTCAAATGAGGTAAAGTCTATGCATTTTATGCAAGATGTTAGTTAGAGACTCCCTGCTAGAGTGCATACATCATTTCCTTATGGTTATGCTGCGAATTAGAACATGTGATTCATTTTGCTGCTTGAACCAGTTTAGCTAAAGTGTCTGCTTAAAGCAAGCTTTTCCATGTGATTGCTGAAAATTCAGTCAGGGAACAAAGATATATGCAAAGATATTCCCTGGTTGTCACACGTTTGGATTTCACTTGGTTTATCTTTCATATATTATGCGAAGTTTCTGCCACATGTTATATGAATTTTTCTTATGCTCTAAATCGATGGTGTTTCTCGCCTCTTATCACCTTTCAGGGATTTGAAGGACACAAAGAACACGGGAAGTTCTGGAAAGGAGGTTGTTGGCCTTATGATGTCTGGTGAAACTTGAACTCTTGCTGAGTCTATGGAAGATGGATGGTCTGTTATGGACAACCTTTGGTTGGTTCACCTTCCAAACAAAAGCGAAAATGATGGCCATCTCTTTGAACTTACGGGCACCAAGATGGTATGCATTTATTATGAATTAATTTGTTCTTGAAATATCTTATTATGCCATAGTCACCAATGGTTCTTCAGCTGATTTGTTCACAAATCAGATGACCAGTTTGTCATGATTTTGTTGTCAATAATGCAGACCTTGAGATACTGTATCTGGACAAAAGAAAGCACAAATATCCTAATCATTTTTTTTTTCTGTATCTTCAAGAGAGGGCTCCGCCAAAAAGCTTAATTTTTCAGAAGAGTTATTGGCATGGATGATGGATTTGAAATCCTATAAGAAATTGATCATCTGGTCTTGTGAATTTTCATACAGGTGAAACTTTTCCCAGGAAGAAAACTAGACTATGAACTGAGACACCATGGGAAACAAGCAAATGAAATGGACTTCTTAACTGCAGTTGAATTCTCCACAGAGGATCCTTATGGCAAAGCAGTTGCATTGCTTGACTTGAGATCAAGACATGTCACGGTACATTATTTTCGCACTACTATATTTAACATTTAATGTAGTCACCTAATTCATTTTATGAAATATAATTCTTTAGGTGATCCACAGCAAGAAAAAGTTAGTGCTCTAAGCAATTCAATAGTACTAAACACTTCAGCAATTACATTGCAAAAGTAGCTAAAGTGAAAGATAATGATGGCTCTCAAAATTGAAGTGTTGAACATTAAATGAAACACAGTACCATGTAGTACCAAATACCAATTTTTTCTTATGAGCGTGTAAGAATGCACATAAGAATGTCTCATCCTTTTTTACTAACCTGTTTCTACCTTTTGTGAAATTGACCAGGCTAAGGAGAAGTGGATGGTGTTGCCTGGAATCATATTGGCTTTCATTGCTTCTTACATGATGAAAAAGGAAGGATATGAAGGCATCATTGCTAAGACTAAGGATTTGAAGATGAATGGCCTAGATGGGGAAAAAGAAAAGACAGAGTTGAAAGCAGTGGACGTAAACTGCAACGTTCAAATGGAGCTGAGGAGGGTATGACAAAAAAGCTTGGAGTCTCCAGTGGAGGCTGTGGCAGTGGCTGTGGTGGTGGCTGTGGCAGTGGCTGTGGGAATGCAGTGAAGAGTGGTGGCTGTGGTTCTGGTTGTGGCGGAGGATGTGGAGGAGGGTGTGGAAATATGGTGAAGAGTGGTGGCTGTGGTTCTGGTTGTGGCGGAGGATGTGGAGGAGGGTGTGGAAACATTGTGAACAGTGGTGGCTGCGGCAGTGGTTGTGGTGGCGGTTGCAGTGGAGGCTGTGGAAGTGCGGTGGAGAGTGGAGGCTGTGGTGGCTGTGGTGCTGGCTGTGGAGGTGATGAGAACATGAAGAGTGGAGGTTGTGGTGGAGGTTGTGGTGGTTGTGGCGGTGGCTTTATGGACAGTAAATGCGGCGCTGATGAACATTTGAACGAGGAAACAAACTATGTCAATGAAGCAGTTGCTGCATGAAGCATGCATATTTGCCACTTAATGAACAAGTGCAGTACGGGTTCCCTACTATTGATGTGTGTTTCATTCAAAAACATAAAAATGTACATAGACAAATAAAGAGGGACCGTGACTTGCATTCATTTGCATATGTTTCGTTTAGCTTCTCTCTGTGTAACATGCATGTGTAATGTTTCAGATGCACCTTGCAAGGGATATTAAGATATGAATAATTTTGGTGTACAAAAGAAAAATTGTACAACAATGCCATAACAGCAATCACAATGTTGTTGGTGAGCTTAAAATATTTTCATGTTCTAAATTCTTCCGGTGTAATTGCAGAAGTTGTTGTTCTTTATAGTGGAGTTTGTGGATTTGGACAGTGAACATTGTAAGTAGCAAGAAAAAAAATGTCTGTGATTCCTTAACCATTTGCCAAAATTATCCAAAAAATGACAAAATACTATTCTTGACAAGCTTTAAGCCTGAGTTATATTATATGAACGCATAAATTCGGCATTTTTAGTGAACACATTCACATAACTTGAAAAAATTTACAACATTTCTTTTTGAATTTTTCTTTTATTGAAAAACTTACCCATCCAATACAGGGTGGTCAACCTTTGTGCACGTACAATCAGCATTTCTCTTTAAGCTTACACACGTATAATATAAAAAAGGTGCTGTGTACATTTATATGAAAGAGGTGTTATTTTTAGTGTTGATAAGTGATGCACAAATAACATAATTATGTTTTTTTTCAAGTTTTAGGGGAGAGGGAATTTCGGAAAATTTTGGGAGAGAAGTGCTGGAATCTATCTTTGGATACTATTAATTTACCACCACTCCTCAACCTCAACTGCACAAATAATATTATTCATCTAAAGCAAGATGTACTTGAAAATGCGGATTAAATATGAACAGATTTATATTAAATATAAATACATAAAAACAAATTAGAGGATTAAAAAGATTGCTTTAAGATTTAAAACGACAGTTGCTTATCTATAATTTATGAGATTATTATCCAAACAAGGATAAAGAATGTGCTCCAGCATATGGCTGCAATCATCTTGTAAAATTTTGGTGGACCACATGATGGGGAAATTGACAGCCTGACCACACTAGGCAGTGCCCATTGGAATTCTTCCCTGTGTTCACATTATTATATTATTGCAATTTGCAAACGATCATAAAGTGGGGATACACCTTTGCTTAAAGTCCATCATTCACGTTCACCGTATGTCGAAAGTTACTTTCCACGTTCCAAGTCCAATTCAAAATTCAAAATGATGACACAAGGAAGAGGATAATTGGGTACAAAGGGACCCAACCCAATTCATCACTCATTAGAATTGCTTGTTCAATTTTCCAAATTACAAATCAAATCAAATCATTAAAGAACGACAGGCATAGTTACAGCCACACCCAGATGAACAAGGACCAAGTTGGATAATGGAAATTAAACCAGGTCGTTCTAACACAAGCTAAAGTTCTAGACGAATTAAAACTATTACAATTAACACATATATATGCTAACTGAAGACCACTGGAAATAATCAAATATCACACTGCATACTTGTGGCTTCTTTATTTTATTCTTCTTCTTGTGGGAATTTTCATATTATCAACTGATAAATATGATGGAGGGGTCACAGCAGCACTCATCTAGGAGGCAACAACAACACAAAGCTGCAAGACTGAACGAGGAAGAAAGAACGAATGTGTCAGTTACACAAGTTGATGGTAATTTTGAGGGTAAAACAAAAGTTTAAGAATTTAATTATACTCTGATTCCATGTGATAATGATTAAAGAAAATAGAACAATAATATGTCATTATGTCTTACCATCCCTCAAGGAAACCGGTATTTCTTCTGGGTGGTGGGGGAGCAGCATATTGTGGTGGTGCCATCACAGGAGGACCTTGATAATACCCTGGCAACAGAAAGAAAATTGATGCATGTAGAAACAAGTGTATATATATATAGCAAGAAAATGAAGCTTTTATCTCAAAAGTAGGAAAAAACAAAGAAAAGGGGAAGGAGCAGTTCTCTCCATTATCAATCTATCATATCATACAGTACAAAACAAAAACTTGTTTCAGAGGATGAAATCTTTTGTATACAACATTACAAGAAGCTCTAACTAAAGAAACTGTAATTCAAGATCAACATAAGGCCTCAAGCATTGCTTGGCAATCAACAAGACCAGTAGCTACAATAACCAGAAGATCTTTGTGTGTCCTAAGGAGATAGATATAGATAAATAATTTAAACATGAATAAATTACTATAGGAAGAAAAGAAAAGGTACCTTGAGCAGGATAGGGATAAGCATACTTGGGGTCACTCATTTCTGGCAAAAGGGGGCACAAAGCAGAGATTATTGTCACTCTAAAACCAGAATTAGCCTAGCTCAGGGGAAACACAATCTCACTTGATCAGGATGCAGCTCCCTCTGTCTCCCTCTCTCTTTCTGTGCTTGGAATATGTACCTGGCAGAAGGGACTTGGTTTTTGACTAGACTAGAATGAAGTATTTTAGTGGGTTTTGTTTTCTCCAAATTTAAAGTTACAACTTTAACCTTCACCTTGGATAGACCCTATTTGTTTTTGCAACATTGCACTTTCTAGAAAATGTATTTGGTTCTAAATGAACAATTAAACTAGGTCATCCACACTTGATAGGAGCACTCCCACCCACTACACTTGGCAAAAAAGCGATCCATTTTGATTCGGGCATGTGGCAAACTAACTAGTCATATATTTGATGTTATATTAGGCATAATAGTATAAGTTTATACTATATATTATACTCTTATATATTATTTAGTACAAACAATGTATTATATAAACTTATATATCATAACCTCTTTTATATATTAAAATATTATATAACTTAATACACTATGAGGAGGCCATATTAACCTAATTAGCTTTTAACGTATAAGGTTACTTTTATTTTTTAATATTTTATAAAAATAAAATAATTTTTAAATAAATAATAATAAGTAAAAATTTATAAATAAAGTTATTTCATAATAAATAAATATTATTAACAAATAATATATGATATCAATCTAACTATATACAATAAAAATAAAAAAGTAATTATAATTAATAAATATTAAATAAAACAAAATATTAAATAGAAATAAATATTTAAAATAAATAATATGTAATATGTAATATATAAAAGTAAGAATCAATAATAAAAATATTTTGAGTTAATATTTATTTTAAGCTTTAAATTTATATTATAATTAAAAATAGAAAATATTAAACATATATAAAAGAGTTATTTAATATTTATATAATTTATTGAAATAATAAATCATTATAAAATATTGAAATAAATAATAATATTTAAATAAATAAAATTTTAATTAATAAATATTTACATAAATATGATATTTAAAAATTATATTTAAATCATTAATAAAAAATTTTATTTTATTTAATATTTAATTAAAATATTAAAATTATTTGTAAATAAATTATAATATTATAAACTATAAAATATAATATCTTATACACTGTTACACCAAATAATATATATTATTAAAAATTTATCAGATCTTATATTATTAATCTTATACTATTATTCTTATTATTTAACATAGCAATGGGTGTATGCTGATAATAATTCACTCAAAAGTGGGCCATGTTACCTACACATATCATTAGGCATATTAAACAATAATTAATAATTAATGGCAAGAGGATCCTAGACTCAAATTGTGGGGGTTGGGTGGCTGTTGCTTCCTGATAGCATGGTCTCTCATTGATTTTCCATTGTTATTACTACTCATGCTTATCTTTATGATTTCATGCTAGAAAGATTTCTTGCTTAAACGTAGGAGTTATTGTTGCTAAAACAATTAATAGCATTAGCATATGATGAATATAAGGAATAAAAAGGGTATTAACTGCCCAGAAAGAGCCTTACCCCTTAGCCTGAGGAGTGACGTGGTTACAGGTTGATTAGGTATATAGGTGATATGTCGTGTGTGCTGCATTTTGTCAAAAGGCAGCAAAAGCCTTATCCGTTCTTGTATATGGCCAGATGTGCCCTGCCTCGTCCAGATTGGGTTGCGAATTTCAAATCCCTTGGCCAATGAGAATGGATTCAGGCCCGCGTCATTTTACCCATTTCAAATTATATCGCCCTCTAGAATGTTATTTTCAAATTTGGATCGAAGCTTATGAATAGACTATTAAATTTATTGTGGAAGAAAATTCGTCCACAACAAAGGAGTGCTATGGTATATAGGTTTATTGAAAAGCTTATATAACTAAGTACGCAAAGATTAGGATGATAAATAGGCCTATTGATCAAGTAGATCTATAACCTCATCCTAAAATAATCTAATTCTAGTAAAAAAGTTTTGATCTCAATAATTATAATCATATCATCTAAAAAGAAGGGCAATCCCGAGTCAATTGATTGGCCGCCCTTTCCACAAAGGATTTCACCTCCTTGCCCTTATAAACTCTAGAACAGAGAGCATGAGGTATGGTTGGTCGGTCATGAGTTGATTGATTGATTGTCTTTCCCATTCAATTGAGGTGTTTTCATGGTTGTGGTCTAGGTTAACCTAGATTGGCTTAATCACCCAAACACAACGCCCTTTCACCTAATGTTTGTTTCATGGAATCTCATTTCCCACATGAGAATCCAATCCTCCTTATCTTGACAGGATCTTTTCATTTAATTTTACAATTTATGCTTGAATTGGATTATCTCTTAATGACTCGTCTTATATACTCCTATAGAACAGAGGAAAATATAACCAAAAAAATAAAAAGAATGGTATAAATATGCCTAGCTCTTTTGTTATTTCAATTGTTGCCCTTTAAGCTTTTGAAAAAGTAAAAGAATTTACGCTAATCATATTTCTTCCTTAATTAATAAATTTTGTTCATTGAAAATAATATATCAGAAAATTACATATAACGCCAAATGAAAAGGAGATTTGCTTGAGATGACCTTTGAAGCAGTTTGATGATGACTGCCAGTGACAAACAATTCCATATTAGTTACATAACAATGACTTGAGATTTGGGATGCCTGTGCTTTTATCAGTAAATAGTTATATTATTTGGACTCACATATATATTACATTAACCAATTACATATCATTTATTATTAATGAGTTATATTAAATCTCATTTAAAATTGAATCTATATCTAATTTAATGACGAATAAAATAATAAATGAAAATTAATATCTTATACATAGTAAATATAAATAATATTTTTCATAAAATAGAGTAAAATTGGAAAAGTAACATAAAATGCAGTTTCTTTGCAGTTGTTCAGCAACAGTATTAATCCAGGGTTGCGCGTTCCAAAGTGATGATCTGGCTATTGTCTTTTTTTATAAACCTATATAAGTTTGAAATTTAAAAAACCCGCAATCCACAACTGCTAGATCGCACAACTATATCAATATGCGTAAATTATAAGATTAATTATTTTATTATTTTTATTTATTATTAATTTATCATAAAATTTTATTATTAACGGTTAAATAATTATTATTTTTATTAAATAATTTAATTTAACAATCAATAAATAAGTGGTTCATGGACTCAAATATATATATAAAATCATCATAAAACACATTATTAATATAAATATATATATCTCTGTCAACTTGCATAGATTCATAAATATACTATACAGTAGTTCTAGTAGATCTCAGCCAGTGGCCATTGCAATCACATAATCGCATTCTTCAACATATTCTCGCTGACGCTGCAATGCAAAGTGTATATTGAAATCATTTGTCTCTTTTCTTGTCCTTTATCTTTTTCTCATCCATGCGAAAGGCTCTAGGATTCTTCACCTTTACCAATGTGTAAGTTTCTTTGGCAGCATTCAGGTTATTTCTTATCCATGCGTTACTCCAGGATTCCACACCTTGATAAACAAGATATGAAATGATATGTATATCCGGTAAATTATAAGGTAAATTTCAAATTTTGAGATCATAAATTTTTTATTATTAGTTATTAAATAATTATTATTTATATTAGATGATTTAATCTGATGATTAATAATAGATGATTTATGATAAGAGATCTCAAAGATAAGAGATCCATCATAAAACTGATATCTCTTGTGTGTTATAAATATGAATAACATAATTTTATGAATATTGATGGTGTTGGAGTCACCAACTCCAAAAGATCAACTTGCGTAAATATATTGCCTACCATACACATAATTAACCATGAAATGAGAATTCGGATATTTTATGATAGTATGATCGTTGTCTCTTTTAAGCGAAAGTACAACTACTCCGTTGTTCTCAAAGCTATATATCAGAATTTCTTCAAAATTCTTCATTTTTTTTCCTGCAAAATTTCATCCTTTTTTTTATTATTTCTTCCAAATTCTGGAGATGATAGCTCTTCTGCATAACAAATTCAACTCAACACATCAAAGCATATATTCTGGAGATTACTTTGTGTGAGTTTGGTATGAAGTAAAAATAGGTTAAAAAAAATTTAAGGATCAAGTTTTTGTATATATTTACTCATAGTTAACCCATCATCATATAGTATAAATAACTCTAGTTAACTTCCGCTTTGAACTTGTATTGGGCAAAACAAAAAAAAAAATCAAATTCCCAATTCAATCCTTCACTTATAATAGTTTATAATTGAGGATAAATTAATCTTCAATTTAAAAAATCTCATACTAATCCCTCAAATTTCACAAATGGAGACAAGTTAGTCTCTTAATTAAATTGTCATCTAACTGTTAACAAATATTCTTGTTCTGTTAATTGCTTATATATATTAATTTTTACGTTTCCTAATTTGTTTATTCTTTTGTTCTGAACAAATAATAACTTAAAATTAAAATTATTTTTCTAAGAAAGCTATGGTGAGAGAAAATGTGAAGAATAATATTTAACGACTTTGAGGAGTGAAAAAGTTGGACACACCATGAAAAATAACAATACATATAAATAAATTAAAAATGCACATAAATAATTAACAAGATAAGCTTAAACGATAATTTTACAAAGAACTAATTTGTCTATTTTAAAATTTGAATGACTCATATGAAAATTTTTAAATCTGAAAACTAATTTGTCCCACACTATAATTTGAGAAATTAAGTTGGGATTTTAGTGAAAATAAAAAAGTAAGCTTGTGACTCAATTGGTTGATCAATCCAATTAAGATTTTGGATTTTTTTTTTATCGTTGATCCAACAAACCTAATTCTTATTTTTAATCTCTCTTGTTCATTTCATCAAAGGTAATCAACCCTTATTGTTTGTGAGAATAATCAAAAGTAATCCTTAGTTTTCGTCAATTAAAAGTAATCAATAGTTATTGTTCGTGAGATTAATCCATGCACTAATTCATTAAAGAACCTACTATATTGTCTTGGTTTCCAATGAGTCTAATGCGGGAACTGGGAATATATCTATAAATTGATATTTATAATATTTATACACTTAAATTTAGCAAAATACCAACCCGCCCATAAATTAAACACTTGACATTTTACAGGTTATCAAATAACCATTAAGAGTGTGTTTAGTTTGGGATAAAAATTGGGTATAAATTTTCATAAATAAACTCTATAAGTTTCATAGATAAACTTCATATGTAAATTTATTTATGAAAATTTATAAAACTTATCCATAAAAATTTACACTCAATTCTTACCCTTTTAGGGTTTATTTATGAAGCTCATCCATAAAAACTTACACCCAATTCTTACCCCTTTAGATTGATGTAGCATTATGGAGTGGAGTGAGATTTTTATTAGGTCTATTGTTTTGATTTGTCAAACTTAGAAAATAGAATAGAGATGTATAGACTCTATTTCACTCAATCCCACTATCTCCTCTTATTTCCCCTCCCCTTCAAATTGAGGGAATTGGATGGAATGAATTATTTTTTAAATAAAATTACTAGTTCACCCTTATTACTAATATTATTATATTCTAACTTAGAAGTATTATAGGAATAAAAAGTTTATAATCTTTCTTCCATTCCATTAACATATCCAAACAATAGAATGAGATAATTATTCCACTCCACTTCTTACCAGTCCATTTTATTTCACTATGCTCCATTACTTACCGTCAATCCAAACATACCCTAAATGTCAATTGAGACAATGTGCTCTACATCCCCCACGCTCAAAATGTAATGGCCCAAGGGCAGTATCCTCTTTCCTTGCTCATCAGCAAAGCTCAAGTGTTCACAAGGATCCACCAAAATGCTTGTTTCGGTAGATTTGTTAGAAGCAGTGTGCACACGACTGAACCCAACTAGTTGCATTTCCGGAGAGCCTCGTAGCACTTTTGGCCATCTAGAGAACAGCATCACAGCATGGCTCCCATCCAAATCACCAAGGTTCATCACAGAAATGTGCACTGGGAAACTCAATGAGTCGCAATTTCGCAACGCGTCAACTTGAACATAATCAACCTCAAAAACCTCCTTCCTTACCTGACTTAAACTCTTTCTGGTACCTGCTTTGATGACTCCAGACAAACTAATTGCACTTGGTGCTGATAAGAACTTGTAGGAGTAATCGCTGTAACTTAAGCCGTGCCCGAATCCGTATACTCTACTCCCAGTATAAAATCGGTAGGTCCTTCCAGGATAACCACGATAAGGATCAGCTCGCATGCTCATGTCAGTCATGGGTACATTGGTAAATGACTCCGGGTACCAAGTCATTGGAAGCCTTCCAGCTGCATCAAAACCACCTTCATTAGTTAAAAACTCTGCCTTGGAGAATTGACCAACCAAATTTCAAACTCAGTATTTTTCATACAGTTCTATCATTTTAAATTATAGTAATTCATAGCATACGCAAATGACAATAAGCAGGTGAGCCTATTGGCTATTGCCATACTAATTAATGCTTACTCGCACACCCCATCAAGCACTTTTGAATTTTGATTGCAATTTCCTCAATTCCCCCTCAAATACAAATTTCTCTTAATCGAGTCAAATCTCAGTTAAATTCTCCCATATCAATTCACGTTTGATTGGGAATAAACAAGGAAATTGCAATTAAAAGTAGTTAGTGGAAAGTGTGAATAAAAAAGACCCTCATTTCAAATGTTCATATGATGGCATGCTTGTCTGGCAGCATATTCATTTGTAACTAACTATACATACCTGGATTGACCTCTCCAAATATAATTTCAGCTAGTGCCTTTCCACCAGTTTCACCAGGGTATCCAACCCAAATAATACTTGCAATTTGTTGATTTCTTTCGGCAAAGGAGACATCAACGGGTCCTCCGCCAGTAAGAACTAGAATCACTGGATTTTTACTAGCAGCAGCAACAGAGGATACAAGTCCCACCTGGTTACCGGGCAATAGAAGACTAACACGGTCAAGTTCCTCCGTCTCTTGTGTTAAGTCAAGCCCAGCAACTATAACAACAAAATCAGCTTGTTTTGCAATGTCAATAGCCTCAGCAAAACCATCCTCAGAATCGCATGATACATTATGGCAACCAGAAGCATATGATATCCTCTTGGAAAACTCTCTTAGTCCATCATATAAGCTTATAGGGGAGCAAGGAACTCCTACATTATTAGGCATAAAATCATATGATTCAGCATCAGGAATTGGCAAGCTCTTCTAAAAGATAGAAACATGCATAGTACTGACAACGGTATGAGAGTGAGGAAATTCGAGCATGCAGCCTTCTGTCATCAGTGGGAGAAGATGCCCCTAGGACAACAGGTCATTAGCTAAGCTAAGAGACTTGGATTAATGCTGTAAAACTTTTCCTTCTTCACCTAAGACTAGGTATTATCTTACCACAAGATTTGGATGAATAAAATATATATAGCACAGCCCCATTAATCATACATTCAAGTTATGTATAAAATAAAAATGGAATTTCAGGGTTAACTGTGAAAGAGTTGTGCTTCAGCTTGAATGTGTGGTGTACATCTACCATTGGAATTGAAGGGTAGCCTAACCAGTGTGTGTAGTGCAAGTAAAATTATTGAAACAATCAAATGGATATTGAAAATTTACAATGCTCGGAAATGAAAACCATACCTACGTAGCCACCACCTAATTTGTCTGAAATTGCCATTGGGCCAATGACAGCTAAGGAGGCATCAACATTCTTATCCAAGGGAAGGAACTTGTTATCATTCTTCAGCAGTACAATCCCCTGCCTTGCAGCTTCAAGTGCCAGTGTTAAGTGCTCCGGGGTGCAAACATCCTGTGGCCCCAGTTTGCCAAACTGGCCTCTTCTTGGGTCTCCATCGAACCACCCAAGCCGCAGTAAAACAGAAAAAAGATTAAAAAGAGCTCTGTCTAAATCTTCCTCTTTCACCTTTCCTTGCTCAATGGCAGATTCAGTATGCCGAACCATAAATGATCCACAATTAATATCCATACCTAAAAATCAAACCAATGAATCACAACATCTTGGAAATTAAACCATCCAATTCATGCAAAGTTGGTGCGATGCTTTAAATTAAACGAAGCACTAAAAAAAGACAAACAAAAATACCAGCTTTGAGAACATCAGCAACAGCATCCTCTTTGGATTTCGCGTACTTGTGATACTCAAATACCGTGGCTACAGCATCACAATCTGAGGTAATATACCTGCACTCAAAAGTCAAAACCACCATGCCTACTAGCCAACAAAACTGCTCCTAATTTTTTTTTTCTTTTTACATAAATTTTCAATCAGGTTATTACAAACGGTTGCTCAAAGAAGCCTTACCCTTTAAACCCCCACTTGTTTCTAGCCAGTCCCAAGAGATCCCCATCAGCACAAGCAGGGACACCATTAACTGCATTGTAGGAACACATCAAGCAACTCGCTTTACCTTTTTGAATGCAGGCGCGAAACGGGGGCTGATAAGTATCCTCCAAATCCTGCTTTGTAACCTACAAACACAACCAGTCAAAACCATTTCCACCCAACACCATGCCAACCCGCATCAACAGCAAGACACCCATTACGTAAAATCAGCCACACAAATGAAACAAAGTCATCGTATCTTATCAGTTATAATAAATCATGAATACATACAACAACATCCAAATTCAAGTCATTAATAGTTTCGTCTATAATCTATCTCGGTATCCCTCTTCCTCTACTGATTGGATCAATCCACCCAAATGCTGCAGAAATTATAAACCACACCATGAACCATCTCTTCCGAAAGCTTAATCTCAGAGGCACAGACGCAAGCACGAATGATTTTATATCTAACAACACTCAAACACTGCAGAATTAAACCCAGAAACTCACCACAGCATTGAAGTTATATCTAGAGAACTGCCCCCACAACTCCAAATCATAAGCAGTGAAATGCTTGCAACATGCAGACACCATAAGCTCATCACCATCACCATCAGCATAGCCACTCAAAATCCTCTTCTCCGCCAACACAACATCATCCCTGATCATCACATTGCCATCACCTTGGAAGCCCCTCACATACTCGACAGCATAAGCAGAACCCACCATGGGGTCCTCACCGGGAGTCTCCTGACCCCTCCCCCACCTAGGATCCCTAAACACATTAATGTTGGGAGCCCAGAAAGTCAACCCGGCCTGTCCAACGTTGTACATGGCCCTAGCCTCCACGGCCACGGCGGAACCGATGAGGGACCACAAGGTCCTGTTGAAGGATGCGGCGGAGACGATGACCTGCGGGAAGGAGGTGGCGGAGGTGACGGGGCCGTTGTCGAAGGAGACGCCGGGGCCGTTGGTGGAGATGCCGTGGAGGGACTCGGACCACCACTGGTAGGCGGGGATGCCGAGGGAGGGGACGGAGGAGGCGTTGTCGGAGAGAAGGCTGATCTTTTCATGGAGGGTGAGGAGGGACACGAGGGAGGTGGCTCTTGCCGGGATGGAGAGGGAAGTGTTGCAGAATGGGTAGGAAGAGTGGCGTGGGGGCTTGCATGGGAATTCTGGAACTGGGTATGGAGTGGATGTGGAGAATTCGACGAGTTTAAGAAGGATCAAGAGTGAAGTGAAGAAAAAGGAACTCCATTGCCTTGACAACATCCTCTGTGTCTGTTCACTGTTGGGTGTTAAATTTTCTTTGGTTGGTGTTGAAGCTCTATTTACTAGCGCTGGCAGCGGCAACTAACAACCCTCACAGTTGGATAGATGTTGGCATGTTAAACGTGGTCCATTCCCATTGAAGGGAATGAACCCCATACCTCATCGTGGTTGGAAAATTTTAAATGATTTCGATATATCCATCCCTCAGTCCTGACACATTTTGGTTTTGCTTATGAGTGACATCAACCACTCAACGAAGACATCCTCTGTAATCTAAAAACTCTGGAAAATTGGACTCTTGCTGTTAGATATCCTTCTTGGAGCTAGGGGAAGACTCCATAATAAACCAAATTTATTCAATGATTAACTATTTTCTTGCTAATTACAATGGTGTAGCCCCTTGTTTATAATCCTAATAAACTAACTAGCTCATATAGGCCTAACAGTGGGCCCAACTACTAATTGGATCGTAACAACTATTCCCCTTCAAACCAACCTTGCCCTCAAGGTTGTTGTAAAAAAAACACAACAATTAAATTCCTAATTACATCAACTAAATTTCTTAAAATCAAATGAGACTACTAATCAATTTATCACATACAAATAATTTCCACCAGGGTCCCATTCCTAATTGAGCTAAAAAATTGTCGTCTGGCTCCAAAAAATGCAGCACCCTTAGATTGGGCTTGTCCATCGTCAAACTCCCTCTTTCCCTTGGAAACACAATTGGCCTGGCCAATAGAGTTAACAATGGTTTTCAAAGTGCCAAGCTATTGCCCTCACTTTTGCTTCCCTTTGATCGAATTGGGCTAAGCCCAAAAAGGTAGGACCCAGCTCCTCTCATTGAGCCTTGCACTAGCCCACTTATCGTTCAGAAGCTTCTCTCGCAAATCCATGGAGCGCGCCTCTATTGCCAATCGGCGAACCACAAACATGCCTTGGGTCGAGCGTGGCTGAGGCCCCCCCTGAAGCACCATCGTCGCAGAGCCAAAGTGTTTCTCCTCTCAGTGCCCTCCAACGCGACGCCATGCCTCATCCTCCTCCTGCTTGTGGAGCGGGTTCCTCGGCTCCACCCACCTCGCAATTGACATCCTCGGGCGGCGCGCACAGGAGAAGCTTCAGTGCTCGACCTCTTCCCCTCCTCTTTCTTGTTCTCGGCATTGCTAGTGGTGCTTCGGTCAGGCGCCGCGGTCTCCGGTGCTCTCGCTCTAAACTTCGAAGCGTTCGCGAAGATTGGAGCCCATTCTAGTTGCTTCGACTCTGTTTTACTCATATGGAATTGCCTCCACTTGAATAGTCCATGCCAACACTTGAATTGCAAGTACATCTTGTTGATCAGTTCTTCTTCTACCTGTAATTTGTTTTTCTGTGTAGGTATCAGAGGCCAGGTTTAGAAAGAGAGTAGCAAGAGAGAGAGAGAGAGAGAGAGAGAGAGAGAGAGAGAGAGAGAGAGCTAAAGAATTGAGAGTGAAAATGATGATCTTGATTGTGTATCCTGAAACTGATACATGGGTATTTATGCATTACATGGAATGATAATTAACTCTAATCAATTAACTGAATCTCTTACTAAAGGCTAACTAACTCTAGTTGATCCTACTCCACCTACATCTCCCCTCAAACTCAGGGATTGTGGATCTACAATCCTGAGTTTGTCCTTGAATTTAGAGAACAAAGTGGAGGAAATCGGTTTTGTGAAGATATCAGCCACTTGATGCTAAGCTGGAATATGACTAATGTTCACCCTCCTTTTGATCACATGATCTCTTGCAAAGTGTAAATCCAACTTAAAGTGCTTGGATTTGGAGTGAAGAATCGGGTTGGTTGCCATAAGAACACTGAGATTATCACAATAAACTTTAGGTGTGGCAGTTAGTGGAGCTTGTAGTTCTTGAAGAAGATTGCGAATCCAAAACGTTCAGCAACCAATGAAGCTAGTCCTTGATATTCTGCTAAGTGCTACTCCTGAGGCTGCATCCTGCTTCTTAAAGGACCACGAAATCAAGTTTGGACCATGGAACACACAATAACCATTGGTGGATTTCCTGTCATTAGGATCTAATCCCAATCAAATCAGTATACCCAGTGATAAGAGATGGCTCTCTGAATATGCAGACCATGATCAGGAGTTCACTAAGGTACCTTAAGATTCTTTTAACAACTTTCCAATGCTCCTTAAGTGGAGTTTGCATAACTGACAAACTCGATTGATGCATAGGCAAGTTCAGGTCTGGTGATGTTAGGCATTGTAGGCTACCAACAATTCTGTATAATGGATTAGAGAAGCGGGCTGCCATGCTGAGAGTTTTAAAGAGGAGGGTATGGGGGTTGCATAAGGTTTGCAGCCTTCCATCTTTGCCTTTGACAGTAAGTCCTTCACGTATTTTGCTTGAGAGAGTATTAATCCTCCATTCTTAGTGTGAGTCACCTCAATTCCGAGGAAGTAGTGCAAAGGACCCATATCCTTTAGAGAGAAGGAGGAATTTAGATGAATCAGTTCTGAAATATAGTCAGAGGAACTTCCTGTGATTATAATGTCATCTACATAGATGAGTATATATGTGGTTGTTGCACTAGTTGTCTTTATAAATAATGAGGAATCTGACTTGGTAGAGGAGAAACCAAGCAGTTCAGGGCATTAGAAAGCTTGTGAAACCAAGCTCTTGGTGCTTGCTTAAGGCCATAGAGAGCCTTTGTGAGTTTACATACTAAGGTACCATCACCAACTTCATATCCTTGGGGCTGTCTCATATATACATCTTCTACCAAATCACCATTCAAAAAGGCATTATTCACATCTAATTGTCTGATGCTCCATTTGTTTGAAACTGCCATAGACAAAATAAGCCTGATGGAGGTTGGTTTAATAAGGACTAAACATTTCTGGATAGTCAAAGCCAGGCCTTTGACTGAAACCTTGGGCTACTAATCTAGCCTTATACTTCTGAGGGAGCCATTTGAATTGTACTTCACTCGAAACACCCATTGCTGCCTATGGGCGTCTATCTGGGTAATTTAACTAGCTTCCATGTATTATTTCTCATTAGGGAGAGTATTCATCATTCATGGCTTGTTTCCAATGGGGAATAGCAAGGGCTTGCTTGGCAGAGGTAGGTTCTAGAGGCGGTGAAAGCTCTGGGTTTGTGGATACCATTTTTAGCTCTAGTGGTCATAGGGTGAATGTTAGAAACAGAAACTGTGCTTGAAGTTTGACCTGCAGGTAGGGTAGCTAGTGTAGGGTCAGTGTTTGGCTCAGCTGGTGAATTGGTGGAATGGCTAATAGGTTGAGGCAAGGACACGGGTTTTACTAAAGGGATGACTGGCATAGTGGCTTGGTTATCAAGGAGGAATTGGTTATGTTAGACTTCCCAAAACCATCCTTAAAAGGGAACTTGTATTCATTAAAAATTACATGTCTTGAGGATGACTTTTCCAAAAGCTAATAAGCACTTGTACCCCTTGTGTTGTGTGCCATATCCAAGAGATAGCTGGAGTTGACCTATAATCAAGCTTGTGCCTATTATATGGTCTAGTGAAAGGAAAACACAAGCAACCAAATCTTCTAAAGGAATGGTAAGGAGGTTTTGTGTGAAACAATGTCTCAGTGGGTGAGGAATTATTTAACATTGGTGTAGGCAAGGTGTTAATCGGTTGTACTCCAGTAATGAATGCATCTCCCAAAATTTCAGAGGTAGTGAAGCTTAGCCAATAGAGTAAGTCCCATTTCAACCACATGTCTGTGTTTTCTTCGGAGAACCATTCTGCGATGAGTGTAAACAGGAAAATCAATGAACAATTCCTTGCTCCTACAAATATTTAGACAAGCTAATATATTCCAAGGCATTATCACTTTGCACACATTTGATTTTGGTACCAAGTTGTAATTCTACCATGTGTTGGAAATTTATAAAGGGATCTGAGTTCAGACTTAGATTGCACCAAATATAACCAAGTAAATTTAGAGAAAGCATCAACAAAATGTATGTAATATCTAACTCCTTTTATTGAGGGTAAGGAGGGGCCCAAATCAAGTGTACACAAGTTGTAACGGTTGAGTATAGACAGTGCTAAACTGGAAAGGGTAGTTGATGAAACTTGCCTAAACAACAAGAAGTACAAAGAAATTTGTGAGGAGTACAAGGAATGTTACATGATTTAAGAATCTTAGAAACTATCACATCAGATGGATGCCCGAGTCTTGAATGCCATAGTGAAAAGTCAGCATCAATCTTTGTAGTGGATAAGAATGAGGTGTAGAGTGCAATGAATCAGATGCAATGTGTGGCCTAAAAGAGTGAAATTTGTAAAGACCATTCTTAGTTGAGCCTTGGAGAAGAGTCTCCTTGGTGTCCAGGCATTTTACATAGCAAGCATTAGGATGAAATTCTAGAAAGACATTGTTATCACGGGTAAACTTGGACACACTTAACAAATTCTTAGAAATTAGTGGCACATGCAACATATTATTAAGTCTAAACTTATAATGTTTCAGATCTGAAGTGAAATAAGAATTTCCAACATGGTGAATTGACAAACCTGATCCATTACCTACAATCACTTTCTCTAAACAGCATAATCTGATCTATCCATCAAATTCAATGGATCCGAGTCATGTGATGAGATGCTCCTGAATCTGGGTACCAATTTGGATCTTGCAAGGTTGAAGGAGTTGCTAAAGCGTGAGCCATGTTACAATGTGCAAGATTAGGTTGAGGCCTTGCATTTCCAGTTGAAAAATTTGAATAACACCTGAACCATATTGTGAATCGAATTTGTGCCAGCATGTTAAAGCAACATGTCCAATTTTGCCACACACTTGACAAGTGGGACGATTGGATGAGGAATTCTACCTCCTTTGAAGTTATTGTGGAATCTTCCTCCACCTCTGCCTGAATTGGCCTTGAAATTACCAAACCTACCTCCTTCTCTAGGATTGAATCTTGGATATGACTGAAATTGAGCCACATGAGCACTAACCATAGTGTCATTTCTTCTGTACTTTTCAATCAACTCTTCTTGTGCCATTAAGAGTGCTTCCAGCTCTCCTCCTGATCTTGGTTCTGCTCTTGAAATCACCATTGTGATAAAAGGTGAGTATTCTTCTGGTAGCCCATTCAAGATTGCTTCAATTTGGTCAGCTTCACGCATTACAGCTCCAACAGAAATTAAGGCATCAGTAACTCTTTTAATCTCAAGCAATAATCACTCACAGATCCTTCTTTCCTGGTGTTTCCCAATTTATTCTTCAACCCTTATCTTTGCAGTGATTTGAGAAGTAAAGAAAGTTTCTAACCTTTTCCATATGTGATGAGATAGTTCACACCCAACCATCCTGGTGGTAAATGGCTTTGACATTGAGGCCAGCAACCAAGACTTCAACAATGCATCTTGCTTCTTCCATTTTGGAATTCTGAGCTCACAACTCCATTTTCTTGATCCAGCTAAGTCGCATACTTTCTTGGTATAGATTTTCCAAGAACATGATCGAGCAAATTATAGCCTTCAATCGTCGCCTCTACTTGTTCTTTCCAAGGCAGAAAATTTCTTCATCAAGCTTCAATGAAACAGGATTTGAGAAGGTGTGTGGAATTTGTGATGAGCTTTGTGTGATTTGAGAAGTATCAATGGAACCCATGGTATCGAACCTCTGATACCATGTAAGTATCAGAGGCCAGGTTTAGAAAGAGAGTAGCAAAGAAAGAGAAAGAGAGAGAGCTAGAGAAATTGAGAGTGAAAATGATGATCTTGATTGTGTATTACTGAAACCGATACATGGGTATTTATGCAAATGGAATGATAACTAACTCTAATCAACTTAACTGAATCTGTTACTAAAGGCTAACTAACTCTAGTTTATCCTACTCCACCTACATTCTGACTGCAATTTGTTGTTCGTTGTTGTTGATTTTGATCTTGTTGTGTTGATGTTGCTTGGATATCGTTGATTCTGAATGTTGTTCATGTGGTTGATGCGATTCTGGAATTTTTGAAGTAATAGGAATGATCATCTGATTTTGCTTTCTTGATCTGTTGTCAACTTTGATTCTTGCACTTGATGGGCAACGCTCATGGCGTTGGAAGATCTCAGGCATACCTTGATCTCTTCCAATGTAAGATCTAGATCTGAAACTTCATTCTAGAAAATTTCAAAATGAACAAGCATGTGGTTGGTATCAATGAAGAAATGCAATCTCAAACACCATCTGGTCTGCATTTGGATTGCATTGGTTCCATAGCTTGAACCATCGTAGTGCTTGGCCGGGTAAACCTTCTCCACCTCTAATAGCCTTAGCGCTTCCAGTGTGCCTGCATTCATAACTGCCTGATGCAAATGAGCCACCAGATAACCATCGCCAATTCCATCAAACACGGAAACTCCTCTTCAAGAACAAATTGAGTTCCTTCTATGGTGGAAGACTCTCAATGAAAGCACCAATGTTAGATCTCCCTCTTCAGTAGGGAGAAAGACTCCACAATAAACCAAGTTCATTCAACAATTAACTATTTCCTTGCTAATTACAATGGTGTGGCCTCTTGTTTATAGTCCTAATAAACTAACTAGCTCATATAGGCCTAACTAGTGGGCCCAACTACTAATTGGTTGTAACACTTGCCTCTTGGGTTTTTCTTATTTTCCTTTTCTTTGTGGAGAGAGCACATTGGGTGTTTTACCTTTACTTTGGGAATTCTCAGCCCATGTAGGTTGATGGGCCAATTATTAGACATGGTTGTAAGCCCAGGGAATCTGCATCATGCAACTAGCAGCCACAATGGTGCTTATCTTATCCATATCTTAATCTTAATTTTCTGGTTTCCAAAACGATAACAAACATGCTGAATGATTCTGAATAAAAAAATTATAATCAGCTTGGGAATATATTCTCTTCATGTATTATAAAGGAAAAGACAAAGCCATACTAGAATGGAAGCATCAATCTAGATTCTCTGATCTTCAAATGGAAACCAAATTATTATTCCTAATCAGTTCAGTCTAGATACCTCAATGTTTTCTTTACCCAAATGCCAGTCCAGTAGTGAGTAGCCCCTGTCTCTTTTTGCATGCTTCCACCAAGGTTCTATCTTTTCGTTCCGGAATCTTTCATGGTTTATATTATAGTCTCATGCTGTAAAGAATTTTGACTCTTTTCTGCCCAAGAGTCAAATGAAACAAATTATGTGCCAATTTTTCTACTTGATAGACAATGGTATATCAGATTCATTCCCTATGAACAAACAATAACAACCAAGAAATGTTACACAGATAGTAAGAGTTGTGATAATTTTTTAAGGAAAACAACTATCGTCAGTATGATTCATTTGCATAACTAGCTATTAATAAGGATATCACATCTAATGACAAATAAGTTCTGACCATTTACCATAGTTTATAACAAATTAGTATTGACCGTAGAGTAAAAAATGGTACAGTTAGCTAGATAACAATACCCAGATCACATCTCTTGTTATATTGATATTTGCTCCACTCCGATTAGTTTATATTTGACAATGGAAAACGAGAAACTGGCCTTTGTTTGTTTCATATAACATAGCTTTATAATTTGAAAATTTTAGAAATTTCAATTCAGATAAAATAAATTCTGGTACAAAATTACCAAACCAATATTTGTTCCTAGTGCAATCAAGTAATTAAGACTCTATGGTCAACAACAGATAAGATTCAAATATGTTAACCAATCTCACCTGACCAAATCCAGCTCATATGTCAATTCTATTAGAATATAAAATTATTCATTTGTTGTTCTCATTATTCTAAATAAAATAATTAAATTTTAGCACAAGATAAGATGGATATATATTTAGATTGTTCATACTTCAAACTTAAAAATTGTATTCATGTGAGGGGCATATGTAATTCTGTCCAATAGCTTAAACTTTTTAAAGGGATGTGGTTAATGACAAATTCTCTATAAAACAGAACTTATGGATACACATTTATATAATTCATATTCTTGGATGCAAATGCAAGTAAGGTGCAGGAAGTCTAATGATCATGATCTCATTTTTGGAATTTAATGTAATGTAATATCCCATTTTCTAGATATGCTTAAGAAATTAATCTGCACGGCATGTGAGTTTTAGACAATGCTTACTGTAAAGGTGACTAAGATTTAATTTGCCAATTTAGTCAAAGGAGAGTAATTAGTTAAGTAACGAGTGTAAAAGACATCGAAGTTTCAATTCGATCGGATATAAAGCAAGCGATGCAAACAGTTGGAGTTATGGCTGCACATGCCACGTTCAAATTAATAGCTAGACTAGAAGGCTATGAAGTTTCAAAACCATAAGTACCATTCGATAGTGGAAATGATCAAAGATTTCTTTCAACTGTGATATCAGCGATATTTAACAAAGAAAACACAAATTGTAATGATTGCTAAATACAAAATCACAGTTGGGTTTTCATGAAAAAGTCAGATGTCAAGTGGTGTACGTGCCACTAATCAGCATTGAAGTCCTAACTAAATCCAATCAAGTTGGATGCAGTGATCAACTAGACATCATGATCATTACTTCGCTTTAGGAGCATTTTCAAAGGGTTCTTGTGGCCAGTTGTATGTTCAATCAGCTCTTTGGTTCTTTTTCCGCAAAAGAAGGAATTACTCCAGGTGAAAAAAAAAATAATTATTAAAGATTATTGAATTTCGAAAAGTTTAATGAATACATATTGGCATGTTTAGCCTTGACTTCAATTGAATAGCAGGTTCCTCAACTCTGCCGCCCTTTTGGTTTAGCAGTCACCTCAACTTATGATGATGTTATATATAGTAATTTCATATATTCATCTCATCATTAGTTAGCTTTCTGACTTTTTTCTCATGCTATTCTCATATAGCCTCACTAACATTCATTATAGCTGCTCCTTAATGCAGCAAACTTTGGCGCCATCGATTTTTTCATCCTTTTCATTTTTCCTTCCAGTCATTGGATTTGAGTGTTGCAAGTTGCAACGACTAATGTTAAGTTATAAACAACCATGCTTGAAAAAACTTGCATAAAAGTTTTATGTCCTTTGCTGTTAGTAATATAGAAAAGTGGAAACACTCAAGTGAATTTTCTTGTTATAACACAAAAAATCGAATGGTATTTGGCTTGTGGGTCACTTTGTGTGTTAATTGTATCAATTTGAAGAGTAAAACTATGGGTGTCTAAATTTCTATCCATAACATAATGATATGATATGTATGTTAATTTTCTAATACATTATATCACTCCTCCTCAAAAAAAAAAAACTATTCATACTCATTCATGCATTATACCAGGCAAGACCTCTTAACTTTGCTGAGTCCGAAAAATCTGGCAACAAAAATTGAATAGAGATATATTCTTGTTTGGTTGTCCCCTTCTGTTTGTTGTGAGTGTATAGAACAGCCATTATTGACTCAAAATGCTTATATTTTGTTGCATATTCTTTTTCCATTTTTTAAATATTTTTGCACTATTCTGTCCTATGTTGCATATTATTTATCTTGAATACAAAACTTTCGCCTTACGCTATGGTTTTAAAGTATAATCTTAAGCTTTATTTTAGCCTTAATACTATAGCTTTTGAAGGAATTCACAATAATATTTTTTTAACTTGGAAGAAGATTTATTCATAGATAAGTCCAACATTTATAAATCGAAACATTCTTTTAATCAACCAATTATTTATGGCTCTGCTTTTCGCCAGAAAAGTATCAATGTAGAAGTATATTTCTATTTCACGATGGAGGTTACCATGAAATGTACTACAATTTGAAAAATGTTTATCACTTCTTTCAAAGTAGATCTGTGCGTACCTATAAGATCATAAAAAAAAAAAAAGAAATATTCATACGGAGAACCCAAAAAAATCATAAAAGGAACAAAGAACACTGCAAAGGAGACAGAAAAATATTTATAAATGGGACAAGAAAAACACTCACTAACGGGTAAACAGAACAAAACAAAAAATACACAAATCTAGGGAAAATGAAAGGAAAAACGATAGGATTGTGTTAAAAAAAAAAAAAAGAGATGGCAGCCCTTTACCAGCACTAATTCAAGAAAAGGTAAGAGAAAGAAGCTATTCCGAATAATAGCATATTGAATGCAATCACAACCACATAAAATATATATAAGTCATCACCTGCGTTTTTATAACTACAATAATCACAACGCAAGAAGTTAAAAAAGCATGCCTAAATATCAAATTAAGAAGGGGTCAAGGGGAGGCAGAGAAGCCAATTGAATGCTGCATGCCAAGGAAAGCTGAAACTGCAAGCTCCTTTGAATGCCCCGGAAAAAGGCCAAAAGGAAACCACCATCATGAATATTCCAGCAAAATTACAAATGCCCAACATCGTTCAAGTTAATTAAACGAAAACTATACACTGAACTGATTGCGGAAAAGAAATTGATTATTAATTGGGACTTGGCAAGATTAACCAGTAGAATACCAAGTGGTGTCGTAGCTAGAGCAAACTAATAATCAATCCAAATTAAATGGCGATCAATGGCGAACATAAACATGAATGAAGCCGAACAGAACAGTGATCACACACGTGACACACCCCTGGCCCTGAAGGAGCAGGCTGTCCCTCATACTGCAAATGAATGTTAGTTAAGATTCTCGTCTTTTTATGGCACTTTTTGCCCTCATTATATGCGGGTCTCACTGCTCCATCTGCCCTGCTCTGCTCAACCATGGCAAGCCAGGATACATATATAGGACCCATATATAAGTCCTCTCACCAAAGCCTACAATTAATGATCATTAGTTTTATTTATTTATTAGTTTATTTACCCCACTACTCACTAGGTGGTACGTACTCAGCTCATATATATATATATGCTAGCGAACGTACGTACGGTGTCTGAAGTGTTATGCCACAACTTCCCCAGTCCGTCAAAACGGATTGGTTCGTCCCTTTAAAAATGAAATAAAACAGATTAGCGTCAAAGTAAAATTAGTTGAAATAATTAGTTCAAATATTTTATGATGAACTGGCAGATTGATAGACCAACTTGTTAAAAAATTAAAAAAATTTTGAAAAAAATATTTTTTTAATATTTTGATAAACTTTTAAAAAAAAATTTTAAAAAAATATTTTTTATTTATATATAGCTAAATTTTTAATGTCCATAACAATTATACACTAAATTTGACTAAAAAATATTCATGTTAATCGTATGGTTTGTAAGTAATGACACTATTTTATTTTTAAGTTTTAACTTTAGATGAATAGTATCGTGTACAATGTTATTGTGTTGGTGAGTGTATACATTTCTTACTTTTTTTTACCAATAAATTGTGAAAAAAAATTTAAAAAAAAATACCCACCCAACCCATCAAAACTCGTGGTTAGCGAGGCAAGTACAAGCTAAATTTTTGGCGAGCTAAAACTTCAACAAAGTGACAGTTTGGCTAACCAACAGGGCTTGGCCTGTTTTAATATCTCTAACCAACATACATAGCTATACCACCCTTCTTCCATGAGTTGTGTTATTTATACTTACACTTTATGGGCAAGTTCGACACATTTTTATTTATCATTGAATGATATGTGGGTTCAAATTAAGTGAGATCCATACCCTATCCAATAATAGATAAAGTGTATTGATAAATATCCATAAATAATAAATACAAATAACATTTATATGCTTCCACTCATCCAATGCAGCTATATATACCACCAATATAATCTAGAAACCAAAGAACAACAATTTAACACTTACCATTATTCACTACTCCTGAGACTACTTTTCTTAAAATTACAATAGAACAAACGGCAAAGGTTACACAGTCCGTTCACAAGCTTTTTATTTTTAAAGATTTGATCTAGATTGTTCTAATCTTAAACCGTTAGAAGTGACTAACTCCTCAACAATTCCTTATAATTCATCCAGTTTAATTTCTATGCACTATATTTTCTCTATTTAGTTCATCCGCTAAATTTTTAATTTTTTTATTTTAAAATATCTGTTTATTTTTAATACCAATATATAGCGTTAATTCTTTTTTTTCCAATAATAGCTTTAATCTAATTAATTATGCTAATGGAAATAGTATTTTAATGAAGTATTATATATTAAGCTGTGTATTTTTTGTGTGTGTGTGTTTTTTGACAGATGAATCAAACAAATAAGTAAAATACTTATACACCATCAGCTAATAGAATTTCACTAAAATAACAAATCATGATAGCATAATTATTATAGTGAATAGTTATTACTTTGTGATTTGTTAGTTTCATAAAATTCTATTAGTTGATGGTGTAAAGTTGTTTTAATTTGTCAGTGTAAAGAAATAAATTCTTTAATTTTATTGATATGTTTTATATATCTTGTGTAATTTTTTATTTAATTATAATTAAGCTTATTGATACGTTTTTAAATTTTTTGTGCATTTACATTCTCAAATTGTCATGTAAATTTATATGTAAAAGAAATTCTTGTAAAATTTATGCTGTTACGTATATCAATATTAATTGTTCACGAAAAAAAAAAAAAGAAGACCTTGCCATATTCATTGATTAGGACGCAATGCAATCACCCTGATGCGCATGGCACGCAACAGCAAATGTCATCCCTCCACAGTTGGTACTGCAGTCTGCAGATACGAAACCTCAACTTGCGCGTTCAAATGCGAAGCACAGTAACAGCTCTTGCATATATAACTGTACTACTTACTGACCGTCACTAATCACTAGCTATATTGTTTTCAGTTTCGATTATATATTAATTGAATAATGCTGGGTGCACGCATCTAAATATAATTTGAATTATATTCACCGCATTTTGCATGTGTGAGTAAGAGTATGTACATGAGGATGTTGCTCCAACAATAACAAAAGTTTGGTTGGCCTAATTCATTGGCACTGGGATTTGTATAAAATAAATTATAAAGAGCCAACGGCACAACTTTTACTATTTGAGCTATATATTTATTTATATATTGGACCGGACCAAATTGGGCGCTAGCTAGCAGCCAAAAAAATATCAAGCGATCCATGTTATCGATTTCTGTTTGTGATACTCTCATAATTTATCATCCATCAGTTACATTATTGGTCCATAAGTAACCGACCAATTATACCAATAGGAGCTAACTTTATTTGCCGATTGAACTTGTATATACAAGAAAAGATTATTGGATTGAATATTTGCTATGCAAATTGGTTAACGAATCATTTGCACCGTTGGATCCAAAAATGAGTAATGCTATCTGGCCCGATTACATTTACTGAGAATTCAGTACAAAAAAACCTTGTTTAACCAATCCGAATGCATTGTAAGTAAAAGTTGGAGAGAGATCTTCAGGAAAAAAGCGACAATCAATGGATGAAAGCCAATCGCACTCTTGATTTGGCTATTACGAAAATGGTCTTCCAACTGCAAAACAATTTCCTAAATATATTCCAACTTAGTCTCAATATTATTTTAGCATTAGAAAATGAAGGTTTTCGATCATTTGATTGATCGAACTTCATCAACTTTGTAATATATATTGAGTGTTTGATGAATAAATAAAATTAAATTATATGGGAATCATGCATCATGCATGCGAAAGGCACAGGACGTGTCTAGAGATGAATGTACATAAATGTGAGTGGGGCCAAAAATCATAGGAAATGGACAAAAGATGGCGGTTTTGAGGGGGGGGGGGATATATTCAATATTGTGGGCGTTTGCCTACTGATTTTGTGTCTCTGTCATGCGAATGGCTTACATCGATCCCTCTCTCCCCTCTTATCAACATCGTCACCACTCCCTCCTGTTTCCATCAGCATCATGTCCTTTTAGAGGTAGACCACCATCTATATATACCTTCAACAAATCTCATCTTATCCACTTTTAAGTTTTAATTATCAATGAGATTGTCGAAAGAAAATCTAAATAATTGAGATCTTGCATTCTTAAAAATCGTTTGAAGCTATCGTACCACCCGTAATTATTAGTTTCTTTTCTTCCATTACTTAGTTCCTTGGAAAAATTTAAAAAGCATAGTCATGAAAGGAAAAAAAAAAAAAACAAACTTGTAGCTTAGGCCATCACTTGTCTCCCTAATTATAGTTTTTTTTTTTAAAAAAAGATGTGTTCAAAATAACATCACCCAACAAATATAGCCACCTTGGATTTTCTCGAGTTATGAGATCTCACAACAGAAGCATATATGCAAAACTCGACTTTACTTTGTCGACTATCACGTCAATTGTGGTTGTTGAACATGAGTTTCCGCTGCCGACGGTGTATTTGGGGTATATTTGGTTTTAAAATTAGTTTTTAATTTTTATATTTTATTTTTATATTTTTAAATTTTATAAAAAAAGATACTAAAAGTGTTAAAATTATAAAATTTAGTTTTTATTTTTTATTTATAATTTTTTTCATAAAATCCTAAAAATAGGAAAAATTGAAAATAAGAACTGTTCTAAAATCATATGCAATCTTAGTTTTTTATCAAAAAATCGCTAAACAAGTAAATGCTTTATATATCATATTTTTGTTTAAATGTTTAATAAAATTAATGAGAAGAAAATATAGAAATGATAATATTTTCTACTTGATCTTACAATTTAAAGAATAAAAAAGAAAGAAAAAGAGGAAGACTTTAAGTGGTAATACAGGGATATATTATTTCTTCCTAGCCATTCTGCTCCCTATTTTCCAAACATAATTAACTTAGGTTTAACAATTTCACTTGTTTTCATTCCGTCCATTGTATGTAACCATTCTAAATATACCAATAGAGCGACAGTGTTCAAAGGAAACAACTCATTAAACTAGGATTTGGGGTCCCGGCGTATTGAAGGTGGAGTAATAAAGAGGCAAAGCCTTTGATTACAAGCCAAAAAAAAGGCAGAAAAAGAAAAATATTTTATTCATATATGTTACATAAAAATTTGGTTAAATAAATATAAAAAGACTATATATATAGTTTATTTTTTATTTATCAAGTTCCTACATTGTAAAAAATTATTGTAAACAAATTTTTGAGTAACCTATCATGACAAAAATTAAAACATCAAATGCTTGTGGTAGTATAAGAGGGCAAGTCCCAGTATAGTCAATTAAGATTTTAGATATTTATTTTTTAAATTTTGTAACAGTATATGGGTTGTTTTAGGGACTTGATTACAACAAAAATACTACAAAATAGAGATTTAATTAAAGATTTAAAACTATAAGGATCAACTTAAAAATTAAGTAAAACTATAAGGACCTTCAGATTAAATAAACCTAAAATTTAAATAAGTAAATTAGTTGTAAAGTTTAAAATTATAGAAGTAAAAAATGTCATATTAGTTAGTAGAAGAAATTAAGTTTACTTATTTATTTAATAATTTGATTTTGATGTACTAATTATCATCCAATTAAATTTTTTTTATTTACATGATCTTCAGAATAGTATAAAAAAGTCAAATGTGTTTCCTCATATAATAATACATAATTAGGTGATAGTATAGAACTATTTTACAAGATCAAGACAATGGAGGTTTTATTTTTATTTATTGTTCAACATCATAAACAAGTTTTTGGATATATAAAAATAATCATTTAAGTATTGTACTAAAGTATAATTTTGATACACTTAAGTATAAAAGGTTTTATACTATTCATCAATCGAATGTTAGATCCTACATGAATTTTAAAATAGTTATTATAAGGATCATTATATTTGAGCTTAATTTTAATGTATTGACATTATTGCTTTATCAATTTTTTTGTTTAAATGACCATCTAAGTAATGAATAAGACAGTGAACTATGATTACTAAAGTGAGATTATATGATTGAATAACAAATATGATACTTTTTACATTTTAACACATTAAATTATATATATATATATATATATATATATATATATATTGTTTTGGATACATTATTATATTAATGTATAAAATGTTTTCTACGCTTTTACACTTCCATTAAAAAATCAATAATATACCACTATTTGTGTCTTGAAAAAGAAGTATTATGATTTTATATAAGGGATTTTACAAAATGCAATAAAGTGTTACCACATCAATTTCTGATGATTCTGTACCACTTTTTCGGTATTTTATAGCAATGCACGTAAGATTTAATTGAAATATCTGGTTAGTTATCAAAATGAAGAGAAATGTTCAACTAAGAAAGAGAAAAAAAAAAGGGGGGGTTGTTGGAAAACAAATAAGTAACCATAAATTAATAGACAACACTGAGGGCTCGTTGTCTTATTGTCAAACTAAACAAAGAAAAGAAAAGAAAATTAAAACAAACAAAAAGAGAAAAAAGGACCGTTCAATTTTCGACTGAATCATAATTCATAACGCCTTATAGGATTCTAATAATTTGATAATATATAAGCGAATGCATCACATACATGAGGGGACAGCCTAGGCCTGGTTACACGCTAGCTAGCTGCTTCATTCCGTTTCAACTGAAGAGGACAACAGGACAAGGTGTTCTTGCATATTTGTTGAACTCTAATGGAAGGGTTTTATTCTACAGCACGTTTTGAGTTATAATTTGTAATTTGTAATTATAAATTATAAGTAGTTTACTTGAAAAAGTATAGATGAATTGTGTTAATTTAAAGATAATCTTATATATGTCTCGAATTATAGTTTGAATTATAGTGATAAGTTGCATTTTTCTTGAAAAAACCATAATTTATAAATTATAATCCAAAGATTTGTAATAACTCATGTGGTAGCTAGAATATTAGCGTAGGCTGAGCATTAGCAGCAACAAGTCGTTGCTAGTTTATAGGTGTGTTTGTTTTTTATTTTTAAAAGGGTGATTATAAATTTTATATATAATTAAAAAATTAAAAGTGCATTCTTTTTTAGAAAAATATTTTTTTTAGCTTCTATCAAAAATTAAAATAAATCATTTTAAAAAAAATTTGATTACTTTTCAAAAAATTATCTAAATATACAAAAAATGATTTTTGTAGTGAAATAAGTGATTTTCACGAAAAAAATCCCAAACAAACAACCCCTATTTCCAATAAAAAAAATTCATATGTATTCTTCTTGCCAAACTTTTTGGAATATTCAGTATTTTTACATTTTGTGATTTTTTTTGTCATAATTAAGATTTTAAATTGTACTTTATCCATTTCATCAAAAAAAAAATATTATTCTTCTGTTTTTAAATAAGTATCACATTTTAAATGTGTATACAAATGTAGAAAGATATCAAATAGACCTCATTTTTCGAAAAATTAGAGGGTATTCTACCAAATTACACTTATAAGGCATTTGATATGGAGTATAATGGACTGCTGATAATGTGATTTTAAATTATATATTTGAACCCACAATATTATTTATTTTGGTTAGATCTTATTGCTAACCATCTAGATTATCAAAACAATCTACATGGTCTCTTTAGTGCTAATGTGGAATATTACTCCTGTGGAGTATTTATGTGGATTATCACTTATATTATGAATCCTATAATTATTATTAATGATTAACATTATTTAAAATTGTTAATTAATATTGATAATCATTATTATAGGCTAATAGTAATTATTAATTAAGATTAATATTGTTTTGTATAATAATAATAATGATTATTATTATATTGTAAAAGCATTACCAAAAAATATATTCATTACCAAAAAAATAATAATAAAAGGCATACGTTGCCTACTAATAATCTTTTAAATATGCCAAACGTGGTAGTATGAATTGTCAATTAAATTACTATACATACCAAACATAACATTGTCGTATTAGTAAAATGACAATCTTTCCAGGGATAATCTATAGACTATCAATGTTCCAGAGAAGCAATGTGTCAAACACTACCTTAAGTTCCTCTATGTTGTCATCTTTCCTACCTAGTTACATGTCATTTAAATTAATAAACTAATATTTATAGGGAAAATCTATGTAATTTTAGTGAATATTAGAGGCTTTTAGTGATAATTTTACATAATAGAATGTATTGAGAGTAATTATATAAAATTTTATATAGGAGGTCAATATAATTTACTCATGATCTAAACTAAACATGTAACTTAGAAGAATAAATATATCTGATAATGAAATGATTAAAAGTATGTTTTTTTATGTGAAATAAAGTTTATGTTAAGGGAAAAGTTTATCATAGTTCAAAGTTATAACATATATGCGAGCCTATCAAACATTTACAGATGTATTTTTAGATCATCCAATACCAATAAAAAAGATATGATTAAAATCAAATCTAGCTTATGATAATACATAAGGAAAAGTTGGACCGAATAAGTTAACCCTGTTAGGGATTAAAAATGTGTGAAATTATTAACTATCAAGGCTTTGGGACAATTTATATAGTATTTCTCTATTTCAATTTCTACCACATTGCATTACAATAAAAAGAATAAACCTCAAGTAACCGTGTACAAGAGATATGCGTAGCCTTGACAATAACATGTGCCATTGAGGGAACCGATGCGACGATGTCCTCCTCATAAACCAATTCAGGGTCTCAAAAGGGGTGAGCACATAATATGTGATCAGAACTTCCGCACCGGTGAATGCCATTCAGTGATCAATGGCTTTCTAGGCTGCATAATGAGAACTGTGCGCATTAAATGCACATCAATACGGCCCAATTCTCCTTATTCCTCCACCATTGTTTTCTAATAGAGTAATGTCTTTTATATAATAAAATTATAAAATAAATATGCATTACACATCTTATTATTATTAGATATGATGAATGAGTAGGATGAGTAGAGGACAACATAATATTCAATAATAATAATGTGTGATATATATTTATTATATAATTTTATTATACATTAAATATTATTCTTTCTAAAATGTCTTGCAGCCAATACAGTACAAAAGAATTGCCCACATTTATACTATTAAAAATATTATTTAAATACTTAAAAAATAAATATCTATTGAAATACTTACTTAATAACTATTAAATGTGATGATAAATTTCACATACTTTATCTATCACGTCATATTCAATTATTATTAAATAAATATTTCAATAAATATTTATTTTTTAAGTGTTTAAATAACCCTCTTTACGCTATATCCAATCGGTGGTGGGCCTTGCTGGTGGCAATTCTGGTGCATCATATATAGTTGATATTGACAGATGAGCAATTTTAACTCTATGTGACAACCTATATTGTTTTTAATAGGCTGGACCCAAAACAAATTGAGAAGATTAATTAAGCAGTGGAATATGAAATTTTATATATAATTTGTTTATAGATTTACCCTCGGCAAAATGGGAATCATATATACATATATATAGGCAATTTGGTCACCTAATTAGATATGATCATCCGAAAGTAATAAACTAGTTAATTGGCGATTTGGCATCTGATTGAGGGGGCAGTTTGCAATTGGCCACACCAACACTTATAGTTTGCTATTGAATTGCATGTTAGGCATACGAGTACCATGGGTTCTCACTTCTCACTGTTGCAAGGACATATGAATAATTTGAAAGAAAAGCTCATGATTTCGTGAACATGGCTTTTTTGCACATTGAATTGCCATGTTCTCACTCTGTGAAGTCTGAACTGTATAGTGATTTCACAAAATCCAGACCCATGCATGCATTTGCTATAGGTTGTCGCGTAGTAGTGTGTAATAGTACTTCTATTAACGTGATCTCTGCCTCGGGAGTGGGTAAAAATTGAAGGCGATTGAAGATTTTAATTGAAATTTTCTCAGAGGCTAGATTTCCATGCTACACGAGCAATTGTTTTCAGCTCAAATATACTTTAGGGTGCAATGATAGCAATGATAGAACGATGAATGATTGGACCCATCTATTTTCAGTTTCTTGACTCCTTTGGGTTCATTCCTTTGGACCCATCACCGGCCATAATCATACATATAATAAAATAATTCTGTTAGGATGCGTTTGGTATAATGGTAAAATATAAAATGAAAATTTTTATAAATGAATTTTACTTATAATTTTATATATAAAGTATATTTATAAAATTTTTCATCTCATTTCTATCTATGCACTGAACACACCCCTTGAAGAGAAATTTTAACTGAATATTTACCTGCGAGTGCGTTTTATGATATAAAAATCCAGTAAAATTTTCTATATAGATGAGTTTAAAATGTATTTTTAGCCTCATATTGAGTAAAATACAAGACAATTCGTTCTATCTTTTCCCGATTAAAGACTAATAAAATCTATATTATTATATGAATAAATTTTCTTTTTGTAATTACTTTTTGTTTCCCTGAATGGAATAATTTTCCTTTTCAAGATTAGATTGATATTTAGTTTAGAGTTTTGACATAGTCACTTGCGGTAGCTACATTTTAAACCCAATAGCTTTCATGATTACACGTAATGCTATCTAATAATTTCTAATATCATTTTTTATTTTTAAAAATCTTAACTTAAAATAAAGCAACGATATGTGATAAAAAAAATAAACTAATTAATCAATTTCAAATTTTATCATTTATATATTTAACTTAATTTTAATTTATGTTTTATCTTTTGTGAAAAATATGAATTAGTGGGCAAGTTTCTGCCTGCCACTTCACTTGTGTATATAAAAGAACTGAAATCAGAACATAAAAGTACTTCAAAAAATATTTTTTATTAAAGCGCATTTCTGTTCTACCCATTCTTTTTTAAAAAAAACACCTAATGGAGTCCTCTTTCAAACCAAACTTTAGACACTTGACTAAAATTGAAGATATGAACAAAAACAGGCTGGCGTGAAAGGAAACAGAGTAACATGGATAATTTTTTTAAGAGAAAGAAATTGGATTGGTGGTTAATGAAATTGACATTGCTCCAGATTATAACCCTTCTAAACCACATATATACATAAGAGATATTTTTAGGTGTTCTTAAAACAAGATAAAATATTGTTCTAATTCATTTATTGATTGATATATAAGTTATTGTATTAAAAATGTGAGGCGAATGAAGACAATAATTAATAACTCATAAAATATATATCAATTAATAAATAGATTAAAGTAATTATTTTCTGTTGAACTTAATGTACCTAAATATTATTTCTCTATACATAATTACTTTAAGTTTCTTAAAATTCTATACACAATCAAAACTATTGACTAATGGGTATGGAGTAGAGTCTAAATTAAGCCATCATGGGAAGGAGGGATGCATGATTTCTTTTTGAACATGAGAGGGAAAGGGGTTGCATAAAAAATGCAATGTATACCTGACAATCTATGATGCTAACTCCACCCTTTTTCGGTAAAGACAGAATTGTGGGTCAAAGTTTTCAAGGAATTGGAATTAAATAAAATAAATTTTGTCTGGGTGATTATTTCGGTGAAAAGGACATTTATTCACCTTGAGAGAGAGAGAGAGATTCCATTTTAATCTATGGCTACCTCTAAGTGCTATTACACTGAACTTTTCACTGTAATACATTCTGTAATGATGGGTGTTTGATGAAGAATGGACCCTGTTAAGGTTTGGTTTTGTAGTGCTTCTAACATGCTTTGCTTATGGAAAAATATGATATAATTTTTTATTAATTAATAGAAAATTGAGGAATTTTTATTCTTAATTTTTAAAAGTAGAGGTGCTTTTTAAAGCATCTTATTGTATGTTTTTTAGAACTAATTTATACTCTTAAAATTTAAAAGACTAGTATAATTTTATTTTAATTAATAACAATTAAAATATGAATTACCATATTTAGTACATATATTCATTATATTCATTTTGGATTATAAAAATTTTATTATATATATTCATCAAATATTATTGTAGTGATTTCTTCTTATTGAGATAATTTTTATATTTATTTTATCAAATAATATTACTATAGCTTTTAATAACAACTTTTAAAAAGTCCAAATCAACTCTTAATTAAAGAGTTACGCAATATCAAACCAAGCCTAAACCTACTAAATTTTACTCTATTATTTATAAAAAAAATTATTTATATCACTCTTACTAGAAATATTTTTTAGAAATACCTTAGGTGCTTTTTTTTAATATTAATTGAGAATGATTCTTAACTTTTATGTTAATCACTATTTAAGAGACACTGAAATATGTCTTTAGAAAAATGTCCAAAAAATAATACCAATAGCATTATTAAGCCTCATTAAGCCTCCCACTTGGTTCAACTACGCTACACCCTTATTAAGCCTCATCTTTCTGGTTTTTTTCACAATTCACCCCCCTTCTAGAGAAACAGAAGGAGCAAAAGCAGAACAGAAAAAATGGAGCTTTCTCAACTTGGTGTTCTGGAGGAACTACTGGCTCCTAAGAGAGACACATGGAATGCTTTGTCCACTGGATTGAATGAGCTACTCCCTAGTGGTGGTTGGAGCTTTGACTCTTTTGATGAGAACCCATCTTTGGCTGCTTTGAATCCTTCATTTGCTGCATTCTCAACACCAATAGACCATAGATTTGAGTGCCCTTATGGTACTATTGAGGCTGCAGCATACCCTTTTGTTGATGGCTTCACAATGCCAGTGCTTGGTTCATCATACACCGGGAATAATGATGGTGACTCAGTACCACTCTTGCCACAAGAAGACAACAACCACAGAAACAACAACACAACAATGGGGGATGAAGAGCTTGGCTTTCTGGGCAGTGATACTCACAGTTTGGAAGAGAGAAACAGTTCCTGCAAAGTTGAGGAACAAGTTGCTGAGGTTCCAGTGTTCAACATGGGCATGTGTGGAGACAAAAAAACCAACAAGTCTAAGAAACTAGAAGGGCAGCCTTCAAAGAATCTCATGGCAGAAAGAAGGAGAAGAAAGCGTTTGAATGATCGCCTTTCCATGTTAAGGTCAATAGTCCCTAAGATAAGCAAGGTGATTCAAAAGTTCTTTTTTTTTTTTTAACCTGAATTGAATCTTACCCCTGTCATATCCTTGTTATTAATGTCTCAATCAATAGGAATAAAAGCTTTTTTCTCAACTTGGTGGTCTATTCATAATTATTCCTAAAGGGATTTTCTTTTTTGTTTGGTTTGAGTTGATTTAAAACCTTTGAGCTCACAAGAGAATATTAATTAATAGATGGACAGGACCTCCATTCTTGGAGATACCATAGATTACATGAAAGAGCTTCTAGAAAGGATTGGTAAGTTGCAAGAAGAAGCAATGGACGTGGGAACGGGTAAGATACATCTCTTGGGAATTTCTAAGGAGCTAAAGCCAAATGAAGCAATGGTAAGAACTTCCCCAAGGTATGGTTTTACCTCAGCTCTAGTTACTTAGTTAAAACCCCTCAATTGATGCATAATCGCATACCAATACCAAGTTCCTTGACAAATGTGTGTGCTGTTATGTATTTTTCCTTTTGCAGTTTGATGTTGAGAGGAAAGACCAGGACACGAGGATAAGCATATGCTGTGCCACAAAGCCAGGATTGTTACTGTCAACAGTGAATACATTGGAAGCATTAGGCCTGGAGATTCACCAGTGTGTTATAAGCAGCTTCAATGATTTCTCAATGCAAGCATCTTGCTCAGAGGTTTTGTACCTTTTTTTATTAGTGGGTTCACTCTTTGTTTACATGCTTGAAAAAAAAAGATGAACATGTTTTTTATTCTTCTGACTTATTGCTATCTTGCTCTCAGGCAGCAGAGCAGAGAAATTGTATTAGCCCCGAAGAGGTAAAGCAAGCACTATTCAGAAATGCAGGTTATGGTGGGAGATGTGTCTAAGATGGGAAGTACCTAGAACATATTGCTGGAAGGTGTAAAAGCAAAATTTTCCTCGTGTAATTCAAGGAATTAGGGTGGTAGAAGTTTCAATGAAATGAGATTCCAAATAATTTGGCTTTGATTGATGGTTTCACTCTTGCGGCCCTACCCTTTATTTCAATGAAAAATTCTTATTGAGGCACACTTTTAACAATTTATTCATAGAGTACACTCACTATAAAATTAATGGACCTATAAATAAGTGGTTGAATGTTGAATAAAATTTTGAAAATCACTTTTATTGTGACTAAATATAAAGTATAAAGCTTGTGTCCATATAAGAATGTACCTATTTCGCTTATTTTTGTTGGAGTCTCGTATTATTTAAGGGTATGACCAAAATACCATTTATCCATGAGCTATATTTTGGGATTGAGTTAGACCACTCAATTCTTAAAATGGTATTAGAGCCAATTTTGTAGTTATTATTGGGCAACTCATTGATATCCAGTCCTACAAACTTCATGCTCTAGATGGTCCAATCCTGGGTGTGGATAGCCTTTATAACAACTTGGCTAGTCCCCATGAATTAGTTTTTGAATTTGAGTTAGACACTCAATTCCTAAGAACCTTATTTTCCTTGGATAATAATTTTTTCTTTTAGAAGCAATTTATATTGAATGGGAATTCCGGCTAAACGCATAAGTGGTATTAAACTGATTCTAGCAAATCCCTGAATTCTGAAATCAATTTTCTCATAAGCAATTTATAATGAAGTAGAACTGTTGCTAAACCCATAAGTGGCGTCAAACTGATTTTAATAAGTAGTATAGAAACCTGAATTTGCGGCTGCTATCAAATCTCTTCTGGGACTTGAAACAAAAATAATTGCGTGTCATTTGTATCCTGTAGCCGTGGCAGTGTCGGCCACGCAACAACAATTGGATGATATCATACAATACAACTTTAGAAGGATTCTGGTTTCTGTCAGATATCTAACTCTTAACATGAGAGGTAAGGTTGGTAATTGAATCGTACAACGACCATTTATATAATGAATAATTGGCTTGCTGATTTAATGGTTTCTCAATAATTGCAAGATGAGGTAGTCCCACAAAATAGGCCATCAAGAGTGTGAATTTATATATATATTCATATGTTAGCTCCTTACAATTACAGCATAATTTAATGAGCATGACCCTTTTTCCTGTGCACAGTGTTAAATGCCAATGCAACATAACTGCAGAAATATTGAACCTTAGTCTCAAAAACAACAACAATGATGAGCCAGGATCGAAAAAACTACTCATCAACGAATGACATAAGGTTTAGCTTCGTTGTTAAAGTGCCATAGCATGCTAAAAGGAGGGCGCAAACAAGTTGAAAAGTGGTGGAAACAATTGGCAGTGGCTTAACACAAGACTGTGGCTTTTAAATTACACTTCATTTTTACTTATTTTGCTTATACGAAAATCATAGAGAAGTATTCGGTGAAATTCAGGAACAGTCATTCATTTGAGAAAGACAATAACTTATTTGTACTTAAAACCATTTAATTTCTCATTAAGGAAAGAACTACATTGGTTAATAATTTAAAATCATTACAGCCTTTTTCCTGATAATGTATCCCGTGTTAATAGTTTGCATGCTGCATCATTCAGAAAACTCCAGGATCATATCATATTTTTGCAAAAGGAGCTTACCAACTTAACTTTAAATGATAATAGAACTCAATGAAAGGGTGTGAATGCCGAATTCAACATTGAACAAGCAACTGGACTAATTCACAGTTCAATGATGTACTAGAAGTTGAATTATAATTAAACCAATTACAGGTAAATAAATATATAATATATAATTCACCACGTATTGTGCCTATATCAGTCCAACTTTATTCAGTTATTGCCTAAAACAACCCATCAACTCAGCTGAGCCATCATGTTTTCCATCCAAACTTAAAAATGTGAATGAATTGGGTTTCAAATGATTTTGATGAGGGCACCGAGTTGAAGAGGCTCCTCATATAGTCTTATGGGCTTAGTACAGATAAGCATTGCATTGTAAAACAGGATCAGACAAAGAGAAGCGGGACACAGAACTGGAATTCATCAAAAACCACGACCGAATGCTGAAACAGGAAGTTGCACTAAGTAATGCTATAAACAGCCCATAACAAAATATAGCCTGAATGTTAGGAAAAAAAAAAGAGGGTGCTAATTTTTATTGCCTAGAAAGGAAAATTACAAAATTGGGTTTTACGAAAAGAACGATCTTGACTAGGCTGCGGAGTCTACAATTAGAAACTAGACTACTAGACTACTATACATGCATTTTATCAATTAGTTTCACTCAGAACTCAATTAGTTCAAGAAAAACCTATTGACTTTCATATTCAACTCCAATGTCGTCGCTGTTGTACTCATCAGAACTAGTGTTGTCCATGACTTGCGACTGTTGAAACTTATTGATAGCATCTCTAGCTTCAGAAACCAATGCAAATTTTGCAGCCTTAACTACATCCCTTTTCTGAATGCTGCTTCCCTCTCCAATTACTTTTCCAGTTATAGGCATTTGCATCCGTGCAGAGTTTTCTCTTCTACTTTCCCTACAACGTAATTGATTGATATATTTCTCATGAAGTCCCTTGTTCTTTACCTGCTTTAGTACAGGGGGACTAACAAGATGTGTAATTTTGGAACCACTAAATCTTGAGAGGGACTTCTTATGGGTTGAAGATGATGTCTTAGTGCAACTCTGCAGCAACCCTTGGTTTTCCTTTTGCTGCTTTGGTGTAGAAAGTGCTACACCAGGCTGAGAAGCATTGGTGGAAAAATCAATGTTGGGTTCTAGAACAGAAAATATGTCCCCTTCACGGTCTTGATCAACCTGAAGACGACAGTACAACAGCTTCTCAACAGACTTCTGAGTAATGCAATTCTTCGGTTTGAGAATGTTTGATCTTCTAACCTTCTTATCAGTAGGTTTGAGCAGCTTACTGGCAGAAATTGCGAATTGCTGAATGGGTGATGATTTAATTGTTTTTGCCCTTGATCGAGGCTGTGGTTGAGGTGGAGTTATATGGTCACCATGAATTTTATCAAAGCAATCTTGTTGAGACTTTCCTCGCACCTGCAGTAGATTTAATGGCTATCAGCTAGCCCCAGAGATGTGAATGATCTTGATCTATCCAACATGCTATCAAGTATCAACTACCAACAGATTATACGTTTGCATTTTTTCTTTGTACTGATTACTTTTAGGAATCATATTCAAACAGAAAACTTAGAATTTAATTTCTATGCACTAACTATACCACTCCATTATACACTGTCAACTAATAGAATTTTAAGAAAGTGTTAAATCATGCTGGATATTTACCATAGTAGATAGTGTAAAACTACCAAAGTGTCAACGCATAGAAATTAAACTCAAAAACTTATCACTAAAAACTCCAATTTAAAGCTCATCACTATCAACATGTTAAAAAGTTAGACATTTGGCCTAAAAAAAATTACACAATTACTTACACATTTCTATCCTCAGCTGTTATAAGTTCTTAGGTGGCACTTCTTGCACTAGATTTGCTGTTTAACTGATATGTTTAAGCTGATACGTTTTGAATTAACCCCAGGTAATTCTAAAGTTCAATTTGTCAACAGGGAGGCAGCAAAGAGAAGAATATTACACTGTGCCAAGTATACCTAATCAAGACATAAGCTTACATCTTACTAGGTAGGAGGAAAAAAATAGTATGTGGCTCTGAAAATATTAAATTTATTTAATACTATTAAGAATAGTATGTGTTCTCACTTCTGGGTCATAGCATGTGTGCAAAGGTTGCAGATTCTTGGCTTTTCAAAATATACTTCTCAGGAAGGAGACAGTAATGTTTCCCTTGAAGTAAGAGGGATAGCAGATTATGTGGATCCTGAGCAAGTAAGCCTCAAGGATTTAGTCTTTATGAGCAAAAGATTTACTACATTTCCTACATAAAGGTGTCATGTAATTATCTGAAAACAAAAAAAGTCCGAAAAGAAAAGATTCATGTGCAAAGTGCCTGCCCAAACTCTCAACCAGTTCATTACCGCATTTCGTATTTGCTCCACAGAGGCTCATTCAATCACAGAGAGACTCAAGAAAGATTTGTGATTATATTTCCTTGCTTCAGTGTACTTTTATTTATAAACATACAGCTGCTAGACCATTACAATAAGTAACTACAAATAATAATCTATAAAATGGATAATTATTTATGTGTTTGAATTCTAATGAGATGATAAAGAATCTGATACTCCTGGTCCAATATGCTTCATGTGTTACAAAATGCAGCACAAAAACCTGACATTTATCCCTATGCAGGCACTACTGCACAACCCAGCAGCTCCATCATCACATCGTATCACACAAAAAACATATCATAGCTAAAACAAAGAATACTATCATGACTGACATTTGGACTAATTTGTAAGCTTTCATTTCTTAGTATGAAGCTATATATATATATTTTTTTGGGGGGGGGGGGGGGGTGGGGAAAGTGAGGAGATAAATACAAGAAGGTGACAAGGTAAATACCAGTTTAGAAACGTTCTTCCAGAAATTGGGGCTTGGCCTTGTAGACAAATATGCTTTCTGCAAAGCCAATTCTTGTTCCTTCGTCCACCCTTCCGCAGCGATCTCTTCGGTGCGGCGACGCTTTCTCTTCCTCTTTGCCTTCTGCCCATCTTCATTCCCCTCCCCATTTCTCTCTTCCCTTCAACAGCAGCAGCAGCTTCCTCACTCGCAACACCGCGATTCTCTTTCGCCTTCGCTTCTTCTTCTTCTTCTTCTTCACGAGCAGCATGTCCATCTCGACCCTTGGACCTCGCGGGTCGTCTCGACCCACTCGAGGAGCTGTCGTATTTGCTGGGTTTCTCGTCGTTTTGATGGGTGGGTGGGGGTTCGTGTTGGCGATTGGCGAGCCTGGGAGATCTTCTCGCTTCGGTGGGGTTGTTGTGATTGGAAGGTTTCTTGGTGGTGGAATCTTTGGAGGTGGAAGGGTTGGGTGTTGTGGTTGTGGGGTTGTGTAATTGGAGGAACCTTGGAGACCTTCGAGGGGTTGTGAGTTCGTTGCTGTGGATGACGGTGTTTTTCCGCTGCGGCATTTTCCCGAACACTTGATGGATGGGGTTCGCTGCTGTGCTGTGCTGATGACACTACCGGAAGGAAGTACTCAACAGAGACGAGACAAGGCAATCCCTTCCTTTCGGTTCTTGAGAGGGAACAAAGATTCAAACTTTTGTGAACAAAACCAACGCAACGGAAGAAGACCAGACAACTACGAAGGACACATTTTGGGTCCTTGTGCCATGGTCTTTATTGAAGCCCACCCATTTCTTGCAAAACTTTAGCCGACCCAAAAATAAAGGCCCAAAACTGAAATAAAATGTCGATATAATGGAAGGCTTCCACGCTGGAGACTGGTGAGTTGAGGACGATATAGCAGTGCTCATGACCGAAAAATGAAAAAGGACTATTGTAACAAAAAATAAGAATAGAAAAGGACTATAGTGCTTCAAACTTGATCATTAGAATTATAATGATATCGTCTACATGTTCTGCTGTGATATCTATAGTTATATAGTTTATAGGATAAATAATACTAAACACCCTTGAGGTTTGAAGTTATTGCACTCTACTGTATTTTTAAAAATATGATATTCCCCTCGCCCTCCCCCCAAAAAAAACAATTTCTATTATTAAACTCATTTGTTTTTTTTAATTCATTTAACTCATCTTTTTCTTAATATATATAATAAAAATTATAAAATAAATCCAAAAATTTATTATTTAATGAAATACTAGAACTTTAAATTTTAAAAACATAATAATTTTAGAGTTTAAAAAATAAAATCATGTTTTTAACCTTTTTTTTAAGTGTATGACTACTTTAACAATAATATTGAGTATGATTTATAATTAAATGAATATTATTTCACACAATGAGTTAATATTTAATAATTTTATATACTTTGAAAGAAAAAGTTATTAATTTTATATCAATGGTGTTTAGTGATTACCTTGAAGTTCAAAAAATAAAATAATATTTTTAATTTTTTCTTTCAAAGTATATAAAATTACTTTAATAATATTGAGTATGATTTATAATTAAATTAATATTATTTTATACCATAAGTTAATATTTTAATATCAAATAGAATGTTACCTTTAGCAAATTTTATTTGCATATTAAAGGTTTCAATATCCACAACCTAAAATTACATTAACAATTTCTCAACCCAAAATAAGAAATGAAGAACTTATAGAATTAATAGTTTTTTCAAAAACAAATCATTTTAACTGTCCCAAAAATATGAAATAATTCTAATAGTCATTGTTAAAAGAGTCAATTTGCTATTTTACTAAAATATGTATGCTAATTAAAAAATTGATAATCATAACTATTAAGTAGATGAAAAATAAAATTTTGATATTAAATAGTAACTTGTTGTCATTTAATTATAAATTTTACTCAATATTATTATTAAAGTAGTATTATATACTTTGAAAGAAAAAGTTAAAAATATGATTTTAATTTTTTAAACTTTGAAATTATTATATTTTAAAATTTAAATTTGTAGTATTTCATCACATAATAAACTTTTAGATTTATTTTATAATTTTGATTATATATATTAAGGAAAAGATGAGTTTAATGAATATAAAGAAAATAAGATTAATAATAGAAATAGAATGGAGTGTCATATATTTATAGAAGAATTGGGTGAAGTGCAATAACTTCAGACTTAAAGGGTGTTTAATATTATTTACCTTAGTTTATATTTATTGAGAAGATGACCCGTTTAATGTTTAATGGATAATTTATTGAAGGACAATTAATCACCAGGTCGCCATATTTGGATGTAAATAACTACATCTATTGGAGATAAGAGGATGAGGATATTCATTAAATCCGTGCTCTAGACTGCAAGCTAAAGCTTGTAATCAAGAAGGATCCAAATATTCCAAAAAAGGTAGTTACGTTGATGGCAAATAAGTGGAGGAATTAAAAGAGTAATTCAATTATCAAGATATGAAAAATGATGAAGCAAAACGCAAAAGCCAAAAATATCTTCTATTGTGTCATGAACCCGGATGATTTAAAACAAAATCTCAAGATGCCAAATCGTCGAGGAAATGTGGGATAAATTGGAAGTCACATATGAAGGTACTAGTGAAATAAAAGAAGTCACCCATAGTAAATTAAATGATTACCAATAATTATCTTATTTGCACTCCTATTTTTATGAGATACTATGCTGGTATATTCTTATTTATTGTTAAATGGAATATAGATTCTACTTAATTTGGATCACATTTTATTAATCATAGATGAGAGTGTGTCAATATAGATCACTACAGATTATAAATATAAATAACATTCCTGATCTTTTCACAACAGGCACTGCCTTATCTTTTAATGCATTTATTCCTAATTAAATATTGCCTAGTGCATCCTGCATAACATCCTCGTCTCTACAGTATTGAATTTATTTTCTTGTTAACTTTTATCTCCTAATATTTTGTCACATACAAAAACATCGTTGGTGTTGTAATTATGCAGTAAAATTTTTCCTTAAGCTTCAAGGATACTTTTTTTTTTATCACACATTACACTTGAAGACTTCTTCATTTCATCCACCTAGCCTGAGTCCTAGTTTATGTCTCATCAATTTACCCATCGTTTTGAATTTTAAATCGTGCGACTTATGGTATTATATATTGTCCTCAATTCTCACTTCTAAATTTGACTCTATGTGCCTTACTAAATTTACATTTCATATAGTCTATCTTTTACTTAGTTTTTACTTATACAAAAGCTATGGGCTTCCAAATCAAATCTCTTCAATTATCAATTCTGATCACAAAATTTGGTGATTCATTATGTATTTAATTTCCTTCTGTTCCCTCCTGGCCGGAAATGGAATAGAATACGCATAGTGAATCCTGCAGGTTCTTTATAACAAGTCCTTTAGGATTGTACTTGAAGCTAACAAACAATACTTTTGAAGTGTGAAATTTGGATGTTTTGAGCTATGCTTGCGTGGGCTAACGTTCTTAATTTAAGGCAAATCAAGCATCTCCATCTTATCTTAATTTGCTTTGCATTATGTCTAGTTATGAGTTATGACCCGCTCTTTCCTTTCAATTGTCCTCTTGTCAAATTAATCTCAATCAAATTAATATTAGTCACAAGCTCAAAAGTCGACTAGTAGCTAGCTAGGTCCTACTGAGATACATAATTCAACCACACATTAATTTGTTGTACTGAAAGATTCACTTCTCTATATATTTTCTTATTCCGATCTGTTTAACTACATTATCTCCTCCACCCACTATAATTAATAATTTAATATGCATGTCAAGCCGCTTTAATTACTTTATTCCAAACTATAAATTTCAGCTCTGCTTGAATTATTTGTCAGATTCTGATGCTGCACTTGAACAACCTCAGCAGGAGAGAAGAAAGGCAAAGATAAAATAAATGATAACCCATGTGCTTCACCTGCTTGACAAGTTTTACATAGGATGATGATAATAATAAAAATAGGTACCATATGATCCATTGACACAAAGTTCGATCTTTATGTGCTTTTTTCATCTCAGATGTATCTTTCTTATCGCAGAAGATATGCACTAGGGCTCAAGTATATTGCCATTGTCGACATAGAAGATAACTATCAGCAGCTGATGGTTTCGAACCAAAAAAGTGTATGCCCTTCACCTGATTATGGTGTTGAATAATTAAAAATATATCGGCCCAACAACGTAACGTAGCCTACCTAGGCAACATAATTCTTAGGTACGGGCTCTTGCATAATTTTTCGGACACTTAAATTATTATCTAATATATAAAAGAATTCAGCAAGATATATATGGCTGTCCTCACTACAATGTCAAATATACCAAATAATAATTTTTATATATAATAAATCAAGCGTATCTAAAAATTATTTGATATCAAATTCTTGTTTATAAATGAGATTTGATCCACCTAATAAGGTTTTTTTTTTTTTGGTTACATATAAAAGAAAAAACAAAACAGAGAATGTCAATGGACGCTAACTGCAAATACTCACTTCCTAAAGGTCCAAGGAAAGATGGCAATAAGATGGGAGGAGGTGCCAAAATCTAACGTGATTATCATTGGTACTACCCAACTTAGTCATTCTGAGACAGGAATTAATTTCACGTACTTCATGAGGCAAGCGTACAACCCGGTCCCTTGCCAGAGATGAGACACTTCGTGAGGACGGCGACACAGTATGATGCTTGGTTCAGAGTTGGATGTAAGTAAAGTGGCATGTAGTGAGTCACTTTCACACCACATTCAGCGATAGCCTTTCACACACTGGCAAGGCCAACTCTAATTCATAAGCTCTCCAAATAAATAGAATAATCCCAAGAACCAGAAAATCCCTTAATCACTACAAGAAAATTGTCATATACCCACGGTAAAAAATCGTGGGTAAAAGCATAAAACCGTGGGTATAGGCTTAAAAAACCTATACCCACGGACATTAAATTCCGTCGTTTTAATATGTCTTTACCCACGATTTTTTTGTTATGGTATAACATATAGTGACAAACCCGTAAATAGAAAATGTCTTGACTTATACCTACGGATTTCATTGTGTCACTATAGGTTTTAGTGACAAAACTAAAAATTGTCACAAATAATCATCTGGTAATTACCGACGGAAACAATTTTGTCACTATATACTATAGAACAAAGGTCTTTTTCCTTGGGTGTAACTTACAGCCACGTCCTATTGAGTCCGGTAAACCCGCAATCCAGCACAGGCCGCGCATAAGCAACCCGACAACGGCTACCATCAGTATTCAACTTTACTTCCTCCTCCTAGAGTTAAGACCCAACGTCTATGCGCGAAACCATAGTGCGCGCATAGAGGACAACTGCATTATGATGGAATGGATGTCTGCAACTAGCAAGGCTAACACCTTATTCACCCTCCACAACAACGGATCAAAAATTTGCTTATTACGCCAACACCAAATCCACCATAACGTTCCTCAAAGGATAGGTTAAAAGAGAATCTCAAGTGCGCATTTACCCAATCAACCAAAGGAAGAGTGAAGAAGTTCGAATCATGACCAAAGCCCAATTCAAGCCAAACAAGGGAGTGACAACAATTCCGAGACAATGCAGAAGATCTTCCTCCCCAAGTGCACATTGCAATACTCCTATTAAACCTAAGTTTGGTAGTAGGGAGGCGGAGTGATATAGCCCAGGATTAAAAACTTGACCTTCAGAACAGAGCAATTTCCAAATCCACATCCAAGACCCTCCAACCTCCTCAGAAGCAAAATGAAGTAACCATTGATAATCACTTGCAGAATAATATTCACCATTTTCCTGTCAAGCCAGCGCCAACCCGCATCACACTCACCCCAACATGGTAAAGAACGATTGACCAGGAAAACGACGAGTTTCTTCGGTAAAGGAGTATGTAAGATATTAAAGTGTCATTGGCTATCCCACCAAAGGTCATGAATATGAAACTCCAAATCAGAAATATGGACGTAATCTACCATAGTAACCACATGTCTCCATCCAGCCAACTATCATACCATAATGAGACATTCTCCGAATCAAGTGGGAAATGAAATCCATCCTCAACCTCACAGTAGCTTTGCCAATCCCCTCCAAATATAAGAACACAACCTTGGTGGCATGGAGTGAAAGATCGAGCCATACTTTGAGATATTTTATGTAGGGCTTGAACCCAAATCTTTGGAGAATTATTTTCAATGAGCCACATCAACTTCCCAAGTAAGGTCATATTTATGTTACGCTCCCCTAATCCAAGACCCCACATAAGGGGTTAATTTATCATATCGTGTTTAATTGTAATTCAAATATTAGTTGGAAGAGTTCTCCACGTTTAAATGTCTTATATTATTTAAAAAAACATAATTGCCTCCTATAAGAAAATGCACCTAAAAACCATAAAAAAAATTGTTTATAATGAGAATTTATTTATTGGAATAGAACAAACAGATTGATCATAATTAACTGTATTTTTTTTCTATAGAAGGTACATATGTAAATAATCTTATATATGATATTTAAGGCAGAGAGGTGAGAATTCTATTCATGCAAATTATTAAAGATTCTTGGCCACCCATAAACTAACAAATAATATAGTATGCGTCTGTCTGACACAGCGATGACACTAGCTCATCTAACCTAAGTTGAGTCATTGGCTGCCTCCCACTTTTTCCTTAAATCAATCCAACTACTTTTAAACGGCCGATAGATGGAGTCAGCTGTAGTAAAGTAACATATACCCACAATTGCTTGCCACTTTCCCCTTGCGAGCATTTAATTAATTAGTTTCGAATTTCGATTATTAATTTCAGAGGAAGTGATACCCCTACAGGGGTATTCGCCGTCTTTAGATTTATCTTTCTTGCTCTGTATAAGCAGATGATCAAGGAAGAAGGAAAAGTGTAATACAATAATTTCACAAGTAATGAAAAGCGAAGCGTGACATAGCGGTGGGATTGTGCTATGATTGCTATGCACACTATGCCCTGCTACGCTTTGATATTTACAATATATTATTGTACCTAATTATTTGCAATGATTATTTCCAATATAATAAAGCTCGTCATCATAAGAGTAAGTATTAACGCAATATTGTGCTTGAAGTGCATGTCCTACTCCATGATGATCAGTCCCAAAAGATTGAAAGATGCCATGCTCCTCAATAAGGCCAAATAGAAACGTCGGGGCTCAATTATGTATAGCCTTTCCTGAATCATTTCATTTGGGGCATCAGCATTTTATAAGAAAGTGCATTTCTGCATAATTAATCTAACAAGATCATCCACGGGTACATTATGCCATACAAGTAATTATCCTTTTTGCTAAACACTAATTTGACTATGACATTAATAAGCCAAGAAATAATTTCATGGCATTAAATAATAGGTATAGTTTGGGATTGTCATTCGAGATGTGCCGTATGTTATGGAGAGCATGTGCTGATTTTCCAAAGCAAATTACTTTCCGTAATTAGGTATTGCACCTTCTTTCACGTACGTTCATTAGACTAAGTTATCCCAAGTGTACTTCTTTATAGTTGTGATTACAATGCTTATATAATAGTTCTACTATTATCATTGCACCAGTAACTATTTTAATTGTGTTGGCTTTAATTAGTCAGGATCATCACCCTTAGGATTCGATGGTCTTAACATCTCATCCATCGCCTTTAATAGGTGTAGCCCCCAAACTAATGTGGTTCTAACCCTTTAAGGAAAAAAAGTTACCCCTTGCTAATAGCTATAGTTTTTGGCCTAGTGGTAAGCGTTTGGTCCTACAGAGTGATATAGAGCGAGGTCATGGGTTCGAATCCCTCGCTGACACTGGTAGTCAGGCATGACCCTTATGATTCGATGGGCTTAACATTCAGCCCAAGCTATGGCGCTTGTAATGGGTGCAACTCCCAAACTAGATAGCCTAATGATAAGCTTTTGGTCCTAGAAATTGTCTGGTAGCGGATTGTAATTTAAGATGTGTTTCTTTGAATTTTTAAGAAATAATTTGATGGTTTCAGTTTTAGATTTCATTTTCATTGACATGTGAAAAAAAATATATTAAAAAATTATAGTTGCGCTAAATCTTTTATATTTGTTTTTACAATGAATCATTCTCTTCTAAAAGTTTAAATTAAGAGGCACATGAATACATCTTTTGGGTTTGAATGATGAACAAATCCACCATGAGTTTGGGGCACTAATAAGATATAGATCTAGTTGTCAGTTGTTGTGATAAGTTTTATTTATGTTTTGCTTAGCTGTAATTTTGATAGTCGTTAGCTTGTATTATAAACTTTCTTCATTACTTTTGTATCAGTATATGCATGATTGATGATTGAATGTACAAGCAGTCTATAATTTCTTTGTTCTAGTTCTTTAAGTCATTCCATACTTTTCTATGACACCATTTGTTTTAGAGTAAAATATGAAATATAAATATAGCACACATATCAATGCAATTGCACACTCAAACAATCTCTTGTATAAAATAAAGCCTAAATTCACTTGAATCAGACAATAAAAGTAAATGAAAGATTGACATTTGAGGTGATTTGATGGGCGTTGGAGAAGAGAGGACCTGGACAATGGGGGTTTTTTCAATAAAAAGAAAGAGGCAGAGGGAGGAGGGAGGGCCAGCTTTCCTTCTTCCACTTGGGTCTTTCTCTCAAAACCAAAGAAAAAGATATCTCATGCCTCGTAGCGATCTATCAGACCCCTCAATAAACACCGATCATCCCCAAGTCACTTGGTTATAAAGTTTTTGATATCATGTCATGAATTATTCCTCATAAAAATTTAAGTTGATGGAAAGAGCCACATAAATATATATATTTTTATCTAGCATTTTTTAAACCACAACTCTTATCTTAAAAAAAAAAAAAAAACTTAAATTGATGGACCCTTAACAAATATGAACCCAACCACTTAAATAATGCTATTGGTTCATGCCTGATGCATCAATTATCATCATGGTGTGCATAAGATCTCAAAATATGGTAGGTTTTATGAAGGACTCATATGTTTGGTATAATGGGCACCTATTTATTAATTTGAATTAAACTATCTAATAAAAATGATCATCATCAATTGATTAGTAATAAAAAGTTAATAAATGAAGGGATATAAGAATCAGTTTATAATTTGTCCTCGAAAGATACAGAGCAACTGTTTCGATAGTGACTATCATAGAAATGAACAAGCGTCAAACAATACTAATCAGTCTTTCATTTTGATGAGCTATAGACAACATTGCAGCATTATTAAGGTAGAAATAATAAACAACTGGAAGTAGATATTATATATAATACATAAAACGTTGGCAATAAGCGTTCGCTACCCCAACATGCACGCAGAGATAAGAAGAGCACTTAGAACCCACTATGAAATGTTGATCAGGAGAGGCAAAGTTCCCATGTGGTTGGCTAGGAGTCGTAAAGTGAATTGGATGGCCCTGAAGGTTCATCATCCGTACTGTCAAAATCCTAGTTAGTAGTTACTTCTCACTTTGGTTTTTTTCTTGAATGTATATAAAAACAAAGGAAAGGGAAGCCTGAAGGTTGCTCTCGTCACGATGGCCATCCCTCGTGTCTCTTTCTCTTCTATACTTATATTGCAGTGGGAATAAGAATGTGTGAAAAAGATAAAGTAGAATAAATATAATATAATCACTCCGTTACTTATTAATAGTTGGAGAAATATTTAGGTGTACGCTCTCATAAGAGATAATATTTCCTTTATCCATTTATTAATTGACACATAAGTTTTGTGACTATTATTCTCATTCTCCCAATATTTTGAATGGGATAGCTAATTTGTAAATTCCTAAATGGATTAGAGTAAATATTTATTTTACTCTAAGAGTACCTAAGAATCTCTCTTAATAGTTATAGTAGGAAATCGTTCAAATTTGATACATTAGAAATTTAATGTAATGGAAGGGTATACTATTAGATATTAAAATGTCAAAGCTTAATTAGTTTTTTTTATAGACTTGTGCAAGAACTTTTACAATTTCGTATACATACTATATTGTTAACAATGTTATTTCAACACTCACAATTTCAAACATCCTAGACACCGTTCTCACAAAAAGCATAGGGCCTATATCTTTTCATATTCTCCACTTATATTTCTCTCACTATCTCCTCCTCTATTTCTCTTTAAGGTGTTGGTTGTCCACCTCTTTAGGGTGTTAGAAAATATTTTAACCCTATGTTATATTGCGAAAGAGTTTGAGATTTGAACCCCCTATTGTTTGCATCCCTAGCGTCCAAGTATTCCAAAAAGGTAAATTTTACGTTGAAGAGTGTGTTTTTAAACTTTTAAAATGTGAAATTTATTTGAAAGTTTGCAAAATTATCTTTTCTAAAATCCTTATCTAGGGTCAAGTGTCCTTACAACACTGACTAGAAAACTCATATTCTGGTAGCATGAATATACATATGTAATATGTCATCCAAAGAAGCGCACACATAAATATGATTGCCTATTTGCATTAACAATTTGTTAGTCTCTAAAAAATTACTATTGATAACAGTTTAGCCCTTGGACAAATGAAAAAGTTGACTACTCAATTCTTTTTTATTTTGGCTTTTTCGCTTCTGAAAATTTTACTTATTCATTCGAATATATTTAAAAAATTAAAGGTGAAAGTTTATCATAGATTATAACATAATTGAAATTTATAAAAGTGTTGACAAAACTCTTTGGTATAATTTATGTACTATACTAGTAAAAATGTTGCTAAAAATTAAAGTTTTAACAATATTTTTTATATCTTTAGCAACACCTTTAAAATATTACCAAAAGAGCTTAACAATACCTTTTATTAACAAAATGTTGCTAAAAGTTATTAAATATGGTGTGGTGTATATTATGTTAAAAAAAATAGATATCTAGAATTTTGGTTGAAATTACTTTATCAAAATTATATGACTTGTTTATAAATATTTTGGATAAAGAAATTAGATATACTATCATATTTCATTTAATAATTATCTTTTGTCATAATCTAACAATTTTTAAATTATGTAACATTATAGTATTCTAAAAGAAATTCTAGATGTTTTATGTATGTACTTATTTCAAATAAGTGTCATGTTTTAATTAGGCACATGGATTAAAAAATGATTAAAAATATTTGATTTTATATAAATTTAACAAAATTATCCTTACTAACATTTTTAGGAGGCGTTTGTTTCAAGGTTTGAAATTATTGTCCCATGAAAAATATTCTTGAAAATGTTATTTCTGATATTTTAAATAAATAGTTTGTTTAGCATAAAATATTTTGGGATTATTTATTGAGATTCTCATAAATAAATTTCAAACCTGTCTATTGTGTAATATATATTCCTAGAAATATATTATAATTTCCAAAATTCCCCTAACATATATTATTATTATTATAATCCCAAATGAAAGTCAAACATTCAGAAAAAGAGCATAAAATCAACAATTAATTTTTTAAAATTTATTCATCTCGACCAATATAACAATTAACAAAAAAAAAATTAATTGAGAGCGTAATGGATTTATGATGCAGATAAGCAAATAAATGAAAATTATGGAGTTTTGTCAAATAATTGAAGGATATATTTATATGTGTGCTTAATAACTATCATTTCCAAGCCATGGAAACTTTTAGTTCCACTTTTATTATAGGAATAAGATCTCACTAAATCTGGGGAAATCTTTTTCAAGGAATAATTGATGTTCAAAAATAGTTTTGTATAACGTGTAATAAATATGAGATCACATCATTCCTAAATAGCTGTTTTAAGAATAATTAAATATACCTTGAAATAAATGTCACCTTATATACTCTCTCTTTTCAATTATTCCATCTCCTCCATTTAATAGGAGTATCAACATTAAATTTTCTAAATCGACATTTATTTTGAATCAAGTAAAATTTAAAAAACAAACATGGAATCCAATGTAGTATTAGTCAGGGCCAATAAAGTTGACTTATTTGATTAATCTTTTACATCATGGTAGTTTAAGTTTGATTTATGAATTCATGTAACTCTTAAATTGGGACAAATCTTCATCTCAACTTCCCCCCCCCCCCTTCTAACAAATGCATTGCGATTTCGGACTAATTAAGAACATTGGGCCAGCCCTCTGCTAGCTCAAATAAGACGTCACCAATTCTCTCCAATTTTGCCTTCCGGTGGCATTCTTCATTTCCGCTAAAAATAATAACCATGTAAAGGGTAAGTAGCAGCTGGAATTTTCGGTACAGCATTAACATTTATCTATCTGTTATTATTACTATTATTATTGATAAATTAGGACTGTTTTATCTGTTTGTTATAAAGAGCAGCCTGGGAGTGAATTATCAAAAGAAAAGAAAAAGACCAGCCTGGAAGTGGGAGACATGGTGTGCAGAGAGGCAGAGAGTCTCCTGTTGTGAATCGAATCGAATCGAATCAAATCAAATGGTCAAAATCAGGGTATAACTATTGATGCGAAGGTCGAAAAAGTTCTGTGTACTGGCAAAAATCACGGAACGGTACAGGTAGCTGGTACTGCCCGCAACAAGACCGAGGGCTCTCCCTTCGGCCGTTACCATCGGCGCAGTATTATATAAGTTATTGAGTTTAAAATGATGTTGAAAAATATATATGAAGTTTTTTTTATCAAAATTATAGTAATTATTAGATTAGATGAAATAATATTATACAACCTATCAATTAATTTAGATGCTAGTAATCATGGCATTATTTTGGATATAATATTCTCAAAAAGTTATGGTTGTTTAGCATTTTTTTTAATTTTATTCTTAAATTTTCTATATTGTTTACATAAAAATGTTTAAATATGTTTTTATTAGTAAGAAATAAGTGATTTTAATTTTGATTTCTAAAAAATTATTTTTCTTTGATTCAAATATTTTCAAAATTATTTGGTTCTAATACTTATCATTAGACTATCTATATTAAATATTAAATTGACTAATTGAAAGTTAGGTCATTCAATTCTACATAATAATATGCAATCATATATGATAGGAACAAAACCAATCACTCTTATAGATATTTGAACCAAAATCAAACAATTTGTCTTTCAATGACTAAAACTAAAATTTACTTTTTTTTTTCAAATATCAAAAATATATTTAAGCCTAAAAATTCCTTTTTTTTTACATGAGCCTAAAAACTATTTTTAGGTGTTGCGTAAGTGTGTGTATATATGTGTATATATATATTATTGTATTAGTAAATATAATCGATTTTTATACATAATGTTTATGTAAATAAGATGTTGACTGAATATATAAAAATTAAACTATTTTAATTATAGAAAGCAATGGAAGGAAAACTGAATTCTTTTCCATTAATATTTGATAAACACTGAAAGAAATGTATAAAGAAAATGAGTGAAAAAGGTTGACGTAGTGAAGGCACAGTGAAATTAGGTCATGGGATGGGATGCCAGTTAGGTTTGGGGTCCCTACCGCAAAATATTTCTTTGCGCGCCATCATGTTTTCCAACAACTTTTCCCTTCCGTATCTTAATTGAAACTTCGTGCGCAAGGACAACAATATTCCCCACTCACCTAGGTGAATCTTGTTTTTACACGTTTCGTGGCCCCGCTTCATTCTTTCTATGTTGTTTCTTCTGTTCTATCAACGAAGGGATCAGTGAAAGGCGTGCTAGCTATATTTTATATACATATATATATATATATATATAACAGATTTCCGGCAAGTATTATTGGTGACGTTTGGCGTGGTTGACGGGATCATTGACCTATATATACTTTATCATCTAATATAATCTAATTAAAGATTTAAGTATACATACATGTGGTTGTGGTGGCGCCTTCTCCTTATTTGGGACCAAGAGATAGGCAATTAAAAGCTAGATATATGATCATATATATGAGTGCACATTCTATTCTTGATTTGGGTTTTGGATTGATGCGAAACTAAGCTGAGATTGATTGATTTCTGTTAGGTTTAATTTATTTTACCCTTTAATTTGTGAATGCATTCTTTTGAGTTATATGTGGGCCGGGGTTCGAAAAACTTAAAAGCAAATAAAATTACATTCTTAATTATCACGCTAGCTATAAGCTTCAGAACTATTGATTGTGTACAAAATAATTTATTCAAATTTGCTTTGTTTATCGAGATATATGGAATGTGTGCTGTATTTTGTACGCAGAGAACCATGGTTGCAATCAGCTAGCTAGACTTCTGCAAATCGAATATTTCTTTATCCTATCCAGCGAATCTTTATATCCATTCGCAAGTAATTAGAAACAAAATGGCATATCCTCCTAGCACAAATACTTTTCAGAGCTACGTGGTGGGCCAATAGGTAAAATCACAAAAATGAAAAAAGAAAAAGAAAAAACCCAGATTATTACCATTGTTTTCTCGAAGATAAAGTGAAGGTGCATCTCGTTAATCCAAGCCCACTAAGAAATGTTCGCTACGCTGACAATAAGAAATGTTCTGAACATATCCAAATTAATTTCTCGCAATTTTGATTACATAAAATTAAAAGACAATTATTTTAGGTGCAATATCTATATCTGTCTTTTTAAATTTGAGCTGAAAGCTAAGGAAAAGCCAAATTGGTAGTTTCAGCCCAGCAAATAAAACCGTTGGTGGGTAGTCCCTTAATTAAATCGGGAGTTACAGGATAGCGAGAACATAAATATCGAATAGAATCGAATGAAATGGTCATATTCTACGAATTGACCTGCTACCTACGTATCCCTTGCCGTCGTCTTCTTTTTGGCCTTTCCTTACCGTACGTGTTCCCTGGTCATACGTACGTACATCAAATAACACTGTCATTTGGCAACATAGGTAGGTACATACATACATACATACATTCATATCTCTATACACAAGAAATGAAATGATCTAATTAATCATTAACAAGTAGGTTTTAGTTGCTATAATTAATTAATTATAATACAAAGGAACTGCTGGTAGCCGCGGTGGTTTGGGCGGTGGGTTCTCCACGCTGACGTTAATGATGTTATCGGGACGCGAAGGCTGGCACGGGCATGGCATGGCTATGAACTTTGGAACCTCATCCCCTGGCATCAACACCGGCATGCTCTGCCCCTTGCTTTCCTGCAAGAAGAAACAAACATAAAATGAACAAACATTCATATATATTAATATAATTTATTGAGTTTAAAAGATAATTGTTAGATAAGCTGAAAGAAGTGTAAATTATTAATCATTATTATTATCAAAAAGTTAGAAATAATAATAACCCACCATTCTGAAGTATACTTACTACTACTAGTTTTAGCTGCTACTGTAATCAGAGGCAGAAGTAGTGAACATAATCACACATATATATGCTGAATTGATGTCGGGGTGAGAGCTTATATGTCAAGCATATAAATTAAATTTTGATCATGCGTTTAGTTAAGTAAATCACATAAGAAAGCATATCAATATACAAATATTCAGAAAAAAAAAAAAAAACTTGTGACTTGATAGGTAAGGTACGTACCGTGGAACGAAGGTTGGACTTAATGGGAGGTGAAGATTGGGAGTGGGAGTGTGGAGCAGGGGATTCGGGGTCTTGGTGGGAGAAAGATTGACGACGGAAAGAGCGGAGTTTGTCCCAGTGGTAGCAGCAAGAGAAGATGCCACTCAAGCTGAATATGACGATCAAGAGGAGCGCAGTGCCCAAGGGGAACCCCAGTGACGGTCGAGATGATGCGTCCTCGCGTGGTGGCGAAAGATCCTGACCCTCCATCATATCACGCACACTAGCTAGCTACTGCCTCTTGATGACCACCTTAGCTTCTTGATGTTGTTGTTGTTGTTGTGGTGGTGGCTACAACACGTACTCATATATGTGAGGAACGGATGAACAGGCCTAAAGAGGATGTCAAGAAAGAAAGTGGAGTGTGATTTGGGGGTGTTGGACTTGGGAGAAGGATTCATATTATATAGGCACACTACTTTAGGGAGCTTAGTGGAGACGGAAGATAGATGGATAGACAAAGAATTAATTAAAGAGGAGGGGACTATGCTAGGTGCAGGCGGCTACTTGTGAAGGTACGATTCTGACCCTTTTGTCATGTCCGGGCCTTGGTACGGAAGGCCAGGGGGTCCACTTATTTGGTTTGGTTTAGTTGTTAGTGATCACGCGATCATCAGCCATCATATGAGCACACTCCTGACTCCTGATCCTAATATGAACACTGCCTTTCTGCTTTCAAGTGGAGGAGGAATTAACGAATGAATTGAACAAGGTGACAAGGTGCTCCCTTGATGTTTGTACCGGAAATTATATATTTATTTATTAGTTTTGACAATGAAAACAAAATGTTTAGAAGAGGAGTAGGGTTGGTTGAAATGGTTGATATATATAACATGGGTAGTATTATTTGGATATACAAATTAATTATAAGACATTATAGTGTGTGGACAAACTATCATTCATCAATGTCATACTAAGTGGAATTTACTCTCTATCTAATAATATATGATGATATGTAGACACAATGTCTCATAATTTATATGTCCAAAAATCATTTATAGTACTATATATTGTCTCATAAATAGGAAGAGCTAGGTTCCATCTCCACATCCGAATGCTCCTCCCCCAAGGTCAGAACAACCCCTATAATGACAAAAAAAAAAAAACAAAAAAGTAAATAATGTTTTGGTCATTAAAACTATGTCCATGCCTTACTTTAATTTTTAAAATTAAAAATTCAATGACTTGGATTTTCGAGAGATTCAAAATGTGAGTTGTACTAATTCTTAGAATGACGTATTCTTGGGACTAATATGAATAACCCGAAAAGACTTACTTTAATTATATTTTAACACTAAGACTAAATTATTAGGGTTTTGTTAATATACACTCTTAAGACACTGGTTCAAGTTTTAACAGTGAAAAGTTTTGAAATTATCCATACATTGAGTGCACATTGAAAATTTAAAAATTTTATATTTTCAATCGAAATATTTCACTATTAAAATTGAAATCAATGTCCTAAAAAGATTAATTAGCAAAACTCAATAATTGAACTCATGTAATCGTGTTTTAATGTAGAAGGAGGTTGCAAAAAGGTGTTATCCAATATGGAATTTTGAAATAAAACTTAAAATGAAAAATTAAAATCAGAGTTGTGGCAGGCAACAAATTGACTCTGAAACTGAAGCATCAATGGCTGAGAGGAAAAATGAATGAAGAAAACAATGCGGCTATTGGGAGACATGAAAGGCTGCGGGGGCATACATGTGTGTGTGTGGCGTGCGCCCCTTTCTCAATCCCAAATTTGGCTTCAATCTTTACAGTTGCAGGATAAGATAATTATTGGAAGACAGTTTAAGGCTTACGCATTATGTATCTTCATGATGTAATTGGAATAGACGATCATCCTCAGCCATCAATAGAAGGTTGATAATGACATGGACTTGAGGAAATACTATCATATTTGGCAGATAAAATTCTTTGAAAATGGATTTTTTTTTTCAGAGTAAGAAAATAAACATAAAGTTTTAAGAGGGCCTAAGTTTTTTTTAATTATTTTGTATTATTAGATTGATTGATATATTCTCTTTATTACAAGCCATAAAGCATGCATTATTTATACTTAAACTTTAATTTTGTATTTGATATGTCATGAAGAGATTGTTATAATGAACAAATTATGCATTTTTATTAAATAAAATAAAGTTATACTATAGAGATTAGTTATCAAACGAACCAACTCGGCCTTATTAAAGCTAGCTAATACTAAATAGTTATCATCTTCAATCGCATAGGTTTTTACATATCATAACACATTAGTGACTCAAATATTTTTTAGTATGTATACATCGTGAATTACTCTTGTGTGTATGTGTGTTCTGTTTCTGGATTTGTGTGAGCCATTTTTTTTTTTTTTGTACTTCTGATACTATTATTTGTTCGCTAACGTTCTTGGTTGGCTTGAGCTTTTGTACTTTTGAAAAAAAAATGTCGTGAATCACTTTCATCGTAATTTAAATATATTTTGATAAACTTTGTTACTTTTTTAATAATATATTTGCCAGTGAATATAAATGTAGGGTTTTTTTTATACTTTCATAAAAAGTTGGATTCTACCTTTTTAGCCTTTACTCTGTGCTTCTTGTAGCTGCCCAACCTGGTAAATTCGAAGCATTTTCAGTTCTCTTATTGATATTACCGTAGGAAAATGATATTTAGTCATCCAAAAAAAAATAAGACATTCATTTTATAATCATTAGATAAATTAATGATTTCTATACAATCAACTCAACAAGCTCACCCAATTATAGTAAAGTAAATGTCAAAAGGGATATAACTTTTAGATATCAAAATAGTATTATTCTTATTTTTAAAAGCATTATATGGTCTGGTGTACTTAAAGTAAAAATAAAAATTAATTAATTCAATATGTGGGTTGTTGATAAGAAGTGGTTAATTGTGAGAGTAATTAAAATAACAAAATTTTTATCATTAAATTTATATTCATTATTAGTAACTTTAAAACATAAAATTATTGATATCGCAATTAAAGTTTTTCCGAATCTGCACTCCACTGTTAATATAACTAATCAATTTTAGTTTATGACAATTAATTTACAAACAGATATGGAGTGTAATGAGGTACACTTATCTCTGGTATATTTACAGTTCAAACAAATTGTGCTGAAATATGCAACATCTCACATGCATACTTTCGAATAACGCCATTAGCAATGAGAAACTAAACAAGCAACGAAAGAGCAACGAAAGAACAGCGAAGAACACCGACAACACGGCAACACAATCTTGTACTATCTGATTGATGGCTATGTAAGTCGTTGCAGTTAATAGTAACGGAAACTGTCACCATCACAGTAGATATGTCGTGTGGAGTTCAAATACTTACTTTAATTTGGGTGCTTTAATTAGAAATGAGTTTTCCAAACTATGCGTTTAGAACACTTCGCTTCTTGCATCCTTTCTAAATGTGTACTTTACGTTTGATTATTACATTAGTTTGTCTCTCCCGCTCTCCCCATGTATATATCTGACGACCAAGAGCAAATTAATGAACAAAATTTTGGGCAAGCCATCCATCCTATGCCGTGACGTATCGTGTAGTCATTGTTATTATAGTGTCACAGCATTTATTAATCTATGTCGAGAGGGAGAATTAGGGTAAAGCAGCTAGGTCTTGTTTAATCCATATGTAACTCGGCATGGGATTGAAATCTTTATGTCTAATGATGTCTCATTTTTTATCTCTTTAATTATTTATTAACATATGAAAAAATATATTATATATTTAATAACTCATAAAATTTTTAATTTATTTTTATTTTTATCTTTTTATGTGATAATCAGTATTTCTATCTGGTCAGCATGATAGAGGAAAACTAGGCAATATGCAATATCTTGACCTCACCTTCATTCCCTTATTTTGATGCATGCGTCTCTTCGGCTAATTTTGAGAACTTATTTGAAAATTTTTTATGTACTTTGATGTAAAAAAAATATTTACTTTATTTTATTTATTAATTGATATATTAATTATTATATTAAAAATATAAAAAATTGAGAGATAACATTAGATCATAATATTAATATATCAATTAACAAATGAACTATGCAAATATTTTCCGTTAATCTCGTAGCACACGAGAATTTTTTAAATTATTTTTCTCCTTAAAGTCCTGTGTATCTGTCCACAACTCGAGTATTAGCTTAGCTGGAGCAAGTGGATGCTAGCTTGCTTGCCAAGTGGGGTAACAACAACAACATCCATATGGTGCAAATCTATATCTATAGATAGTACACTAGTACTATTCTTCCTAAGCAATGAGTGGGTTCTCACGTGGATGTACTCAGCTCCCTGAAATGCCGCCAGGAGTATGGCCCATGGGCTATGGTTCTATCTTATCCTTTGCAACTTACTGAAGAAATTTTCAAGCATTGTATTTTAATTTCGTATTTGTTGGTACACTGAATTTCTATTTCATATATATTCATAATTGGATTCCGGGACCATTAGGAAGAAACTGAAGAGGATATTTTATGTACCACTTTTTGGACTCATAGCTATGTAATTTAGAAAAGAGTATCTATCTGAAGTCTCCGCTCTGTCTCGCAATGTGCACGCAAATGTTTTTCGTGAAAGCCTTGGTCACTTACTATGATGCGTCCTTTTGTTAATTGGGACCATTGCCGTGATATTGATACCCCATCATCCACAGAAATATAACCAAATTGGCATCGATACTTCCACTTCACCCAACCGTTGCCTAATATATATATAAGCACGGTGCCGAATAATTTGGTCTAATATTAGTCTTGGATCTTCACATGATTCATCATTTAGTATCATTAGATCTTTTTTGGACGGTCTAGATCTAAAGTTATAATAATTATGTAAAAAATATAAAATTTGAAAATAAAATAATAACTTTCAAATCACAAAACTAACCTTTTTGTACTTTTCAATCTTCCTTCCATTCACACTCCCCTTCTCCCTTCACCCGGATCTCATCTTCGGTTTCCTTTCACCAATGACAACACAATTAGAACAAAAATGGACAATAATCCAAGACTATGTCAATTTAAAATCATCAATCCATAAGAAATTAGTCTTCCAGTTTCAATTTTTAACCCCAACCTCTTCAAACAACAATTTTTGCCATTACTTTTTCCTTTTTTCTTTTTTATTTTGGTGGGAGACTGTCCAAAGGCGCTCATATTTGGACAAGATTGTTAAATCCCATAGCCTCAACCATTTTCTTCACTCTCGATCTTAAGAATTGGATTATGTTCAATCTCTTCGCAGCTTTGCTCAAACACTAGCTGCAACTCATTCTAGGGCAAGCGAAGGAAGTGAATTTATTGGGTAGTGCAAGACTTTTGTGACAGTGCTGTGAGGGGTGGGTGTTATTGCCTTCTTGGTTCTTTAGCTAGCCTTCAACTCAAGCTATAGGAAACTCATATTGAAAAGAGATTCTAAGGCTGTGGCAAAGCTCTCAATATTGAAGATCAAAGGTATGTAAACCCTTACAAGAATCTTTGATATGTGAAAAAGGGACGTTGGTAGGGGTGGTTGCACCAGCAGGTGCGGAGGTGGCTACCTTGGTTAGGCGGTAGGCGATGTGTTGGAGGCAATAATGGTGACTGAGAGAAACATGAAAGAAGGACAAGAGGGTTAATGGTTGTCAAAGAAATTAAAATTTAAAATAGGGTTGTTTAAGTAATTTCACTAAAATTAACTGGAAGCATGTGAAGGTTAAGAAAAAGAGCGGATCAATTATCAACCACCATATAAGCACTTGTCAACGGCCACTACTCTTATGTTATGAATTAATAGTATTTAGGGTCGTGTTACGATGGTTTGATCCTTGTTTTGGACCATGTGATCATCCACACCTCATAATCATTAGATCACGTATTAATGACATCCTATGGCCAAGATGCAACTCACTTGATTTTATTTAAAAATTAATACTAAGGACACCAATTCTTGAATTTTCCAGTAATTCCCTCCCCTCCCCTTTCACCGTTTTCTCTATCCTGAGTTTTCTTTATGCAGCTCAGTAACCTTCCAGGCTTCCACCAAATTCTTTTGTCTTCTTCCACAAAATTATTTTTTTCCCAAATACAATGTGTACACAATGTATATACCTTAGTATCAAATCCGCAACTCCAGGGCAACAACCCCGAGCACAAAACCTCACCTACCCCGTATGGCCGTATCAACGTCTCAATAATCCAAAGCAAACAAGCAATTACACAACTTTGTAAGATCTGGCAATTACACATCCAAAAACACAATTTCACTAAAACAATAAAACAAAGACAATGAAGCAAAACAAGAATACCAACGACTCTGGCACTTCCAGCGACGTGAACGGGGTGAACGGGGCTCGTGGTTGAAGCATCCTCCATGGCTATCGCGATGTCTATCCTGTACCACTGTCATTGTGCCGCTGTGGACCTCCATGCTTCAGCCGCCGTCGACCTCTTTGGTGCTGTAGCGGCTGCAGCCTTCGTGGCAGAACGAGAGCCTTGACCCTCTTTGTAAATATAAAAGATAATGACTTCAAGAAAAATTTTTGAAAGTACATACGGGGTTACTTTTCTAATTATTTTGTACCTACATGTTGTCAAGTAGGCTGCAACTGAAATCAAATTATTAGACTATAAGACTTTCTTGTGTATTATTTTTTCTTTAGTGATCTTTCTTTTTTATCAACACATTATAAGATTAGGAAATCGACATATTTACGCTTTTCACCCAATTAATTATGACTAAGTAACTAGTCTATGCTCTATTGCGCAAATGTATAAATTTATCTCCCGCTGCATGCATTAGTGCGAGATTTTTTTTCCTTTCTCAGTTAATTAATATAAAACTCGAAAGCTGTTCGTTTCCTAATTTCGAATATTGAATGTCATAATTTTATTTTGGTAAAAAATTAATCATAATTTGTAACTTACCCAAGTTCAAATTGTCGCAACTTAGATTCTCATCCATTTGAAAAGATATTACATGTCTACACAGCAGAAAAGGCTATAAACACTTTCTACATGTAAAAGTTTAAAGTTGGTGTGAATTTTTACACGAATAAATATAAAAAAATATTAATTACGAATAAATAAAAGTTATTAATTACGAATATAAATCGTTTTTGATTTACATGAATACATAAGGTCCTTGTATTCAAAAGAGAGACATACGCAAGAAGCGTATTCAAGCATATAGTGAATACAAGGCCCTTGCATATTCATCTCTTTTTTGAATACAATTACCCTTGCGTATTCATTCCTTATATAATATGCAACGGTTCCATTTGCACGTCCCTTTCACTATTCCTTTCATCTCTTAGCAAATATTGTGTTCTTAGCCTACTAAACGATAACGGCTTCCTATATCGATTAGATGAGTCATATTAACGTAAGCTGATCTGGATATTTAGTTTCTTTATTATTTAATTTTCATTATTATTCTTTATTTCAAAGGTCTATTAAATTAGTTTTATATATATATATATATATATATATATATATATATATATATGTTTTATTTAAAATGAAACTCTAATTTGACTTAGTTTAGTTATTAGGATACTTTGAGTTCAACAAAGTTAAGTGATTATAGTTTAGATATTATATGTTTTATTTGAAATGATAGTTTTGACTTAGTTTAGTTATTAGGATACTTAGAAACTAAAATGTAATTGATATAACTAGTTTCTTATTATCTATTTATTTATGTTGTCTCATAATTAGTTTAGTTTAACAATTTATTGTATGTTTTATTTGAAATGATACTGTTAGTTTAACTAAATAATTAGTTTAGTTATTAGGATACTTAAAAACTAAAATATAACTAATATAACTAGTTTCTTATTACCTATTTATTTATATTGTCTCGTAATTAGTTTAGTTTAACAATTTATTGTATGTTTTATTTGAAATGATACTGTTAGTTTAACTAAATAATTAGTTTAGTTATTAGGATACTTAGAAACTAAAATGTAACTAATATAACTAGTTTCTAATTATCTATTTATTTATGATGTCTTGTAATTAGTTTAGTTTAACAATTTATTGTATATAGTGATTGATTTAGTTGAATAATCTATATTAACAAGTAATTAGTTTAGTTGAATTATTTATTTTATCTAAAAATTACTCTAGGGTTAATATTTATTTTACCTAGCAATTAGTTAGCATAATAAGTTGTTTCATGTATATGTTTATGTCTAATTAACAAGTAATTAGTTTGTCTAATTAACAAGTATTTAGTTTGTAATTATGGTGATATTTATAGAATTTCAAAGCATATATATGTCTAGTTGTTACTTTTTTAAATATAATGTTTATTTTTTTATAGGTTAATATAGGTTGTCAAATAATAATGTAGTAGTTACTTAGTAATTTAAAACAAAATTACTTAGTTGATACCATTTATTTTTTGATTTACAAATTATGATTTATTTAGTCTAGGTTTATATTAATTATCATGTTAATTAAAATTTGTGTAGGGATAGAGTGTTACACCCTAGGCACTGCGCACCAAGCTTCGCATCCTCAATGGAGTACTACCTCGACAGGCTGGATTTTGGGAAGTTACCCAATTTGGCAACTTCCATTACGACTTGGCGCTCATTAGCGCCCTTGTGGAGAGATGGCGGCCGAGAGCCATACTTTTCATCTCCTATGGAGAGTGTACTATCACTCTCCAAGACGTGGCCATGCAGCTTGGATTGCGGGTCGACGGGCTGCTGTTAGTGGGAACATAGGAGCATGGGAGAGATGGCGACATCAGAGTGTCTGGGATATATGCTGGGACTTGCTTGGTGTAGTGCCAGAGCCCAGCACAGACATGGGTCATATGTTAAGTTGACTTGGCTCACCAGCACTTTCAAGACCTCTGATTTTCCCGCTAACGCATCCGAGATTGTTGTTCGCGTGGACCTGGGCATATTTGTTGATATTGATTGGCGGTTTCTATGCCGGACAAGTCATCATCGCGTGTCCACTTGAAGTGGCTACCCCTTCTACGAGATCTTGGCGGCGGGAGTTATAGCTGGTAGCTCTCGCATGTTTATACCATAGTCTCTCTCGGGGTGTGAAACACCCGTTGTTGACTTTGCGGATGTGCAGCACTTTTACTATCCTGGGCATACTATCGGATCCCGTATACACCTTGGACATGACATGGGATCACATTTCCTCTAGGCTTGAGGTATACATTTTATAATGATAATGTGTTATTTATTCATATATAAGTTTGTTTGTACTTGTTTTAATGCAATGAATTTGTTATATGACTTTATTAATTTCAGGTGGGCGCTGAGGATTTCATCCGATGGGGATGCCCGTCGTTGGTGGACTTAGGGCATGGTTGGATGCCATACCCATTGATGGGGTAAGTGGCATTAACATCATAATTAACTAAGTTCTACCCAATTTGATGATGTTTAGAGCTTAACTTAACTTTTCATTAATTGCAGTTTCAATGGACTCCGTACGAGGATGGGAGCGTGGTTACTGTCACCCATACACATGTATATGCAGGTGATGGTGCCTGGGCCTCCGTTCCTCCCTCTCTCTTTGAGATCGTGGAGTGGCACCAGCCCGATCGTGTTATGCGGAGGTTCAATGCAGCCCATTCCACTTGCGCGGTCAACATCGATAGACTGCATGCCATTGATGGTCGTGGGAACGACAAGGTTTGGTGGCCCGAGTACCATGCGCAGTGGCACGTCTTCTGGGATGCACGCTTGAGCGATCTGTGGGGCTCACAGTGCGGATAGTCGGCCATCGCTGAGTACCTAGCATGGTATGGTGGTGTTGCACGGAGGTTTTTATCAGACCCAGTTGCAGGATCCCTGACTATCGAGGTGCCAGGAGCTACCGGTATCAGGGCCAGCACCTTTTATGGCCCAGCCCTTGGGTGCTCCAGACAGGGCGACAATGGCGTCATTCTCGAGCGGTCTCCATCATCCCAACGCGGGCCGATGAGAGGGACGTGGCGGAGGTGATGAGCCGATAGAGATGATGATGCCTGGTGGTGGTGGTGCTGGTGGTGGTGGTGGAGGTGGTGGGGATGGTGGAGGTGGTGGTGGTGGTGGTGGTAGTGGAGATGAGGGGCTCATATTGCTACACCCCACTATGGATGACTTATTTGGGTGGCATTAGCCAGCAAGAGTTCGATGGGTTGCAATCTTTCCTGGATGCTCCCACGCCCCATCATCTGGTAGTTGCATCTCCTGGTCTTCTGGGCATCGACCAATATGGATTTGAACATGCCCAGTTATGATCTATTCGAGATGAGCCACTCTCGCAGTTACACCTCTCGACCTCGTCCATCGCAGCTACACCATGGGCAGACATCGGGACCGTCCACATTACATGTCCCTATCCAGGGGCGGCAGGATGATGGTGGGCAGGAGCCGCTTGTTCCTTGAAGAGACCTGCACGTCGGGTTCAACCCTAGTATTGTCACTCGGGGTGTGAACTCACGCCCAGAGAGATAGGGCTGGTGGAGATGCTTAGTTATTTTGACTCTCTATTATTATGTACTTATTTGTAAATTACATGTAAAGTTTGATATTATATACTTATTTGTAAATTTTATGTGTAAAGTTTTATCTATGAACCATATTTTATTACCTATTTACTGTTATTTTTATTATGTGTTAATCGATTTAAATCGAGTTGTGTGATGTAAAATTTGGAATTGGAACATAAAATCCACATTACAGACAACGAAAAGAAACATACTTGTGCATGGATATGAAAGTAGCGTGAATACAGCAACAAAAACATAGTTAAAAAATACAATCCAACACATATAGAAAACATAATAATAGTAAATTCAGCCATGGTGGGATGAGGATGAAGCTAGTAAGGTTGGACACTTTCTTCCTGGTGTGACCTTCATTTCTCACAGTCCACATCGCTTTGGTTGGGTCATCTCAACTTCGTCCATTTCATTGCGAATTCTTTAGAGACGGGACGGCCCTCGTTAGATCTCTTGAGTGCTGGATCTGGACATATGGAGCCCACTGTATGGAGGCCAGAGATGCTCGTCTGCAATTGGTGTAAATTCCAATTTATATACCTTGTCCACCCACTCCATACTGTAAACAAGATGAGTAAAAGACCCCCAATCAACTCGTGCGGCGTGACATACAGCAACTGCATGACGGCATGGGAAATGCAATGCCTGGAACGACCCCAGTCACATCGTCGCTCTCCCAAATGCACCCTATAATTCTGTGATATGTTCCCCTCTTTCTGTAACCAAACATGACATCATATCTCGTGTGAATGGGCAACAGACATTTTGTCCAAATATTGCTTGCTTTCATCAATCGCTCGCAACAGATAGCGACCATTTTTGTCCCCTGAATTTGGGCCCCTGTTGAACCCCCTTTTCAACAAATAATTTAGCAAGACGGAAGTAGGTGGACTTCACTATGGCAGTAATGGGCAGATTGCGAGTTCCTTCATCACAGCATTTATACACTCGGACAAGTTGGTTGTCATATGGCCAAACCGACGACCCTCATCATCATCCTGGACCCATTTTTCACGTGGAATTTCGTCAGCCCATTGACACATATCAGGATCCTCATCCCTCGCAGCCCATAATAATATGCAAAATCTGCATGGGTCTTTGAATATGCCGCATTTATAAGAACTCTCTTGGCATCTTTATTCTTAAATCGCACGGCAAAGTTAGAAGCAATGTGACGAATGCAATATACGTGATAGGCCATCGAGGGTGCCATCCATTACCCTCCGCCTTATAGCTGATATGATTGATACATGCCTACAGAAACAATAAGAATACCTTCTTGAGGCGTCACATGTCGTCGAAGATTGGTCAAGAAAAAGGACCATGCTTCTTTTGTCTCCCCTTCGACCACAGCGAAAGCAACAGGCAAAATATTAGAGTTACCATCCTGCAATGGCCATCAACAATGTGCCTCCATATTTCCCATACAGATGAGTGCCATCAATTGAAATAAATGGTTTGCACCATTTGAAGGCCTTGATGCATGGTGGAAATGACCAGGAATACACGGTGGAACATTTGACATCTAGGATTAACAATGTCACCCACATAATATGGCTTTGTCAATAAATGGACCAGTGTACCTAGCATTTCCAAGAAAATATAGCAATAAATAACAGCCTAAGTAATAAAAAAATGTAATCAACTTAACAATAAACAAAATAATTTAATCTTTACTATCACCCCAAAATAAACTAACAATTTAACTAATTCACAATCAAGTTAAGTAACAACCACTAAACTAAATCAAACTCATATTACTAATATTATGCCACCTAATTACTATATAATATTATGTAAAACGTAAAATAATTTAAAAATTATCGAATTGATAATTACCTGGCATATAATGTTGCACACCTTATAACCACTTCGGGAGTAATGTAGGATTCTTCCAGTTTCCATAAATCTTAGCAATTGCTTTCTGTTTTGCAATCCATACCTTCTTGTAAGAAATATTGAACTTGAAAGCTGACTCCACATGTCCCTGCAACTCTCTGATTGATCCTGTTGGATTCGCTTCAACCATTGGAAAGATACTCGTACAAATAATATTACTATCCAACTGTCGTGTTGTTCAAGACAGAATCAAACTCACACGTGTGTCTTCCGTTATACTTTCGGACTTCCCATACCTGCCTCTTCTGTCGAAATGTAACACGTATGCTCTAATTACATCCATTGCCAAACTTCACACATTTGCATTGGTATTTTGTTTGACCAGACTCATAAACCTTGAATTGGACTTTTCTTCTAAATCCTGTAATTCTTGATTGCAAACAACACAGCCCCTTGTAGGAAATTGTTGCCGACCTCAAACTCACCTTCACCTCCAACCACTCTCAAGTAGGCCCGCAAAGCTATTTTCAGGCATCACATTCATATTTATCAAAGAATAGTGACTAGGATATTCTTGTGATACGACTGAGACTGATATGCGTATCACGTGTATCCTCATCACTATACTCATTACCTTCCTCCAATACAACCCCATCTCTTCCTCCTCTTCTTCCTCATCCCTATGATTTACGTGAAAGTCAAACCCCAACACCCACATGTCTAGTTGATGGCCCTGCATCTTGCACAACCAAGTCTGCAAAGCTGGGACTACGAACTAGTGGATCCTGGGCCACCACAAGGTGCGTACACCCATGTTGCTCCGGTGTTTCATTAACTGATGTATGAGGAGGAACCAGCAGAGCTCACATCACAATCATCTAGAATGATGAAAATTTCCATTATTCGAACCTTTGGAAACTGAGCTTGGAATTTAAACATGAGGCTCATTTCATTGTCGCCATAGATGGGAAACTGTTATACTTAGCCACACCACCCCCAAATGATATAGGTAATCTATAAAACATCTGGCTAACCCGTTTGTAAGGACCTATCTGCTAAGTATTTTGTTTTGTAACTCTAAAAAACTTATATACGGACTAACAATGACACCAACTAGTCTCTCACTATAAAATCTCACTCCCTCATTTACTGTGTTTTCCATTTTTCCATCATAATGAACAAGAATAAAACACTCTGCCATTTTCTCACACTCAACAACACTTTCTTCACATACCTTAATGAATGAACGACGGATTAAATAGAAGAGGCCAACTGAATACGTAAGGGTTGAAGTGAAATGTGAACACAAAGAATACGTAAGGATCCTAGCGTATGGAATATGGCCATGAATAGCAAAGGGCTCTTGCGTATGCTTATGGGCATGAACGCAAGGGACCCTGCGTATTCAAAAAGTGATGAATACGTAGGGCCCCTTGCGTATTCATGCCCATAAGCATATGCAAGAGCCCTTGTGTATTCGTGCGCATAATTTTAACCCATTTTCGTAACTAATCTTTTTTCTATTTATTTATGTAAATAATTTTTTTTTGGTTTATTCCAGTAAAATAACCGTTTGTGTGAATAGAATTACAAGCTCCTAGCACTATAAGAAATTTATGCCTAAAAGAACATTTAGTTTTAGGTACACGTAAAAAGTGTTGCTTATGCACACATAGACAACATTTTTTCTAAATGTGTTACTTTCGATATAGCAAATGCTACACTTTTTTAAGTTAAGGTATCACTTTTTGAAGAGTTGCTATATCATATGTGGCCAATTGTCAAAGGCAACATTTTTTAACAAAGGGCATATTTTTAAGCTAATACATCACTTTTCACAGTGTTGTTATAATAAGTGTGGTCAATTGTTTTAGGCAACACTTTTGAGTAAAGAAGACAACATCTTTTAGATATCAAAGGTAACACATTTAAAAAACATGTTGTCTATGTATACAAAAGTAACACTTTTCATATGTTGCCAAAAACAAGTGTTGTTTTAGGCCAAATTTCTTTTAGTGCAGAATACTAGTAAGCAACTAAAATGTTTCTAATCATCTTCATTGTTTTTAGGCTTAAATATATTTTTATTTATAAAAAATAATCGAATTTTGGTTTTGGTCTTTAAAAAAATTGGTTCGGTCCAAACATTTTCAAAACTATTTAGTTTTGTTTTTGTCAATAGTTTGTACTAAATACTAAGCTGACTAATGAAAGATCACATCATCCAATTTTATATTAAGCTAGTAATCTTATGTATGTTACTGATCAAAATCGTACAAAACAAGTTATTAGATAGATATGATGGATTATTGGATTGGTCCAAAGGGACATTGGTGAGAGTTTTGACCCATATATATATATAGTTTATGATTGACATTTAAGATTACCGATTGTGACATATAAGAATAGATTATGTGATCTCTTGTTAGTCAACTTAGTATTTAATATAGACAGACTAAAGACAAAAACTAAAATCAAACAATTTTTAAAAAAATTTCATCGAAAAAAAGACCAAATCCAAAATTTGCTTGTTTTTGGTGGCATAAATATATTTGAGTTTTAAAATATTAACATCTCATACTACCATATCAAACATTGACATCTTATTAAAATATCCAAGATGTTTAAAAGCTTTCGATCTTTAAAGTAATATGCACACTTAAGGCTTCCTAAGTTCTTTTTTATATTAAGGTATCCTAAATTGAACCTCCTTATTTTGACTATGAGAAGGTAGAGAGTATGTGCATCAATCTCCCTTTATATTTTCTCTAGTAAAACTGAGGAGAAAATATTGTTTATTGGAGGAATTGAGTCCATTAGTAAGATCTCTGGCCCCTAATCTAAGAATAGGAGTCATCGCATATCCCACATGAAAACAATGAACATATTCCATTTCCAAATAATCTTGAAAATGTCGTGCAACTCCAAAATAACTATAGATAACGGGTTGAAAGCAAACTCAATTCTTCCCAAATAGATTTGATTCTAGTGAAGTAATTTGTGATAGACCTGGAACCTTGAAGGGCAAACCAATTCCCTTTCCAAATGAAAAATGCGAAGGCTATTGCTATATTGAAAACAATCCTTGAGATATCTTAGCCGTTCATTAAGCATTAATAACAATAACAAGAATTTCCTTTGAAATCGAATTAATTAAGGAGTTAAGAACTTACCACATCATTGTTGCATTGGCAAGGTATACTGAGCTCACTCAGAATGAGAATCAATTTGGGCTTGTTTGCGGTAAGTTTAGTGGAAGGAAAGCTGATAATTTTAGGCAACACCTTTAAAGCGTTGTTTTTAATCTCCGGATAAGCGTTGTTTTCTCTCTTGATAAGCGCCTATTATTCTAATTAAAGGCATTGCCTTTTAAATGATTATAGGTAACGTCTTTAAAATGTTACCTTTCCTCCGATTAAGGTAACGCTTTAAAAGCAGTCTCTTTTTTTTTATAGGCAACACAAATGGAAACGGGGTGAAGTAAATAAATGTATATTTATGTAAGTTCTTATTGTACTAATAACTAATAATAGATGAACACAATATAAAAGCAGAGCTTAAAATTTATATTTTAAACATACATATAATTACATATTATTATAACAGTAAAAATATTTAACTCAATCATTTTTCACATCGAAAATCTTACAAACAGTGGCATGAGTGAATGAATAAACTTGTTTTACATGGACCCACAATACATCAAAATTAATCTGAAACAAGTAATTGAAATTAATAGTTATTTAAACACCAATCACCACAATTCGATATGGATGTAACTGATGATATCACATTCCTTTAAGTAAAAAGGATAAATATCAAGAGTGACAAGATGAAAATGGAATGTAATAAAGTAATAACAAATAAGAAAGGTGGGGAAATGGGGTAATTGGATTTGAAAGTGAAGTTACCAGGGAGGATGAGTGGGAGTGCATGATGTTTACCCTGCTAGCAAAGGCCGACAAGGTTCCAAGGAGTGAGTTGAGTTTGGGAGTTGGGATGGAAACAATTATTATGGGCAATGTGCCAGCGATCCAAGCTAGTCCCAGCAATTGAACAACAACAACAACAGATATCTCCATCACATGATGATGATGATGATGATGAATCCTTCAACATAAGACACAGTTTAATTTATGTGAGAATGGTTGTTTTTCTCTTTGTTGTGAATGAATGAAAGTTTAATGGATAAAGCCTAATAGGCCTTTTTCTTCTAACCCAGCCCATCACTAAAATGGGCCAATCAGCCTGGCCTGGATTACCTTTTTTTATGGACTGCTCTCCAACTTACATTAGCAGAACAACTAACCTTTTTTTTCAAATTAGCAGAAAAGGTATCCACTACAAGAAAAGTCCATTTTTTTCTGGACCAAAAACAAAAGAAAGTGTTTATAGTTTTAGTTCAATAATAGTCACATTTACCTAACCAAGTACTGTAACTAACATCAATAATACTAATTTCATCGCACTTTGTTTTCCGCCATCAATGTTTATTGTTTCCAGGCTGATTATAGGGCTAGCTAGACCCCTACCCTTTAATGTGGGTGGGGCAAGATCTAAGTTTCTAACCAAAAAACAAGGTGTATAGAGTGGTACTACACACTAGTCCTTCAACACAGACACAGTGCAAGCACAGCTAGAGGAGCAACCAAACACACGCACGCACTCACGGTCACGGTCACGCTCGCGATTTTGAACCTTTCACACGTGAGTCTACCCTAGGAATTTTAAGGTGGGACCACTTGTTTCGCTTCGCTCCTTGGTTTTGGTTTGACCCCCTTTGGGCTTGCTTTTCGTGTCAGTCACGAGCCACTCACGTGACCAACAACCCTTCCTTCTCTTTATCATATGGCGAATGGTTTGCGAGCTGAATACAAAATACAGCATAGTGGAGACAGAAACGTATTTAAAAGGGAAGATAAAAATAAAAATAGAAAATTTTTTGTTTTGAAATGAAAAATATAAAATTTTTGTACCTTTAAAAAATAAAAATAATAAAAATAGAATATAAAGATAAAAATTTAATTTTTTTAATAATATTTCAATATATATTTATTATTTATATTTTTATTTTTACTATCTCTATATTTCTATTTCTCTATTCCCTGCCAAACGCTATGTCACGACCCTCCATTAACACTTTCGTTTCATTTTCCTTTTGTTCGATCAAACGCCTCAACAACATGACCGTTAATTATTACTCCCGTCTTTAAATAATTATTCATATATATTAAATTAAAAAATATTAATATTAGAAAAGTTAAAAATAATTTATTAAATTATTTTTTTTAATAATCTAATTTTCTCTTTCTTTTATTATATCTCTCATATTTTTCAATAATATTTAATATAAATATTATTAAAAAATTAATATTAAATAAATTTTTAAAATAAATAATTATTCAAGAGAAAGAAGTATTATTATTTAAACTTATCAAGTAAATCAATTAAAAAAATGAAAAAAAGGGGGTAAACGGCAAAAGCGGAGGGCTTCCGGCATTGGGTCCCAGTGTCGTAGCACAGCCCCGCAAAAACTGTGGCTCTTAACCAAAGCTAATCTCTCTTTTTTCTTATTTATTTATTTTATTTATGCTTTTGGTTGGAATCTAATACATAATAACAATAATGGTAAATTATTAATTAGATGATTTGGATTAGATAAATAAATATATATATTGGATTTTTCTGATCTGCTATTTGGTTCACTAATCTAATGATCGATATCCATAACCACAACCTTATCCCTATCAATCTCATGAAACCGCTCCCACCGGTCACCAATTCCTAATTCTCAACTCTATCGATACCAATTTCATTCACAGATTAAAATCGCAATAAATGGGTGGAGCTGCTTTACTAATCAGTTATGTGAGAAATTGTTCATTCAATCAAATTACCCGAGAGGAAAAAAAAACGATAATTCATTAACATCTTGCACTCCCGTTTGTTCTCACGGATAAAATAATTTATATTTACTTTTTTTTTCACAAAGGGTAAAATTGATGTTGAAGAAAAGAAATGTCTTGATTAAAAGCAGAGCAGTCCTCAATTCTATCAGTGATTTTAAAGAAGATTTCTTTTTTCTTAAGTGATTTTTTTCAAAAATATTTCCGAAACAATAATTAATCACGACATTTCACATATGATGATAATGAGTTAGGTAGATTTATGATCATTCTCTACTAATATTTCCACATATGATAACTTAAAATACTTTCTATGAAAACATAATAATTCTATAAAAATAATATCATTTTTATTTATATACACTAATAATACAAAATAATCATATATTATCAGCTAATATAATCTGAGGTCAATACTAAATCATAATGAATAATATTAATTTTTATAATATTAGTACATAAAAATTAATCTTATAATAATATTAAAAATAATAGCATTTTCTTTATGATATTCATGATAATTCTTTGCTTATTATTTTATAAATGGTAACTTATTTTCTTAACTAATTACCATAATTTTTTTTGAAAAAAAAACATAGGTACATTGTTGGGGTTGATTAATTAGCGGCCACAGATCACATGATTAAAGATGAGACGTGATTATTAGGAGTTTATATCAGTGATCAGTATGTAACCCAAAAGGAAAACTTAGTGATGAGTGACGTAGGGTGATGATATAATTATTATCGGAAATAATAGAGGGGTGCGTGAAAAATGAGGGATCCTCCTAGTCATAGCTCCGTGGCGTGGCAGGATAGGCATCATACATTAACAACAAACAACAACAGTTGATGCGAGTAAGATACTAGTAGGGTCTATATATAGAGCCTAGGAGGGAGAAAGCAAAGCAAGCAAATCCATCCATCTAAGAGGAAAGAAAGAGAGAAAGTGACATAAATAAATAAATAAAAGAAAAATGGGTAATGATGGAAAAGAGATAATTATGAGAGTGGAGGAAGTTAAGTGTCCTCCTCACCACCGGCAAAGCCAGTTCTATTGCCGCTTTCTTGTCTGCCCCCCAAAAATCCCTGTTTTCCTCTGTCCCCTTCCCACTCTCTCTCTCTCTCTCTCACCTTCATTTCTTTTCTGCCTTTCCTTGCTTGCTTTCCCCTATGCCTTTTTTTAACTCTCTTTTTATCACCTTGACCCTGCCCTCCATTAAAATACCTTTAATCATGTTTGACCCTTTCTAATCATGACATGACTGAAGATAAATACAGTCTGCAGGATGATTAAGGCCTTGTAATTATATCGTTTTTTATTTCCCTCTCTTTTCTTGCATTGCATAATGTGCTGAGAAGGGTAATGATGTGTGTAGTGTGTACCTTATTTAATTTAATATACTATTAAACTTCTATTACATCTTTAAGCCGGTTGATTATATTTTTGGTAAATAGAGAGGTCAATTTGGTATAGTGAATATTGTATTTAGTTAATCAAAAGGAAAAAAAATATATTGTATTTGGACTATAACTTGTAGATTGTAATTGAATCTAATAAAAGGTAATTTTGTTTAATTTCCGGTTCAAACCGTAGTTCTGAATAAAAATATGTTTAAATGCATTTTAATTATCATTTTTCAAATGTATTATTTATAAATGAAATTTAGTCTACACATTTCTAACTCCAAATTGGGATTTTCAAATAATAAAAAATCAATTTTAAAATAGTTTCCGTTAGATATTTTAATAAAATATTAACTGTATAATTGTGAGTAATTGCATGATTGTTATAATATAAATTAAAATGGTGAATTATTACTAATACTTTTCTACTAACTAGAATTATTTATTATAGGTTCTTATTTATTTGTTTTTTAAATTTGTAAACTATTGTTATAATATGAATTAAAAAATAATTATGTTACCATTTAAATTAATTTCTTCTAACTCTTCATCTACAAGCATATTATTATACATGAATAATAACAACAACGTGGGTGGGTTGTCATATTATGAGGGCAATGAGTCAATAACTCATTGCATTAGGAATGCATGTGAATCATGTGGGTGACTTGAATTGTCTTTAAGAAAGCAAGATTTATGTTTCTCACCTTAAAATATGCAAAAAATTAATTTTATTTATTTTGTAGAGTTTAGATTAATATTTTATTTCTATAATAACTATTAAAAATACACATACAATAATATATGATCAATTGATTATCTAAAATATTTTGTATCGATATAATATTGAAATGAATTTATCATAAAAATGACAAAGTCTCGAAAATACATGAATTACATATGAAATCTTATTTAATACTTTATAAGTTCATTTAATTAGAATGCATATTATAAATTTCCATCATTTATATATTTTTCACCAAATGCTAGTATCTTATATGTTCTTATAAGCATGTTTGGACGGATATTGAAATCAGGAGATGAGATGAATAGAGCCTTGAGAGTTTAAATAATTGTTATTTTAATTTTTTGACAATATTAATTATTTTTAAATTTTATCTTTACAAAAATAAATGAAGAGAGAGTAGCCAAAAAAAAAAAGGTGAGATTAATGGAAGAGAGGGTAAGTCAAAATCATTAAATAATAAGAGCAATTAAACTCTTATTTCATACTGTAAGTTATAATTTTATACTTTTTATGCTTGATTTTGTGTTTCAATTCATTTCCGATTTAAATTCAATTAAGCGGCGAAACTTTGACTTTGTTAAAAATTAAAAAATTATTGCTTTCACATTAGAGACTATTTCAATATCAATAATTTTGTCAAAATTATTTTTAAGTAAAAGCATCAAATATAACTAATTATTGAATTTAATAAAAATACACTGTGTGTAAAAAATTTATATAGATATTTATATCAACAGAAGTAATTGATTCAACTATCCAATATTTACAAATAAAAACACATAATCTAATAATAATATAAAATATTTTCACACATTGTATCAATATAATCTCGAAATCATTTTACTTTTAAATTAATTACTACAAAATTAAGATAATTAAAACAAATTACAAAGCCACAACTAAACACACAGCTAGCGGATGAAACTTTCAAACTAGTTTCAGATTCTCAATCTATTATCATCATTTTATAATTTTATCTGATATATCGTTGCAGGAATTACTAATTAGTCATGACTTGTGATAATGAGTTTAGATGAGAATAGGATTCAATTGAATTCAATATATATATATATCTCATTAATTTGACAAGGTTGACTTGTGTGTTGCAGCGGAGCCAAATATCTGATCATACTGATCGAGTAGTGTAAGACAAGATGTAGTGCAATGATCGCTGTTGCAGTAATCATGCATTCATGTCAGGTCTGTGCATCCCCTTGCTCTGGTTGCATTGCTTCCATGTCCATGTCCATGTCCATGGCCCCCCACACCCCAAAACCCTCTTCACCGTCTTCTGCGTTGAAAAGATCCTAGGGTAGAGCCAGTTCTGAATTAACTAAGTACTCGATCATATCGTGCATGGCGTTGGTGCGAAGTTTTAGGTTTTAAAACCCTTTTCTCTTGTGTCAACAACACCCTGCACGTATCTTAAGTGGTATCTTTCATCATCATATTTTGATCAGAAGAAACAAGGACGCCAAAGAAAATTACAGTGAGTAGTGATAACGAAATCGAGGTGAGTTTGCCATGTGACTCTCGGATGGGAGGATGCCATTTTGAATCTTTTATTTGTTTTGAGCAAATAATGGATTATATATCATTGTATTATTGTAATCTTTAATTAATTAATGATGCATATAACAAAAGTATAAAAAGTAAGCAAAGTTTAAAATACAATTCCATAAATTTATCAAAAACAAAATATCCAACTCCATGTTTCTTCCCCCCCCCTAAAAGTAGAATGTCCGAGTAACATAATAGAAATGAGATTAATTTTTATACATTCACATTATATAATAATTTTACATTATTAAATAATAAGCTTTTTTTTACAGAATAAAAAGCATCACAAGTAATGATTATAATAAATATTCACTACAATTTTGTATTCTCCTTAAATTTTATTATTTATTTTTTAATCAGGATACTCTCCATAGGAAGCAATAATTAATCCTCTTAAGGTATGAAGATTGTAAATATGGATTTTGTCTTTAGTCACGATCGAGATTCTATACATATGTACCTAAAAATTGAATCCGAAACCTTACTAGATGTTTAAGAACCTAACTAGTCATGTCCAAATATACAAATGTTTAAGAAGCCTAAAAATCTAGCTCAATTTAGTCATGCCCTAGCTCATTTTGATCCTAACATTTTTAATTTGACATCAATTTAGTTATAATAAAATTTTTGACATCAATTTAATCATAGTATTTTTAATTTTGAAATTAATTTGGCATTAAGATGTTTGTTGTCTTTAAATTGTAATGGTTAGTTGATTTATGGACTTGATTATGAAAAATTTTACAATGTAAAAATTTGATTGATAGTTTTAAAATTAAAGAAACATAATTAAAAATTGAGCAAGAGTAGAGAGATTTGAGAATTAATTAAACCAGTATAATATGCATTTCTTTCATTTTTGTGTCCCCTACCTCACCCCAGTGCATTCACCTTCAATTCTAATTTTTCCCTAAGATCCTTTCAAATATATTGGATCAATGTTGACAATCGCCCCTAATTAGAGGATCTAACTCATTTGATTGGGGTTAAATATTTAGCAAAAGTGTAATTCTCTAACTAAAGTTACCATTTAATGATCTCGGAATACTCCAGAGATAGGTAATTTTTGGAGAGATTAAATTTTCAATATCATGGTCAAGCAAAGTTTCAAGCTCATTGGAAATTCCATTTTTAGGTTACGCTTTGGTATTTCAGCGGCACTTTAAGGGCAAATGCGACATTTTGCAAGTTCCACCCAACCTTGATTAACAAAAACGAAACGGCGGAACCAGAGACCGTCGTTGTTGCCTTCGGGTCTACCAACACAATCAATCGCATAAGGTAGTACAGTAGTACCCATCTTTTAGTTTGCTTTATTTCTTTATTTATTTTTCTTCCTTTTCAAGGAAAAAAGGGTAGTAGTAAGACTCAGAGTCATAATTCATAGCACCTGTAAACAGCGACAAGGTATTTAATTTCCTGTCTCCGTGGGAGACAGGAACGGACGGTCTCGATCTCTCCGCCAGACTCAATCACAACCGTCCAACGCCATCCCACATTCCGATTAAATTATTACACGAACTCGCTTTTGCTAACACCAGTTTCCCCATTTTGCCCCTACCCTCTGCCCCTTGCGTCCGGGCTGTGTATTGGTTTTTGTGTCCTAAGTAAATCCGTTCATAAGAGTTTTCCTCTCATCTTGTTGCTTTCTGCTTAATGGAAAGGCCCTTAACCTTTTCTCTCTCTCTCTCACTGTGCTTCCTTTCCTTCAGAGTGTGTTGGTCTCTTAGCATTTTGCTCTGTGAAAGAAAGAAGTTTGCTCAAACCGATAAAAGCCGGTTTTGTTGTTGTGGTGCTTCTGATCTACCAAAGCTTGCTTCGCTTAGGTTCGCGCTTCCAATCTGCTAACTGATAATACCTAACTGCTCCATTTCTTATTTTATTTTTCTTTCTGTGTTTTTGTTCAGCTATTTTTCGTTACTCCTTCAGCTTTAATGTGCTCCTTTTTGGTTTTATGGTGAAATTTTTGTTTTTTGATTCCTCAGGTATTCGCAGTCTTAACACGAGGGCTTAGTTTTTTTTTTTTTTTTTTTCAAGTTATTGAGAAGTTTTAGGTAAGGGTTTGGTGTGGGTGTGGATCTATTGAGCTGGTGCTGCGCCTTCGGTGCTTGCAATTTTGCTTTCTCATTTTTTTTTTTTGTCTGGGAGAAAAACTGAGGCCAGAAATAGGAAGAGAAGATAATTGAAGTGCATGTTTGGTAGTGGATAATTTCCTAGGGGAAATTTCGCAAATTTTCTGGAAATTCTCGTTAAGATTTTGATTATTATTAGCTATTTTGTATGCAAAAAATAAGCTATAATCCAAACACACACTAATCACGTGTTCTGCTTCTGGAAATGATTACTTATGCCTGTGGCAGGGTCTTTAATTGCATGCAGGCTTGTATAGAACATGCATTTGTTTGGGCCCTCTACAGCTTTATTTTATGATTGTTTACTGGTTAAATTGGTTACTGATTGCATGATCACTGTGATTATTCTTGTTTAAATTGCAGTTTTTTCGGTTATGGAGTCTGAAACTCAATTTTTCTTCCCCTCTTTGTTGATTTTGTTATTAGTGTAAACGTTTCTATTGCTGTGAATATGTGAACTGGGTTGTGATTTTAGAGTTTTCCCATGCAGGAGAAAACCCTCTGATTCTTGTATTGAAAGTAAGCGAATGAATGATGAGAACTAACTATTATGAACTCTGATAAGTTTCTTGATACTGTATGTGTGTCTGTGGCAGTTTGTGTATTTGGAGTCTGATGTCTCTGCCGGTGCCAGTTCCGGAGGAGGAGGGGCATAGCAAAATCTCTTCGACGGTAGCATCTGCATCTTCACAACCCTTGGACTGTTTCTCCCAAAATGGGGGTGGATTGAAAGAGCGCAATTACCTTGGATTGTCTGATTGCTCATCAGTGGACAGTTCTAATTCTGCTGTCCCTAGCTTGTCTGATGAGAAAAAGGGCAACCTGAATTTGAAGGCTACGGAGTTGAGGCTTGGTCTCCCCGGATCCCAATCGCCCGAAAGGGATCTAGATGTTTACTCTTTGAGCTCAACGAAGCTCGACGAGAAGCCGCTGTTCCCTTTGCTTCCTTCGAAAGATGGAATCTGCTCATCTTCCCAGAAGACTGTCGTGGTTTCAGGAAACAAAAGGGGTTTTGCCGATACCATGGATGGGTTCCCTCAGGTGAAAAGTTCTCCATGTGATGAGGAGTTAGATATATGTTTCATGCTGTTTCTGAATCTGATTCATCACAATATTTTTGGTGCAGGGGAAGTTTGCTGGTAATTCAGGGATAAATGCAATGTTATCACCTAGGCCTTCTGGAGCTCAGCCTGCCACAGTGAAGGAAATGCCAAGCAAGGTGTTACAAGAACGGCCTTGTGCTGCTAATGGAAATGGTCATAATCATGGCCATACAGGTGCTTCTGTCAGTTGCAGTGCCCCAGCTTCTAAGTAAGTAAAGCTTGCCGGGTTAAGGATCTATAATTTTCAAAAGAAACTTGAAGTTAAATGGATACCTTGAAAAGGGTCTTTCATGTGTTTCTTGTTTAGCTGATATAGTGAGTTCTCATATATGGCAGGGCGCAGGTTGTTGGTTGGCCTCCTATAAGGTCATTTAGGAAAAATTCCATGGCAACTACATCAAAGAACAATGATGAAGTGGATGGAAAACCTGGTCCTGCCGCACTCTTTGTTAAGGTCAGCATGGATGGTGCTCCCTATCTCAGGAAGGTGGATCTGAGAACTTATGCAACGTATCAGGAACTATCTTCTGCCCTTGAGAAGATGTTCACTTGTTTTACCCTAGGTGAGCTGTTGCAATCTTGAGTAGAAGTTGACATGAGTAACTTTTATGAAAAAGTGGTTTTAAAAAAAATCATTTTTTGTCAAGAAAATGCTGAAACAAAACATTCCCTTATTTTATCTGTGAAATTGATTTCTACTTATGTTTTATTTAATTTATTTTGTTGTTACTTTGTTTTTATTCCAAAATGTGACTTCGGTGCCTGTCTAAAATATCAGGTCAATGTGGTTCCCATGGAGCTCCAGGAAGAGAAATGTTGAGTGAGAGCAAGCTGAGGGACCTTCTGCATGGTTCAGAGTATGTACTCACTTATGAGGATAAAGATGGGGATTGGATGCTTGTAGGGGATGTACCATGGGAGTAAGTTCTTTTTTCATCTCGGTGCAATTTCTATCTTTATATTCTCATTATATTTTTTCGAGTAATAGTAACTATATTTGTTTTTTGACATTGGAGCAAGGTGCTTCAGCAAATGTATAATCCAGGGAGTCTTAATCATTATTAATCGGTGATATGTTGCCACGAGTTTAGCAGTTTGCAATTGAAAATATTTCAGTCATTTTCGATTCTTAGTTACTAGTTTTAAGATGGGTTTGGATATGCTTATTTTGGGTTCAAAGCGGCATATAATAAAAAGCTTCCTGAGACTGTTTTTGAAAAAAAAAGAAGTTTATTTTTCCAAAATTAATCTGGTACCAAATATGCACACAGATATTAACATAAGAAGTTGGAGCCAATGTATATTGTTGCAATTACAGTTCCTTGGATTATTTGTAGTTTAGAAAATAAATTGCTAAAATAATGTTCTAGTTCCAATGTCAGTGAATTGGAATAGGTTCATTTTGTCCCATAAAAGCGAGGTGTAGTGAATAGTGACCATACACATGCTTGTTCAACACCATTGATCCTGATGTTGGTTTTTATTTTTAAGTACAACAAAAAGTTTGAGGTTTCTTTTTATTAGTAATTCCTGAATTTTGCTAGATGTTATCTATGTTACAATTATGGCAGAGGTAAAATGTAATCCTCTAGCTAAGTGGTTCAATTCAAATATAATCATAAAAGGTTTAGTTCAAAAATTATTTGAGGGAACTCTGCACTTTTTTCTTCACAATAGTTCTTAGGGATACAGAAATAGTTGTAATTTGAATCGAATAGCAGCCAAGCTTGACATTGAACTTAATCAACTCTGACGCAACTAATTTCAATGTGAATTACTTTGTCTTGACACACATCTGAAACAAAAAAGAAAAAGATGTACTTTGTACGCTGTAGATTGTTTGAGTAACAGGCAACTTGGCTGAAAAGGTAACCAGAAAGGATAGTATATTCAGAAACTCAGATGCTTAGCATACATCGATAAAACTTAAGCATATTTGTGCTAGCTCAACAGATTTGAGAAAGTGTATTTGCTTCCTTCTATTTTGGTGATTTGATACTCTATTTTGAGTACAGAAATTTGATGTATGCTCTTTGCTTGTTCATTAGTATCAGACTAGAGAACCTGATCGTGGCTAGGATTTTGCTGCTTTGTAGGATTTTACGTATACTTAAGCTGGTGCAAATTATAATGTCTGCTTGTTTGTTTCATGAAAATGGACTGGATAACCGGTTGAATGAAAGTTTCACTTTGCTCTAGTTTGTGTCCCACTCCCATTCTCAACTGCAATTTTACTTTTATGTTGCAGGATGTTCATTGACACTTGCAAAAGGCTGAAAATCATGAAGGGTTCTGATGCTATTGGCTTAGGTATTTAATCTCAGTGAACAATGATGGTTTATTTTTTAAATCACTAAACTTTATATGGAAGGCTATCACATGAATTTAGGATTTGGACCTTCTGCTTTACATGAGAAACTTGCCATGACTAAGGATTAATAACCTGCAGTAGATTATGATCCTGATGTGTTTTAAATGAGATCACTGAATCTTTTTCAATATGTATATGCGGGATATAAAGGTGCAATTTTTAAGGAGTTTGTGTTTGGAAACATTAACATATTGCTGAACTGCTTTGGGTTTAATACCCCACAAAAATATGCATATTAATAGGGAATGATATCATTTTACTTGTACGTGACTTGTCACACTCCTTGTTATCACCTGCTCTATCCAACCATCAGCCAATTTTAATTCGGATAGTAACCACTGCAATGTGCCTTAGCTTTGCTTGATTAAATTTTCTTTTCTCCGCAGCTCCCAGGGCCATGGAGAAGTCCAAAAGCAGGAGTTAGATGGTATCCGGGACTGATGACTGCTTTTTGTCTTTGTGAAGTTTTAATGCTGGATCCAAGGAGTTCGTGTTTAAACACATTTCAGATGTTATCTATGTTTTTAAGTCCCTCAAGTTTGTTTTTGTTTGTTATATTTGTTATTACTTTTGATATCTAATGAAGCTACCGTGGTAGGTTTAGTATTTGTGGAGTCTGTAATCATTATAGGTTACTCGTTTGGGTGAATTGAATGTCTGTTACAGCTAACTTGCGGTCATTATGTTAACTCTCATCCGTGTCTCTCTAATATGATCAATCTTTCAATATTTGAGAGCATTTTCTCATGCTCTCTCCTTTTGGTTCTAATTTTCCCTTCAATGGGTGGGAATATGAAGGAACAACAGCCCAATGTCAATGTGAAATTCGGAAGTGCTCTAGGAGTAAGAAATTCAGAAAAAAAAAGAGCTAGAAATTTTGTTATGCACTATTAAGATATATGTACTTTAGCTTATTGAAATTGGGTTAAAGTGGGCGGCAAGATTTACTTAGCTGAACGAGTACATATTTAATTGTACAACTTCAATAAGGATGCACTTAAGAATTCTCCTTATCAATTCCATGGAAGTTGCATTTTCTATCATAAAAACAACTCCAATGCCAGATATTTGTGTGATCCATCGTTTATATTGTTCTGGGTATAAGGTTTTGCCAAGATTTACTAATCAACAAGGAGTGGAATGCTCTTGGAAGAATAATTATATTTCTTGGATCAAGTGACTATGGCCTATTTAAATTACAGATAGTGCTGGGTTCCATCCATGACAATGGTTGCATTTTTTCTTAGGGGATCGTTGTGTTTATGACTAAGAATATGGTACCCAAAAGAGGATGTTGACTAAAGGTTAATATTTGCAAGAATCCTGTTACCTATCTTGACACAGCCCAGCACTTGAGTTTCTCTTTTGCCAAAACGGGTGGGGAGTGGCAACTTTTGGTCCTTTTGGAGTACTCTGCAGATACATTGCAAATCGAATGGAAATTTGAGTCTGCTTAGGGTATCATTAACGATATGATGTGAAGATGCTCAAATGAAAATCGTATATTTCAATTACAATTTGGCTTTTATTAACCTATTTCCTGTATGAAAATAGTGTATGCTCGGAATGCAGCAAGTAAGCATCAGGCAATGCTGGAGTGTCAGCTCTCATATATTTGCAGTAAGGTTGCGGGACGTCTTTGCCACATAACGTGAACATTTTGCATATATACATGTAGGATCCAAATATAATAAACAAAAGGATGCGATTGGACTAGATTTAGGATAGCAAACCCAACCCAATCACGTCAGAAAAAAAAACCCAACCCAATCAACTATGGAAGAAAATGAAGATACACAAACATTCACTCTTTCTGTTGTTTTTTTGTTTGTGGAAACCGCAAATATCCTGCACGAGACTTGGGTCAATTGGCAGAATCATCCTATTAGAGGTAATCCTGCTAGAGCCGGATAAAACCATCAGGGTACCAAAGCCCTCCGTCCCAAGTTTTAACATAGGTGCATACTTAGTGGTTTAGTGCTCAAACCCAAAACCTCTAGTTAAGTTAGAATAGTTTATGTCGACTGATTTACGTGTTTATTGGTATTGACTCTGGACTCTAGCACTTAAAAGATGCACATGATATTTGATTTAGTCTCTGAAAATATCTTTGCCAAAAAAACAACAGGTCAATAAATAAGTTGATCTATGCAATTTGATGTAGTTAGGGAGTTATGCTGTGCTACTCTGTTGGGCAATTAGTTTGTTCCATAATCTGTATGTATTTTTAAAGAATAGGTTGCAAAGGTAATAAAGAAATTTTATTCTTGAACTATCGTTGCAAATTCTTCTTTTTTTTTTTTAAAATATGCACCAAAACAGGTAATTAATCTCTCAAGATGTAGATTCACAAACATAGGTTTTGTTTCTGGTCACCAAAGACTCTTGTTCCTCAAATTCTTGGTCGGTGCAAATTCTTAGTTGGCTCTAAATGCATGTAGAATTTCTGTTGAATGAGTTAATTTCATCTTAAAGCCATAATGTAAGAGATTGTTTCCGTGGTTATCAGTAGACAATAGCTTAATTGAATGCCTTAACTGGTATTAAGAGCTCATTTAGCTTAGCGTGTATATGAGTGCAAGAGGACTTAGAAAAGGTTTGTTTCTATGTTGACTAAAACTTAACTCATTTGTCTAGCTATGTGCTTGTAACAATTATACATCTTCCATTGTAAAGTATGATCCTAGTAATGGAAGCAATAGGCTTAGATTTGATGCACTGTTACCTTACAACATAGTAGCAATTTATAATGTAAGTACATGTATATAAACTTGATTGATGTTGTTGCACTTCTCTTGACATCTCATTAGTACTGTTTAACTTTAAGGTTGTCATCAGACTATGATTAATATTAGTTTAAGCAAAGTTCGTGATACATGATGGATTTGAATTATTCCCAGGTTAGTGCACAATTAATTATTAACCAAAAGCATATTAAATATAGTCATGAAAAGTACACTGATGGTTGTTTGTCATTTATTCTTTATTCTATGGATTATGTAATGTTTATCTGAATTTAATGATGTATTGTTGAATGGCAATATGATGGCGTCCCCATTGAAGGAAACAAACCTTTACATCAGAATAGCTTTTGACATCAGTGCATTTACCTTTTCAAGATACAGAATCGTTGAGGGAAGTTTGTGCTACTGGGAATAAGTGGTCATTGACAAAACTTGAACTTATCCTGTTATATTTCACCAAATGTTTCCGAAAACTTGATCAATGCATCATGCACCGCATATATCCTAGTATATCAATTAAGAGGATTCATGTCGTCTTGCTTAGTCAGTTGCATTCATTGTAAATTTTGTAATATTAAGCCCGTCCATGCTTGAGTTTTGCCATTCTTTTTTATCTTAAGAATTGCTCTTGTTAAGTGGTGAGGGTTGCCTAATTTAGAATTGAGTGGGCCTAAGATTTATAAATGCTATCTAGAGACGTGGGACCTTAACAAATTGTTTGACTGCTCAATCTTATCGTATATCTCTCTTTTACACAAGTTTCTAGCTATGGTTAAAACTGGATGCCTCCTTTTCACCTCTTGATTTTGTTTGAGAGAATGAAGGGAGTCCTTGGAATAGTGTATGAGATATAATAAATCCAAATCCAGAATCTTCTGTAAAAAAGAAAAGGAAAAACAGTAAAGAGATATATAATCCTGAATCTTAAAAAGAAAAGTAGCAGTGCTTTCAGGATTAATCGTGATCATTACCTAATTAGTGGAGAAAAGCTGTACTGGTGAGATTGGGGGTCAATTATTGATTCATTGAAGTTGGGTGTCACTTGTTACTTTGAATATTCTTACCTGGATGTGATATAAAGCTACACTTACAAACAAGTTTCTTGGTGTGATTACTTAACCCCTTATCCTCAGTATGTGCCACCTTCTTATTCGTTATCAAGTGAAAACAAAGAGAATAAAAATAAAAAATTAAGGAATCATCATAATTCTTATGGACATTATTGCGGCCATTAAGCTCATACTTGAATCTAAACTTCTGTAAATAAGATGGGAAAGAATTCTACAAGGAAAGTGGGTTATATTTTTCCCCATTATACAGTTCACTCGGTAATAGGAGTACAATATTTGTCTTGTAATCACGTTCACCAGACTATGGAACCCACAAATTGCTCTATTAGGGACAAATGAGAGCCATACAAAGTGAGCAATTCAGTGGGAACCAATGTTCATATCCCCTTTTCTATTCGAAAAGTTAATATGGTGGTGGACTTGATGTTTCCTTCCAATTATTCAAAAGCACCATAATTTAATAACAGCACTACTTGTTGGAAGAGATGATCCTGTGTGAATGTTGGAAACAAACTATTGTTTTTTACCACAATATCTTCTTACAAATCATGCATGGATTAATGTTTTGAAGTGTCACTGTGATGAAAACTTAGATTCAAAGCATCATAATGCAAACCACAAACCCCCTCCATCCCCTCACAATCTTCCCTCCCGTGTAAAGGAGCAGTGACCATCTTCTTAAGAACCAAGTTATTGAAGTATTCTTGGTAGGCCTTGTAGGGGAGAAAATGACAAAATGCAAATTGACAGGGTTGTTTTTGGAGACATTAAACATCTTGGCACATTCTTCTGCTCTATTATCAGAGCAAACCTGTTTTTACTCTAACTGCATCACATGTCTAGCATTAGAGCCAGAGAGGGAGCAATAAAGTGGGGATCAAACAATCTAGTAACCGTGTTTATCAATTGGTTTTAGGAAAACAATAATACTGTTTGTACATAGTTTTTAGTCATCCTGAGTTATATCATAATTACAGCAAGATGTATATTCTTGTGGACTCAATTCTTTTTCTTATTCATCTTTTTTTTAGCGTCTCTTTGTGATGTGCTATCTTGATATGTTGAAATAACAAAATGAAAAATGAGTTAATGCTCATTGTGATTCTTGAAATTATATATGTGAGTCACTTTGGTGCTTGAAGTTTAAAATCTACCTAATTAGTTGCTGACTTTGTATTCATAAATTACATTAGTCCCTAGTGCAAAAATCCTAACAAATTACTAGACTAATTTGAATTAAAGTTATTATTTTTAGTGACAAATATGATTGAATGACATATGTTTCAAGGACTGATATAAATCATTTATGCTTTTAAGTACTAATGTGATTCACCATTATAAAGTCATAGACTAATTAGTTAGATTGTAAATTTCAAGAGTTAAATTGACTCTTATATGCAATTTTATAGATCAAAATGAATATTAACTCTTCAGAAAGGTTATTTCACGTATCTATTGAGTAATCAAGTGTGGTTGGAGGTAAGAAATGGAGTTGGTTGTGGATGAAGGGGTTCTGCAATGGAAAGGAAAGGAAAGGAATGGAAAAGTGATGATAATATAAGAATATCAGGTGGTGATATATACGTGCATGGCAATAATCCAAAATGACAACTCGATTTTGTTACTGAACTGAGGAGCAGCAATGCAAAAGACAATAAGGACTTTGTAGGTTGCTTGGAAAATGTCTTTCCAATCATGTTCAATAATCCACACCTCATTGATAAATCAAGGAAAAATAAATTTAATCAGTAGAAGCAGCTGAAACACAGTGATGTTCTCTTATTCCAAAATGTTCTACTTTGTATTAAAATTGAGATTTGACTTGACCATATAGCTTATAAGTGGTACTTTGACCACATGGCTGATAATTGGGATTTTACCCTTGTGATTAAAATAGAAGATTATAATCTTTCATGTTGATTTTCTTTTTCTCATATTTTTGGCAAAATATTTATAACAGATCTTGAAGCGAGTCAAGCCACACAAAATCTTTAGACCGTGTTGATTTTCTTTATCAACACCGCATGATGGTTCATTCATGTATCCTAGACATTACCACAGACCAACCGAAAATTTAGCTTAGGCTACAATTCTCTTCCTTTTTCTCTATTGTCTTTCGTGTTCTTCAACAGTGAGCCCACGTGTACCTTCTGCTACCACTCCATATGGAATGTCTTATGCTGCAGGTCAATGTCACCTATGCTGCATTGTGATCATAATCAGAAGTTTAAGGTCCCATACAGTTGTTTGAAAAGTATCTGACATGAACATTCTCTACATTCATTGTGTTTGCCGTAGCAGAATTCGTTAGGATTGAATCAATTGAGACATAATTTGATGAAAGAAAAATGTTCATTGTTCACATCACTATAGCATGTACTCACTACCTAAATGTATAGGGAAGATCTTGTGGCCAGTGTCACTGAGGTTTGAAAAGGATTGGCATAGAAATGTTGTAAAACTTATAAATGCTTGAGAGCTACATTTGCAAGGACCTAATCAGGACTTTCTGCCGGATAAATGATTCAATTTATTTATTTATTTTTATCTCCTAGTGAATTTGGATAAGGGTAAAAAGGAGGAACCAAAAATCATGATTGAGTTGTGCTGAAAAGATATCCACATGTCATCTTGTTTTTGCTTTTTAACGAGGCATATACTTGACATATAATTCATGCTGCTGTACATTGACACTACTTTGAAGTGTTGTTCCATTATATGCAATCTGAGATTAAATATATGATTGGTTGGTGGGGTTCCTAGCATTTACGGGCCATGACATGTGCCCCAATTATGGCAGCCACACAATCACCATTCACCGTCCTTATAAGCCTCTCATTCTGCACAATATTGAACTATTATTGGCCCCCCATTGCACTAGATTTGTGGAAACTATTACCCATGTCCCTTTATCTTGCTTGTCCATGTGAATTTTGAGTTAAGTAATAATTAAATGGCACTTTGTGAGAATCGTAATTTAGGAATGACTAACCGCTAGTCATGTGCGCTCTAATGGAAACAAAATGAAAAATGCCACGGGAAGAGGACAATTTATCATATTGATCTTATGTTAATAAGTTTATGTGTCCTTTGGTGCTTTAGTACGTGTCATGGTCCGGCAATTTAATCAGTCCTATCATTGGTGTCTGTCGTTTTTGGAGGGATCTTGCACGGTACAACCATGGTGTGGATAATTGGATTCATGTAATCCTTCACTCCTAATAGTGCCAAAATGCTTGCAACAAAGTTGTAAGGAAATGAGATTAAACTAGTTAACTTTAATATCTGGCCACTTTTATGCTGATGTATCAAACATATAAAGATTTTGGGGAATAAATAATTATGTAGATTTTGTGATTCTCAATTGTCACTTAAAATTAAACAATGTAAAAGTCCTTAAGCGGGTGGCAATTTGCTTGATCCTCTCAGAATGCTACTCACTCTGGTAGCAAAAGGATTTAATCAAATCTTGCGAAGCTTTCAATGCCATAAGCTGCGCTCAATTTCAAATTTTGAAAAATCTTGGTCATCTCAAAAATACTTTCTAGACCTTGTGGGACAGTCACACTCATATGGGGCTGTCCAAATTTCATGTGGGAGGAGGCAATTTTTTAACATTAAAAAAATGCTATACTCATGTCATGTTCAAAGGTACGCAATTATACGTAGAAAAATGGGATACCCACCTCTGTGCTCTCACTGCCACATTACCAATCATGATTGGGGAGAACTTTCCAAATCGCATGCAATGCCTTTGGTCTATATCAGGTGCATTGGAATATCTCTGAGTTTCTTTATTTTTTCTAGGTATGTTGTATATTATATTTTATTTCTGATGTATGATTTTAGTTTGAATATATTGATATACTATCCATTATGGAGTCAAAAAGAAGATGGGGCAGGTTTAGTAGTTACATTGGAAACCTTTGGATTTGATGCAGGGTGGCAATAGTTTCAGTACCGAATGCATTTTAAAATTGAAGTTGTGAAGTGTATAGTCAAAGGCAAATGTATGAGAGGGTGTCATGTTGGCGAGAGAGAGGCTAATAAACCAATATTATTAATATTGTCACATTTTTTTTGGTCAAGATATTATACTTTTTGGGTTAACAAAGTAGGCTTGGGATCTTTTTTGGAAAATTAGGACCTTGGTAATGGTGATTTTGAGGAGTTTTGCTTTATTATCTTTTCTTAATCATCTTTTTAAATTGCTAAACAAAGAAAATATTAAACATTTTTATATTTTTAAGATACTAATGTATTTACAAAGTATATATTCGATATTTCTCTACATATTATAGCAATATTTTCCCAATCTCCTTATGCATGAAATGTGAGGCTTTTAATATGTAAATCTATTATATTTCTTCTTTTAAGGGCAACTGATGAGAATTTTCTTGACCAAACCTAACATATTAAGGAGAAAAGGTAAGAAATGCATGATTAAATGCATTGTGCCAAAGAAAGATGTCCATTAATTTGTTTTCTCTTTCATTATTTATGAACCATGTTGCTATCTAAAAAGGGCGTTACACTATATCCAATTTCATCTCCATCGGTCAATATGGACATCACTTGTCAGTGAAGATGTCAAGTTGGGTAACATGTTGTGGGCCAAGAATGGAGCCCGTTGTTACACCCCTACTCATTCATCAGTTTTTACTCTTGTAAGGTCTAGTCTAATCTAATCTTAATGGGGAAAGTAAATTACTGTGTGGTGGTTGGAAACTAAATTACTGTGACGTTTATGGAGGATGGTAATGATGACTGCACGGACCAAAATATTTGACTGGCTGAGAGTTTGAAAACAACAACGGAAATGGTTGACCGACTGACGCCACCGCATTGGTACGTGCCGCGGGGCCGGACTCACGGCGTTAACTTTCCGGTGCCACATGACACCTCATTACCAGTATTACTTCGAGTGCTGTAAAAGGTTACAAAAGGTAGAGTAATCTATATAAATTTGTGCAATAAATATGTATCTTAATATAATATGTGGTTCTCATTTATCACACTTACTTATCATATTTAGTCATAATAAAACATATAGTATATATTTGTTATATAATTTTATTATTTTTATAATATTACTCTAAAAAAAATTCCCCAATGAAATGTCCATATATCATAAATTCTTATTATAATTATGTGGATATATTTTTAATCCTTAAAAAATATTGGATTTTGATTTTTTTTTCTTGAAAAGAATTTTTACTTGATTTCGATGCTAAACATTTTAAAAATATTTTTTTATTTGATTTAATCTAAATATTTATGAAACTACTTGATTTTAATTTTTATTATTAGATTGTAAAGGTTAAGTGTTGAATTGGTAAAAGACTTGTGTCATTTTATTTTAAATATTTGAACCGAAATCACACACAAAGTTCCAGAGATCAAAATTCAAATTTACTTATTTTTTGAATACTAAAAGTATATTTGACCATTTTTATCATTATATTACCAAGTTATATTAGAAGTGTTATTGTTATTATAAGCTTACATTATTCGGTTCATCGAAAAAGAAATTCGGTTCATCTTGTTGTAATTGGCCCAAATAAGATGGGTTAGACTGGGTTAATCAAATTCAAACTTAATCTAATTATTCGATCAAGTTGTTTAATTTCTTTATATTTGAATCCAAGTTGATAATAACTTGACTGTAAATTGAGTTTAACCAAGTCAATCACACTGTTAAATAATATATAAAGATTTTGAAATTATATATAATAAATCATAAAATATTAGTAGCAACTAGTAAAAAAAAAGTCAAAAAATATTTTATACATATTTCAAATCAAACAATATCAATATAAAAATAATATTAAATTATATAAAATATATTAATTGAAGCATAGAATCTTATCGAACCATATCAATAAAAAATAATATTAAGATATATAAAATGTATTAATTAAAATATAGAATTGAATCTTATAATTGTTAATTATTTTAAAGAAATATAATCTCAACCCAACCCAACAAAAAGACCAGCATAAACTTCAAAACTCAAAACTGGACGCAATTGTGTTCAAAATAGGAAGGGTTATCCAGACATGTCAAATCCTCAACGCCCCTGCCAACATTCGTTTTCAAATTAATGCTCCCAATGAACTAATATGCATCTGTTTGAAGTGATGACCTCGTGAAATCTTGAAGTTTTTCAATTCGGAATTTATATTCTTCTTCTTTTTTTATTATTTTTCTTGATAAAAAATTATTGTGAGTTTTTTTAATTAATGTTGTCTTATATTGATTAATTTGTTTAAATAATCTTATAATTTTTCTTTTTAATATTGTCTTCCCCAAACGATATTTATGAAAGACTTTCGTTAATAATTATCTTAAAGGAAATTGTTCGTGATTTAAAAAGCATTATATAAAATATTGAATTTTTAAATGTTTAATGTATTAAGTATTTTAAAATATTTAAAAGACGTATTTTAATTTAAAGTCTTAACAAGTACCTAAAACACCTGTTAACCGAACTCTTTAAAAAATCCAATGAAAAAAAAAACTCTGTACAAATTCGTTCTAATCGTCAATTGTTAGCTCAACTTCTTCACAGCAATTATTGTATCCCCATTCTCCGAACTTCTACTTTTGGTGATTATTATTGTGTAGTTTGCATCAAGAAAGTATGAAACTTCAAAGTTTTATGACTGAGACCCGATATATATGTCTCATTAATAGACAAGGCATCGACCAAACGAAATCCATTTATGCAGACATTCGTACAGGAACCCCCAATCAATGAGGAGTGGAATAGGTAATGCATCTATTTTGGTTTGGTTCACCAAAATAATTCATTGGTTGATTTAATACTTTGCTATTTCAAGAAAACATTAGTCAATAATAGTACTCCATTTGTTCCTTCTCCATAGGAAATAAAAAGATTCAAAACAGTAACATCAAGATTTTCATTATTGATGATGACATTTTAAGGCCTCAGATAAATAGAAAATATAGCTTACCCTGCTTGGAATTATCATATCATGGTTACTAGTTTGCAAGCCCGTGGCCTACCAATACTAATTATTATAGGGCTACGCTTATATATAGCAATATTCTTATTAATTAGCTTAAAAATAAAATCAGATGGAATTGAATAATTCAAGACATCTCAAGATGGATGACCCTCTGTGCTGGTTGATTACTATCAAGGTCCTTCTCACAGCACTATGCTGCACCAGGTTTGTGAAGCACTTCTTTTCGCGGAATGAGCTTTTGGTCAAAGCCTCAAGGCTCTATCCACGTACATCATGCATATCTGTTGTGTTGATATTGTCATTTTGTGATATTATAGATACCTTTACTTAAGCTTCATACATTCCTGTTATTGGATCAAACTCAAAAGTAGTAAACATTAGAAAATAATCTTCATCGTGGCTACAATTCCATATATAAACCACTGTACAGAGACATGGAGTAATAATTGCTTAAGCGAATATATGTTTGAGGTAAATAAGTACAGCCAAAACTCACTCTTACTACTTTCTAAAAGTCAAAGAGGAGGAGATGAACAAATTAAGACACATATAGACACCTTATCTGTTCATTTTGGATTTATTTTTAATGTCTTTCTCAAACTTTTTTTTGAGAAGAATAATACAAAAGGAGAGACTCTCATCACTTGATGGGATAAAAAGAGGATAAATATATGTAACATTATTCCATTATGCAGAAAGACTGTTTCTGAAATAATAATAATAATAATATAATAATGCTAATAATTTTTCAAATATAGATCATTGATAATACATCATCAACATTGATATAGATGAATCATGTATCGATCAAATCGTGATTCTATTAAGACTTAACTGTTGGAAAGATACCGATACCAATGTAAGAGCTTAAAGAGGAAAAACAGAGAAAGGAAGAGGGCTGAGCCAACTCTTACGTCTACTGCCTACACAGCTAGCTTAGCTGGACCTATACCATTTTGATCAGATCAGATCATGTAGAAGTAGAAGGCAATTATAGACGAGGAAGATTATGAAAGAATATATTTAAATTAAATTAACAATACTTTTGTGTTATATACGTGCTGATAAAACTTTTCAGGCAAATGAAATCTGAGTATGAACTTTACGCAGGCAGCGAGGCAAGACCTGCACTCATAGACCTGCCCTTTTTTTTAGCATAAGCTGATAAGTAAGTCAGCATTTTCCTTAAAATGTGTTAAGCACCTGACCATTTCAGACTTAAAGTTACCATGTTGGTGAAACGTCAATACCTCATGCCACCGGTAATTTTCTCAATGAACTATTTTTGTGACAGTTTTTTGGGATAATTTACGAAGCATTTTCTAAAATCCATTTAATTGTGAATGTGTGTTTCGAATTTTTCTTCACATCGTGACGGTATAAATATTCTTTTGCTGTTTGCACTTGAACTATATCATAAATAAATTATATCATAAGGTTTTGTTAACAAGTATCTTCAGTATACTTATTAAATATTGCATATAAATTTAAAACTTTTTAAATTCTTTAAAAAAATTTATTTGATGATTTTTTTTAAGGATTAATATGCCAAATCCAAATAATCTTCAAATTATACATGGCATTCTTATTTACCAGTCACATGTTGGATTAGTTATTATCACAAACCAATTTGGGCATCTCCCATCAAATGGGGACAATGGCACTCCATTTCAGATCAGGTCGAATCACACGTTCCGGTTTAGATCATTGCCAAATGGCATCAATATAGTTTCAAATAAATGCATGAGCTTGACTTCACTTACATTGCCACTTGTTTAGGCAGCTAGTAGTATGTACTTCTTTCAGAGACAGTTTGATCTTTAAATGCAAGAGTCCCAAGAAATGGAGTGGAGCGAGGAACATGACAAATTCTATGGTTTTTGTGTCATTAAGACATGTCCCAATTGGCAAATTTCAACAATAAGCGTCCGAAATAACTTTTGTACCGTAGGGGACACTCACGAGCTAGGTCGATTATCTTCATGAATAACAAGTGTGCCATTGATAAATATTCAAAAAGATATACTAATATAGTCTAGGGGAACAAGATAGCTCACGTAATTTAATACTATAGTTATCTTTAATCTGAAAAGCAGATTAATACACGTTGGTGGTGGGTCAATTTGCTACAGTGTCTGGGTTTGAGCATTTCCTAGGGATCGATGTACAATAATAAAGAAAAATAATAATATAATACTACAGCCCAACTAATGGCCGTTATTCTATTGTATACTCCATTCAATGGTTAGCACACAATAATTATTGTTATGGCAATTAATGAAGGTGCAGAGGTGGAATGACCAGTGCACCCTTCCATGGAGAAGGACTGGTCTATGTCCTGAACATCACAATTTCCCACACCATTAATATCAATCGCCAACGAAATGGAGCCCACTACGGACGAACCAGATCATGAGTATCAAAGTTGGCTCAGCTAGTTAATGCAGCACCACAGTACACATCCATCATCCATCCACTCATACACATAGCTCATTCATTTCAAAGCTCGTCAGTAGTATATAGTAGTAATTCTGATTCATGCAGGTTTCCATCAGCCAATAAATAAATTAATTAATAAGCCTTGTAAAAATAAATACTGTAAATAAAAGGGGATGGGTAGAGAATCAAAATCTTCGGAATTGATTTGTGCTTTGTGGGAAAATGGAAAGCTGACGAAGATTAAGGCGAAAGGGATGACTCAGGAGTAACCCAGTCCATGAATGAAGGCTCTGCGGGTGCATAAGCCATATTATAAGGTGTTATTACTAGACTAGATGGGTTCTCAGCCCTGTTTCACACACACAGTACTGTTGCATGGGTCGGCGACCATAAAGTGGGAATGGGACAGTGGATGCACAATTCCAAGGAGAGGAGGGTGCGTTGACTTGTTACTGTAGTTGGGGAACCTCCACTTGCCAGTTACAGTGTTAATCCCAATGCACCCCATTTTCACTTTACCCGGATAATAAAATTCCCAACTATGGGAAAAGCCTCTGTTTTTCTAGGGTCTAACAGGGTTATCATAATTATTATATACTCAAAATTGTGTTGAGAGAGAGAGAGAGAGAGAGAGAGAGTGTGTTGAATTTGGAAGCAACAGGAAAGGCTTTCCATTGGGATGGTCTTTTTGGGGCTCTCGAAACAGAATTGTAGAAAATACACCCCAGTTCAGGATATAGACAGATAAATAGAGGGTAAGAAGCCGGAAATAGAAAGAGGGAAAAGAGGAACATGAAAAGGGTCTCTGATCCTAATCCATTTCTACTCCTTCTTCTTTTGCCTTTCTAAATCAACTCCCTTGCATGCTCAAAAGCCCCTTGTCCAATACATCATCGACCAACCAACATCCAAATTCCCGATAGAACTATAAAACCAACCAACACCACCCCTTCACCGACCATAGTCACTAAAGAAGAGATTGTATAGTGAGAGATTGAAGCTGTGAGAATGGTTACTGGTTGGAGAAGAGCCTTCTGCACATCAATCCCCAAAGACAGAGAACCCAAAGTATCAACGGATAAACAACAACAGCAACATCAGCATTGTGACAATAACAACAGCACAAATCAAAGTCCCAAAATTAGTTCCAAGTTGGGATTTTTCTCGAACTCATCAACTCCCCGGTTGCAGTCCCGGCCGGTGGTATCATCAGGTCCAAGCCTCCGTTGCCGAACATCAGTGTCCACCGGAACAATCACTTGCTCGGTCCCCAACAGCCCAAAGCTCCAATGCAGTAACCCCAAAACCCCAAAGAAACACAACAGCCTCAGCCCCAGGCTGTTCCAACTCTCTAACCCATCATCACCAAAGTCACCATCAAGCTTCTCGCTCCTCAAAGCCACCCTACGCCTATCCAAAGTAAAACACCAAACAAATTTCCTTATTTCGTCATTGTATTAATAATTAATAATAAAGCACAGTTCAAATATTTTCTAACTTTTGCGGTTTAATTTGTGTGTGCAGAATCGATGTGGAATCTGTATGGAAGGGGTGAAGAGTGGGCAAGGGACTGCGATTTTCACTGCGGAATGCTCACACAGCTTCCACTTCCCTTGCATAGCTTCTCAGGCGAGGAAGAATCCAATCCTCAAGTGCCCCGTATGCAGCGCAAGCTGGAACGAGCTTCCGGTGCTTGCAATCCACAGCGAGAAGAACCGCAAAGCCGCAGAGGAAAACAACAGAGACGCAATGAAAACGAGGTGCTTGAAGGTGTACAACGACGACGAGCCTCTCATGTCTCCGACTTCGGTTGCGCGATTCAATCCTATTCCTGAATCGGAGAACGAAGAGGACCTAGAAGAAGACAACAACACGGAGTTCCAAGGCTTCAACGTGAATCCGTTTCCTGGCTTCTCATCTGAATCTAGAATCAGAGGACTCGAGGTGTGTTTGTTGCCGGAGGCCGCGATTGTGGCGGCGAATAGAATCTGCGAGACTTATGTTGTTGTGTTGAAGCTGAAGGCGCCGCCGGCGCTGCACCATAAGGCAGCGCGCCGTGCTCCGATGGACCTTGTGACGGTGCTTGACGTCGGCGGAACCATGTCCGGCGCGAAGCTCCGTTTGATGAAGAATTCCATGAGGTCCGTGATCTCTTCGCTCGGCTCCGCCGATCGTCTCTCCATCGTCGCGTTCTCCGCCGGATCCAAGAGGCTCTTGCCGCTCCGGAGAATGGCCTCCGGTGGCCAGAGATCGGCGAAGCGAATCGTGGACGCGCTCGCGGCGATCGACCAGGCACGCGACGGCGCTCCGGTGAAGAACGACGCCCTGAAGAAGGCCGCGAAGGTGCTCGAGGACCGCCGCGAGAAGAACGCCGTCGCCAGCATTGTTGTCCTCTCCGACGTCGACGACTCACGCGCCTCCCCAACATTCGATCAGAAGCCCTCGCTCGTTTCCACCACGCGCCTCCCCCACCTCGAAGTCCCAGTCCATGCGGTTAGGTTCCCGAGCGAAGGCGAGTGCTCCCACGCGCTCCCCGAAGACGCGCTCGCGAAATCCGTTGGAGGTTTGTTACGCGTGGTGGCTCAGGACGTTAGGATTCAGTTATCCGTGGTGTCGCGCCCGCGCCCCGTCGAGATCGCCGCTGTCTACTCTCTTCGGGTCGACCCGCGGCTCTCGGGTCGGGTGCAGCCCGAATCGGCGATCTCTACGCTGAGGAGGAGAGGGAGCTCCTCGTGGAGCTTAAAGTTCCCGCCACTTCCGCTGGGTCCCACCACGTTCTGACCGTACGATCATCCTACCGGGACCCGCTCACCCAAGAGATCGCGAGCCCCGTTGAGCATGTGATGCTGGTTCCTCGTCCCATCACCGTACGATCCTCGTGCCCAAAGATCGAAAGGCTCAGGAACCTCCACGTCACGGCTCGAGCCGTAGCCGAGTCGAGCCGGCTTGTTGAGCATGGCGATTTCTCTGGAGCTAATCACTTGCTGTCTTCGGCTAGAGCTCTCTTGCTGCAGTCGTGTAAGCCGGCTGAGGAGCACGTTCGCTGGCTCGAAGCCGAACAAGCCGAGCTGCATCATCGCAAGCAGAGTCAAAGACAAAGGAATGGCCGCGCTGAGGAGAAGGTTGAGCCGCTTACGCCGACATCGGCTTGGCGAGCCGCTGAGAGGTTGGCTAAGGTGGCCATTATGAGAAAGTCCATGAACAGAGTCAGTGATTTACATGGATTCGAGAATGCCAGATTTTAGTTGTAATTTTTATTTTCATTTTTTCTAATTGTAGTCTTGTAGTAAATAGAGGGAAAATATTATCAGTGGAGGTATAATTTTTTTTTATTTTGGAATTTTAATTTAGAGAAAAATGTAAAAAAAAATGGTGATGGGGCAGCCCATGATAATAGCGACAAGCAGTACCAGACGGCTAGACCCTTTTATGCATGGGAAAGGAAACAGATAGTGAGTGACGAACCCACATGAGTTTGATTGGGCAACGAGCCTCTGGTTCTTCTGATTTGTCCTTACGCTCTTTTACGCTTTTTATAATTTTTGAAAATTCCAAAATCTTTTTGTATGCAAAATGATCATTTGATCCCAAAGGCTATCTATTCAGAAAAATAAAATTTAGTGAATTCAGAATATTGGGCGGTAGTTTTTCTTGGATCCTTGTGCTCGGATACCAATTAATTAAGTTGTTGTTGTTGGGTCTTATCAATAGAAAAGAAAATTTCGTAGTAACAATTTTGTGTGTCTTTGCATGGGTTGTTAGTCCTCCACCGGATGTAGATTAGTCGGTTGGTTAAGAAAAGTAAAAGAAATGTCTACTTACAAGTATTAAGACAAAAAATAATGACAATGTTCCGGGATTACTTGTCATTATACGGCATTAGTGTTTTGATCTGCACTTAAGAATTTAGGATGGAGGATAATCCCATCCATATCCAATGCATGTGAGATTTTGTTTGGTAATTTGAAGCTGCATTTGCATATTTTTGGGAATCACACCCAGGTAAAGAAGCAATTGCCATCTAGATTTTCCCTAGTGCTCTTCATATGTAACCCACTACCAAGTGGGGCTTTGCCTCAACGTAGCAAAACGAGAACTCTCAAAGTTATGGCAATCACGTAGCATTATGAAGGGTGGGTGAGAGAGATTACCCCACTAATGACAAATTCAAAGAAGTACATTTTTAAAACTCGAACAAAATTAGAATACAAAGCATTTAATTTTCTCTTATCCCTTTCTTTTCAATCACCTATTTTATGCAAATGATGCATCTCACGGTTTTGCTTACAACACATGCACTCTCACGTAACATAACTTTCAATGGAAATGCTTACCTTACCTGGTTATCAAGTTCGGCATGTGCCTATTGTCACGTGTCAGGGCTTTATATATTTATGAAGAAAAAGAGCAAAGTATACTACAAACATATATCATGAGTGGTGCGTCAAATCATCATTGTCATTCTCTTTGCTATTCTGTCAGCAACGAATTTATGTTGGTGAATTGATTGGCGATTTTTGGGATCTCGGATCTGTGGCTTAATTATCAGACGGATCCCAAGCGAACTCTCAATAATGGAATACAAGTTAAAAAAAAAAAAGTTCAACAAAATGTAAAAAAAAATTTCTCGCAGCCTATATTCTTATAGTACTATGAGACAATTGAAACTTCTTCTCATCATTTAAATGGCACTAATATTGTTGCTTTGTATGTATCTACACTCCCCCACATTATACCAAAGCCTAATTGTATTCAAATCCTCTTTAAAAAAAAGGCAAATATTTAAGGAAAGCAAACCTTATATATATATATATATATATTCAAAGATAAAAATCCACAGTTGGGTAGAACTGCATAATGGACTCTATAATTGGTGCCACGGATTCTTAATGAGAATTATCATTATCCCAGCAAGCATCTACTTTTGTATGCTTTACCTAATTTTCTGATCGGAATTTGTATCCGTTACCTTGAGTATGAAGATTCAGACTTTGTGAGCAAGGTAAAAAATTGCATCTCAACATCAACAACCTTATCTCACACCAATATCTTATCCTGTGGCAGATATTATAATGCAGCCTTTCTTTTCATCACCTTGTTGTCATGACCCTGCTCAACACCTCCATCTCCATCATTAGTTCTGTTTCCCCAGTGCTCACAGCTTACTGGTTCCGGCTAATTAATATAAACAATTGGGAGAAAAGAAACACGCTGAATCTCGTGATGTAACAGAATAATTGCTTTATTGAATTTCTTTTTCAATTGCCGTCACTCAAAATTCTTACCATTAGTCTTATTATATATCACTCAATTGACACAATACTTAAAAATTATACCTCTTTTAGCGGTTGCTATCGTAGTTAAACTTTTAATAATAATAATAAATTATATTTTTTTATTATTACAGTTTGATACAGAAAATATTCTTACAATGTCATCTAATTAAAATCTTCAATTTACATGGCCTTTCAGATAGTAGGTTGAGAGTCAACCATGTTTGCTATTGTGATAATACAATTTTTTGTGAATTTTATCGAAAACAATGATTAAGCCCCTTAAACGTAAAACACAGATGGATTATGCTTTTGATCATGAGACATTTTCCATACATATTGAATTAAATCCCTAACTAAATATTTAATCAACACAAGTATCTACTAACTATGCTAATTGTTTAGTGTAATAATATATAATTAGATATATAAAGTTCTCTTTTTTTACCCCCTTTAAATTTCCTGTTCGGCCGCTTTCATATATGCAACAAAATTGGACGCGTTGTTATGACTTTAGTGAAAGACAGAAGAGATAACTGATGCTTGGCAAGATTTGAAGCCTAAGTCTGCGTGAAAGAGAGAAAAGGGAATGACAATGAACCAACTTTTAAGCTTCGGAGAGGTCCCCTTCAATACACTCATAATTTTAATCTTTTGGCTGGACCAGGGGCCTCTTTCCTTCACTTTTTGGGGTGATACTGAGGAATTCCTTAATTTACGCGCACTTTTAGAACCCTTTTGAGTGCTGTTCATGAGTGGTTGCCTTTACTTGCTGCTACTACTACTACTTTTAATTTGTTCATCTCAAAGGGCGAATTTTTTTCCTTTTTTTTTTTGTAATATGTAAATCCCAATACAATGCACATTCTTTGCTCCTACATCTAAGCATAAACTTTTCATTGTTCTTTTTTCTCTTTTAGTTTTCCAAATTCTTGTGACCACGTATAACCCGAACTTGCTAATATAGAGAATGGGCCCTTCCTTCGGCTTTCAAGGCCAAGGTGGTGGCACTTATATTTAAGCCTAGATGCATTAAATGATGTAAATTACAAGCAGAGTCCTGCTATTCCAATAAAAAAGACTAGCTTGCTGGTAAAAGAAAAAAGAAAAGGAAAAAAAAATGCTGCAGTTAAGTTTATTAATTAAATGAAGTTCTATCCTTGTTGACCTTTTGGTGAACAAATTGTTTTAGCACTTTATTTCATCCAACAACAACTGCTCTTATTTTTGTTCAAAATTGATTTCTTTTTCTGACTCTGTTGATAAATAAACCACAGGTTTGCTGCCTTGACACCCAACCAAAACAAAAAGTGTTGCAGTTTGTTCCCTCTGGCCAGCCCCAAGAGGTGGAATAACCAATAAAATTATTAGAATTTTTGGTGAAAAAGGTTGAGTCTAGAATTAATGCATGATCTGTTCGTCCAAAGTGGAAAATGGAAAAATCAATTTAGTTGTAGAACAAGACCAGGTCATCTAAATGAGTGCTGGTGACTCTAGATTTATAATTAATAAATGACGAGCGGCTTATATGCAGCACAAAAACGAATTTCTATTTACAACAATTAATCCACGCAACAAACATCACATCACATCACACGAGGCGTATGTTTTTTGTATTCACATGCCTCTGCTTCAAGATGGAACTATTTTAGTACAATTTAAAGCACAAGGTATAGTATAGACTAGAGATATATACAAGCGGAGGCGAGAGAGTTTGTATATAATTCATCAATGTCATCAATTAGTTTCATAACTGAGCCACAACTTGTTGCGGAATAGGGGAGGCTAGCCCATAATGCTCAGGGGGCAAAAAGCTGGCGCAATAGAGTCAAGCCCAACTTCTGCAATTATGGGCTGTACTGCTTTAGGTATGTTTATCTAGTCCACTGACAAAGTTTGCAATAAGAATTTAAACTATTTTTGTTGCTTGAGAAAAAAGAATTATATTAGTTGGATCACTAGATTATTTGGTTCATAACGGTCTTAATTTAGATTGAAAGTTTAAATTATATTGATAAAAAAGAGACGCAATTATGGTCTTTTACTTTTTATTGTATTTTAACAAATAAAATAAAATTATAGAGTAAAGTGTCAACTAGTCCTGAAATTGTAAACGCACTTTACTTTTATTTTTTTAAATTTCAAAATTAACTCTTTAGTCCCTGTCAAACAAATGTTGGTCAACTGTTATTTTTTGCTAACGTGGCACGTTAAGTGACACGTGACATGCCATGTGGTATCTGACGTGGCACTAAATCAAAATAGATTTAGATTAGTCCATGAAATTTTCAAATATATCAACACAGTCCTTGAAATTTTCTAAAGTGTGTAAAAAAAGTCCTAAATCTCAAAATTTCTCCTATTTTATTTCAATAAAATCTAAATCCTTAATATTTCTTAAACCAACTTATTTTTCTCTTATTTGCACACTCTACTTAAACAAAAAATTTTCTCACATGGAATAACAATGAGATGATTATTTGTATCACCAACAATAAAGTTTCAAATAGGCCCGTGATGAACTCTATCCATACTTAATAATATAATGTTTTTGTTGTATCCTATTTTTCATATTTTAAAGCCCAATTTATTTCAAGAAATGTAATGTAATATTATTAGCTAAGCATGGAGGGTTTAAAATTTGAACTAATCAAGCTCTTAATTATGTTTAGGATATTTGAAAATATGGGCTATTTAAATAGGGTGTGAAAATGATAAAGAAATAAGTGGATTCAAGAATTATTGAGAATTTAGATTATATGATCCAAAAGAGAATAAATTTGGATTTTTTTTATATATTTTAGAAAATTTCTAGACCATTTTGACACATTTGAAAATTTTAGGACCAATCTAAAATTTTTTATTTGGTGTCATGTCACACGTGATATGTCACTTGTCACTTAACGTGTTATATTAACAAAACATAATGGTTGTTTAACCTCTTTTAATAGGGACTAAAGTAACCAATAAAATTAAATTTCAGGAACAAATTGATGGACTAAAATAAAGTATGCTTATAATTTCAAGGACTAAAGTGGACTTTACTCTAAAATTATGTTGATTTTGTTTTTGGTCGGGGAAGGGGAAGGGCTTTGGTTCAGAATCTAGCCCATGATAAGGCACTGATAATTATCTACTGTGACCCGGCCTAAACTCCAATTATCTTGAATTTTCGTTTTTGGTCGTGCAAGTATTTTGATTGAAACCATTTGTCTTTGGTCTGAATCCAAACAATTTAACAACAGGCCGGACATTAATTTTTTGGTCACAGAACAACAGGACAGGGAGAGCCCATCTTGACGCAACATTAGGGGTGTGGCCGAAGGTTTGACCCAAAAAAAAAAACACTAAGATGGATTATAAATTTTTTTTTACTTTTTTAAGACGAAAAACACATACCCAACGGCCAATAAAAAGAGTACATGTGCCATATGTGTAGTTTTTTATTTAAAAAATATGAGGCAAGTACTACTCAAATGGATGGAAATCTTCGATTTCCAATCCATATCCTCTTTCTCCTACCAATTATGTATTGTTATATAGAAGATAATATTATATATTTGATAATTATTTTAAATTTTTAAATCTCTTTTAATCTTTATCTCCTATATAATAATACATGATAATGACAGAGAAGAAATATGATTTAAGGACAAAAGATTTCCATCTCTACTCAAATAAGTGACATTTTATGTTTTGTTGTAGTTTTTGGACATCATAATTTGACATTCACTTTCAGTTTTTTTTTCAGTTATAATTTAGATACATTCTATGAAAATGAGAGGATTGAAATATGCATCTGAAAAATAATAGAGACGTAAATAGAACAAAAAGAAACTGTTAATACTTAATCAAAATTTTGATAAAATGTAAGGTAAGTGAAGTAAGAGACCTAAATAATGTTTTACCTATTTATTAACAATATAAAACACTATATTTAAACACTATATATTAGTAATAAATTAAAATTTATTAATGGAAGTAATTATATAAATATAAAATAACATGTGTAAAAATGTAGGCAAGCCCTATTCAAACTCCATAGAATGCAATATAATGATTCCAACGTTCCATAGAATTTTATAATATCATTAAGATAAGATGAGGAGAGTACAGACTCATGAAAATGATACCATTTGTTTCAAAAAGTTAAGCAATCTTTAGAAGCGGGGAAAAAAAAAAAATCCACCTGCTTGCTCCTTTCAAAGATTTCTTGTTCCTTTCGTTTTTTCAGACACACATCTGCCGGCGCACGCGGGGATATCTGCATTTGCATTTGCAATTGCAATTGGTGACGTGACTGCAATATATATTGAGTTTTCATTTGCTAATAGGTGATGTGACCTGGCAAGTGGCAAGTTATATATTTTTCATAAGAAGTAATGTTATTTAAACTTACACTCTATAAGTATTTTGTCTGTATATTTTTATCTATTATTAATTGAGATATAAGTAAACTAATGAGATTCATAGATATAATAATAGATAGGAGTGTGTTGATATAATATTTAACTTACAAATACCATTACTGTTCTCACCAGTGATATATTTGCACGAAAGGACAAATCACAGGCAATGAATTGACCGGTTATGATTCAAAGCAATTTGTTTAGGTAAATTATTTCAAGTGCTGAGTGATTAAAATTTGTTGTCAATCAAGGTCAGTGCTTACTTTTTCTCGAGCAAGTAGAATTTTGGTCCATTGTTTGCTGGATATTAGTATTCGCAAATTGGTGATGTGACCATGCAAGTAATTTGTTGTATTATTTATAGGCACGCAAGCAAGTAGTTTTGCCAACTCTCAGGTTCCAGCTGCCTATAAATATAGAATTATAGATGAAAAAGGTACCTATTCTTGAACTGGCAATCAGCCTATCACAAATTCACAATTATGTAACAGCAAAAATTGGAATTTTGTTCTTTTGTGGCAAAAAATTAACAACCAAATTGGTGCATGATTGAAGGAACAATTTAGGGACGAACAATGGTTTTTGTCAATTGTCAGAGGAATGGAAGAAACTATAAATAATGTACATATTGTGGTGGCTGGGCATTTTTAATTATAGTGTTCATTTTTTTCCCCTTGAAGATTAAGTCCTCGACTTTACATTTTTATTACGAGTGGAAGAAAAGAGATGAAAATTGTCGTCCAGCTTTTCAACTTTATTTCCTATCGGATTATCCAGTTCAAAAAAGTAAAGGTTGCGTAGAATGTATCTTATTTGAGGAGTTTGGTTAGAGAGTTCTTAGATTTAAATGTCATTGAGAATTATGTAATTTTTAAGGTATAAAAAATGAGTAAATCTTATTTTCTGATTGCTTATTCTCAATGGGATATATTGCGTTGCACACATTTATTACGGCGAAAAAACAAGCATTAATAGTTGATAACGCTATAACATATGAAAAGATTAATTAATTAACAAGTTCTAAGGTTTTTGAGTTAACCTTCAATTCTAAGAGGAAAATTAACAAAGAAATGGAATCATTTTATTCATCAGATTTGTAACTCGATTTATAATGAGAACAATATCGGATTTATAAACTCAATTAACTCACTCAGCAAATTAACCAACTAAAGGGGTAATAAACTGTGTGTCATAACGTGTTGAGTTCTATGACAACTTTATTGAATGCGTAGAAAGGTTGAGTTAGCTTGTTGTCAAATATATATATATATATATATATATATATATATATATATATATATATATATTAGAAAATAAAAAACTCTGTCAAAATATTATATTTAAAATAATCTATAATCTATAGTACTAATATTTCAGACTTATTATAGAAAAAATTTTACAGATGTCGCTCATAGAACAACTTCTGGCCTATGATTTTTATAACCTTGATTAGTAATTATTTTGTTATAAAAATCACCTTCATATCTATTTCATTAATACAATATAAATATTTTACATTAAATATTATATTTCAAACCATTACAATTCTTAATTTAAATGATATAACTTATCAAAATATGTCAATCTAAATTATTTAATATTAAAAATAGATATTTACGTGATACATATATTTTTATATTTTCTTTATAATATTTTTTATTTTTTCAATTAAACGTGTTTTTCCATATTAATTACAAAATTTTAAATTTTGAATTCACCTTGATGTTTTAAATTTTGAATTCAATAGACTACTTAATTTCTATTCCACAATAAATCAGAATCCAATCAAATTAGTGCAAAAATAAAAATGAAAACAAAAACTATTACCATCAAGAAATATTTGCTATAATCGAAGTATGAACCTTTTAAATTACTCCTAGAATCTGTAACATATTCATTGCTATAAAAGATGATCACTTATACTAATCGAAATAAAAACTCTTAACTTCTTTTAAATCTCCAATATGGTTTTTCCTAGATGTCTACTGTCTAAAGTTTTAGTGTAAAATGTTAACACCTTATTTCATTTCTCCTCTATTCCACAACTTTCTTTTCTCTTCCATTCTTCCTTTCATATTTTTCATTTCTCTTCGTTCATTATCTATTAGTTCTCTCAAAAACATTAATTTACTTCATTTTTTAATTTTCTTCTTCGTGATTCATATTAAGGAATAAAATTTTATAGGTTAAAAAATTCAAATGTTCTATCATTCTTCTTTGAAGTTCTTTTTCTTCTTTGTGAGATTTCTTTTTCTTTTTGTACAATATTTTTTTTATGTTTGTTTAGTATTTTTAATTTATATATATATTTTATACATTTAAATGTTTCCTCAATGAAATAAAGATATAATTTTTTAAGTTCTCTTAAAATAAACTAATTTATTTATCCTTTTCATTTTCGTTGTTTATACCCAATTTATTTCAACATTTCTTCTTGTGATTTTTTTTTTTTGTTTTGTATAGAGATTTTTCTATGTTTATTAAGCCTTTTACTTTGTATATATATCTTAATGGTCTTTTTTTATGTTTTGTGCAAGAGACAATCACTAAGCTATAAGTTCAACCATATATTGTTCAAGGTAATTGTATTTTTCATAAATAATTTAACAAACATTTTATTGAACTTGAGATTAATTTTATTATTTTATAAATGAGTATTAATGATTTTATAATTTTTTCTTTTTAGAATTTGAAGTCATGATTAAGTAAAGGAGATGCTATTGATGAACTATCTCAACCAGTCATTTTACTAAACTTAAGGTAGTAAATATTAAAGACTAAGAATGATTAAAGATTGTGTTTCGTTTTACTTCTATTTTTGTTTTTGATTTTGTTCTATTTTTATCTTTGATTTTGTTTTGCTTATTTGTTTAGTAAAATGTTTACATGAGAGGGAATTGTTATTGTGTCGAGAGTAACACTTTCCTAAGTCAATTAATGCAAAGCATGATGATGATTCCAATTGCAATATTAGACAAAATGTATCAACTAATTTCAATTGGAATTTGTTTATGCTGTTCCACATTCTTCAATTTATTTTTTCTTCATTACTTTGTAAAGCTTAAAGATTGTTGAATTTAATATATATATATATATATATAGCCATTGAATTATAATTCCAATTCCATTTACAAAACACTAATTATGCAGAATGAATAATATTTTGAAACAAAATTATATTTTTATTTAAAATTTTCATTGTGCATTAACATTGTGCAAATTAATTGTTAACTATTTTTTTTAATTTTTATGTGAATCAAATATACTAATATATGTATAGCTATTGATTGATTTTTCTTCCAATATATGCATTTATTGTTCCCTTTTTTTCTCATGCTAAAATTTTTAATTAATTGATAAAATTTAAAATATTATTTTTGTAACTATATACAATCCATATTTATTTATTTTTTCTTTTTTAAGGTATAATCATTATTAATATATTATTTTATTTAGAAAAATATAAGTATTGATAGATTGCTGATTTTATTTTTCAAATTCCCACCTAACTATTTAAGTGATAAATTTTATTTTTTAATTCAAAAAAGCTAATATTAGACACCCAAAAAAATAGAAACATAGCAAAAATTAATAATAAATAATATTATTTTTTTATAAGCCTAATATTATAACCTTTAATTGATACTAATATCCATATCAATCAATAATGTATACATACTAATAGTATTATTATCCTTTGTTACCTTTTTTAAAATTTTTCTTTTTCTGAAATTTTTTTAATGAATCCATGAATACACTTAGGATTCAAATCTCGCAAGAAATGAGAAATGGGGACCCATAACGGGGATGAGAGGAAAATTCTAAATGAGAACAGAGTTAGGAGAAAAGTTTTTGACCTCAAATCAGAAATATTGAAAATCATATATATATATGTCGTATTTAATTTTTTTAAACTTAAACATTTCAATTTATCAATTCCACAATTGTTTCATATTATTTTAAAAAAAAAACTTCAATCTTTCAAAAATTAAAATACTTTTAGAAAAATCAGTTCCACAATTTATACTTATTTGATAATGATACTAATTATTTATTAATTATAAAAAATATTTTTACGTTTTTATAAATTAAATACTTTAATTTATTACAAAGTTGTAAATGACTAGGGATAATAAAAAAAAACCTAATGAAAGTGGTTACATAGGGATTACCCGCAATACTAGGATGAGAATGAGGATTTCTTCTTGGGACAGTTGATAGGGGAAAGTTCCTATTTGTTAAATAGAGCATGGACGGATAACACACCTTCATTTTTTTCAATTATCTTTGTTAGATTTGCATTATATATGCATTTTTAATTTTAATTTGGATTATGTTGCATTAATAGTATTTGTTACTATGAATATTTATATTTTGAATTTCAAAATATTATTTTTTTCTCTTTTTTAAATTTTTTAATAAACCCATAAATACCTATAGGGATTCAAATCTAACCCATGATGAGAAGGGGGATGGGAATCAGCAAAATTCCAAATTAAGATGGAAGCATGAAACATGTCTCCTTTCTCATAGATAATCATTGTCATTCCTATAAATGACTTATGATATAGTTAAATTATCTATTTATTGTCTTTCATTTTTCAATAATTTCAACTTTCGAAATGTGCAAAATATTCATAAAATAGGCTCTTTATTATTAGTTATAGATCATCTACTGAGATTTTTTAGCTTTATGAACATAACATTTGAAATAAGATATAACATAGAATGACACATTTATATTTTTTTTATTTAATTATTTAATTGCTAACTTATTTTCAAAATAAATTTATATATTTAATTTTCTATATGGTATATTTAAATAAATTATTATTTATTTTTTTTAATGGTCAATTAACTATTTTTTATTATCACCCGTGCAACGCACGTCACATGACCAATGTGTCATCATTGTTAGCTTTTAAATAAATTAGTGAGATATGCCATTTTATCTAACAAGGACCATGTTTGTCAAAGATTATATACACACACACTAGACGAATAGTATTACTCATATATAATTTCTCTTTTTTTTTTCGTGGTGCACACCAAATCTTTATATTTATTGAATTTAGTTAAATATGTTTAAGCATGTGATAATTGAATTTAGCCACATTTACTATAAGAAATTTATGTCTAAAAGAACACTTAGTTTTTGATACACATAAAGAGTGTTGTTTATGTACATATAGACAACACTTTTTTTAAATAGGTTACTTTTAATATAGGAGATGCTACACTTTTTTAAGTTAAGACATCACTTTTTGAAGAGTTGTCATATCATATGTGATCAATTGTCAAAGGTAACATTTTTTAACAAAAAGATATATTTTTAAGCTAATGCATCACTTTTCATAGTATTGCTATAGCAAGTGTGATCAATTATTTAAGGCAATATTTTTTAATAGAGAAGACAACATTTTTTAGATATCAATGACAACACATTTAAAAAAAAATGCTATCTATGTATATAAAAAGTATTATTTTTCATATATTCCTAAAATTAAGTGTTGTTTTAGGCCAAATTTTTTGTAGATCTTTTGAGAATTTATGCACACTCAGCAAATGTGGCAAAATGCCTAGTGTAATAGTGTCTTCATCATATATGGAAGAAAACTTCATAGTTATTACAAGTTTAGAAAGAGCTTGAGTGGACCTTAAAGTTAACTTGGTATAACAATATAACATATCAATAAGAATTAAGATCTTTCTAAAGTCGGAAAATGAAGAATTATCTATCCGTCGCCTGATAATTTATATTGTGTTTGTGGATCTTATCACTAATTTAATGATAAATAATTACTCACTTTCTTTAGTTGCAGGAAATCTTATTTTGAAATATCCAAACCTTATAAATTACTTAGCAATGGATCAATAGAAGACCAACAAAACCGGAGAAATTCTTATAAATAAAGTTGAACAACAAATGAAAGGAATATCACTTTTTTGTTCCTCTAAAAGACTGCAACCATGAAGAATTACTCCTCTTTATATAGGGAAGAGACACATATTACTCCTAAGGGGTTGTTTGTTTGCAGTTTTCACTTCACTTTCATTTTCAATTTTCTAGATTTATGAAGGAAAAACTAAAACTGAAAACTACAAAACAAACACCCAAGTTTTTTGCATTTGCCTATCTGCTCTCATGTTACACCGCCCTAGGGTGAAATGTCAAATATAAAAGTAATGAAGTTCAAGTATTTTATAACAAAACTTAGTAGTTTAATTACAGGTTTTGCTAAAGTTAAGGTTTCTAAAATAGAAATTTTCTATTAAAAAAAAAATTTTAAGTTACTAATACATTCAAGCTATTAGAATTTGTCTAGTGATGAGGGCTTTTGATTATATATATAAAATCCTAGGTTAAATCTCATTATAATCATTATAATTTCAAAAGTATCAAAAAATTATTAATACATTCAACGCATTGGGAGTATCAAAAGTTTTCACCATTGAAAATCTTAACAATTGCCCTTAGGACAATGATGTCACCATAAAACATCCCTTAAGTACAGTCTTCTACAAATCAATTTCAAGTATACCAGTCTCCTCATTATGTTGCTTTCAGGTGAGTAGGTTGCACGCGAAATTCGACACAACCAGCGGTTCATTTTGAATTATAATTTTCAACACAACTTTTCTCTATGGAACTGAAATTAAGAATGATAAGAAATTAATAGTTCAATCATAGACGGTATTAATCTCCTCCAAGAAACTTGAGGAACCAATAAATATTTTTTAATAACAAAGTCTCTTGATAGGAAAATGATATTTCCTCCTATTCTATCTTTCTACATTTTCTTTATGCATCCTGTAAATCCTTTTAAATATCAAATAAACTAAATTTTGGTTACTTTTTTGTTTTTAACATTACGTTTATTTTTTATTTCTTCGAGCATGTAGGAAAATTTGTGAGGTAATATATCATTATTCCTCAAAATAATACCTCTTTCTTTATAATGTATCGTAAAACTGCTCATTCATTTAGGTGACAAAGTAATTTAAAAAAAAATGTAGGCTAATAAAATAATCTATAATTTTATAGTCATTGGAAATTTTTGAAATTGGCTGGGGCGTGTGCCCCACCATTGCACACTTGCCTTCAGTCCAATCAAATTAAATAGCAGGATGAATGAATCTCACAAATACTGAAGATCAATGTTAATGCTCTCTCAATAAAAATAAAAAATGTTAATGCTCTCCACACTTTTGAAATGAGTGTAAACAATCTTAAGATTAGGTATGACGGAGACATTTTTTCCATTCTTCTCCCGGAGAGTCGGGAGCTATTTGTAATTTTATATATGTACCTACGGATCGAGAACGTAATGTTAGGGAAAGATTTAATTTAATTAGGTATGATGAAATACACATTATTTTTTTATTCAAATATTTCCACTTTCGAGCATTAGCACGACTGATGTCAAGTATCTCTCATAAAAATTTAAATTATTGACTAAAGATATAAAAATAATTTTATATCTAATACATATGTCCTTACATGTGAATACTTATTTAGAATTGAAACATGAATAATTTTAAAAAATAAAAATAACAGGATCAAATCTAGATCACTTCATCATAGAAACTTTCATAATAAATATATAAAGTATGTTTCAATAATTATTTTATTCAGAATTTGAACTTTATTCTCATTTTGAAAGTGCAATCCGTCATTTATATTGCGTTCAACCCCTCTTTGTTGGAGGGAGTATTATTATTGTTATAACGGAGGATGTATATTTTTCAACAGAAGTTTTATGAAAATAAATTATAATAATAGTGTACGCAGCCCGCTTCTTTACAATATTTTAATTTTAGTCCCCGCTATGTTAGTGTAGTTGTTAATTAATGATATTTATAAGGAATAAAACGGAGTTCTTAAAAATATTCATAAAGATTAAAGAGAAAATTTTCAATATCTGAAAGTATGGAATGTGTGTGTGTGTGTGTGTTTTTTTTAATATTTATAGGAACCAGCATCATTTAAAATTTAAACGACACAGACAAAAACTAAAACATACAAAAAAATAGAATTGAAAAAATAATTAAAGAGATTAAAATTAAAATGGCATATATTTATATGAATTAAAAATATAATGAAATCATAAAAAAATATAATAAAAATTCATATTAAGTTAAATTTATCATGACAAGTATTTTTGCATAAATATAATATTTTATAAATATAAAAATAAATAAAAGTTATTTATTAGAATTGAGATTAAATTCTTGTATAGCTTGATTTAGAAAAAAAATGGAAGACGTTTAGCCTTGTTAAAAATGCTTTGATGATAATTTTTTGATATAAATTTAAATATACTTTCGTTTTATTTAAGATTGGATATTTAGATTATAAAATTTATAAGATTAGATATACTTACACCTGGCGAAATTGTTTTTGCATGTTCATATAGCAATAGATAGATAATCGATATGTTTATGACCTTAATTAAGACGATCGTTTCTTCTCAACCTAAACTTTTAATCTGTGTGAGCACAATCTATGCAGTATTTTGAATATGCTAGGCAATAATTTCTTTGCAGGTAACTCAACATTAATTAAGACTATAATAAATTTCAATATCATATTAAAATCGGAGTTAAATTTATTTCAATTAACGAAAGACTTCCAAAATATTATAAAAGGTGCTCCTATATAAGCATTAAGCAATAATCTATAAGCTCCCTGTTCTTTCATATTAAAGGGAAAAAAAAAAAAGGAAGGCTGCAAGTTACAACCATCAGGAACCTCCCTTAACTTCGATTTTGTCAAATGTACCCCGTGATCAAGTTAAACAGAGCAGTAGACTCAGAATTTATATATATATACCGCATTCGCTTGAACTAAATATTCTGAGTCTATATATATATAACTTTTAAGAACTATCCATAGATGCGTCCCAGAGCACGGCGGCGTTTATTTTTGTCATTTTTTTTTATAGAAAATTAAAATTAAGACAAACAAATTATTCGACAACTAAAATTGGTGATAGACTCCGAGCAATTCAACGACACATTGACCACTGCGGTTATGTATATTATAAACACAAAAGCTTTAACAAAAAAGGACATCCAATCCACCAAGTTTGGAAAAACCCTTCACGCCCTCCGTGTACCTTTATCTCCTTGTCTATTTTTATAACGAAACTTGCACTTTAGTTGTTAAAACAATTTTATTTAACATTTTAGTTATACAAGGATTAAGTATATAGTATATTTTAATAATTTAATTTTAATACAGTAATAATATAAAAAAAATTTACACAATTATCTAATCATATAATATCATATTAATAAATAAATTTAATTTTAATATATTAATAATATAAAATAATTTATATTATCATTTAATTAGATTTATTTTTTTTATATTTTTTAAATAGTGAAATTAAAAGTGTATATATATATATATATATATATATAGAGAGAGAGAGAGAGAACCTCCCCCAAATGGAACAAATCGTGGCCAAACCCATTCCGGCCCCAGCGGAATACATCTATCCATTTGACTCGTCAACGTCACGAGAATCGTGAAATGAAAGCGAACTGAACTGAACAGAACAGAACAGAGAAAAGAAAGGCACAACGCAGCCTCAACCACATATCCCCTCCCCTGGTTTTCATCTTCTCCCATTAAGCCCGATACCAACCTCCACTTTATTATTTTCCCCCTTGCTTTTCTTGTTTAATTGCACCAGCTTTTATGCCTTTATTCTTAATTCTAATTAATACGATAGGAGTCAAGTCATGCATCGCAATAATTTAAATTTAGTTCTTAAGTAGATATTGGTAAATAATATAAAAATATTTATATTATGGCCTATTTGGCATCTGAGGTGTTCAATTCCAATTTTAATTTTTAGTGTAACAGATGGAATTGGAATTATAATTTCATAATATAATCCTATGAAATTAAAAAATAATTAAAATGAATTATTTTTAATTCTTAATCTATATATTTTGAATTGTCAATTTTAAAACTTATTAAATGTCTCTTTCCTTATTAAAGTATATATAATTATTTCTCTTTCTCTTTAATTTTTCATAATCATGTTACAATTCTTTAGTGAAGTCGAGCATAAAATTTAAAATTTTTGGTCAATTTCAATTTTTTGAAACTAGAGCTGAAATTAAAGTTTCACATTATAATTCTAATTTCAATCTTTAAACGGATCTTTAGTGTTTGATGTGCTCGGAGATATTCCCTAATTTTAAGCTAGGTGAGTACCCTTCATCTAACTTTCTGTTAATAAAAAAAGGTAAAATTATTTCAACACCTTACATTGTTCACAAATCTTGAATGAAAACTAGTAATAAATAACTTATAACTAAAAACATCAAGTGATAATTTTATTTTGCATGCAGCTATAAAAAAGTTTTCTTGATTAATCAAAATTCAATATGCATTTCACGTAAGATGAGTGGGATGTACGTGCCTTGAAAATTGCCATATATCGAATTTCATTTTACAGTTGTAAAGCAGAGCTAAGTGTGAACAAAGAATAGCTGTTACTTGTTGGATAGTATATTCTTGTTGAATTGGTGTATATGAAAGAGGAAATTGTGACATGCATGGTGATCTACCTTTTTGAGTTTTTCCTCCCATAGTTGGATTGACATGTAAACTGCGAAATAAATAAATGTTTAATAACATGCTATTAAGGATGCTGTATCAAGTCAAAAAAGAAAATAGATTTTTTCTTCTAACATGTACTTTACGGTTTTATCATATCATTGTATAGGATTTGTATATAATAATCTAAAAATTATTTAACTATTATTAATTTTATTTACATTTTATTAAATCAGCCTCTTATTAGAAGTCACTAGAGACTCTATTAGAAAACAGAGTCCAGAATTGACGTAGTAGTGAGAGACTAGGATATTATGCAATTGATTATAAGCTAAGTTTAGGCATTATTCTCTTTAAAATTTTGATATACCAACAAATTTATCCTCTCATTTTATTAATATTTTTATGCCACTTAAAAAATGCAAAAAATAAAGAAAAGATAAAATTTTAAGAAATAATTAATACGGTACAGTGAAAAATAAACTGAATATTTAAAAAGCAAAAATATATGAGAAGATTCTGGACTGGATAAAGCTAGCTCGAATACATTATTTCTTCAACACTTTATTAATAGTCCACGTTTATATAAACATTACTTAAGAGTTAGTGGATTCTAGCGATTGATTTCACTATTGAACAATAAGGAATTAATGGACCACGTAGAGCACTTATGATATATATATATATATATATTGAAAAATGTTATATATACTTATTTGACATGTAATATCCTATCGATTTATTTCCATCACTATTAAATAGAATGTAACTTATTTAAATGTGGTCCATATACATCTAATAATAGATAAAAAGTGATTAAATTGATATAATATCTTGTATCAAATAAATATAAATAACATAACTCATAAGTGTTGAACGCCAAGTAGGTCCGTTAATTTCAAGTTCCGTACATTTAAATCTTGAGTTGGCTCACTGCATTAATAGTTTTGCTTGTTTGAGATCAACTCGTAGGTCTAAACAGACTGATCCATTTATGTTTTTTAATAAAAAAAATTACTATATATATATATATATAGAGAGAGAGAGAGAGAGAGACGCACACACCTATGAGAGGAGTTTTTGGGAGATTAAATTAGTCTCTTATTTATTGGATGAGAAGTTATTTTTATAGTTCCTCATGTTTCTCTTTTTGAAAGTTAAGCACTTTTAATTATCGAAAAAGAAATAGAGCAATTCAAGTGAAATGAGGGATTTATTATGAGAGTAAGAGGAGTAAATATTGACTATTGGATCTCTCACATGGATAATTAATCAATATTAAAATATTAAGTCATGATCATGTGAATTTTTCTAAGTAATTGTATGATTATTAAATAACTTTTAATTTTGACTATCTATGTATAATTATTCAAATTAGAGTTACATTTTTCACTATAATAAGTTACTCTTCTTATTTGAGTCGCTATATATATATATATATATATACACATACATAAATATCGTATCAAATAAAAATTTAGTAGCTATTGAACTAATTGTGTGATTAAGATTAGAATACCTATTAAAAAAATTCACTTGACATACTTTACACCTAGTTTTAATATATGTCCTTTACATTTGCTAACTTAATTTAACGAAGATACAGGCTAAATTAATTTGTAGGTGTTTGAATTTTTAGGAAAAAAATCAAATAAATTTCTACAGCCTGGTTGGCAACCAGTTTAAAAGTTGTTTTTGATTTTTAAAAACAAAAGCACAAAAAACTTGTTTGGATGGATGATTTTCGAAAATATGTTTTAAAAATCAAAAAATAAAACTCTCATTTAAAAAACAGAAAAACAAAAACAACTTTAACATTTTTCAAAATTGTTTTCAAAACAAAACTTTAACATGTTTTTCATTTTGTAACTTTGAAAAAGAAGAAAGAAAACGCCACCACCGGTGCTAACGCCAGGCACCACCGTGAGCAACCGCAGCACCACGAGCTCTCCAGCATTGCAAGCTCGAGCAACCACCAGCATGGCAAGCTTTGCCGGCACTGCGAGCTCTGCAACCACCATGAGCTCCACGACCTCTCGAGCAACCATGAGCTCCGTGGCCCTTTCCCTCCGCGAGCACCTGAGCACCAGGGCGCAATCCTCTACCTCCAGGACGCGAGCCGCTACCACCTCTGAGACCTGGACGCGATCCGCCGCCTCCGCCTCCGCCTCTACCCATCTCTTTCTTTTTCTCTCTCCCTCCCTCTCATTGTTGTGTTAATCTTTGTTAATTTCACTGTTGACATTAAGTTGTAAATTGATTTCATTATTGTTGTTTATTGATCTTTGTTGTGTTTGCTTATGGTTATTGATCTTTGTTGTGGTTGCTGGTAGTTATTGATTTTTATTGTTATAATCTTTCCCAAATAATTTTTTGTTTTATTCATTTTAAAAGTTATTTTTTAAAATAATTATCCAAACAAGTTTTCTTATTTTTTCATTTTTAAAAAATGAACTTAAACTTATTTTTTAAAACAGTTTTAGAAAACAAAAACATAAAAACAATTCCAAACAACTCTCTATACTTTAAAAATGTGTAATTGAGATCCAAGAACTTACCCAGCATTCGCAATTAGGTTTATGGACATAATGAAACATACATGATGAGTTTAATTTTTATACACTGATAGTGTAAAACTTTGTTATCCATTCATATGCTATCACATCAATAAAGGTAATTAAGTAATACCTATTACTTAAAATGTCATACAAATGAGATGATTTGATTGGAAACAATGTAAAAAATTACATTAAAATCAAATTCTTTAAATATTATATAATAATTGAATTGGAGAATGATGTTATTAAATAGTAGCAAATAACATTATAATAATAGATTAAAAGTTTCGAGAACCCCAATACAAACTTTTTATAAGTTTAAGCACCCAGTTACAAACTTTCAAAATATAAGAAGTTATTTGAATTTTTTTCAGAAAGTTCAGCAATCACAAAATAATTCAGCCTAAGATATATAGCGATGAAAACTAAATTAAAATTTTCTTTTTTATGAGGACAAAAAAATTAAGATATATAAATGGAAATGTGAAAGTAATATAAATATAAGTGCAGGAATATAGTTGTTTGTGTACCAAAACTCTTTTGTCTTTGGATCAGCATTTTGTCCATTGAAGCTATATCCGAAATAAAGTTTGATGGCTTGACATGTTGTTAATTTTGTTTGGAAGACTTTAAATAAAACCAAATTTTGCTTCAAAGTTGATTTTCGACTTTTCAACGTAAAAGTAACATTTTTGTTATTTTTTCATTAAGCAAAAACTTGCTGAAATATATAGGCATTAATTAGAATATTATTTTAACCTAGCTAATATTATGTTATCATTTAATTAAATATTATCTAAGTAAATTAAATTTAATACATTTCAAATTATTAAATATACTCATAAATAAAGTGTATAGCAAAGCTCGTACAAAATATCTCTCATAGGGAATCACTTATTATTATTTTTTTAATTATATTTTTTTTAAAGAAACTATATTGAGAATCTTGTTCAAGGAAAACTTGGTGCTACATGGTGAGATGGACCAGCTGGTGGTAGAATTGAGCCAAAGGTAGATTATGTCAGCTTGCCGTAGTGCCTCGTTTAGCAAAACAGGATGCTAGATCGATAATTTCAACTCATTATATGGACCGATACCTTGGCAGGGAGGATGGAGGAAAGTGACCACCCATTTTTCTGAATCTAATGCTACACAGTATCGCCATTTTGATTTCCTGCACCAAGTTTTGTTAGTTTTTGAACTTAAAAGTGGCCGTGGCATATATTCATTATTATTTTCAAGAATAAATATTTCGCTTAAACTTGAAATTAGAATATTTTATTAAAAATGTGACTTTGAAAACACGTAGTACATGATCCGATGCCTTTTTTGATAGTTTGGGAATATTTGATGATTGAAGAGTAAAAATGAGGATAAATTTTATATGGATGAGATTCATGTGTAATTATATACATAAAATCCATCCATAAAAATTATAAAATTATATTGGATTATTCACAACTAGTCAAGGAAGTCTTTGGGTTCACATCACATACATGAGTAGTTTTGCGAATGCTGTTATTAAATTTGAACAGGATGGACTTAGAAGATGAATGGGTGATGGTTCTTTCACTCGCTTTTGGTTGGATATTTGAGTTGGTAACATTTGTTTGAAATGTTACCAACCAAATTCAAAGTTGGTAACATTGTTTGAAATCCAAATTCTCAAAATTTGGTCTCAGTATCTTAGCAGCAAAATGATACTATTGTGGGTATGGCTTGCTGGGAGAATGAGGTATGGAGGTGGCGGCTTGTGTGGCGTTGAAACTTGGTTGCCTAGGAAGAATCTTTGGTGTCTGATCTCCTCGTAACCATTAATCATAATACATTTGATGAGTGAGTGGGAGATGAGTGTATGTGGAGTTACAGTGCTTTTGGGAAATTTTCGGTTTACTCCTTTAATTTGCAAGTTTCAAGGCGTCTTAATACCAAAGACCGTCTTTATAGATTTAATTGCGTAACTCAAATGATATTCTTTGGCCCTTTTGTGTTTCTGCTACAGAATCGTTGCAACATCTATTTTTCTCATGCCTTGCATCTTCAGGCTTCAGGTATAATTGTCTTAATTGGAGGAACCTTTCGATGATTGGGCATGTTTGTTTGAGTTTTTAGTTTTCAGTTTCATTTTTAATTTTTCAGATTTTGTGAAGAAAATCCTTAAATTTTAAAACTACAAATTTCAGTTTCAATTTTTATTTTCATTTTCAGTATTTTCTTTATAAAATCTAGACCTGAAACTGAAAATAAAAACTAAAAACTTAAAACTCAAACCAAACATACCCTTATTTTTTGACCCTATATGCTTTTTTTATGCATGGTGTGGAGCTCCTTTTTAGAGGTTTTGACTGCAAGTTATGACCTTCATAACTATATATTGTTTGTTGGACTATTTAATTTGGTGGATAAGGAATCAAGTGATCTTTAAGGTAGCATTTGATTAGTGATATAAAGATAGAAATATAGAGATATTAGAGACACAAATCTATTAAGTGGTGTAGATAATAATACAAGATAATAAAATATAAAATTTCTATCTCTCTAAAGAGAGGCACTAGAAATAGAATATAAAAATAAAATTTTAATATATTTTTTTTAATAATATTTCTATATATATTTATTATTTATATTTTCATTCCACTATTTTCATTATCTCTGTATTTATGTCTCTGTCCCCTCTAAACGTAACCTAAAGGTTATAAGCCTGATTGGAATGTAGAGACTCAAATTTGTTGCGGATGAGACTTAGATACCAGGTAAAAGGGTGGCGTAGTGATTTCCCTTTTGCACTAGATCACATGCTGCCGGATAGATACTAGGTAAAAGGGTGGGGTTGTGATTCCCCTTTTGCACTAGATCACATGCTGCCGGATTTAAATCAAGTTAGACAATGGTGTCATTGACTATTACGAGGAGGTAACGTGTGGCTTGATCCTCTATGGTTCTTGATAGCGTTGTCGAAGGGGACTTTAGGATATGTTGTTTCTCTTCCCACCCACATGCTCTCTCTCTCTCTCTCTCTCTCTCTCTCTCTCATACTGTTGGAAGTTTGTTTTGCTACCTGGTTGCTTCTTTGCTATTTTTTACCCTTTCTAATTGCCTTCTTGACTTAACTTGTAGCAAGGTGTATTCCTATGTTTCTTTATTTTAATTTACCATCGAACTGCATGTGTGTTGTTTCTTTTTGCTACGATCACACCATGATGGTTGAGCGTTGATTTTATAAAACAAAAATTGAATTATTGACAAAATGTTAAGTTTAATTTTTTAGGAGAAAAGACTTAACTTTAAGGATAATTACACCACTCAATAACTTTATACAATTATTTTTTATCCATCCAATAGTTAATTATAATTACTTATCATGTAAATTATTTATACCAAATTTCATAAAAACTAAAAATTAAGCCTGTGTGTTGCACAGGTTTGTTGACTTTTTTAAGAATTAATAAATTTTAAATGAATTTTTAAAGAAAATTTTTGTGATGATTAAAAATTACTTGTGGTAAGAATATGTTGATTTTTTCTTTATCTATTATGCATAAAAAAATTGATCAATAGTAATTAGCATATCCATATTTTAAAATGTACAAATTGGTGTTGATACTTTTTGTTTATGTAAATTGCTACATTTTGTTAACATACATTAATTTTTTAACTGAAAAGGCATGTGAGATTCATGTGTCAACTAAAGTAGATCATTGTGAGGAACATGTGAAGCAGTGGTGGAAATTAACATTTCAATTACGTGTTTTTTCCATAAAAAACCTAAAATCTATTAATAGAATGTAGTGTTTTGCACAAATAAAAAAATATCATGGACAATTTTCATATTTTTAAAATAACATGACCAAAGTGTATATCAAGTAAGTTGAAGGGTTTTTTGACTTTTTCCTACTAACTACATTGAGGGTATTCATTGAACACTTTATTATAGATTACGTTTTTAGTATAGTCTTTATATTTCTTATCATCTCAACTATAAGATTTTTTAACCTTTTTGCTGAAGTCACTTTTGACATTGTCACATAACTGTCCATAACAAAATACTAATTTGGGCAAATATATAGCCATATGATTCAACGATTGATCTTAACTTTTGCACCAATACTTTTGAGGGATAAATACTTTTGCATCAATACTACTTCTAGTTAAAATTGTCAAAGTGAGTTACAACCCGCAAGTCAACCCGACTCAATCCACTATTTTGGTGGTTAGATTGGTAAAATATTGGCTTATTTAAAAGTGGATCAATTTGGCTCGTTGCTAACCCATAGGTTAATTGAGTTGGCATGGTCCATTCATTTTTTAATAAAAACCCAACTCCTCTCTTTCATATTTGGCTAAAACCCACATACACACCATATGTTCTTTCACACTTTCTAACCAAAAAGAAAAAAATAATAAAACACTTTCAAGTCCATTTGCTCACTCAAGTGGTCCACCCAGCTCGGTCATTCCTCTCTTTTTTTAGTTTTTGAACAAATTTAATGATTTTTAGACTTTTTTTAATTTGTTTTATTTATTTGGAGAGCTAGCCCGCATAACCCACTTGCTCAGGTGGGTTGGACCGAATTGCATTTTCCTAGCTCGCCAGTAAAGTGAACAAATCCGATTTAACATTTCAACTCACAACATGGTGGGCCGACCTGATGAGTCAGTTAGCCCACCTTGACAGCTATATTTCTTGTAATAATTTGCTTCTACGATCTAATTTCTTGAGCATGATATGTAGTCTCCAATTATAATTTTTACTTGGTAACCCAAACATGGTGTTCAATGGCATTATAATAATTTGATTTATTTATAGTCTCTAATTAATATAAAATCAATATACATAGATAGTTGAAATGATACTAGGATATGATATGTATCATTGTATAATAAATGCAATATAAATTAATTCAATTTATAATTCATAAGAATTCTAATTCATATTAAAGGTTCGTTATAAATTTGATAAAATGAAAGCTTATTATAGCATTATCACATTCATATCAATTTATCTCCCATGATTACATTATTAATATCGATGGTTATATTTTTTTTATTGTTTTGCTATCCTATTAGTGGCTTATAAAGTATTTTAGAAATGGTTAATTAATAAAAACTATAAAATTAAACTCATGTAAAATAAAATGATAGACTCCTAATATGTCGTCAGGCCTTCACCTAATATAGGAGTATCATAATAGTAATGATATTATTTATTTTTTATAATTTTAATTAATTATAAAATATTTATTTATTGTTAATTATGACTCAATCATCATTGTTATATAATTAAACTTGGTAATTTTTTATAATGTTTTGTTTAATTTTATTTTTCTAACTCATCAACTATATATTCTATATTATGAAATAAAATAAAATTTTTATATTAAAAAATTTATAAAATGAAAACATTTTTAGATTAGATCAAAAATACGAAAATTTAAAATTTAAAATACTATACTAATAAAAAGTATTAATAACATTCATACTTTTATGGATATAAATAGAACTAAATATAATGATAAATTAAATTTTAGTCATAAGCATTATGTTCATTAGTCTTATATTGTGGTGCTTAATTTTAATTTCTCATAAACTATACGTACTATTATAGAATAAAAGTAAAATAAACAAATAGAATATGTACATAACATTAAAACTTAATGACATGGTCTAAATTAAAACATTTTAAAATTAGATCATATTGGAAATTAAATATTTTTAAAACTATACTAATAATATTCTATTAATAAAGTCAATTTGAATAATTAGTGTTATGATAATTATGTTTACATTTTTAATAATGAGATTGTTGTGTTTACTAAATTTAGTTTGGTTTATATGATCAAATATTTTTTTAAAAAAAAATTAATTTAATATAAATATTGTTTGAGATTTTAAATAGAAAAAAGAATTTAAAAACAATACATAACATGAAAAAGCAATACCAAGTTAAATAAGTTAACACTATTATAATATAATTCTTCAATCATCTTAATCTTGCAAAGGCTCTTGTCCATTGGAATAGTACAATTCCCCATCATTTAATACTAATATTTCAAAAGTAAGATTTAAAATATTTCTTAAAACTCATTTATAAACTGATATGTGTCATACCTCAATATAAGTGAACAAATATTGGAAATGATTTTTAATGTTTATGATCTTAAATATTTAAATGGTAAATCTATAATTTATAACACTAATATTTTAAGCTCCTATGAGAAAAAGTTTTTTAGGTGTAGCAACGAGAATAATTTATGACCAAGTTTTAAGAAGTTAATTATTAATTACTTTTTTAAAAAATAAAACTATAATTATAATATATTATTATAATATCATTGACAATTATCAGTATTTAATAGGATTGCACTATAAAAATTAAATATATTTAAAATTTATCGACATTTAATTAAATTTATAATACTATTATTCAATGCTCTTTTGGGTTTTCTAGATGTAGCTTTCAAAGTAATTTAGAGCCCACAAATTTTATAACTTTAATAATTAATATTTTTTAAAAAATTATAATAATTATTATTATATATCATTAGTTTATTATTGTTAATTTATATAATTTCAATATTAATAATAATCATTTTAATATTTGGACAATTTATGCTAAGTCTACAAGGAGAAAAATGTCGTACATTATTTTGATAATATTATATATTAGAGTTATTTAAAATAATTAGTGATAAATAAAATAAATAAATAATCAAAAGTAATTTTAAATTATATAGTTTATTTTTAAAATATAAGTGTTTGTAAAAAGTTTAAATTAGATAAGTTATGTTGCTTTACTTATATACTTCTAATTATTAATTATTTAATTAATATATAACATTGATTAATTACTATATAATTTTTATACCTATTGATAAAATGATAATACACACACACACACACACACACATATACATATGGTAATATGATCCATTATGCTTAAATCAATATATTAGTTAATTTATAATATTTGTTGTAAACTAGAAACTCAGCCTTTATATACTAAAATGAAGTAAATGACTCATTATGTAATAAGAGTATCTAATATGATTGTTTATCAATTTTATCTTATAACTCTTTTACTATTTTTATTGGTTATTTTTGTTTTAAATTTTTTTATTTTAGCCTTTTTTTAGTATTACATTTATGGTCTACGGTTAGATATCACTTTTAAATAAGACATTTATAAAAATCAAAAAATAATTTTAAAAATATTTATAAAGATAAAAACTAAATTTTTAATATTCATAAAGTCAAATACATATTTTAATATATTTATATAGGGCTGATGTAACTCCCTAGTACTCATTTCTATGTACTCAGTCACATAAAAATTAATACCAAGGAATCACGTCCTATTTCATGAACCTTTCCATATTAGACATAAATATTACTAAAAGTTCTTAATGAAAATTCAGCATGGTAACGGTATAGGTATCATGCCTCCTATAAGCAAAATCATAAATAGAATAGCCAGTCATCCATAGCTCAACCTGTTGTTCAAAATATGACATTCTACTATCTTACATATCATCATCATAAGGAACTCAATGCCATTAAATTCACAACATGAACATAGTAATGTAATATCAGAAGGTAAGCAACCTCAAGCTACATAATACAAAATATAGGAGGACTAAAGGAATCCACAACCCAAATATAAAAGAGATCCTAATGTCAAATTTTAGAATAAAAATAACATATAATTCCATAAGCATAAAGTAAAATAACTTGAAGATTTAGAAATATATAAATCAGATAAGTGGTCCAGCACAATCTCCAAGTAAAGCAAAGCAACAATACTCCAGTAGCTAAGTCTCTATCTCAGGATCTACCTGCTCATCTAGAGATGATATGGAAAAAGGGAGGGGGTGAGAAATCAATTGAAATCTCAGTAGGGGCATATGCAATAAACATGACATCATATTCATCTCTAGCCTACCTTGGTTTCCTTTGAAATCATTAAAATACAATCATAAGATTTAATTTTAGAATTTCGCAACCGTTCATTATCAAGGTAAAGGTGTCTTTTAGCATGGTCTTGGCATGAAATGTACATGCATGCATGCATGAAGAATCTTGCTACTATACTTAAAGAGATATACATGCATGGAAAAAAAAAAAAGATTAGGCTTATTCATGAAATGCTATAAACATGAACAATGGTTATCCTAATACAAAACATCAAAGGCATCATAGATAAGGTCTTTTCTTTGGTCTTATCTACTTCATAATTTTTGTGTTTATATTTGTTCTTATTAATATCACTATCCTTTTCTCTCATTGATCTTGTTTAGATATTTTAAAAGCTATGAGCTCATGCTTAACTGGTCGTCACCAGTTCTTAATGAAGGAACAGGAAACCCTCATGTGCACTATAAAGAAAGTCAATGTCTAGTCGTCACTTCCTAAAACGATTAATGTCGGAACTCTCTTTGTTGACATAAGTCAACCCTTAATCTTTATGTCAATATTTCTAATTCCTTATCCTTAGTTTCACTTAGACATTTAATCAAACAAATAATATGTATAATGAGAAATTTTCATGCACGACGTTGCTCATCACCCGAAACATCACCAAAAGTCATGTTTTTAAGTTTTTATGCATTAAAAACAAGGGATTACATATATATATAGATCAAACACGTAATTTTTATAAAAATCCAACCCAAAGCATTACAAAAACATGATAAAATGGACCTATCCAACACATGGCCGAATTTACATATTTATGCATATAACTTCCAAGATTCCTCATCAACTTAGCTTTATACTTTTGTAAATATTAGTTTTGCATTAAACTAACTATCCATCCAACAAACATGTAATAGCTCAACCCCAAATAACATTTACTTTCATTTAGACATTTTCTCAAACACATAGCATGCCTACTTACTCATTTTCGTGCATCATGCTTCACCTATACAAACACCACACTTAAGGTTACATTTTCAAGCTCTCATGCATAAAAAACAAAGGTATGCATATATATATATACATCCAACATTTAAATTTCCTCAAAATCCCACCAAAAACTCAACCAAATCATGGTATAAAATGTTAATTAGAAATCTGAAATTGCTTGAACAAAAAAGAATAAAGAGAAAGCAAAGCATAGAAACCCCTACCAAAAGATGGTTTTCACTAGAGATCAAGACAGTCACAAGCTCCTTGAAGTTTGATCTCCAATTAAGGAAGCAAAAGCTTTTTCCTCCCTTGATCCCGAATTTGATCTGCTCCAAACAGGTAGAAGGAGGCTTTTCTTGAAAAACTAATGATGGATTTGAGCTTGTTGGGTGGAAGAGCTATGAAAAAGTGTATTTATTTGTTAGATTTGGTGAAGAATTGAAGAAGATAGGAGGTTAGAATGATGGAGGAAGGTTGAGAGAAAGAAAGAAGAAGATGAAGAATTGGAAGAAGAAAGAGAGAAATGTGTATGTGTGTGTGTGTGTACCGTAATGGGGATAAATGGGGGTTTGGGTTTTATTTTTCTTTTTTTTTTAAAGAGTGGGTGTGTATGACAAGGATAATTTATCAATTAAGTATATGTAAGTAGAGTAGTCTAATAATTTCACACATAAGATCATTAAAATAAACATGAAACACTCATTAAAATATTATTTTCATATACCTCTAATCCAAACAAAGATAATCAATTATCCATTATAGAAATTGGGGCCAGCTTAAATTCAAAAGACAGAGAAAGCAGTTTATGAAATTATAATTTCCTTTTAATATAAAAATTGGGCCTTATATATCAAATTGATAATTTTAAGTTTTTTCAAATTATCCTTAAAAAATGACAAATTCATGTGCTAAAGTTATTAGAACTATTTTTTTAATTTTTGAAACTTAATATATTAATAGATTTTATCAAAAATTTCTCACACATTTCCTAAACAATGAATTTATTGAAGGTATAAAGAAAATTGTTGAATTAGCGCTAAAAATCGTTAAGGAAAACTTTTTGTTATTTATTAGTGACAAACACAATGAGCATACAATTTGTATAGGAGCATGTTTGGAGACTTAAGAAAATGAAATTTTATATGACCGAAGATGTATATTAAGGAATTACTATAGATTTTAAATTGTAATTTAAATTTTTTACCAATGATTTCAATATTATATTTCAAAATTTTTAAGATAAATATTGCATTTCTTAGAAATTAATTAGTGCAAGTAGCTCCAATTAGTGCAAGTAGGGTAAATTATATGCAAAGAACACTAAACAATTTCAAATCATTGAATGAAAGATATAAAGCAAAAAGAATAGCATGTAATAAACTTGTGATCCAGGGCGTGAGCCCTTTATATAGTGTAAGTGACCCCGTGATAAGAGATAATCTATCCTGAATGAGGAGATATTCCTGAGATTTATAAATATTAGATATATTTTAATTTACATGACATATGACATAATATATGAATATGATATAATAATGATTATGATATAAAGAATATGGGATTTAGGAATATCCTCAACTAAATCCTTGGTAAATCTCAAGGGATACTTTGCCATGTGCAATATGGAACCCTGGGAGAGTCCTTAAGATTGGCCCGAGACTGGGCCCATATTTATAGTCTAGTACATAGCCCCAGAGCTAGTTTAGGCCGAGTAGCTGGTGCCAAGGTGTCATAACCGAGGTAATCTATTGATTGCATAATTAATTCTAAATGAAAAACTATATATGTCTAAATGCTCCTGATTATGATTAAGGTATAATGTTTGTTTCTAATATTGGTATCAAATAAAAGATAAAGGAGAGTCCTAGTCCTTGATTAATAAATTTTTCTATTTGCAATAGTGTTTATGTTCTTTTCCCAAAAGCAATTTCTTGGTCCATTTTGAATGTTCTTTCTTTATTTGAACACCAAAGTAAGTTAATTTTCAGATTACTAAATGGGGCAAGTTGTTTATTCATCTAAATTGCACACTTCCTAGGTCTTTTTATATTTGATGGTTTTGAAAATAAAGGTTCTCAAAATGCAATCCTAAGAATAAACAGCCATGGATGTTCTATGTAATATGTCAATGAAGAGATATTTTTGCCATGTGTCAATTGGATTGAAATCCCTAGTTTATGATTATTCCAAGGTCTTTCTAATGTGTAGGTTGAAAGCTGAGATTTATTCTTTTTGTTAAGCTGGTAATTAAAGATTTTGTTCCAAACCTCTTGCTTGATGAGGTTTACCCATTTCTTAACTGAGCCCTTTATCGTTGAGATTGTGAGTTAAGGAATATGCTGGTTTTGACTGTCAACTTTCAATTGTGAAACTCAGTTAGAAAACTGGATAATGCATTCTAAATGGATGTTGGCTAAGGACTTGATTGGAGATGTTTTATGTAATTCTCTTTATCTTGACCTAAGGGCGATTCAAATTCTTCCATTCACTTAAGGAAACTAAAAAATGGAGTGCTTGGTGTAATAAGGGACTTAGGACTCAACCTTGAAGGAAGGACTTGGTGAAATGTTGACTAGATTTTATGAAGCTGAGATATGGTCACATGTGGACTTAGGATCCTTATATTGAGTTTATTGAATCCTGCAAAGCATTAACTATTGAACTTTGGTTCACCATATACCAGAAATGATTGAGCACTTAGTCGATCTTTTGACTTAAGGTTTTTGCATAGTGTACCCGCTGATTGTCCTTAGGGAGTGTTGTACTTAAGCTGGCAGTATGAGGCACACTGAAGTCATGTGAACTTTGACTTAGTTGTAATAGGGGTAAGCCGAGGTCCTTATGAGGTCGAATATGTTGCCTTGTTTTTGAAGTGTCAAGGGAGCTCGATCTTAGTTGTGCTGGGGTAGCTTTTTAGCTCTATATTTCTTGTATTTTGATTATCTTCGTCCATGTGTAATGGTTGGAATATGTTTGGAGCAAGTTTGAGGATGTTTTGTTGGTGACTGAGATCTCTGGGATGTGAAGACATCCTATCGTTGCACAAGGTCCTAGGAGTGTGAACATGCGTTGCACGGCTCAACATGCTCGACGTGACTTTGAGGGCATTTTGAGAACGATGTGTAGGCTAGGTGCACTAGGAGCATGCTCCTAGCCGCAGAGCAAATGCTAAGGAAGACTAGATATTTGTAATGGCTTGGTGATTTCAGATGCTTCCTTTTTGTCTTTCATCCTGTCTTAGGTAATGCTTTGCTATTATGCTTGTAATTCGTGGTTGGCTCTCTTAACTTTTTATCTTGAGGGTTGTCCATTGCATGTGGAAAGGTTTACTTCTTTAGTGCTTCAAAGACTATTTGGCAGTGTCAGAGGCTATTACTTGCACATTGGAAGTTAGGCTTTGATGCTCATTTGGTGTCAAGGTGACTTCATGACTTGGCTAGCGTCGAGGTTTACTTCATGAGTGGTTTGGAGTTGCTTGGCTGGTGCCAAGATTGTCCTACTTACATGTTGGAAGTTGGAGCTGGGAGAATCTGTTGCATGAAAATGATATAGATATGTTTTGTACATGAAAAATCTTTATGAGATGCGAAAGGATATGCCCTGCATATAAAAAATAGTTAAATCTACATAAAATGATTATGAGAGTAAGCATATCTTGGGAGACGATAGTGTAGCTGGCCTGAAAGGTGGAGTGCCTGGTGGGACCATGGCTTTGGGCCTGAGAAGGCATAGTGCCTGGTAGGACCAGGGCTTTGGGCCTAAGAAGGCATAATGCCTGGTTGGACAGGGCTTTGCTAGGAACTCGGCTTGAGAAGGCAGAGTGCTTGGTTGGACAGGGCTTTGATGTTTGGTTAGTACCTAGTTTGGAAAACCTAGGTCCTTCCCTCTCTCTTTGTAGGTGTGCCACTTTAGTTGGTGGAGCATGTAGCGTCCATGGAAGTCAGGTTATTCGCTCAGACCGGCGTGACAAGCGCGGTGGCCGTGTGCAAGATTTGGTGGTGAGCGGCTCGTGTCACAAACCAGGGAAGTGGCACCTGGTAGGAGAGGGTGTCGCAGGTTGTGGCTGACTGAGCTATGGTGACGGCATCACCGAGGAGAGGAGGAAGTGGCATATTGTCGTTGCTAGAGAAGAATAGTTTATCGAGGAGCCGCCGCGTTTGTCACATAGGTCCGCTAGTGGTTCAAGGTCTCCTGGGAGTCCGCGAGGGATGGCGCTTGCTCATTGGGCTCCATGTGAGACCGCGATTGGGTGGTGGCATGGCGGTCTGAGACGGTGGAGGTTGTGCTTCTAGTTTGCGATGCTCTTACTTTAAGGTGATGGGCGTAACTTCTACGATAATTGTGTTTATTTCCTTGAAACACAACTTCTAACAACTGGAAATTGTTTGTGATATGATAAGAATAACATACATGATGTCTTATGGGTAGAATCAACCAAACAAGTTCATGATTTAGAAATTGTGTTTGTGGAATCATGGTTGTCTAGTGTTATTTTCTTATTCTCTCCTTTACTTTTATTAACCACACTTGAAGAATTTTGATTTTGGGATTACATATGGTTTTGCAACTCTGGTGACATAGAAATAAAGTGAAAAGACTGAAATTTTAATCATGTAAAGGCACGATTTTGTGCAATTGGTATTTAGCATGGAGTGAATCGTTCAATATGAAATCAAGTGAAAACAAGATTGTGATTTTTTTCTTGCAACATTATTGCCTCAAGCTTATTTGTGAAATATATTCTCATGCAATTCACAATAAAATAATGAAAAGATGAAACAACGAAGAGATATAACCTGGGAATTCACTTTGACCGTAGAGAATAGTGGTGAGATATCACCTGGAAATTAATTTATTTGACAAGAGAAGCTCTTGATGAGGATTTGTCTCCTATCATGATGATTGTTTGTGGTCTAGCTCATCTACAGACCTTGATGGGGTAGGTTTGTTTACCGGCCCCACGGGTGTCAATGTTCTCACCTAAAAATGCGACAAGAGTGCAAGTAGCTTCAACGTCCATGCAAGCCGCGGGTACCTGCAAAGACACTCGACGGTCAAATCTGAATAAAAGAGGCATAGAGTAGTAAAAGAATAGCATGTAATAAGCTTGTGATACCTGAATGTCGAGCCCTTTATGTGGTGTGTGAGTTACCTGATAAGTTAGGATAATTTATCCTTGAATAAAGGAAATATTCTTGGATTTAGTAGATATTAGATATATTTTGTATTTGCAGGAGATATGACGTAATATATAAGACATGATATAATAATAACATGATATATAGAGATCCTGTATGACATTTAAGAGATATCCTCAAATAAATTCGGGGTAAATCCGTAGGGATACTATGACATGTGAGCAAGTTGTGGGACGTGTTTGGAAGTCCTCTAAGATTAGCTGAGGCCTAAAGCCCATATTTCTAGTCTAATACATTAGTTGAGGGAAGTCCAAAACCAAATTAAACATTCACCAGCTATTATTTATTTTTTCTTGTGTTTAATAAATGGGAAATTTTTTCTTGTGTGTAATAAATGAGAATGCAGGGAAGTGTCTGTGTGTGTATATATATACAGTGAACTTATCAATTAATTTCAGTGAAATTTTTGGTTAAGCCATACTTTGCATTAATTTGGTGATAAATAACAATCCAATTATAATATATAATGATAATTTAATAATTATATGATTATTTAGTTTTTAATATACAATGCAGAATATTTAAAATTGTGTAATGATATAAACATAAAAATATTTCACTTAATTCTCATCGCAACAAATACAATATGCAGTCAACGATCAGTTACAATTCATGTATAACATTTGCTTTAACAGTGTGAGTATGAATATCTCAAGCTATAATCCTTGCTTTAACGTTATCGATTACAAAATTCACAATTCATGTATAACATTTGCTTTGAGCGTGAGTATGAATATCTCAAGCTACAAATGCAATATGCAGTCAACGTTATCATCTCAAGCTATAACGTTATAATCGATTACAAAATTCATTAATTTATATATGATTTTTTTTCATTTTGAACATTTAATTCAAAGGAATCTTTAATATTACAATCAATTTGCTTTAACTATAATCAATTGCAGAATTTCCAAATTGATATATGAAAATGAAAATATTTTTCATTATTAACATTTAGTTTACAGAAATATTTGATGTTAAAACTTAAAACAAATATAATATGTATAACATTAAAAACTTTAAAATATAAAATAATATATTTAAAAAAATAATCTAAATTTTAAAAATCATAAAATTAGATCAAAATAGGAAATTAATAAATTCAAAATATTGTACTAATAAAAAATGCATTACAAAATTCATAATTTTGTGGATATAAAATAAAAATAAATATGCTAAATAAAATTGAATTGTTACTAAAATTTAAAAGATAGTATAATCATTCAAAAACCATACTATTTTGTTTCCATTTTACATATATAAGTTTGAAAATAGAAAAGATGAAGGTGTGTACAAAAGATTTATTTAATTTTGTTGGCCAAAACCCTTTTTTGCGAGGGAAAATATTTCTAATAGTATTAATCTTTTATTCTTGAAAAGTATCATTTTGTGATTTGAATTTAAAGAACTAATATGCTTAATTTTTCAAAAAATGTAAATTTGAATTTATTCACTCTTATTTGCATATTTTACATTATCAATCATGTTTTATAATTAAAATTAATTTAATTTTTTATAATTACGAAAACAATATTATTTAATATTGGTTGTAAAATAGTATCAAATTGTTATCTTTAAATTAAATTTCATAATAATTTAAACAATTATGATAATGTGTTAGCTCAAACTATTGTTTTTAATTTTTAAATTAATTTGTATAGCATTTAAAATTTATTGTTAAAGTAGAATAAAAAATATTTATACTTTTGAATTATTCAATAGCCAACTTTAAAGGAATATGAACCTACCATTCTCAAGAAAAATTAATAAAACATAAAAATAATAAAATTAATTTAATTTCATATAGTAAAAAATAATAATTTTAATTTTATATCTTTGGATTTCCGTAGGTTAAATTTAAATAATAAAATTAGTATTTTAGATCATTATGACCTTTATAATATCAAAATAATTAATTAGCTTAATTTTTCAAAAATAAAACCAAATTATTTAACTAACTAAAATTATAATATATTTTACAAAAAATAATTTATATTAACTTCAAAGTAATCATAATTAATTATATAAATATAATTTTTTCTATGCATCTCATGTTGATTACATATAATATACTAAAAAGTAATTCGTAATAGCATAGTCATAATTAGTTATATAAATATAAATATAATAAATTTTATTTTTGGTACATTCCACTTTGACAACACATAGCAATAAATGGTAATTACAGTGAATTTTTACACACACACACACACATACACGCTCACACATAATATATATATATATATATATATATATATATATTGATTTTTGTGAAATTTTAGATTAAGCCATTACAATTGTTTTGCATTAATTTGGTGGTAAATAACAATCCAACTATAACACATAATGATAATTAAATGATTTCATGATTATTTAGTTTTTATATACAATGCAGAATATTTAAAATTGTGTAATGATATAAATATAAAAATATTTCACTTAATTCTATCAATCTATAATACTGATATTTCAAGCTCATATTGATAATTTAGGGCCCATAATTTCATAACTTTAATTAATAATTATTTTTAAAAAAATTACAATTATAATTATTATATATCACTAAAATATCATTGAAGATTATCAACATTTAATGAAATATCTCTTTTATCATTTAAATAATATATATGATGATCTATCTATTTTTAATGTCACCAAATCCTTCATTTTTTATTATTTTTTATAATTCTTTTTTATTATTATGAATAGATATTTAAACAAATATTATCATATTTTGTTTACATATTCTTAAACTATATTTTATCAACTTATTGCACTATAATTTGAATTGGTTTATTATGCATATAAGATTATTAAAAAACAAATAAAAAATAAAGGAGACAATAGCACGTGCTAGGATGAAGGTCTCAAAATAAATAAAATATCAAGACACAAATATAAAAGAGAGAAAAATAAAGAGCTGAAAAATAATCTTAATTATTAATTATTTTTAAAAAAATCACCTTCATATCTCTCTATCATCAATGTAACCTAAATACCCTATATGAAATATTATGGCATTTATTGTAAACGACATTTGAAATTAGGCTAAACAAAATATTATAATTGAAAAAATTGAACTTTAAAATGATAACAAAAAAAGAAAATAAAGTAAATGGTAGTCAAATATATTATTATATTATAAAAATACTATAATTATAATATTAATAATTAATAATAACAAATAATTAGATACATGAAACAACTATTATAAAAAATTTATTATAATAGATTTTTTGAAATTTTTTCTCATTTTCTTATAATTTATATTGTTTAAAAAATTATTTTTACTTCTTAAATAAAGGGTACTTTTTTATGCAAAATAAAAGGTATATTTAACATTTCATATAATATGAATACAATTAATTACAAAAATTTGAATTTCAAATTGAAAATCATATTCAATTAATGCATATATTTTCACATGTATAATAAATATCAATTACAAAATTCACAATCATATTTAAATAAGGAAATATTTCTAAAACTTATAAAAAAATCAAGTCTAAAATAAAATATCGAACCTATTGAATATGAGAGAACTATTATACTTTGATCTACCTGTATTTTTACATCCCTACTGAATTTTTAAAAAATTCAAATCTATATTATATAAAATTTATTCTTCCACATTTAAATACCATGTGTCATTTTTTCATAATTTTTTAAACTTTATTTACTTAAAAAATAAAAAGCATATTTCAAAATTTATATAATTAATCAATTAAAATACAAAATTTAAATTTCAAATTCAATATCAACTTTAAATCAATGTATAATATTTTCATATCTATAATAATAAATACTGAGTTTTAAATTTTTTAATATAAATTTTTATCAAGGTCATTTTTGCCTAACAACGTCTCTCAATATTATTTTAATTTGTTAGGTTATTTTATTTTTGTCTCGATATATCAGTTCTGAAATTTTCTATATGAACAACTCTTTGATTTTTTACTTTTCATCGTCATCAATTGTTGTCTTAATTTATTTTTATCTTATCTTACTGTTGATGAGTAGTATTATTGATTTAATTTTATGATTTACTTATCATTATTTTATAACTTTTGCATTCCTTCTTATAAGATATCTTTTATTCTCTTTTTCTCACTTATCTTCCTCACTAATGGTCATTGTGGAATTTTTATAGTTGTTGATGAAGCTTCATTGTCATCAAACATTACCTCATGTTCAAAGACGAGTGTATTCATTTTTTATTTTTTCAGGTTAGATGAGTTTCCTTATTTTCTCCAAATTTGTTTTTCTTTCCTATTATTTCAATATTCTAATTTACTTGTTCTCCCATAATTTTCATTGTAAATTATTATTCTTTTATTTTATTATACATTGTTATATTAATTGTGGCAAACAAATAGTATTGTTTGAATTTTTAAAATTGATATCTTTTTTTTAAATAATTTGTATTTTTCAACCTCTATACATTGAACACATTACCAGTTAAGCTTTATATTCTTTTTATTTACTTCACTCTTTTTTTCTTTTTAATTGATTCGTTCTTCTATAATTTACAATGTTTTATCTATTCAATATATTTCCTATCATATATATTTTCAAACAACTTCATCAATGTTAGAGTTTTGACATGTGTCTTATGATGTGTAATGTAGTAAAATAGTATTTTTCTTTCACTTTTTTTTATGTATAATATATGTTTTTATCAATTTGCATTGGATTGAATATGGATGTGTTTTGTTTGGATTTGTTGGATGTGTTTTGATTGTTTTATTTGGATTCGTTGTTATGATGTTCTTTAGGGTGTGTTATTGAAATTGAATTTTAAAATATGTCACTAATTTAAAATTTTAATTGATTGTAATTAAAATTTAAATATTTGTCCAAATGATGTATCGTACAATTTCATAAGCAAATCATCACCTAAAATATTTTTAAAAAAATGTTAAACCTAGCTATATATATATATATATAATATTTAGGAATATTAAATAATAATTGTAATGTCAGGTATTATTTTTTGGTAATTTTAAATTTTTTAGAAAAAATTTCTCTCAACAAAAGTAGAAATACATTTAATGACACATATTCTGATATCAAATTTAAATCTTCTTTAAATTAATGCATATTATTTTACAATCTATCTATAATTGTAATAATAATAATATCATAATAATTCATATTTCCTACAATCACCTAGTCATTGTATCAATACCTATCTTTCTATGGCTCATCAATAATACAAACTCAAATAATAATTTTTTTTTTTGTATTTGCAACTAATAGAATGGTCCTCTATTTATTATATACAATAATATAATTAGTATTAATCTATATAGTAATATAATATTAATTAATCTATCAATATGGTTTCTCATATAAGTTCTAATAATGAGTCATACTAATTTCATGTTAGAATTCTTCACTTATGGAATATCTAAAGTTATGAAAATTCAAAGTTCTATATCTATCGAGAGAAAAAAAAAAGACAAATTTCAATGTCATCAAAATTGATATAGATAAGTAGCACACCTTATTTCAATTTACAATAATTTTTACCTCCATCAGTTCTACATATTTTTTCTTTATTATTATATTTATATTTTTCATCTTTTGTTATATATTTAGTGTTTTTCTTTATTTTAGGTGTTTATTTTTTTACAGTTAATTATCACATTTGAATTGTCTTCACCTATTGTTTTAGAAGTTTTGAAAATAGTTCAAGATTAGAGGGATAAGTTATGTGATCAAGAAACGTTCTTTAATAAACACATTGAATTGTACAAGTTGTTCCAAGAAAAATATTTTAGTTAAGAAGGACATCAATTTGGCTATAAGTGATAATGGCTAATTCCATATGGTAATGAAGTTTGGAAGCATAACATTATAATCTTTTTTGAATTCATGCTAAAACAATATAAATGACGTAGCTACTAGATTGATGGTTAATATAGGTAGTTTTAATGGTATAGATTTCTAAAATATTGGAGATTATATATGTATATATATTAGTTATTAATACTAATGATTTGATTGGAATGTAATGGTCTTGACATGAACTTATTGATATATTTTAATAAAAAAAATTCAATTTATAAAATATTTATGATTATGTTTTCAATTATGGGTTGCTAATTTAAAATTTGAATTAAGATTGTAAAACTCAATTCCATTTTTTGCCTTTATATACTATTATTGTATTAAATTTTTTTAATATTGGATTTAATTAACTTGAATTTAGTTACACAATTTTATTGTCTCAATTTTGAATAGAATTTTATAGATAAATTTTGTGCTCTAATTGAATATAATTGTCCAAATGATATTAAATTTTATGATACTCTTTTATATTTTATTTATTATTTAATTATTTAACTAACTTATTTTAAAAATTAATTTATATATTCAATTTACGATAAAGTATATTTAATTAAATTGTTATTTCTTTTTAGTAATGGCTAACAAATTATTTTTCAATATCACCCTTATCTATGAGTAAACGACTAGTAAATTTAATATGCAGTAAACAATCAGTTACAATTCATGTATAACATTTGCTTTAACAATGTGAATATGAATATCTCAAGCTATAATCCTTGCTTTAACGTTATAATTGATTACAAAATAAATTAATATAATCTTTTATTCTTGAAAAGCATCATTTTGTGATTTGAATTTAAAGAACTAATATGCTTGATTTTTCAAAACATGTAAATTTGAATTTACTCACTCTTCTTTGCATATTTTACATTATCAATCATATTTTATAATTAAAATTCAATTTAATTTTTTATAATTACAAAAACAATATTATTTAATAGTGGTTGTAAAATAGTGTCAAATTATTATCTTTGAATTAAATTTCATAATATTTTAAATAATTATGCTAATATGTTAGCTCAAACTATTGCTTTTGCTTTTTAAATTAATTTGCACAGTATTTAAAATTAATTTTTAAAGTATAATTAAAAATATTTTTACTTTTGAATTATTCAATAGCGAACTTTAAAGGAACGTGAACCTAATATTCTCAAGAAAAATTAATAAAACATAATAATAATAAAATTAATTTTAATTTTATATAGTAAAACAAAATAATTTTAATGTTATATCGTTGAAGTTCATTAGGTTAAATTTAAATAATAAAATTAATGTTTTCGATCATTATGACCTTTATAATATGAAAAATAATTAATTAGCTTATTTTTAAAAAATAAAACTAAAGTTATTTTAAGATTAGACAAAATATTTTTATTTTAAAATTATTTAATTGATTAAAATTATAATATATTTTATTAGAAATAATTTATATTAACTTTAAAGTAATCATAATTAATTATATAAATATAATAAAGTTTTTTTTTGGTAAATTTCACTTTGATAACACATAGCAATAAATCCTAAGTGCAGTTAATTATATATATACTCTTATTTTTGTGCATTTTAAACATATATATTATGTTAATTTTAATGTACATAGAAATTACACCAAGTGATTTTAGATTAATTTAAAGTTTTATAGACTTTATATATGTGACGCATGAGAATTTTTAATTCAACATTGGGTTTTGAAAAAAATTAAATGGCAAGAAAAAGTTAGTTGAATATAATAGTTATTTAAAGTTATACTGATATAATTTGATTTTAATCCTATATAAATATGTTTGATAATATTTTGATGAGTAACAATATAAAAGAGTTTCATATTATTATTCAATTATTATTTTTTTTTAAAAAGTAATAAGTGAATTGAGTCAAACATTTTTAACAATACATGGTTGACTACCAAAAAAAAAAAAGTTAAATTGGGGGAGTTTTAAAGGGTTTTTTTTTTCCTAGTGATTGAGTATGTGTAAAACTTTACATTGACAGGCGATATAAAATAAATTCGACAAATACTACTCTACACAAATGGGGTTTTTTCAACGTAAAATTTCATTATTATTTTTTAATTAAAAACAATAAACCATGTACTATTTTGCGATGAAAATAGTGAAGAAGGTTTTTTTTTTCAATAGTATGGTTATTTATATTAAAGACGTGTTTAATGTGTGCTAAAAATAGGAGAGATATTTTTATAGATGAATTTATTATGTAATTTTATATATAAAACTTATCCATAAAATTATACATAAAGTTCACCCATAATTTTTTCTCCTCTATTTAGTCTTGGTATCTAATGATCATTTCTATTATTGGTAAAAGGGTTATATTAGTGTAGATAATATAAGATAGATTTTAAGGAAAATTACATCTTATTTTCTAAGCTATAAGTTCTATGTATTTTATCTCAAAACTTTTAAAATTGCGCAAATTGTTATGCAAACTAACCATAGTATTAACCTTTTTTCTATATTGTTAATAGAAAACAAATGTTTAAGAAATTTTAGGTTATCAAATTAAATCCAACCTAAAGTTTGTGGACTTTATATTCGATCTAATGTGTAATTTGAGAAATATTAGGGGTTAATTTGTATATTTTTAAAAGATTACAGATAAAGTGCATAAAATTTGTAGAATTATAGTTGAGGGGTAAAATATTACTTTTTCTTTATTTTAAGGATTAATTTTAATAATGATTCTCTTTGATCTAAGTATTCACCCAAAAAAATGATGAAATAAGTTATATTGAAGCGGTGGAAAAACGGAATTTTAGAGTTGGTAGGTACTAGGTAGTGTTTAAACCTCGGACAGTTTGTGGGTAAGTACTGCTGATGTGGCACCCCGATTGTCATCCTTAGTTGTTGCCATGCCCGAACGTTAAACGTGCTGACCTGTATCTCACTTGCACATTTTATAGTGAGCATTATCTACTAGTATAATAAAGAATGATTCATTTAATCCAGAAAAAAGAAAAAATGATTATGTTAAATTAAATTATTGGATAAATTATAAACTCTTCATTTAGAACGTTGTAAATATGATTTGATTTCATTTGACATTTTGATTTTAATTACATGTAAATCAAATCTAATCAAATGTGGTTGATTTGGAAGGGGTTTAAGTTTGACTTATTTTAAATAATATATTTTTCTTTATTATTCACTTACTAGTTTTAAATTATTCCATCCATTCAGGTAAGGTAATAAATGAGTTGTTTATGCTTTTTTGTGCACCAATTTTTTTTCAAAAAAGAGTTTTTTTTATATAAGTTATTTTAAATATGATTAAAATATAAATTGACTTACACATAAAACCTCATCTTTATATTGAAATCATCTTTGGTATACTGTACTTAGATTTTCTTTTTTTCACCTACATCTTTATATAAAGATAAAACTATCAAATTTGTCACTTTAAAATTTTATATCGATCAAATTGGTCCTGTCAAATTGAATAGTCAAACAAATTAATCTCTACAAAAAAATCTCTCAAATTAATCCTTACAAAAGTGAATTATTAGATAAATTAGTCTTCCTTGCCTAACTTAGATGGACTAATTTGGTCAATTATTCAATTTTGTAGCGATAAATTTATCCTTTTTGAAGTTTTACAGGGACCAATTTGTTCAATTATTCAATTTTGTATGGATCAATTTGAGAGTTTTTTTTCAGGGACAAATTTGGTTAACTCGAAATTTTAGATGGACGAATTTGGTAATTTTATCTTATATAAATATATATTGTATTGATTTAAAAAAAATCATATAACTCACTATAATAAAAATGAGTATTTTTAATGGTTTTAGACATTTAAAGTATTAATAAAGTTTTATTAAGAAAGTAATTTTGATATAAAGTGATCGTTAAAAATACTTATAAAATTTTATTGATAATTATTACATATAAAAAATACAAAATGATTATCGATAAACAAATTTATAAGTATTTTCAACTGCCATTTTTTATCAAAATTATTTTTCTTAATAACACTTTTATTAGCAATTTAAATAGTAAAAACAATTGAAAATACTTATTATTCTTATAATAACTTATTATTTTAATTTTGATTATTTTTGTTAGAGTCAATAGTCAAAATTCACTCATTTTATTTTCATAATAAATTATTCCTCTCATCATATCTCTCGTATTTATAGCTGTTTGTGATCAAAATTCAATAATACTTTTTAATTCTTATTTACTTTTATTTTTATAATTATTTCCTTAAAGGCCTTGGTTTCTAGATGTGTAATGTGTAAATAATGTAGTTATTAAGCTGACATTTGGGAGAATATAGAATGGTTTTAAAGGTGAATAATTTTTACGTGGCGACACGAGTGTGGGAAATGATATAGATACGGTGGAGAGGAGGAGCACAAGATTTCTTGCCATATTCATTGAGGACTCTGTATCTGGGCTGTGATTCCCGTTTTCGACTCATGAGATTTGGATTCTTTCTCATTTTTGGGGCTGGAGGGATAGGATTTAACCTAACCATGGTTAAATATCTAACACTGGTTAAGTAAATGAGGGTGCCTGGCAATGGATCCCTATAAAAGGACACCTCAGCAGCACAATCTTCGCATCACTTTTAATTTCGTCCTTCCTCATTCATACCTCACCTCACTCGAAGAAACAAAACACAAAATAACACCTTTGCATTTTCCATGGTCATATCTCTGACCATTTCCTTTGTTCCTTCTCATTAGTGGTTTTGCGTTCTGTTCCAGCTTCCTCCTTATTTCCATCCTAAAAATATACTAAGGTACATCATTAGCTACTTTTACTACTATTGTCGTGATTTTCTACTTATCTTCCGTTCTATGATGGGCATGTGGCTATTATTAAATAGCGAATTTGATGGCCGTAATTATAACGATGGCCGTTACTTTGGATCTCAAATCTTTCAAGTGCTATAGCAAGCTCTAGATAAATTTAGAGTTTTTGATAATAATGGAATGTTAATTTTGTTATAAATTCTGATGTGTTGGTGGTGTGCTGTACGTATTTTTTCACTTAATTTTATTTTTGAGAGAGAAAATGGCGAGTAACGGAAATGGCAGCGTTGCAAACAGGAACGGGCTTGAGGCGATTCAGACAAGCAAGAAGGTTAACAACGCGATTTGTCACGACGACAGCGCTTCGACGGTGAAGGCGCAGACCATTGATGAGCTTCACTCTCTTCAGAAGAAGAAGTCCGGACCCAGCACACCTGTTACGAACTCTCAGACTCCCTTTTCCAACCTCTCTGAAGAAGACCGCCAGAAGCAGCAACTCCAGTCCATAAGGTATATATATATATATATATATATATATATATATATATATATATATATGCACACACACACAAATGCATATCTATGTCGTCACATTCATGATTTTTAAGAAATTGAAAATGTTCTCGACCGGAAAAACATTAGAAAGAGCTGGAAATGGTGAGGTAGATTCTGGAAAAAGTTTTTGCCTTTTTTCTTTCTTTTTTTTCTTTCCTTTTGATAAAAAAATTGTGCTTATTTTTTATTCACGAGTTTATTTCATATGCATTAAGTTCATTATATATTGAAAAGTCGTTTAAATAAAATAATTTAATTAAATATTATTATAAAAAATTTTAATTTTAATAGAAGAGTTTTTCATCCAATTAAATATTTCTTTTATATGTTTAAGTAATGTGGTTGAAAGTAATTATTTTTACAGATGTGTTATTAGATTATTGAATTAATAAATCTATAAAAAACAGTAATTACAATTAAGGATTATTTTTATTTTTATTACTGTTATTTAATTATTTTTTTATAATAATATAGTTTATTTTTGGACAAGTGGGAGGGGCTAAGTGTTTATAATAATTGTTGGGATAGTGAGACATCAAAACATGATAATTTTTTTTAATACTTTTATCGCAAAATAAAATTTCAAATTAATACCATGAAACTATTAGTCAACACCCAACACATCGTTTGGGGCGGAAAATACGTTCAAGGAAGTGAGAGGCAAAAAAGCGCGGTGGGGCACTATATTGACGATCCACGTGTGATGTAACGCGTTGAGTAAGAAAGTGCGATGGATCTGACGGTGCCAAAGGGCTTGATGATTTCTTGATGCACTTTGTTACTGTGGGGCCCAATCAGTTTTTAATCATTGGGCCTGACAAACAAATTTATTTTCTTAATTAAATATATACTAGACCAATTTTATTTTAGTTTAATTTTCATTTTTTTATACTATCTATGTATATTACTTTTCTTTTTTGGGTAGTAATCTATCTATCTATATATTAGATTCTGAATCACTTTTTTTGTTTTTTTTGTTTTTTGTCTTTGTGTACAAATCAAAAACTAAGAATCATATTTTGTTTATGTTGTTGAAACAGTGCATCGTTGGCGTCACTAACTAGAGAAACTGGACCCAAGGTGGTGAAGGGAGACCCAGAAAGCAAGTCAGAATTACAGAAGGCGGTAGCTCACGTATCTCACCGTCACCATGTCACTCCCACCATTGCTGCCAGCGACAGTGCTCTCAAATTCACCCATGTCCTTTACAATCTCTCACCAGCTGGTACTTTAACAACTTATTACTTTTTTCTTTTGCTAATTAATTTTGATTTTTCTATGAGGACTTTTATTTGTTTTGCCCCCTGATCTTACGGTACAACTACAAGTACAACAAGTCTCCTTCGTGTGTTACGTTACGTTACACAAAATTACATACAACAGACTTAGTCCTGTGTTTTTTTCAACAACTTATAAAATTCATAGTACGATCAGTATGTCACCATTTTGTACCTCTGGTGTACGAAAATCAAGCTCAGAACGTCACCCTTTCACTCACCTGATGTATTTGAAATTTTGAATTTGTCAAGCATTTTTTTTTCAAATTTATTTTCGTTTGCTGTTAATATCTAGCTAGGTGTTTACTTTTGACCGTAATCACAATTAAATTAAGGATGATATATATATATATCTATTGGAAAAAAATAGATTTTTTTACAAATTATTCATTAATTAAGATGTTGAAATATTTTGTGGCCGACAAACGGTCATGAATTTCCCGTGAACGCGAAAGTAACACTAATCCCACTACTACACATGTGAGAAAATCCTATGAATATCTTGTGTTTGATTAAATGAATTATATTTCTATAGATTATTAATGTGAGCTTACACTGATGGAAAAAAAAAAAATTAATGTGAGGGTTACATAACTTATTTGTTCTTTCTGGGGTTTGGATTTGGTGCAGAACTTTATGAGCAGGCGATCAAGTATGAGAAAGGATCGTTCATGACATCAACAGGGGCATTGGCAACGCTGTCTGGGGCCAAGACGGGTCGTTCTCCCAGGGACAAGCGCGTCGTCAAGGATGATGTTACTGAGAATGAGCTTTGGTGGGGAAAGTGAGTAGTAGTAACTTACCTCTCACCACATTTCACCACGCTAATTATTGAGCATGCCACTTCTAAGTTCCATCTCTATCATTTTATGATTCTTTTTTTATGCTTTGTCTTTATTTCTATTTGATGCTATAGTATTACCAAACATTATATTGTAATCTGTAGGGGCTCCCCCAACATCGAGATGGACGAGCAAACTTTTTTGGTGAACAGAGAGAGAGCTGTCGATTACTTGAACTCTCTCGACAAGGTAAATTTCTCTCTCTGATGATTCCTTCTTTTGTTTATTTAAAAAAAAACAACGTAATATATTGGGTGGATGATCTATGGACTACAGTATACGTGGATTTAACTTTAATGCAGAACATCCTAACTCATCAGGCAATCATATAGAAAAATGTTAGTTGTATTTACCATTATAAGATACCGCGTCGATTTATACTTCATCCAATGATGATGACCTTGTTGCCATTATCCCATGTATCCTTAAATACAAATAACATAACTCAATCATATAATGTCACCAAATCAAATAAAATTTACTTATACATTCACTATTTGAAAAGTTAGACAAATGAAATGATTTGATTAATCCTGTAAATATTTTTATACTGTCAATTTATTAAAATTGAATTAATATTATATAATATATTTGAAATAGTGTACACTATTATTAATATAAATTTTAAAATTAGCTACCATCATCTTAAATTGAATAAAAGAGGGTGGTTTATCTCATCCGTGTCTTTTTAAGATAGTGACGTGGTGGGTATGGTATACCTTGTTGCGCGCGTTATTTGTCCAAGTGGGGGTTGCGAGCCAAAAGTTTATCTGATCCCTTATGTGACACGACAATAATAATGTCATCCAGCATAAAATTGCTTGGAATTGGATCCACTGGCTTAACGGTGCCTTGTATTTAATATGGCCATGTCTTATTCACACTGTTGAGAAATTGAGGCAATAATAATATGTCCAATTCATTCGGTCAAAAAATCATTGCTCAGCCTCAGGATTCAAAGCAAGGATATATGCTTTTTGATTTCACAAATCACAAGATAGAGCAGCACCTAAGCCTGTGGCCTGTCCTTTTACATGTGTGATGAGGAAAATAATAGTAATCACAAACTTGCACCAAAAGGGAAATTTTTACAATCATGTAATCACTATGGATAGGCCCTGACGTTGAATATGTTCACCATGTGAGATGGACGAGAATTTTTAACCAATTATATATTCCTATGCTTAAATAATGATTATGAATATTCTGATCTTATCTTAATGGCAATTCCACTTACTAGGGTTGTAAATAATTTACATTGGTGGTTTAATCTGCAGGTCTTTGTCAATGACCAATTCTTGAATTGGGACCCTGAGAACAGAATCAAAGTCCGGATTGTGTCTGCCAGAGCGTACCATTCCTTGTTCATGCACAACATGTAAGTGAAAAACTATAGCATACTTTACAACATATCTTGTTCTCTCTTCTTCCTTCCAGAACAAAAAGGTATAAGGCCCCCGCCAGATAAGTGCCCCTATCGTTGACAGCCTTAATTAATTTACATAAATCTATCTATCTATCTATACAATTATACATTATATATACATCCCTGATGAGTGGAGGAAATGGTTCCCCCCAAAATTGGCAATGTTAGTCAGTTTAGTTTAGTGTACAATTGGATAACTGGGTGGGTGACAGGTGTATCCGACCGAGTCCTGAAGAGCTGGAGAATTTTGGTACTCGGACTTCACTATATACAATGCTGGGCAGTTTCCATGTAATCGTTACACTCACTACATGACATCCTCCACTAGCATAGACCTTAACCTTGCTAGGAGGGAAATGGTCATCCTCGGCACACAGTACGCTGGGAAATGAAGAAGGGTCTTTTCAGTGTCATGCATTATCTCGTGCCTAAGCGTCAAATCCTCTCATTGCACTCTGGATGCAACATGGGCAAAGATGGGGATGTTGCGCTCTTCTTTGGACTCTCAGGTATAGTATCACCAAAAGCGGAATCAACATGCCGAATGTGTGGCTTGGCTCCATACAGCTGCCTCTACGATATGTTCCTTCCTTATCCCTTGTTGTTAGCCATAATCCAGTGCTTCTTGTCAAAACAACTATTCTTATAGCCATGGATGTCAGTTATGGCTTGTGTTTCAATATTTTCTAATAGTACTAATGAACCTCTTTTTGTGTCTTCTTATTTTTTGTTTTAGGTACTGGGAAGACTACTCTTTCTACTGACAACAATAGGTACTTGATTGGAGATGATGAACATTGTTGGACTGATAAAGGTGTATCCAACATTGAGGGTGGCTGCTATGCTAAATGCATTGATCTCTCTAGGGAGAAAGAGCTGATATCTTTAATGCAATCAGGTTTGGTACAGGTATTGACCTCTGACTTAAATGATAACACTATTTTTTTATTCTCCCTAATAAGAAATGCATTTTGATTTTGTTTTCTTGCACCTGATGGCAGTCTTGGAAAACGTGGTGTTTGATGAGCATACTCGAGAGGTTGATTACACTGACAAATCGGTTACAGGTAAATAATGATTTTTTAAGACGCATTTGATTTATATTCTAGTTCTAGTGTTTGTTACCCCAATTTTGATTATGCAATGATTTGGAAGACATGAGGAGGACTGAGTCGTAACAAATGGATAGTTGACTCAATGTGTTTGCAAGATAAGATGTTCTTGATAAGTAACAACTAATCTATACAGCTATGCTAGGTCAGCTCTTAAGGATAAACACGAGGTTGCTCACATAAACCTCCTGTCATGCAGTAAGGATATTGTAGAATAAAGGCACTAACATTTGAAAGAAAAACAAGTCAAACCTCTACTTCCCCAAATTTCGGCCGCAGACCATTTAATTAAATTTGAATATTATGTGGTCTTAAATCAAGAAAATTGGCTAAAACTGAAGGGTATTCTTGGTATGCTTCATACAGATATGGCATGGCTTATAATCAACAATTGCCACCCTGCTGATAATTTTTTATTGTAACTTGTATTGCAGAAAATACTCGAGCAGCTTATCCTATAGAGTACATTCCAAATGCCAAGTTGCCATGTGTTGGCCCTCATCCAAAGAATGTCATACTCTTGGCATGTGATGCGTTTGGTGTGCTCCCACCCGTTAGTAAGCTAAGCCTGGCCCAGACCATGTACCATTTCATCAGCGGATACACTGCTTTGGTAATGTATCGCAGTAACTATTTTTCTCTTCCACTCTTACCTTATACGATCCATTAATGTTGCTTATTTTGTAATTCTCAGTTTCTCACCATCTTTTTTTCTATGATGACTTTAGGTGGCTGGCACAGAGGATGGCATAAAGGAGCCACAAGCAACTTTCTCAGCTTGTTTTGGTGCTGCATTCATAATGCTACACCCTACAAAGTATGCAGCAATGCTTGCAGAAAAGATGAAGCAACATGGTGCTACTGGATGGCTTGTTAACACTGGCTGGTCTGGTGGGAGGTACGGTTTTAGTTGTGATCATTGCCATAGAATTTTTCGGTTTTCCTTTTGGTCCTAAATAGTATTTGTACTCTAGAAAGTCTAATAAGACTAATTTCGTTACTGCCTCTTGTGAAATTGCAGCTATGGTTATGGTAGCCGAATTAAACTACCCTACACAAGAAAAATCATTGATGCTATTCACTCTGGTAGCCTCCTGAATGCTAAGTACAAGAAGACTAAGATTTTTGGGCTTGAGATCCCTACTGGAATTGAGGGAGTCCCTTCAGAAATTCTGGACCCTGTGAACACTGTTAGTTGTTCTACACTCAACATCTTTTTTTTTTTTTGTCCTATCCTTTGATAATGGGTCTTTCAATTTAAAATTTGGAAAAAAAATTTGTATGGATTGCAGTGGTCAGATAAAAAGGCATACGAGGAGACACTGTTGAAGCTAGCTGGATTGTTCAAGAATAATTTTGAGACCTTCACCAATTACAAGATCGGCAAGGGTGACGGCAACCTGACTGAAGAGATTCTTGCAGCTGGTCCAATCTTTTGATCCTGAAGTGACTGAGGCTATGCTATGTTAAGTGGCGTGATTGGGAATATTAGGATATGGTAGAATAAAATCAGTCTTGCCTTAGAATAATTTCATAGCATTGGTCGGGTTGAGTTCGAGTCCTATGTAAAGTGGTCCTATGGTCACAGTTCTATATTTCGTATGAATTGGAAGTCAAGTCCTAGTTTTCTACCTTTACTGTCCTCAAATTCTTTTTTCTTTACTTTGTACCAAACTACAAATGGCTCCTCCTCGCCACCAATATAATGAACCATTTGATTAAGTTTTCCTTATGTGGGATGAGTGTTATTTATTGCAAAGTTTTGCTTATGTTTTGCAAGCCACAAAAGTAACTACTTTCTGTGCAACAAAATCCATTGGTCACCAATGCTCCTTTGTCATGCCACTTAAGAGTTATAGTGGCCAGCGGGCCCTGTCTACAATTCAATTCATTGTTGTCCAAATCAAATCGATTTCTGATGTGATTATCATCTGTGTAATTGAACTTTCAGTTCCGTTAGTGTCAAATTGCAGAATGAGCATAACAAAATAAAGGTCAAATTATACGAATTTCGACTAAGATCCATCAATATTATATTTATCCTTTAGGTGCAAGACAAGCGCTTTGGACGTGGAGCCACTTGTAGATGCGGGGCCAACGTTAGAGGTAGCCACGGAGGGTGACGCAAACTCCCATTGTCACCACCGCACTACTGCGTTTAAGAGCTCTCACTAGCCCTTACTCCATCACCACCAGGTCCCTGAATTTAGGCAAGAATTTGACTTTAATGGGATCTTAAGTCTTATGCTGATATGCAATAAATTAGGAATTTAGAGTTTTGTTTACTGGTGGTGAAGACGGGGCATAAAATAGAAACAGGATAAATTGGTTAGGGTAAATGAGACATTTTATGTATTTTTTAAGATTTTTGAAAAATCAGAATTCAGGAACAAAGGGAGGTTATTGTAATGAGATTAAATAAATTAAGGGAGGTAGGGTGTCAATTAGAAATGTAAAGGGAATAGATATAATATTGATACATGTCAGAAGACATCTGTGTAATTTATCCAAAAATAGAAGAGAAAAGAAAGAGAGAAGACAAATATGCCTCTCAACACTGATCGAATGAAATGGCAGAAATGCTGATTCTAGCCGATGTTTTTTTCCTCCTTCATTATCAATTCTCTAAACAAAGGAAGAATATTTTTTTGGTAGAGAAACAAAGAAGAATGAAGATGGGGCTTCAACCATTCTCCATTTATGAATTTAAATAGTTAAAATCAAATCAAGTTAAAGAATTCGTAATAAAACAAAGAAATTAATATTTAATATTTAGATAATTTCTAAATGTAGATAACATAATTCAAGTAATCGATTTGTTTTGGTAATTCAAGAAAAAACCGACATTCAAGTAATCGGATGTAAGTTTGGTTTTGATTTTCATTTGTATATTACTCTATCATATTTCTCGTCAATTTTTTCATTCAGAAGGTTTCATTTTTTCTCTTGGTCATTTTTTTTGTCATAAAGGTTCATTGATTAATAAATAAGACCTATCCTGGGTATAAAAGGTCGAGTAACTGGATACAATACGCTAAATTCAATTAATATCAAAGTCTTAAATTTAGAAAATTAACTAATAATTACACAACTTTAATAGAATGCTTTGAACATGAGTGCTATAACAACACACTATATACAAGGACAGAGCTAGGAATTTTAGAGAAGAGAGTCCAATTAGTTAACATATATAATATAAAATAAAATAAAATTAAGTGTTGTGTAAAAAACATAAAATGAATCAATAGTTTTTTTTATCCAAATCAATATCAATATATATATATATATATATATATATATATATATATATATAAAATACATTATCCAAATAAGGAAATCCAACATGGTAATTCCCCCTTCATTCCTCCTTAATTCAATTTGATTAAAAGGAAGTTAATTATTTAATTAAATAATTAAAATAATAATAAATATATTTAATGCATGATTTCAATATATGTTTCAAATATAATATTATTTGAACATTTATATCAATCATTTATTATATTTATTTGAACATGTAATGCATGATCTAAACATATAAACATACTTGATTTCAATTTCCATTCTCATAATGTTAATTATTGCATTTCAATCGTTTCAATAAAAAAAATTCTTCTCATAAATGATTAAAAAATATAACACATATTATTATTAGATCAATCATAAACAAATATTATTAGATCAATCAGAAATCAATTAAAAAATAGCATATTATATCAATTAATACATGAATCAATTAAATCATAAATATATGATTAAAAAGTATAAGAAATATTTCATCAATCAGAAATCAATTGAACCGTAATTATGTTTGTGAAATTATATATATTGATTTGTATATTATGAACCATTTTGTATCGGTTTTTTTATTCAACCTACTCTTCTTAACTTAATTAACCTATTTTACGATTTGTTTTTCTAAATGTAGTTACAATGAAATTTTCGTGACTTGAAAACTGGAAGAGATTTAGACAGATACAATTGGTGGTACCGTTCATGTAAGAGGTGTTTTAGTAGATTGCAAGAGGATTTTAAAATGTACCAAAAAGTGTGAAATTGATTGCTGGACATTTACACCAAGGTAATGAATTAAAATATGGTCTCCATTGTTTTGAATTTTACTAATCAAATATGCTCTTTTCTAAGTGAAGTGATATGATCAATTCATCTTTAGGTATAGCATCCATATGAAGAGTGGTAGATAAAATAGAATCAACCTTTTTTTATTGCTCGATCATGAATGTTCAAAGTTCTTCTACATAAGTGCTTCTGATTCTAGACTTTCTTTAATTGTCAAAGTATACTATAATGTCTAATAATAAAATAATTTTTTTGCTATGATGCTTACCATTGATGAACAATAATTCTAAAATAGTGTCTAAACCATGAACAAGACAAAAATTTCTTAAATGTTGGAACTCCATTTTTGAAAAGAAGCATATCACAAGGAGAACAGATTGTTAAGTTTGAGGATACTTTAACAGATGTGTCATGACCCAATTTAGGTATGTGACCAACACGTAAGAAGTTTTGTTTCCACGTAGTCGTGACCTGATTTTCTCTAGATGCATAGTTGATTATAAAATTATTTAAAACACATTTTCTTTTTCTATATACAAATCACTTGTTTATTAATCATACTTGGTTATGTTGAAACTTTTGATTCAAACTCTATAGTTGGAAATCATAATACAAAATATATATGTATAAGCTCTCTGATATGAAATATCCATAAGTACTAAACTTTTCAATACAACCCAAAATAGCATTATAATATGCAAAAATACAAACATCTTCTATAGTCCGTGATCCGCCCGCATCTATACTGAGCACTCTAAACAAAACTACAAACACTTCACCCAAATGAAGCTCACCACGAAACTCTAGACCGAAGAAGATGGTGGTTGAGAGGAATTTGCAAGAGTTTCATCTATGGAATAAGAAAAGGAAAGGGATGAGTTTTGTGCAAAACTTGTAGTGAATCCCCACCTAACCCCATTCATGGGACATCAAAGAAATAGTGCATAAAATCATAATAAGAATAGTAATATAAATCTTTAAAACACATTATACTTGTATACGCATTATCAAAATCACATCTCTTTATAACACTAATCAACAGGATTCTAATAGAGAAATAGAAATCCCCATGTAATAGTCTTTGGTTACATCTGACGTTACGCATTTTTGGGTGTTTGGGGGTGGAAGAGTCGTGTTTGGAATGGTCTGGACAAGAAATTAGGGTTTTATAAATGTAACGAGCTGAGAGAGCATAAAATCGTCCCTGGATTCGCTTATTGTTCCCGCGTTGGAGCGCTCAATGAGCTACTAGAATGAGCGCTGGCGCTCTCCAAAATGGTCACTTATTTTAAAACTAAGTTAAATCATTTATTTTACTTCTCATTAACTTTAAAACATACATGTAAATAAAGGAATACTCCCTATTTGGACTCAAATAAAATATTAGAAAAATTAAAATTCCAACTAATCAAAATCTAAAATTTGGGTTTTAGTTCAAATTCGAAAATCTTATGATTTTGTAAACTTTTAGGCTAAAAACGGAATAGTTAAATGTTTAATAAAATTCATTAAAAATCATTCTTTAACTTACCTTTCTTTAAGGGATAATTACTGGACTTTTGGTCCAAAAAATGGTTTTATTATATAGCCCTCCAAGGGCATGTAGGGTCCAAACTTAGTAAAATTCAGGATCCTAAGACAATAAGGAATTGGCATCTTAGTTTTTAAAATTTTTTCTAACCATTTTATTTAAAACTAGGGTATTACAAGATGAATTTTCAATTCAACAAACAAGATCAAGAGAATCTTCAAAGAAGAATAATTGATGATCCAAGCTTAGGAAAATAACATTTTTTTGTGCTTTGCCTAATATTGTAAATTTTGATTGGTGTTTATTAGTAAACATTTACTTCATTTTACATTTGTGTGGATGCCAAAAATTTTATCTATTAGACTAATTTTAGATATACTTGGCGGTTGTCCAAGTATCATTCTATGGTTTATTATGTTATTTTTTTTTTGCAATTAAAATGTTTAACTTATGCAACATTAATTTCATTAATATTTTGTTCTATTTTTCTTTAATATATTTTTTGATATTCACTCTTGATATAGATTCTATATTTATAACCCAAAAATTTAATTTATATTATTTATGATACCACGTCTAAATTAGTTTTTATATTATTTGAAAAGATCAATTTTTATTTGTAAATATTTGATTTAATATACATAAATCTAAAAAATATTTTTAAATGACATTTTGGGGGCCAATTTAAGGTTGATAAATAATTAGATAATTCAGAAGCAATAATTTCCCAAAAAAAATTCGTTAATAAAATTTAAAAAGTATTTTAAATGTTAAGAGATACAAATCATAACTATTTCTCAAGAATTATAAAATCAAATATAACTAAAAAATATAATAAAAGATACAAACATATTATGTTTGACAAAATTTTCATAATTGATTTTTTTTACTAATATCGATTCTCTAATACCATGCTTTAATGATATCAATTTCATGAATCTATATAATTTCCAATTTTTGTGAACCAAAATTGGACAACCAATATCAATTGCTCTATCATTCTTATTTGACATTAATTTCTTGATCTTATTTAATATTAATTTTTTATATTATCATTACTTAATATATCATATTAATATGATATCAAATTTCAATTTATATCCCAAAATTAAGATTGTCATTATTGTTATATTCCAATTTCCATTTTTTTCTATTTGAAAATTTAATATCATATCGGTTTAATAGTTTTTTGATTGAGATCAATTAAATAAAATATTTAAATCAATTCAACAATGACTGTAATATAAATGATTAAATCCAAAATATGCCCCAAATCTCAATTATATATATTGATTTCATTCTAAATTAATTAATTTATGAACCTAAAAAATTTGAGTTGTTTAAAAAAATTAAAGTTTGACTTATATTATAATAGAATTATTTATGAACATTGTTTTAGAAGAACATTATTTATGAACCTAAAAAAAACATATATGAGATATAAATATAATATGCAGATAAATAAATGAATTAATCGTAATTGTATTTTAATGGATAAAATATTGTATTATTTGAAAGGATTAATATGGATTAGTATAAATATTTAATTTAACTTATCTATACTACATCTAAAGGGAATAGTCCCTTTTAACTAATTTTTGGTATCCAAAGTTCCTATTTTTCAAAATACCCTTGATGTATAGAGAGTTTGAGAAAGTTACAAAAGTAAACAAAACAAGTTAGAAACATTAAAAGAAATTACAAAAAAAAAAGTGGATCGTGTTTGTCAATTCACTAGTTTAAATAACAAAAATGAAGTTTTAAAATTTATTTTGAAAACATAATTGCAAAGCGATTTGCTTACTTTTTAAAAATCATTTCATGCATTATACTTTATATTAAATTAAATCTCTCAAACAATTTCAAACAGATATAAAATAAAATAAATTATCTAATTAATAATAAATAATGAGTATTTTATCATTGACAATATATAGACTTCCAATCAAATAAAATAATAAAAAATCTAAATGAATAATAAATAAATATTGCAACTTATATCAATTTGTTATTTCATTTTAATTATTTGAATCTTTAAGTCATATCAAATTAATCTAATATCAATTCTAATCTTTCATTGAGAAATTTAATGTGATATTTTTCTTATACTGCAATCATTTTTTCTATTTAAAATTTAATCATTTGATATCGATTAAAAAGTTTCCTATTTTAAATCAAGTCTTTGTTTTAAATAGATTTAATATCAAATGTAATTTAATTTTTATTAGTATAATAAAATTATTAATATTGATTTATGTAAGTATTTAATTTAATTCATTCTAATATAAAAATATTATACACACACACACACACATAAGAATAACATTTTAAAAACATATTTATACACTAAGAAGATACATGACAAACCCAAAAAAAATCTTTTAAAAATAACTAATTAAATTTATTTTGATCGGACCAATTTGTATTTTTTTTATAATTATATTCATTTGTAAAATAAACTATATTAAATTCTTATTTGGTAGAATATTACTCACATGACAAATAAAATTATAGAATAATTTTCTTAGGGATATTAAAATCCTAAATAGCTAGATGATGATACCAAACATATAATACATGGGTGATAATAAATAATCTTACATGGGTAATGCAAATATATAAATTGCATAGACAACAATTAGTGCATTGAATGTAATGATTTATTTTAATAAAAAAATCTTATTTACCTTTTCATTAATATAAATACTAGAAATTTAATTGCTAAAAAAACTAATAGAATAAAAAATTTATAAGAATTTTACAACGTATACTTATTGTTACAATTTCATATCATAATTGTATTTAAGCAAATTGAGCAACAAAATATTCAATGGCACATCTCTTAATATTACAATTATCCTTTATTAGGATTATTAATTTATTTTTTAATATTTTGATACCTTACAAGTGTCACACGAGTAAATATATTAGTTATTTATTTTTCAAAATCATTTGTATGATAAATCATATAAATTAATATATTATAATTTAATTCAATATATATATATATATATATATATATATATGTGTGTGTGTGTTTACTCTATCAATTTTTTAAAATTTATAAATATAAAATCCTGTGCATCGCATGGGTAAAAAACTAGTTATTAATAAACTAAAGTTTGTTTCATCATTTATGCTCTCTTTTCTCTTAAAAAAATGGGTTAATAATTTTTTTCTTATGCACGATGCAACCTAAAAAAAGTGTATCAATGTACCATTTAACATCAAAATAGAGCATTATAAATAACTAATCAATAAGTAGCAAAAGTTAATAAAAGAAAAATCCTAAAAAAATTCTCGAGACTTTTATATATTTTTTGCTTCCATACTATATATACTATTACACCAAGAGACTTTTGTTATTTGTTATGTATAATTTATAGAGGTGGTTAATTTTTCTAAGGGGCCTTAATACTAAAAATATATATATATAATTACATAACACAAATGCGGAGTTTTTTTTTTGGGGGGACCATGGCAACCTCTAGTGCCCTTGGCTCCGCCTTTGCGTGTAAAAGTGATTAATTTTTCTAAAGGGACCATAATACTAAAAAATATATATATAGTTATGTAACAAAAGTGCAAAGCTTGTGTGGGATCATGGCAACCCTTGGCCCCCTTGGCTCCACCTTTAACTACATATAACTATAGCTACAAAGGTGAGCACGTTATATCTCGAAACTATTTGAAGCATTATAAATATTATACTTTGTTTGCATAGAAACCAACACAGTTGCAAGCTTTCTTTCCTTGTTTCTTGATATCGAATGCCGTAATACATGACAATCCCCCCCCACCCCAATTCTCTTCCTGTGTCCATGGGTACTCTTTTTTTTCTTTGGTCGAAATAGGTATTCATTAAAAGGGTCAAAGTTCACAACTAACTATACACTAGAGATGATGTAAAGCTAAGACAACAACCCAAAATAGTCGGCACCAATCCGCAAATACAATCTTACCAAGAGTATTGTTTCCATTGCACCAAACCTAAGCATAACATTAGCTGATAGTAATAACTCTATCTCTGAAAGGGCCTTCTAACACATCAAACAACTTTTTCATGGAGACGTGCAAGCTTCTTCAACCGCAAACAACCTATCTTTTTTTAAAAAGAATGATTCAATTGGCACATTGCTCTGCAGAAAGTCTATGAGCTTTATTTAATAAGCCTAGTTGAGACCTATTTGGTCGTTATTCTTTTGGTCTCTTTTTATTTTTTGGTGGGGCAGAGGGGTTCTGCCACCAGTGTGCTCGAACTTGGGTGCACTTTTAAAGAGGCAGCTGATATTGCCATCTAAGCCATGTCTCTTGTGCTCTTTTGGTGATGATTAGGTCATCATTGTTGTCGAGTTTGGGTTGTTATTTAATAAGCCTACTCGGTTTTTTTTTCCCGGGTTGAAATAAGCCCTACTAGTTGAGATGCTCCTTCAATGGACGGGCCACGATTCATGCTTGGGCCCAAATACAGTTCGAGTTGTAATCTTTCTAACGGGGGCCCGGGGTTAAGGAAGGAAAGAGGAAAGAGGAAGGAGAGGGTGCGTGGAAATTTCCAGAACTCTGACACACAAAAAAAAGCAGAAATTTCCAAAACTCCAAAAAAAAAAAAAAATCCAGAACGACAAAATAAAAGGGCCTTCACCCTCAACCAGATTCTCCTCTTGTTCTGTTCTGCCCTAATCGACGACCCCAGCTCTGCAACTCACATCACGGTATGTATGTTCCCTCTCTCTCTTTCTCTCAATTCTCCGTCCTCTTTCTTTCTCCGCTTTCAATTGCATTCATTCTGTTTCCTCATTCCACCATTGCAATTTACGCTTCTTCTTCTGCTTTCTTCTCCATTCCTTTTAGCCCATCATTCCCACCCCTCGCTGCCACCTTCGATAAACGTTAATTTTTCTTGCTCCACGGATTTTGCTGCGTAGGATTTCAATTTGGTTTGCTGCTCGTCTTGATGTGTGTGGCAATTCGGGATCAATCAAAGTCAAGCACAGATCCCCCCCCCCAAAAAAAATTCCAGCTTATTGCTAACCCCGAAACCCTAATTTTAGTATTTGTGTGGGAATAGTGTTACTTTTTTTATGCAGGGGTATTGGGTCTTTTTTGGGTTTCTTGCTATTCACACTGTCAGTTACAGTGGGGCCGAGAATAGTTGGATTTGAATCTAACCCTAATTTGCATTGCTTTTGTGTATTGGAACCAGCTTAGTAGGCATTCAATCGAACGATTCATTCAGTCTCCAAGTGTATTTTTTTGTAACTGGTGATTGTTCTGTTTCTACCTGTAACGGCAATGCGGGACTATGATAGAGATGTAAGAATTCTCAACTTTAGGGTTTGGAGTTCCCAATTGCTGTTCTTGTTTCTTTTTTGCTTTCGCAATTGAATCACCTTGTGTGGTGACTGTTTTAGATTATTGTTTGCAGGAGTATGAAGATTACGATGATTATGAGGATGAGGGACAGGAGGGAGGTGAAGAGTATGAAGAGGAGGGAGAGGAGGAGGAATATGAAGAGCAAGAACCTCCTAAACCAACGAAGGATGAACTTGAGTACCTTGAGTTGAGGCAGAAGTTGAAAGAATCAATTAGAAAGCAGATGAAGAAGGAGAATGGTGCTTCCCTTACGGATTCAAGTGCTAGGAAGAAGAAACTTCCTTATGATAAGTGAGTCTTGGAATCATCTTTTAGTCCAATACATAGTCAATATCTTAGTACCACTTTGAAAATCAGTGTTTTCACGAGTCTCAAGTCTCAACCATGTGAAAAATTATCCTATTTCAATATGGATTTTGTCCAACTGTTCAATTTCATTTTATTTTGCTGTTAGTTTTATTTGCACAAAAAAGTGCCCCCAAAGTTTGAGGGTAAATTTTATTGCACATCTATAATACTGGCAAAGTTGTATGGGAGTGAATGTTGGGTGGCAAAAAATTAACTAGAAAATTAGTTAAATGTTGCGGAGATGGGGATGTTGCAATGACTCAGTTGACTCACTAGACATGTTAGGATTGGATTGAGTGCATTAGAGAGTTAGGGTAGCGCCTATTGTAGAGAAGATAGAAGAATCTTTTCTTGTAGGTGGTTTGGACATTAGATCTAGAAGTGAAAAACTATAGATGAAACAATTGAAAGAGATTTAAAAGTTAATGGTTTAAACATGAATATAATCTATCATAGAGCATTATGGCATTGCTTGATCCATGTAGTTGACTCCACCTAGTGGAATAAGGTTCATTTATAGTTGTTATCATGTCCCTGTTAGTTGACTGGGTTTTATTGCACCATCCACCTACCATATCTTGCCATATCCCCAGGGTGTGATGGCATTGTGTTGATGAAGTCTCTTGCTTTACATGGAAGGTTGTCTGAACTCAGCTGTTTCTAGGATATAAGCCCATTGTCTTATTTGCCTCACATTTGGAAGTTGCTTTCCTGAAATTTTTTTGGCTTTTTATTTGATGCTATTGTATTTTAATTTCAAGGATGCATACTATCATTTATCTTATTGCCAGTTCAATTTTTATTTTTATTTTTTTAAGATATCTGTTATTTTCCATGTGTATCTTATGATTTTTAGGCCACAGTTATCTGTTCAATTTCAATATTTGCTTCTTGCTTGTCTAGGTAATAATTGTACAATTTTTGTGCTCTTCATAAATATAGTTGGTGGTTGCTTAGCATGGATGAGATGAAATTTGTTAACAGGAATAATATTAAAGTATTGCCTTCATTGTTCATCTACTGTTGCAGTTATGGGTCCTTTTTTGGCCCTTCTCAACCAGTTATTGCACACAGAGTAATCCAAGAGAGCAAGTCATTGTTAGAAAACCCGAATTTGGCATCCAGGCTTTCTAATTCGTCTCACATTGTATGTATTCAGAACCTTTGACTTTGTGCCTCTTTTAATTATGTATGATATTAGTGATCTTCATTTCAGCATGCTATATTCAGTTGTGATTTGGCCTATTTAATGTATGCTAGGTAGTTTATTTTATCTTAGGGTGTGTTTGGTTAAGGGGTAAAAGTGGGGGTAAAAATTATGTGGATGAGTTTTATGTGTAAAATAACACATGGAGTTCATTCATGTAATTTTTATTTTCATTTTTACCCTCCAATTTTTACTTTCATTTTTACCCTTAGGGTATGTTTGGTTAGGGGTAAAAATAGGGTGTAAATTTTCAGGATGAGCTCCATATGTAAAATTACACATGAACCTCGTTTATGGAAAATTTATCCCCATTTTTACTCCCCAACTAAACATACTCTTAAAGTGATGTTTTCCATGGTGAATCAACTGTTTGGGTCTATAGATACTGGCACCTATTTCCCATTTTGTAATGCACCCAACAGTCAAACTAATAATTAATAGAAAGAGAAATTTTGTTAAAAACTTGATCTGTTTACATACATTATATAATTCATGCTCCTCTTTTTGCCTGTCATCATATGATTAGATAAATGCCTAAATTGCTAATTGCTTTTTCCGATTACTGGATTGCCTATATGATCTCTAATTTCTTCTCCTATTAATGGGAACATGCAGCAGTTGGGTGCTCTGTAGTGTTTTATTTATTTTTTTTGCCTCATAGTATTTCTGTGATGCAGCTTTCTCATAATAATCCTGTCTGCAGAACAAGAACACAAATAAAGTATCTAATGGAGGAGGATTGAAGTCCTCAGCTCATAGTCAGCTTCCCAAAGCCAGCGAGGTATTGTGATTAATGTATGAAGAGCTTGTAATTCTTAGCCCCTATGTCCTATAATGATTCTGATGAACTGTCATTTGCAAGCAGAAGCAAGTTAAAGCCCAGAAACTAAAGGTTATTAGAGATTACTCATTTCTATTGTCTGATGATACGGAACTTCCAGCTCCTACAAAAGAACCCCCATCTCAGAATACATTTGTACGCAATTCTGGTAAGTTGCTGCTTGACTAATTGTTTATTTGGTGTTTAATTGTGGGGGTTAGGAAATATTACTGTAATTGAGGAAACTTATACAGGGTTTTTGCTGATGTTGAAGAGGGAAGACCAGTTCAAGTTGCTGGAAGGAATAAACAACCTTCGATAAATGGTGCCAGGCTTGTTCGTAGCAGTGGTGAGGACCGGAAACTAGTTTCTGTAGGTGGTCGATTGCCTCCTAAATCAGAGTCAAATCATAAGTTAAGTTCTACCAGTAAGCCCAGTAAGCTACCAGTAGATCCTAGAAAACAGCTTGGTGACAACAGTGGGAATGGACCTGGCCGGCCAGTGGGACCAAAAGGCTTGCCTTCAAAGATACCTGTTAGTACCATGGTGAATAAATCTTCAACACCTGGTATGAAAAATCCAGTAAATGGCATGCGGAAACCAATCCCTTCAAAGGTGCATACATCTGTTCCAAAGCAAAGTTTGGAACAAAGAAAAGATGTGCGAGAACAGAGTAAGCCTAAAATGATTACAAAACAACCGGTGGCATCATCAAAAACTCAGGTATAATGCTATATACTTATACATAATTTTATGGATTTATTATTCTGAACTTGTTCTGAGATATATATGTTCATTTGCTTGACAGATAAGTAAGCCACTTAAACAAAATCCAATTCCAAAGCATTCTGATTCACGAGATCACCGCCCCAAGAATAAGGTTGTGAAACGACGCTCTGATGATATGGATGATGAAATGGATGTTAGCAGAATGATCAGATCAATGTTTAAGTAAGCACATTTTATGTTTTATAATGTGGATAATCTTGATTTCTGTATGCTGTGCCTGTATTCCCCAAGCTGCACATATTCCATCTTTCCACAGAAGTTTACATGTTTCTGTTTCCAATTTTTGGTCATTGATAATCACGGTCAACAGTGATTAATATTTAAGGATATATATTATTATTGTTTTGGGTTCGGGGAGTTGGTATTAGGATTGAGGAGTCAAATTTGGCTGAAAATCTTTCGCGTTCATTTTTTCTCTCGACTGCTATTGACTTCTCTTAGGGCATGTTTGTGTGCCAATCTACTTCTACCGAACTTTGTACCGTCTTTGTTTTGTTTTGAGTTCAGTTGTTTTGTTTCTCAAAGTAATCTAGTATGTTCCTTATACTAATTACTAATTAGTAGCATATCTTTCTTTGGTTTGGGGTTCTTGATTTTAGTATACTTATTACGGAATAATTTCTTAGTTATTGACTCATTTTTAGTCACCTAATGTCCTCCCCATCCCCAATTGCCTATGATTTGGAATTGTTGATAATAATTTTGGTGGATTGTTTGCAGTTACAACCCCAACAAATTTAACGATGAGGATGACGATGATAATATGGAGGCAGGCTTTGATGAAATAATGATGGAGGAAAAGAGAAGGTTTGTTTCTCTAACCTTAAAATCAAACCATAATATTTTAATACATATTAAATCATACTTTATTTAGACTTTACGTAAGGACTGTAACCTTCTTGTCCCGTTTCTTTCTAAAAATCTCCTTTCCCTGAAACTTCTTGTACCCATTATATTGGTGCATATCATACTCAGTTTTTATATTTTAATTAATCCTTGGGCGAATTGATTATGCTGTCATATGTTGGCATGCAGTGCCCAGATTGCTAGAAAGGAAGATGAGGAACAGCTTCGGTTGATAGAAGAGGAAGAAGAAAGAGAGCGGAGACGAAGAATGGCCAAGTTGAAGAAGCGTAGGCTTGGCGATTAGCGGATGTAACATCAACATCAACACCATGTCACTCATGTCATTTGTTTGGTTCAAATGGGAATTGCCTTGTTCCAAGGGGTTGTTGATTGTTAGATTTGAATTCGTCAATTGAATTCACCAATGAATGATAAAAATCTTTTTGCTGGCGTTTCAATCTGACGTTTGATAGACTAAGTTACTTGGGAAAGGAAGCAAGTGATGTTTTATCAAATGAATAACGCTAGTTGTATAAGTTTTTGAATTAATATTAATCATACAACTGCAATGGTCAGAATTAATTAAATCCATTTGCGAACTTCAAATTATAGCTGCATCATTAATGACGTTTAATAATGCTATTCACATCTGATTTCAACGTTTGAAATGCTCACAGGATTTTTCACCGAGAGCTAGTGAGGTAAGGAGCAAAAAGCATGTGCAAGGGTGGAAACCTTCTGTTTTGAAACTCCTTACTTGTTATGCAATATTCACGTTTTGTTGCTTAGAAGATTTTATTCATAGTTTTATTTTTATTGAGTTTACTTTTGACATGGCAATAGTCTTATCAAATTCCTATGTAAGTGGGTGAGAGTTAATCATCATATTTATTGATATTATTACATGATTGGATGCTAATACATTTTTTTCTCACGGTATATCGAAATTAGTTCTTAATTTTTCTCTTTCTAGTTTAAACTATTGATATATTAATTGGATTTAAACTTATTCGCTTGCGTTAGATTGACTCAATAAGCGTTAATTTTTATCAATCACAAGATTTTGTTTAAGAATATGTGTTAAATTGTTCAGGACAATTAACTATTATTTTCTAGAAGTTTATTAAATAAGAGTCTAATTTTACTACATATTATTAATTAAATTTTTCATATGTATAACTTTATAAATAATAGGTGTGAAGATGAATTATATTTATTTATGTGATAATATATAATTAATTGAATCAAAATTAAATTGTTTGAATAAATATTTTTACATAAACAGTAGGAGAGAGAAGGTGAAAGAATTTACATACAGTACATTTTTCTTCTAAGATTGCATCATCTACTTCACGCTGAATATAGATCGACATCAACACATGGAGGACGCTTGAACAATTGATTCTAACACTGATGGTTGTTTTTTTGTTTATTTTTTTCTTTAGACAGTGTTTGGTTGGGATGTATAAAAATGAAAGAAAATTCTCATGGACGAGTTTGGTATAGAATTGGGTAAGAGAACCTAAAGCATCTATCATAGAAAATAATAATTAATTCTCTCGATACAGGTCACCCAATATGTGGATGTTATCTATATAATTACGAGACCTCTTGATGTAATTTTATTCTTCCTTTTGGTCTTTGAACTCATTGAAAGCTTTTGTCAGCAAATTGTGAAAAGCTAGTACATTTTTTTCTTTTTAGGATTAACTGGGAAGGTAGTACATTAAAAAAGTTATTTGTTACCACGGTGATTCAGATTTCCACTGTTGACAAAATTCACAGCACGTGACATGTCTGCCAAGTCTTGTTTGTCTTGTCTTTTATGGTCGTAATTTCAAAGACGCAGAGATTAACGATTAGATTAAACCTCACATAACCATAATGATGATAATGAATTCTTTGGATGAAAAAATGTCACAGTCGTCAAGAGACTCGGATTCACAGCTTTATCATGGACACGGGTATCATGCTGAGTACCTGCAACTTCAACTGAAAAACCACTCCCTGAGAACTGAGAAGTGAAACCTTTCTTTCTATGATATGGCGACATTGTTCAACGCAGCGTTGGGAATTCCTTCCCCACATCGCCTTTCATTACCAAAGCCCATTTCACCCCCACACCATCCTCTTCGATGTTTGAGGTTACACTCAGAAAGATAGATAAATAAATAAATAAATAAAGCTCAGTTTTTTGTTGCTCTTTTAATTTCAGACATCTTCAGCAAACCATACCGCAATTCTCTTGTTTTGTAATGATAATCTTAGTGGGGTGTCATCAAAATCCCACTTTGATGCCTCGTGGAGTACAAAGTTGTCTTTTTTTTTTTCTTAAATGTTTTTGGCATTGGTCGATCATAATTGATGATGCAATTCATCTCACAAATGATTCGGGACTAAATTCTTATAACGTGTTTTCAGGAATAATGGAGATGTCAATGGCTTACATGAACAAAGGTGAGTGTTTTCTTTTGTTCCCTACTGGTATTCTAAAGTGTTTTAACATTGGCTCTTTTTGTCTTTGATTAATTAATTACTTAATTGTATATTTTAGCCTGCTCAATTTTAGCGATATGTATCACAGGTTAGAGTTTCAGGGTGATAAGAATGTGGAGATGTCCCAGGTATATTGCTTTTGTTATAAATATGTTTACTTTCCTCTTCCCTTATTTTGCAAGTATTTCATTGCCTTCTTGGTGTTCCTTTTTCTTTCCCCTTTCATTTTAGTCAACATCTGATAATGACCAGAATATCAAGCATGATGGTATTTGGAAATTGTTCAGAGAAGCTCAGCAGAGTTAGTTCTTTCACTAGCTTGTATTTTCTTTTTGGGCTGGGGTGGCTGCAAGTGTCTTAATTGTACTCCGTAGAAGAGTGTTTAATAACTTCTGGTGTTTTTCTGTTTTTCTTTCTCGCATGCAGACATAATATACTTGAACAAACAACGCCTTGTGGCCATAGAGGAACTTAACAAAGCAGAGAGAGAAAAACAGTCTCTACTTAGTAAGATCGATAAATTACAAGCAGAAAAGCAGGCTGGTTCTGGCAAAGGTGATAACATCATGGCATTTGCTTTTGTACCTCATGCAACATATTTGGTCAATTGTATATTCATGCATATTGTTTTGTCATTAGCATTATACTATTGAAAGATTATTCCATACATTTTGACATTTTTAATGACACGTGTGTTTGGTTACATTTAATGTTTCTTTTCCTTTGCTTGAACAATTAACTTATGTTTCTCAGTTTTTTTTTGGTTTGCTTTCCTTAAGTAGGATGTACCATTCTCCTATTTGTTTGTGCACCTTCTTTTCTAATAATGTTTTTTTATTTTATTTCAAAGATTTCAATATTATGAGATTGATTTTTCACCGTGAAATCAAAAGCATTCATGTCTCAAGTGGAATGCTTGACATGAATAACTGTCTCAGTATTAACTAATTGTAGGTTAGAGACAGAAACTATCTTGATAACAAACTTAAGACATCGTCCCACAAGGTTTTGGTTAGAAAAGAAATAGGCCAGTGTAAGGGGACAAGCTTATGGTGGTGCTTCAAGGAATGGTTGGGGATATGTGTGTTCCTTTTGCATTGGAAAAATTACTAGTCTTAGTTTTTCTTCCTCTGTTATGAAGATGATAAATCATCATATAGGAAACATAATTACTCGTGGTATACTTAATGTCATATAACAGCTTGCAGATGTCAAGTTATATTTCATATCTGTGCTAACAAGATTATATTATTGATCTGATTTTAGAAATAATATGTTTTTCTTGGAAGTCTACTCTTTTCACCAGCTGTGTCTGCTTGTATATTGCAAACCAGATAGGCACTCAATCTGTTCGGAATTGCTGCTTCGGATAGACTCAATGGTCCTTACCAGCATGATTAGTCCTGGAGAGGCATCTGAATTAAGAAGTTTGGTGATAAATCACAAAGAGGGTGTGGCTGATGTTTTTAATGGCATCTCACACAAAAGAGATTCTGAACTTCTAGGAGAACTTGTCAGTTTTTAGAAGGAAGCAAAAAGTAAATCCTGCCTGCATTTTGACAATTTTATCCTTTCTTGTTTAATTCTCACAACTCTGATAGTATGTTGTGCTACGTGCCTACGTCAAGTCTCAAAAATATGTTTTAAAAGTTTATTTTGCTGGGTGATGGCGGACTACAGCATATGGCATATGCAAATCACCTAGAAATAGCTGAGCACGCAGAGAGAGGCATGAAGATCTGAATCTATAAAATTAGCACATGCATATGCTTACTGTATAAGTAGTACATACAAAACTGATTTAGACTGTTTATTTGCAACTACAATGCTGATGTTTTCTAGATTCTGTGGATTGTCATCATATTAGGCTACTTTTGCTGTTCATAATTGATATAAGTTATACTATGTTCATTTTTTCTTTTTTACTGTTTTTAGTTTCCCTTTCTCAGAAGAGTTTTTTAAAATCTGATTGTTCTCTTTGTATCAACTTCATTCAGGAGTGGTTTTCATATTGTTCACATTTGCACAGAAATGGCGCCATTGGTCCCTAGGGGATCTATAGCATCATATGTGACTGGAATATCCTGTGCACTTCAAAGAAAGGGGCATCTGGTTGAGGTTATAATGCCAAAGTAATTAAGAAATATATGTCCTTTTATTTTCCTTGCTTCTTCTGTAACTTTTTTTTTTTTCAATTAATTGTCAAATAAACTGAGCATGAGTCTTCTGAATCTATTTTGTCAACTGTACCTAATCATTTAAAGTCTGTTATTCTATTTCCTTATGAGTATGGTAGTTTCCTGATGTGTATCTTAATATGGCTATGTCTATATGCTTGTAGGTATGCATGTTTGAACTTAGATGAAGTGCAAAGTCTGCGAGAAGTTAATGTAGAGGCTTACTCATATTTTAATGGTCAATTACATGGAAACAAAATTTGGACTGGGTTAGTTTGGCTTTGTTTGTTTATTTAATGACCGTAAAATTGCATATAAAATAAATGTCAAATAATATTTATTGGTAGCAATGAAAGAATTACTGAAACATATTGGAGATGAAGTTTTACATAATACTTCTAGTTCAAGCTCTAGTGATGTTACTTTTCACTACACTTACTCTGAGTGTGTGACAGTGTCGTTTATGGCCTTGGAGTTACACTGATTGAGCCATTGTACTTCTCATCCTTTTTCAACCGTGAGATGATATATGGCTATCCAGATGATTTTGAAAGGTGAGTGGCATCACATGTATAATGATTGGTTTATCTACTTTCCATCTGTTATTATGGGAAATAAAGTAACACTTAAAAATTGAAGTTCATACATTAAAATGTTATTATAGGACTGTGTTAAATTTAAGGGGAAGTTTTATGTAGTTAACAAGGTAAAATGAAATGAAAGATGTGAAGGCATGATAGGTTCTTCAAATTGATTCTACTGCTATACAATTGGATAAATTATTTCACGAATTAAAGGTCAAAAGAATAGAGGGTAAAGGGAGGAAGGGCATTTAAATAATTTTTGCTTATCAACATATTTTGGAAGCTTTGTGACTAATTTTGTTGATTGTTATGCGCTCAAACCATCTTCTAAGCAAGAGATATAAGGGATACTTGATATCTAGTCTCTCTTCAGTACCTCAGTTTCTGGTTAAAGCGGGAGGAAAGTGAAGTTTCATCAAATTAAGGGTTTTTCTTCATCATGGTGTAAATAATTGTCAAATAATCTTGATATAATATCTTCTTGTGTCATCAGATTCTCCTATTTTTCTCGTGCCTCACTGGATTATATAGTAAAATGTGGGAAGCAGCCTGATGTATTGCATCTACATAGCTGGGAGACTGCCATTGTTGGGCCCCTTTTCTGGGATATATTTGTGAATCAGGTTTCTGATTTTATTGATTTTTAAATTTTTTTCCAGTTTAGCCAAAATCATTTATTAACGCAAGAAAAGATTTGGAGAGTGATGGCAATGATAGAACGTGATTCCATAACTAATGTATGAAACTATTTTTCAAGTTTTAACAAAACATCTACTTCAAAGACAGAATATACTGTTTGATTCATTGAAAATAACTCAGTAGATAAGGAAAAATATTTAAATTCTTTATGGCCTCAAATAGACTCTGCCTCCATTCAACTCTTAAAAGTTGAAGGTGGTGTTATTTGTTTTAAATTTCTTAGGAGACCATATCATTTGGCTATAATGTCCTCACAAAGCCATAGATGTAGCCATAAAGTTCTTATTGTCTCCTCTTCTTTTCTTGGCACTATCCTGGGCCAGGAGCTTGTCTGTTGTTCTTGTTACAAAAGTAAGATCTTTTTCATCAGTGGCAGAGACCTTACCTCTACTTTCTCAATGCTGTAGCTTATTAGGAACTTTCCTGCGTGAGGCTGGTGACTTGATCATCTTTATCATTTATAGCCTTCAATTGCTTTGTGTTTTGTAGCAGAGTTCTGTTTTTTTTCACACAGACAATTTAAATAAGTAATATGGTATTGCTTTGTCAAACAGGTTATTGTTATCATGAATGATCCCTCTCACAAGCTTAAACTATTGGATAAAGCCATATAATTGACTCTATATCTTAACACACACTTTCACGAAAGAGCCCATTTGGGCTTAAAGTTTGGAAAATGTGCAGGCCTTTCTTACTGTATGTTGAAATTTAACTTTTTATTTAGTAGAATAGAGTCAACAAGGATCAAACTCTAAACCATTTGGTCATTAAAGCTTTGATACCATGTCATAAACCATTTCTCCCAAAGTTTTTAGCTATTTGATAAGTGCACAAGAATGCCTTTATATCTTAACAATTGTCACCTATTCATCCTATTCTTTTGTTTTTGGTTATTGACCTAGAGAAAAAGTTTCTTTGCAATATTCTCAATCATCTACTTTGTTTAGGGACTTGGGAGTACCAGAATATTACTGACATGCCATGGCTTCAATTCACAGGTTAGTTACATATGTTGCCCTGCTGAATATACCATATTGTATTAGGTTATCAGACATTTCTTCTTGCTGAAGTTTGCATTTAATTTGCAGGAAAGTTACACATATTTTGCTTATGGAGTTTTGTTTTTCATTTGCTCATGTCAATCTTGTAATTGTTGGATTTGGATGTGCCATATATGTTACAGTGTACTGAGCAGCCAGATAAATTGGCCTTATGTGGGCTTGATCCCATCAGACTTCATCGTCCTGATCGTTTGCAAGACAACACAAATGCACAACTCATCAATATTTCAAAGGTATTCTCCTATTGTCTTTCTCTTAATCTTTTCAAACAATTGCAAGATGGTACTTGAATCTATTTGGGTTTTGTTTTCTAGCTTTAGCTGTATTTTCCCCCATTAATTGAAGATGCTTAGGAAGCCTAGTACCTTGTGTGTCACCATATTATAAATTGGTGAGTTTAGAGAATCATTATAGTTTGCATCTCAGCATAGCCATTTATCACTTGTGACCATTATGACAATGTAAAATAAGTGCCTGAAAATTCATACTGGTAATTAATATGAATACCTGGCAGAATGGAATCTTTGCTTTAGTAAAAATCTCAGCAACTTATTAAGTCATGGATATTTATTTATTTATTTATTTTGGGTGGGGTTTTGAGGTTCATGAGTTATGATTTATATTAAGTTGACTTTGTTCGTGATTGTAGCACTCCTTATCAAATTACACATTTAACAATAGTGACACCATGTTAATAAGGTAGACTACTGGAGTGTGAAAAACAAGGGGTAAAACTTTCCCTAAATTCCTGCTGGACGAAAGAGAACCTTTCCATCTTGGTAGTTCATAACACCGAGAAATGCTTAATGCCTTGTGATGCTTGCAAAGTCTTCTTCTGAGAGAATGAGCATTTAATTGTAAAGGGTTCAAGTAAAATCTGATCCATCCTTATGGGACAGAATAAATGCTTGTGCTTGTAGGTTAACTTATCCAATAAATTAAGTTGTATGCCAGATTAATAACCCGCAAGCTGTTGTGATTAATTGTTGAATGACATCACGCTCCAAACCACAAAATAACTTCTTAGAAACTTATATCTACTTGTGACTGTCCAACATTGAGTCTTCCGTCAAATTTGCAGGGTGGAGTTGTCTATTCGAATAGAGTTGTAATAATGTCATCTGTCCATCCAAAGCACAGAATTGTTCATAATCTGAGTCATGGACTAGAACCTACTTTAAATGTTCATAGGTAAGTATGCTAATGTTATATTTGTCCAATCTTGTTTAGTCTTTGAGAAGGGGTTGCTTAGTCTTTTCTTGCAAATCAGTATTAATTTGAAGTTGTTTTCTTAGCAAATGGAACTGGTTGATTAATATATTAGTTAATTCAGGTGCCCCTTGTTCTGTTTGAATAACATGGTTTCCCTCTCTGACATTTCTAAGTATTCAACAAGGGAAGTTACATTTGGTTGCAGGGACAAGTTGGCCATTGCTCCTTATGGATTTGACAAATCAACATGGGATCCTTCAACAGACTATTTTCTTCCAGAAAATTTTAATGCTGAAAATATGAATGGAAAAGCTGTTTGCAAAGTTGCATTGCAGCAGCAGCTGGGGTTATCTGAACACGCTTCTATTATTCTTGCAAGTGTCTCACCCCTTGTTGTCTTTAGGGCTTGCTTACTTGTGGACCATTATACATACTAGGAGAAGCATATGGTTCTTTAGGTTTCCTTTTAAATGCAATCCCTTCATTAGAAAATTATCATATAAAAATACAATGACCTAATTTCAGGATATATATATATATATATATATATATATATATATATATCAAGCCATTTGCTGAAGTCAATTAAAGTTTTAGCATTCTTGAAATATTTAGTTTGGACATTGGCATGACTTGTCTATGCCTCACACCTTAGTGTTGTGCATGTGTTGATTTCACTGTTTCTCTTCTGCACTAGGTTGATATAATTGTTTTAACTTTGTGATGAATGGATCTTCACTTGGAATCTAAATTATGGAATAAGCATTGTTATCAAAATGGTAGCATGGTTAATATAACTGCAAACAAGATTTATCTATTTATGTATTTTGATGAAAGAGCTATATTACGATGAAGGGGATAAAATTACAAAGAATTTGATGAGGGATCCCCCTAACAAAAAATGGAAAAATAAAAAGAGAATGAAACTTGTACATACATTCATTCTCTAAGTTCTCCTTGGGAACTTTTGCCATTTTTATTGAGTGTTTTTTTTATTATGAATTTGTTTTTGGCCAAATTAAGGTTAGTTTTGATTTGTTGGAGTTGTCTCTTCTTAATAATAACTTTTTTAACTGGTAAGTGATGTCAAATTAATGCATTTTGTACACAAGGTTTTACTTGGTTTGTCTACTCGATATTGAAAATTTTCAGGTTGGATGCATCTTTTCAGAAGGAGCTGACCTTGATGCCAAAAGGGTGAAGGATGTTATCTTGAATGCTAAGCAGCACAAGATCCAGGTTGCCACTTCTATAGAACTTGTACCTTTTTTTCCTTCTAAGAAATTATAGTTGCATTGTTTTCAAGACTTCCTCAATTGCTGATATCAGAAAGGAAGGTCCAAACATAGCAGTATGCATTCGAATTATCTGTTTGAACATTATGTTTACTGGTGCATACGCTTCTATAATGAAAAATGTAATGAGGCCACAAAGTAAATAGACTTCGTGTGAAATTAATCTGGCTATGGCCAATCCTTCTTCCGGAGGATTTCCTGTTGGAGAGTGGAGACCATGTTTTTGAATACTTTCTATGCTCTGCAGTTTATATTTATGGGGACCAATGAAGGATCCGTGTTGAACCGGGCACTGGAATTGCTTCAGAAGGAACTCAAGGTAGCTCCCACACCATCTTCATTTTCATAGTTTTTTGTATCCCTTGCAACTGGTTGCTTATATAAATACTAAAGCATTGAATCTTGGTTTTGGCTCCATTTTTATCTTGGTTATAGAATCAGCATTTAAATGTAAATTATCTGGTCTCAAATTTCCATAACTATGATATTATGTTGTGGAAAGCTCAACTTAGAATATTTATGATGCCTTCTCTGTTATTAATAATGTACTGATGCATTCAAAATCTGCAGGATGATAATCTGAGATTTGTGCTTACATATGATGAAGCTCTATTGCACCTAGTCTTTGCAGGATCTGACATTATCTTGTGCCAATCTTTCCTCGATCCTTCTGATGAAACCCCAGTAAGTGCTTCCCATATCGTCGTTGAGTTTTGATTAACACCTCAAGTTAAAAATGATGTAAGAACTAAATCTGGTTTCTCAGCTACTAGGAAATCACTAGCTCCTCATTAAAACAATAGTTCCTATAACATAGATGATGCCATTATATGTGGCAAATGTTGGTGATATACAACATAAAAAACTAATTTATTTGAGAAAAAACTGTTCTTATGGCTTGAAACTTAATGTTGGACCTTATTTTCCCTCTGGCCTAATCTTCGATGGTTATAAACTTGCACTTTCTTTTTTTCAATGTAGTATTCGATTGCATAATCTAAGCAAATTTTGTTGAGTGGAAATTTTCATGTGGTGTTGTGATATGTCAACTCAATCATAGGATTTTCATAATTTGAATGTGTAGATCAAAGCTTTAAGGTATGGAGCAGCTCCAATAGCGGTTGGCCATGATGCTAGCACAAACAGGTAACCATTGTCCATAAAAATATTTGTGATATATGATTATTTCTAGTATTTGATTTTTGTGTACTTGAAAAAGTATTTTATACAATCATCATGATAGTTGACTTTTCCATTCTCTACTTAAAAAGCCTTGTGAATGAAATATTTTGATTTGATAATGGTGTAAAAATGTTTTACACTATACATCAAAATTAAACGTCCATTTTTATTGATAATCATAGGATATTCACTTAATTTATATCTGCACACTAGAGCTATACCTTACGATGGAAACTTGATGAACAATGACCACGAGGCCACTAAGTACTCACAGTTAATCAACTTTACGTTCGGAAACATGTCTCTTAGCCTTGCCATTGATGAAATTGTACGTAGTTTCTGTCTCTCTCTCTCTCATCAAGTTTCGTTCTATTCTCTCTCATATGCATACATTCATGCATGACATGACTCACTCATCAATTATGTTGTTCTCTAATTAACTTAAACTTTCATGTGCATGTGGCCGTAGAGGAGTAAACCATCAAAGTGGAAACAAAGAATGATGGAAGCAATGGCTCATGACTTATCATGGGATGGTGAATGCTATGACGTTCATGTCGAAGCTTACTCAGCTGTCAAGAGTTTGTGATATGTATATGTGTATGATTTGTATAAGTATGTCTGATATGATATGCATGTATATATACAAATTATATTATATGTAAAGTATTTTGTTTCAATGTTTTGAGACGGGGCTGAATTAATATCAATAATTATTTGTAAGTCATCACTCATCAGCCCCTTGAACTCGTAAAATGTGTTCCATCATCTTATACGATGATAATCCATCAAGTTAGAATAGCTAGCTAGATTAGTTCCGGTATTCTGTAAGGGATTATTTATAAATTATTTTATATTATACGTGAATTAATTAAATAGTGTAAAAATTTTATGATCTTATAAATTTGTGAAAACGTATAATAAGATTTATTATTATTTAATTATTTGAGTGATATATCGGTCATTAATTTATAATATTATTAATATATAAAAAAAATCAAAATTGTAGAAAAACTATTTTTTTATTCACATCAAATTTTTATGATAAATTCATTTAAATATCAACTACCATTATTCAGCAAAGCGCAACATCATTAAAAAAAAGGGGGGTAAAATATTCTTTTCCAAACATGATGAATGCATAAAATGGGAATATAAATATATAAGCAAATTTATCTTCCTTTTTTTATTTTTTGTTTAGATAACCGAACTTATCTTACTCTAATGATATGAACACCTAACAGCATAATTAACTCTTCAAAGAAGGGTTTGAAGAGGGAAAAACATTAACCTAACCACCTAAATGCAAACACAATAGTTGTTGTTTTTTTTGTTTAAAAAAAGTATGTATAAATCAAAATATAAATTGAATCCTCAATTTTATAGTGTGGTATTTTTGGTCCATTTAAGTCATGAGATAACATTATAATTTCTTATGAGACGGATAACAGGGGGAAAAAGGGGTCATTTTTTTCAATATGGTGGGGAGAGGCAAAATTTGCCATGAAATGAGTTAGATTGGATAATTACATAATTATGGGTTATGAAATCTCGCCAATAACGGAAGTTGATAAAAAAAAAATATTATAATTGTTTTTTAAACCAACCCTGCGATACATCAATCATATATAATAAAATATAATTTTTTTAAATGAAATTTCACTGATGGCAAGATTTCATTTTTAAAATATTTTTTAAAATTCAAAAGTCACCAAGGGCAACATTTCGAAAATAGAATATATATTTTTAAAACGAAAATGAAATTTCGCGATGGCAACATTTCGTTAATAAGATATTAATTTTTTAAAATTAAAGCGACCAGAATTTTAAAAAAAATTTATTTAATATAAAAGTTGTCAATGGCGAAATCTCACCAATAAAAAATTGTTTTTTTAACTCATTTGCCTCCAACGGCTCATTGAGAGCTTTATATAAAGGGGTGTAACTTCTTTCACCGTGATGTAAGTTTTGTGAGTGAAAAAATTGTTCTGTAATACTCCGTTTTAAATAAAAAGGTTAAAAAAATTTTCAAATCAGGAAGGTGTCAGTTACCTTTATGTTGTTCTGGGTCCTGAATTTCGCTAAGTTTGGACTATACGCCTTGGAGGGCTATATGATAGAGCTATATTCTTGGGACCAAAAGTCCAATAATTGTTCCCTAGAGAAATGAGTTGAAGAGTGATTTTTAACGAATTTTATGAAACCTTTAAATATTTCGTTTTTAGCTTACAAGTTTACGAAATCGTAAGATTTTCTGAATTTGAACTAAAACCCAAAAATTAGATTTTGATTTGTTGGGATTTTGAATTTTATAATATTTTATTTGAATCCAAGGGGGGTATTTTCTTATTTACATTTATGTTTTAAAGTTAATGGAAAGAAAATAAATGATTAACTTATATTCTGGTGAGCGCCAGCGGCCAGGAACAGGTGCAACAAATACGTGTTGGGCGCTCTCTGGTGAGTGCTGCGCTCAATAGAAATATTAAAACCCCTTCGGGTCCGACCATTCAGGACGTCCTCACACCTTCTCCCCTCTGAAACATGGATTATTCACCTCCCAACCTTGTTTCTTCACCATTTTCACTCCTAAAACTCCATTTTCCTTCAATTCTTTCAAGATTAACTTGGAATCTTCTATCATCTAAGCTTAAAGGTATGTTGTTCTCTTGATTTTGCTTCCTTTCCTTCAAGTTTTCTTGGGTTATGGAGAGTTCTCTAAGCTTTTTAAGGGAGAGAAGCTTTTTATCTTGTTAAATTTGGATTTTGAGGTTTTAAAGGTTAATCTAGCATTCTCCTCTTCTGTATAAAATAGTGGAGTCATTTCTACTCCCAGAGGTTGGCTAGTATGATTTCTACATATTCTACCCCTAAGGTGAGTGGGTTCACATCTGTGACTTATATGTTATGCATTAGAGTTATTTTCATGAAAACTATTATTTATTGCTTGATTTAGAGAATTACTTACAAGGATTTGGGGATTACTATTGGTTGGTATATTTTGCACTACTGATTCTAGAGCATGAATTTGTATTTTGATAAAACTCATGGGACCATGGTTGTTGAACTGATTCTATGTAGAATTGATTATATGTGTAACTATTAGATGATTTTATGGTTGTTTTACTGGATTCTGAACTGGTTTATGTTTATGCTATGGTTTTATACCTAGATATGAGGTCTAGAGGAAGAGGGTTGAAATGATGGTTTAGACTCTATAATTTTATAATATGATATTGAGTTTTCCTAGTTTAGAGTTTGAACTATGTTTGACAAGTTAATAGTTTGAGTTTTAAAGAGCTTGATAAGTTGAATGATGCTTTTGATAATTGATAAAAGAATTTTAGAGCTTGAACCTTCATGAGATTCAGAACAGTTGACGGCTACATATTCTGTGGAGGTATGGAATCACAATATCCACAAAGGGTGATCCCTTACACATGGTTCCATAGCCATAGTTATGCTAAGGTCAGACTATTAGAATCGAATGGATTCAAGTTTTCAGAATATAATGAGTTTATTGTTGATAAAGAATAATATAGAGGTTCAGACGAAAGAGGATTTTAGAGCATAAGTCTTTATGTGACTCGAGCGTTGACGGATACATACTGTGGACTGAAATCACTGAGTATGATGTCATAGTCACAGTTATGCTAAGGTTAAACTGTTAGAGTTCCAGGGATTCAGAGCTCACAGAGAATAAACGGGGTCTTAAGTGTTCCAGATTAATTTCCAGGAGCTATAGAGAAACAGTTGTGTGTTAACAGCAATAAATCCGTTAACCTTGGTACCAAGTATACCCGGGCCATGGTATTTAGAGAAGGGATCTAGTTAGGTGCCCATTATTGTCACATTGGGGACGGCGACACGTAACGCCCAGATGTGACTAGAGATTCCAGAGAATTGATTATCACACTGGGGACGGCGATACGTAACGCTAGATGTGATTGGAGATTTCAGAGAATTGATTGACACACTGAGGATGGTGATACGTAACGTCCAGGTGTGTCAGAGATTACTGTTTCTCTAGAAGCTATGTTATTATGAGTTTAATTTATACAGACATGAAATTTAATTAATGAAATGGATTTGAAATGGTGAAGTAATTATTTGAAAGTATGAGAAAAATTAGAATTTTAAGCTTATATGATTTCAGAAAGAAAGTTAATTAGAGGAAACGACTTTGAGTTTGTAAAATGATGATTTGAAAATAGATTTATAAAATGTACGAATACTTGATTATGTATGATTTTTGGATATTATTGATGTTGTTATAATTCCATGCATTGTTTTTGGATATCCCATAAAAAGGGGTTCTAGGTAAGGACTCACTCATGATTTTGGATATCAAAACTCACCCCTCTCATTTCTCTCATTTTTACATATAAAAACGACGGCAAATCCTACAAGCTAGGTACAATGCCAAATGGCAAGTTTCACCAGAGTGAAGCATTTGATTCTTAGAGTGCTCCAGGTATAGGCAGGTTTCGAATTTAGGGTATGGGTTGTTACATTCAGGCATATCATGATAAAACTTAGAAGTGTATTTCAGTAACATTTCAATGATATGGATGAAGTTGTAATTTTGGATTGACAGGCATTATGAGGTTTTAAACATGATTATTTTGATTTTAGAGAATAAACGATTTATCTAGAGAAAGTGACAATTATGCTTTAAATAAACTTTTATGAACAGGACATGCATATAGAGGGCCAACAGGTCAGGCTGACGTAAGAATGAGATTTCTCACGTGCCGATCACGTGCCAAATCGGGTCGTGACATGTTCATTCTACTACCATGGCAACCTTATATCTTTTATTACTGATGTATTGTGCTTGTGTTATTTTTATTATGATATGTTGTACTTGCGTTCATTTTATTACTGATGTGTTGTACTTGTGTTATCAAGTTATTCCTTTTCATCTACTTCTATTTAGCCACTCCTTTTTGTTTAATGTCATTCTCACTTAATTACTCTTTTGTTTGATTTTCCTATAATACCTATTTTTTTCTCTTTTATAATTAAATTAATAATTTGTTATTGGTTTAAAATTATTTAAAATAATTATTATTAATATTTAAAATTATTTTTATTATTTTTTGATATCAAAAAAATATAAACCTTAATTAATACCAAATATAAACATATTAAATAAATACAAATACTAATTCAGTTTCAAATGAAAAAAGATACACAACTATAATTGATTAAATGGCCTGCGGACGTGGGTTCTTGACTTGTCAAAAAGGGGTTGGGAGAATCTATCAAGGGATTTTGGAGCGCTTATAATTGTTTGCCACGTTCATATAGTTTAGTAGCCACTGATACCGTTCCAAACGCCTTACCTATCATGCTCCGCTTTTGTTTTCCTGTTTCTTTAGTAAGATCAATCATGTTTTGGTCACCTCCTCTTCATCTCCACTGAGTTGCCATCTCCCACATCTTCCTCACCCTGATCACCTCATCCCACCATCTCCCACATCATCCTCATCCTCATCACCCCACCCTCATCGCCATTTCCCATATCATCCTTATCGTGATCACCCTACCCTCATCTCCATCCTCACATCCCGTCTCTCTCCCACCCTCTCAACCTCTTGTACATCTCCATGATATCCTTTACCCTCAGATTGCATGTTGGGATCAGTGTACATATCAAACGACGTTCCTGCCCGTGGAAATGTCCAATTGAAAGCTTATGTCTCCATTTGAGGTACATACACATTTTGTTGTTGGAAAGGCTGCTCATTTAGATCAAGTTGTGTCCAGGAAGAGATTGACTGACATCTCCCTGAGTGGATGATTGACCAACATCTCCAGAAGATCGGCCTAAATCCCAGTCAAACTGATTAATAAACCCCAACTGTGAAGGAGGTGCCCGGGAATCCCATCGTGCAAAACTCTTGTATCAATAGAGTGTCGCGATGGCTCCATATGCCTTGATCTATAACCACCTTGAAAGAAAGGAGTATCAACATAGTGTCGTGATGGTGCCACCTGTCTGGGCAATCTACACAACACACATAACAAGTACAATTAAAGAAAAGGAAGTAATGAATTATATATCATTAATTAAACGGTGCGGATAAAATGTAACACATATTATAACTTGGGTGGTCTATTGATCCATATAAAAGTAAGGCTCTTGGCAGGTTGTAGAAGTTAAAGCCATCCACCTCCTTGGTCATTCCAACAACGGTTGGCAGGAGGTTGGGGTGGTGGGGGTGGTTGCGATGATGGTGGTGATAAGGGGAATATTTGGGGGGGGATAGTGGGGAAGATGGTTGAGGGGGTCACTGTTGCTCTTGAGGCAACCTTTTAGGAAAAGGCAGAAAGGAATACCATAACCAGGAATTAGTAGTGCCATTGTAGTCTTGAGTAGGCTCTCCTTGCAACGCGCGTTCTTATCGAGCATTCCACATCGAGACCCATCGATGCCATTTACGTCTCCAGTCAGTGTCCCTCGTCGTCCTCAAAGATCTTTATTATGCACACCATCAAGCTTTTCAAGTTCTATGGGAAAAGCCCTACAAGCCGAATTGCCGCATTACACGATAGCATGTGCCACTCAACTATCTCAAAGCATATGAGTGGAACAACATAAGACCACAATGGTGCCTCGTTGCGAATGGCTTTTGGAACAAGAGCATTAAGTAAGGGGTCCAAATACAGTCGCTACACAACCTGCAATACATAACAAAATGAATAACATAAAGGAGTGACACATGCAAACATCTTTAAATAGAACATAATAACAATTTGGTCAGGAACATTTTGCACATATCGTGCAAGACTGGAGACCATCTATACCCTGTCTCAGCGATCCATGGTCTTTTTGTCGGCCATTTGGTGGAAAGTTTGGACAAATCCATCTATTACATATCATATTAATTAGGAAAATTATCACAATTTGAATAAAAATAAATTAGATCCAATTTTTACCTTGATACAAATGGAAAACTAACCGATTGACTGGTATAGGAGCAAAAAATGGTATCCTAAAATATGCCCACGCTTGCAATAATATCATACAACGGAAATGTCACTAACACCCTTGCGCGAAGCACAACATAATCCCCAATAGAGTGCAACAGGCATGCGGAACCCTGACAATAGTGTTGCAAGTTCTCTATATCCTCTAGCAATGGCAAGTATTTTCAATGCACTTCTGAAGTGCTCTTGTCAGGCAGTAATCGACGGCCTATCAAGGCCAATATATAGGCACGAGCCTAACACCAGATATTCCAATTAGTATCAGTGCCAAGTTGCATCATACGTGCATCTAGCCATCTCATGCTAAGAACACCTCCAATAACGCTTGTTCTAAGGTTGACCACCAAGTAAGGACTTGCACAAGTCCATCAACTCCGTAGACTTTATGCCAGTCTTTCCCGTGACAACATTACCATTAATGGGGATCCTATAATACCCTAGTTTAAATAAATGGGGCTAGGAAATTCTTTTGAATTAGTAAAGGTACCAATTACCCTCATCTGTCATTCAGGTCCTGAATTTCACTAAGTCTGAACCCTACACGCCCTTGGAGGGCTATATAATAAAACCTTTTTCTTGGGATCAAAAGTCCGATAATTGTTCCCTAGAAAAAAATAAGTTAAAGAGTGATTTTTAATTAATTTTATGAAATCCTTAAACCTTTCGTTTTTAGCCCAAAAGTTTATAAAATCGTTGAAATTCCTGAATTTGAACTAAAACCCAAAAATTAGATTTTGATTTGTTGGGATTTTGATTTGTTTTTTTTTATATTTTATTTGAATCCAAATGACAGATATTTCCTTATTTATATTTATGTTTTAAAGTTAAATGATTTAACTTAAAATTAAGAAATATAAATATTCTCAGGGCTTATGTTAGGGAAGGAAGGCGATGCAAGGGACGTTTTTTTGCTCTCTGTGAGCACTTGCGCTAACAGGAAACATAAATACCTCTATTTCGGGGTTTGGAACATTCAAACATCAAAACCACGACCCTTTCACCCCAGACGTGAAAAACTTCGCTCCTAACCTATTTTCACCCCGAAATCTCCATTTTCTTCCATTTCTTCCAATTCTAACTTCAATCTTTCACTCCTAAGGTTTTAAGGTATGTTGTTCTTGTAATTTTACCCATTTTTCCCTTCACTTTCTTCTTGTTCTTAGGGATTTAAGAGGGTATTTATTATAAAAGTGTTATAGTGTTCTTTAGTAGGATTGAAGTTAGATTTGGGTAATTAGAGGTTAATCTAGAAGTTTATTACTTTAATGACAGATACGGATGCCAATCCTGGTTCCAAAACTATGGTGGTGTTATTCCTGTGTTTCTTCCCTTCTAGATAAGTGGGTTCACATTTGTGACTTATATGTTGAGCATTATAACTATTTTCATAAAATCATAACTCATCATGATTTTAGAGATTTCTGTATAAAGAATCTGAGATTACTATTGATTTCTATGGTTTGAACTATTGATTTAAGAGCATACATATGTTTGATAAACCCATGGGACCATTGTTGATAAAAGGTATTTTTGATAAAGTTGAATTATGAGAATATGAGTTGTTATGATTGTATGATCTCTAGTGTGAACACCATATTTTGTCAGTATTTTTATCCTTATTATTATTTTCACCCAAAAATTTAAAAAATGAAAAATGCACTCATTCCCTCAAAATCAAACTAGCCCATTTTAATTTCTTTCAACCCGATCCTTTAGCCCATTTAGTTTCAGTTTTATTTTTGTTTGTTACAACTCATTTCGATTATCTAGCCCATTCAGTTTGATTGTATTTCAGTTATTTTGTAGCCCACATTTTTTTGATAATCCATTTCAGCCTAAAATAAAAAATAAAAAATAATAAAAACAAAAAATAAATAAAGAAGAATGTCCTGGTTCTAATTGAACAATGAAACAAAAGGAAAAAGAAACCCGTGACATATTGAACCAAAAGGAAAAAAAGAAGTCAAATAACAGAGGCAACACCATGATGGTGTTCCTGCCTACTCTATGCTAAATGATAAAAATCCTTCCGGTAACATTTTTGGATAGCCAACCTGTAGAGTGAAATTAAGCAATAATTTTGGTTTGGCTAAGAACACCATAAATACATCGATCATCAATTGAAAAGGGGAGGAGACCAAAAATTTTAAAACTCATCAAGGTACAAGTTTTGTTCTGAGTATTTTAGTATCATTCTAGATTTTAGGTGTCATGTAGCTCATTCATTAGTCAGCACCCATTTGCCATCATCAAGCCTGAAACCATCACAACAACACAATCACCTATAACTCTACAAATAAAAATCCAAACAGAAAAACAAAAAATAAATTTCATTCTCAGTAGATTTAATCCAAACATCTCCTATAGGAGAAAATGTGAAAAGAAAATGAAGAAATGGCGGTTTCGTAAACTCCAGTGCTCTACCACCACCGCGGCCTCATCATCATCATCACTTCACTATCAACCTCCTTCCACCGTGATCCCTGCTTCCATCACTCCGCCCTTCCCTAAGCCTCCAATTTCTTTTCTCACGAGCCACGCCCACACTACCAACTCCGCACGCTCACCTCCATATCCTCCGCGAGCCACCAAACTTGAGACAAACCGCGCCTAGCGACCACCACCCCTCAACCCGCGACCAAACCGACCACCACCCCTCCATCGACACCCATGCCATCCCCATGAATCTTCCTCCATGTGCGACGAAGATACCACCTTGAAGACACGCTTACTGCACGCATCCGACCTTTTCATCCCGCACCTCGCCTCCGGAAACCCACTGCCCTCTCCGCGGCGGGCCTCTCCTCCTCCCTCTGATCTCGCTCTAAGCACCTTCCCGCGGTGCACGTCGCAGCACGTAGCCCTCTTCTCCCACTCCCTCCACCACCATCTCTCCGCCTCACTCTGAAGCTTCTCCCCGGCCTTCCTCCTTCTTCCTCGAATCTTGATCTCCTCTCTATCTTTCTCTCTCTCACCCGCTTTCTCTCTCTTCTTGCTTTCTTTCTTTCTATGCGAAATGTGTGTTAGTGAGAGAGAGAGATGTGTGTGAATGTGTGTGTGGGTGCGTGGGTTTGTGAGAGTGAATGAAGGTTATTGTGTGTGTGTGTGTATGTTAAGGTGGGGGGGTAATAGAATTAGTATCATTATTATTACTATTCTGTTATGTTTTATGTGTGTGTGTGTATGTGAGTGATAGAATTAGAGAGTTATTATTATTATTATTATTGTTGTTGTTGGTTTATTATTTATTGTTATGTGAGACCAGATTTTGATTTTGTTTGGTTGAACTTGAGTTTATTGATCGAAAATAAAAAATTTTATTTAATTTAGTTTAGAACAAATCTGAATAGTTTAATTTACTAAAAGAGAAAGTTTGTGACATGTTTTAACAACTAGTTTAAATCGTTCAAGTAGAATTAAATAAGTTAATTTTAGAAGTGATTTAATTATGCAAAAAAAAATAGTGATTTGATTATTTCTTTGATTTTGAGTGAATCGAATATTAAAAAAAAAATAGTTATTTTTAGTTTAATCATTTTATATGTTTATGTGTGTTTAAATTAATTGTGTAATTGTGTTCATGAATTAATTTTATTTTTAGTTTAATCATTTTATATGTTTATGTGTCTTGTTTAAATTAATTGTGTAATTGTGTTCATGAATTGATTTTATTTTCAGTTTAATTATTGTACATATTTATGTGTTTTGGTTAAATTAATTGTGAATTTGAATTTACGAATTAATTTTGAAATTTTTGTTGAAACTAAAGCTTATATATAAAAAAAATAATGTTTTCCTTCAATTCAATAACAAAAATCCATTTGCAAAAATTTAAATCAATCAATACATTTATTCTCTTTTAATTAAAATCAATCAAACACACAAATATTTTCTGACGTGGCTTTGAGTTCCTCATTGCACCTAATGACGTAGCAAATAACTATCAAGCTAAAATTAATTTTTCATTAAATTATGTTCTCCTTTAATTCTTATTTTTTCTTTAATTTCATTTCATTTTATTTTATGTTTGTACATAATTGTGATCATTTAAAGGAAAATTAAATATTATTAAAATTATAAACAAATTTGCATAATGAGCTCTATAAACTTATACGGATGTATTGTGCAGTGGGATTAAGTTTCCACCTTCCCTAATCATAATCGTAAGATTTCTTTTAAAAGACCAGTTGCAAATTAAAAAGGTTTTCCAATTTTTCAGAATTAAAATTGGTGGCGACTCCTATTTTATTTATTATTTCAAAATCGGTCAACATCATCGTCGCTTTGTGCCCTAGGGGTACGTTGTGACATCTAGTTATAAATTCTACTTGACTAAGTTTAAACCCTAGATAGATGCCTTTGTTTTTAAAGTTTAGAAATGATATTGTGTTCCTTGATTAACTTAGCCTATGTGTTGTCAATTCGCTAACCTTGGTACCAAGTAGCCTGACTAGAGTATCGAGAAGGGATCTAGTTAGGTAACTATTATCGTCACACTTGGGACGGCGATAAGTAATGCTCAAATGTAACCAGAGATTTTGTTATGCTCTCTCTCTCTCTCTCTCTCTCTCTATATATATATATATATATATATATATATATATTGTGCATAACTAGATTCCTGTTTCTTTATTAAGGTACTGTTAGATTGTTTATAAGATAAAACATTTTTGGTACTCTTGCACATGCTTATATTCCTATGACCATATAAACTGGTTGAACATTATTTATATTATTGTGATTTTCTGCATATACCTTTTGATGTCCCATGGAGGGGGTTCCAGGTGAAGACTCACTAATGGGTTTTGGTAGCAAAACTCACCTCTCCTTTCCTTTTCTCTATTTCCAGATAGCTGCGGATACTTCCACTTCATCTTCCTCCCCGAGCATTAGATTTCATTGTTGAGTCTATTAGGTGTGGTGTCTGGCATTTTGCCCTAGACGTGCTCTAGTGCGATAGGTAGGATTCCGGGATTTTAGAGTATGTTGTCTTTTGCATAGTTTTGTATATTAAAATGTTACTTTGGACTGTATAAGTCTTTTTACTTTCATAGACACGTTATATATCAAGGACTTTCCGCATACCTTGTGATAATATAGTATTATACTTTGAAACGGATTATGAGAGCTTATTTTTATAAATATGACATCGAGAATAGGTGATTGATATATAAAAATGAACAAAACTATATTATGGATCTTTTTTGTGCATGTATAAATGATATAGGTCACGAGACTTATGTGAAAATGTGATTTCTTAGTGTCGATCACGTGCAAGTAAGGTCATGACAGATCCCAAGCAACATGGCACATCTTCCAATGTCACAATGCAGTCACCGCAAGGAAAATGGAATGTATGTGTTTATGGCCGTCATCGCTAAGTGCAGAAATCAAAACTGAGTTAATGTCTGTGTGGATTAATTCGGAAAAGTAGAGTAAGCCTGAAACCCTCAAGTATTCGCGTATCTCATTTCTTGGTGGACCTAGAACCATAAAATAAGGCCGCAACAATCTCATTTTCTATTTCACATGATAACAAATAAAAATTAAATCCAAATCCAATTTCAAGTGTTAAAAACTTTAAATTTTAATAAAAGAATCCTACAAATTATTAATTTTAATTTTTTATAATAACACTATTATAATAAAAGTAAGTAAAATTAAAATTACATATTTTAAAATTGAAAATGATAAAAGTTATTAATTTCCAAATTTTTATTATTAATAGTAAAATTTGTTATAATAAAAATAAATAATGTAAAACTGTAAACTTTAAAATAAAAAACAAATTAATTAGTAATAAAAAAAACTTATAAAACATAAGGATTATTAAATGATAGTTTCTTGCATTTTCTATCAAGTGCTAATATAATAAACATAATTAATATAAAAACTGAAAATTTTAAAATTAAAAATAGTATATTAATTACTAATAAAAATTGTAAATTTCAAAATAAAAATTCCAAAATTATCAAATACTAGAAAGCTAGTTTCTTGTATTTTATAATAATAACTAATAATAAAAATGACTAGTAAAAATTCTCATTTATTTTATTTTATAACAGTGCCAATGACAAATAAAGAATAAATCTAATTTCAAGTGTTAAAACTATTAATTTTTTTAAATATAAACCGATAAATTGTTTTACTGTTTTTCAAATTTATCTATATTAAAAGTATTATAATAAAAATAACTAAATTGAAAATTGTATACTTTAAAATTAAAAATTGTGAAAGTTATTAATTTCCAACTTTTTTATTATTAATAAAGAAATTTGATATAATAAAAAATAATATAAAATAATAAATTTTAAAATTAAAAAAATGATAAATTAATTAGTCCCATAAAAACACAAAATTTTGAAATTATAAATCATAAAAATTATTAAATGGCAGTTTCTTGCATTTTTTAACAATAGCTAATATAATACAAATAATTAAGATAAAAACTTTAATTTTTAAAATTAAAACAATATATTCACTAGTAACAAAAATTATTAAATTCTAGAAAGCCAAAAATAAAAATAATAATTTTATAATTGGTATAGTTTCATAACTAATATAAAATAGTTTGTTGTAAATTTGAAAATAAAAATTCCTAAATTATTACATTCCAGAAAGACAATTTCTTGTATTTTATAATACTAACTAATATAATAAAAATAACTAATAAACATGCCCATTTGTTTTATTTTATAACAATGCCAAAAGCTAATATAGAGCAATAACCTACTGTGACTTCTAGATTACCAAGAAGAAGATTATATAGTTATAAAATCATAATGGTTGTTAAATTAAAGTTTCTTTTATTTAATTTTTGACAAAAGATAGTATAAATTTTTTTATTATGATGAATTAAAAATAACAGTTTTCCTAAATAATTTATGGTAACTAAATTTCATAAAAAATGTAAACAAAATAAAAATAAAATAATATATTACTTACATTGTGATGAAGGATATCCTCTAAAACATACCTTGTAGAATCTATGGTTTCATCAGGTTTCACAATGTTTTCAATTTAAAAAAAATTGTTAACTCTTTTTTTTAGCACTCTGATGCAAAAAAATAAAAAACCTCTTAAACTCTCTCTACGCTCTCAGCTACACTCTCTGGTCGGCCTCCCAACCCCTAGCAAGAGCATCCATATATATAGCCAAACCCAACACAGCCTTACACTACTTATGCTAAGCAAAATTCACTGTCGAAGAAATCCTGCAGTGTACAGAGGAAAAATAGTGTGCAGTGCGCCTTTGACGCGAAACCTTGCCAATGACAGGTTTTCATGTGTTGTACAATTCGAAGCAAGTGTTTTGCAGGGTGAAATCCCACCAATAGCAGGGTTTGAGTTGCAGTCTTGTTCGCGCTAGACTACGTCACGTGCTTGATCATTCTCAAGGTGTTGAAACCTCAACAATGGTAGGGTTTCCCTAATCATCATCACAGTCAAATCTCGATTAATAAGAACACGTAATATTTCCCTGTAAATAATATCTGAAGTAATACTTAATCTACACACCATAAGATAAATAATTTCCTGAAAAAAGATGTTGGATGAAAAAAATTTCTGAAAAACCAAATAAACCTACTCAAAAGTGATTTTAGATGATTAAAGTGAGTGGAATAAAATGGTCTAATTTATTTATTCATTTAAAAGTTAATCTTTTTTATGTCATAATTGTCTACTAAATTTGGAAAAGGCTCTAGCATTTTAATACTTTTCCTAAAATATAGAGTAAACATCCAAATTAGTTCTTGACAATTTCATTAATAGATAAATTAGTCTCTTGACAAAAAAAATATTAGTGTTGATGTCTCTTACAATTATAAAAATATGACACTATGGATCCTTGACAATTTCATTGATGGACAAATTGATTCATGACAATAAAAAATTGGTGTTGGGGTCCTTCACAATTACAAAAATATGACACTATAGGTTATTGACAATTTTATTGATGGACAAAGTAGTCCTTAATAAAAAGAAACATTAGTATTGAGGTCCTCACAATTGCAAAAATAGGACATTATAAATCCCTAACGATTTTATTGATAGGCAAATTGATTTATGATGAAAAAAAATTAGTGTTGAGATTTTACACAATTGTAAAAATAGGATACTATAGGTCATTCACTGTGCTTCAACCTACTAAATACTAAGGGACTTTAATTATTGATCTATGTGACACCTATTAATTCCAATTTACTAAAATGTACCATTTTATTTTTGTAAGTTCCTCCCTAAATATTTCAAAATTCAATAGAGCGTCTCATACCAAGCATGGTGATATTGTGTTGTGTAATATGCAATTACTTACTTTAGCAAACAGTTTTTTGGAGAAATGATTATGAATTTATGATATTGGTACCATAGCATAAGAAATTCGATTCCAAATCTAATTCTTTTCTTTGAACGACAAACTTAGGGCTGAGGGTTTCTTTTTTAATAATAATGAATATAGTGAAATATTGGAATGTTAGGATAGAAATTTACAAAAATAAAAGAATGTGTTTCGGTTAGCATTAGTTGGAATTAGTAGATGTCACATAGATAATAATTAAAGTCCATGCTAACATTTAATAGGTTGCAAGTGAACAGGAACTTATATGTCTATTTTTATAATTGTGAGGATCACAACACTAGATTTTTATTTTTAGGGACCAATTTGTCCATCAACAAAATTGTTAGGGACTTATAGTATCTTATTTTTGCAATTGTGAGGACCTTATCACTAATATTTTGTTTATCAAAGACTAATTTATTTATTAATGAAATTGTTAGGAATCAAATTTGGATATTTACTATAAAATATATGAAAATCTATACTATTAATAAAGGAGATTGGGGTGAGTAATCACCTTTTAGGGTGTGTTTGGTATGCGTATTAGGTATAATAGTATAAGCTTATATTATACGTTATGTTCTTATACGTTGTTTGGTGCGGATAACGTATTGTATAAGCTTATACATCATAACGCCCTTATACGTTAAAATGCTATATAACTTAATACGATACGAGAGACCATATTAGGCTTGATTAGCTTTTAATGTATAATGTTATTTTTATTTTTTAGTATTTTATTAAAATAAAATAATTCTTAAATAAATATAATAATTAAAAATTTATAAATAAAATTATTTCATAATAAATAAATATTATTAACAAATAATATATGATATCAACCTAGCGATATATAATAAAAATAAAAAGTAATTATAATTAATAAATATAAAATAAAATAACAAATATTAAATAGAAATAAATATTTAAAATAAATAATAAATAATATGTAATATATAAAAGTAAGGACCAATAATAAAAATATTTTGAGTTAATATTTATTTTAAAATTTAAATTCAAATAATTATAATTAAAAATATAAAATATTAAAAATATATAAAAGAGTTATTTAGTATTTATATAATTTATTGAAATAATAAATAATTATAAAATACTGAAGTAAATAAAAATATTTAAAATAAATTAAATTTTAATTAATAAATATTTACCTAAATATAATATTTAAAAATTATATTTAAATCATTAATTAAAAATTTTATTTTATTTGATATTTAATTAAATAATTAGAATTATTTATAAATAAATGATAATATTATAAAATATAAAATATAAAATATAATATCTTATATAGTGTTACACCAAATACTGTATACCACTAAAAGTTTATCAGGTTTTTTACTATTAAACTTTATCCTATAAGGATTATTTATCTAGTGTGCAAAGGGGCCTAACTGTCTCCTCACTTTATTGAAATTTATTTTCAAGTCCATCAACCACTATCTCATTTGCCCCCATTTCTCCATATTTTCTTTTTCATGTAACCAACCTATTTTTTAGCATAATAAAAGGAATACAAAAACTAAAAATCTTTAATTTCTATTAAATATAATAACAAATAATTTCATATAAAATCATATATTTCATAAGGAATTAATCATGATAAGCTAAAATATATAATTTTATATGTCTAATTAAGTACTTGATATTGACACTGAATTTAATTTATCCCCGTATTTTTCTTATTATCTTTACAAATTACTATCAATAAAAGGGTAACTCGTCAAGTATGACAATGTCTATCAGGTAGCTACTACTAAATAGATTTCATGTTCTCATGAAGATACTTCTTGTTATCAAAACTTTGAAAAATAATAACTACTTCTATTTGATTTGATATTATTTATACGAAAGAAACATTTTACGGTGGCCGGTGATACAACGACACAAGCAAAGCAACAAACACCGAGAAGTCACTTACATGAACAACTAGAATTGAATTTATACAAATTCAATCCATAATCTGAAGACTGAAGGAAGCTGAATTGAATTGAATGTGCAAAAATGGCAACATCCAAATACACAGAAGAAAGTTCAGGTCAAAGTCTCACTCCTTCTTGGTTTACGCCCAAAAGGTAACCCTACCTACTGCTTCTACCTTCATTTTCTGAAGGCGAAAAAAAAAAAAAACTAGTTGCTTTAACATTTCATTCGGTTTCTCTTTGCGGAATTGTATAATAATATCTGTTGAATTGAAGTAGAGATGGATAATTGCTATTTATGGATTGGAGGGACAGAGGCTGATTGATTGATTGATTAAACTTAATTAAATTGATTAATTAATGAGGTGTATCGTGTATGTGGTGATTTCAGGCTTCTTATGATATTTTGTGTGATTAATACGTTAAACTATGTGGATCGAGGAGCTATTGCCAGCAACGGTGTTAACGGAAGCCTTGAAACTTGCACCGACTCTGGTATCTGCACTGCGGCTACTGGAATTCAGTAAGCTCTATTTCTATTTTCTACCATTTCTTTTGCTATCTCGCACACACTCACAGTGCCAACCAACCCCTTTTATTATTATTATTATTTTCTCATGATGGGCAGCATTGTTTTTACATTTCAGGGGGGATTTCAACTTGAGCAATTTTCAAGATGGTATTCTGTCATCTGCTTTTATGGTTGGACTTCTAATTGCTTCTCCAATATTTGCTTCTCTCGCCAAAAGGTGAGACTTGCGTGAGCCATATGTTTTTCAACCAACCAGCATGTTTCCCTTTTAATTGCATGGTGATCCAATATGCGTCTTCATTCTTGCAGTCACAACCCATTTCGACTTATTGGTGTTGGATTGTCTGTTTGGACGTTTGCAATAGCTGGATGTGGCAGTTCGTTTGATTTTTGGTCTATAGCAATATGCCGGATGTAAGGGAATATATAAGTGATTTCAACTTTTCAAGGCCTTGATACTTTGCCCTTTTTCAATGGTAGAGTGAACACTGATGCCTTGTTTTTCGCAGGCTAGTTGGTGTCGGCGAGGCTTCCTTCATAAGTCTTGCGGCACCATTCATAGATGACAATGCTCCTGCTGAACAGGTTTTTGTCTTATTTTTCCATTTCCCTCAGAATTAGCTGAACCTGTTTCTCAACCAGTTCAGGGTTGCAGCATTACTGTATTTTTGTTGATGGCAGAAAACAGCGTGGCTTGCTACGTTTTACATGTGCATACCAGCTGGGACTGCTTTGGGCTATGTGTATGGCGGATTTGTAAGATTGCATACTTATATAATCTAACCGTGTTAAGTTGGCTTTTCTTGTTTCCTTGGTTTGATGGTGTAAACTAATCGTTTTATTTTTGTTGTGAACTCATGCTATTTGATTATAGTACACCTGTTAAAAGTGTTATGTCATTTCCCTGGACTGCTATATGCTTAAATTCAGTCTTAGAATTGTTAGGACTTTTGTTGTCTTGATTGAGTTTGGAAACAAGCTTTAGTAATGATATTTTAGAAGTAAAATGGGCTTGTATACAAGGCTAATCGGACCATATTTTGAAAATTTTTCACTGGTAAAATTGTTTACACATCATGTATCCATCTTTTTTTTTTTTAAAAAAAAAGGTTTTCATTTGCAAATGAGTCAGCTTTGAAATTTAAAATAATGTGCAGGTTGGAAGCATGTTTAATTGGCGTGTTGCCTTTTGGGTTGAGGCAATTTTGATGCTTCCTTTTCCCATATTGGGTTTTGTAATGAAGCCTTTGCAGTTGAAAGGTATCCATTTTATTCTGTTTGACGTGTTTCCAAATGTCCTTAATTTTTCTGATTGTTGTAATAATATCACACTATGATTTTAAACCACAGGCTTTGCTCCCATGGAATCCAAACAGACACTGGCATATGTCGAAACAAATGTTTCAGAAAGTGGAGGTATATCCAGATTGTGTGATCATTACTTTGGTAACTTATTTTCTACTATATTTTCTTAGGTATCAGCTACCGGGGAAAAGAAATTTATCTTCTCATATTAATTCACAATACCAGCAAGCTTAAAAGAAAATAAAGATGCAGGACAAATTTCTTTGTGAAAAAGAGAAATAAAAAAGAAAAGATGCAATGTTAATCTTAGAAGATAGTATCTGTCTTCGCACAAAAACGAATAAATATATTTCTCTTTTAGAGGTTGCACTTGGTGATTGAGAGAGAATATCTTACACTACAGGCAGGCATCTATTATATATTTTCATTGTTTGGGAGAAAAAAAATATTTGAATGTAGCCTCAAGTCGTAGTTTTGTGATATGTGTGGTTTTTAATTAAAAACTATGTTGTGATGATTCAAAGGCAAACAACTGCAGTGAATTTGAAAGAATGCATTGTTTTTATAGGAATTATCTTTTGAACCTGTGACCTTTGTCCCATCATTTTTTATTGTTATTTTCTAATTTCAAGGAATGGGTGCACTAGAGAGATAGTTGGGTGGCGCCTATTGTAGAGAAGATGATAAAATCTCACCTTAGGTGGTTTGGACATGTATGAAGGAGACCTATAGAGGTCCCAATAAGGAGAGTGTATTGGATGGAGGGAAGTTTTGTAAATAGAGGTAGAGGAGACCTAGAAAAACTATGGGGGAAACAATTAGAGATTTCAAAGAGATTTAAATTTTAATGGTTTAAATATAAATACGATATATGATAAACCACTATGATGATGTCTGGTCCATGTAGCCAACCCCACCTAATGGAACAAGGTTTAATTGTTGTTTTTTTAATTTCAAGGAAGAAGCCATGCGTGTTGGGCTATTGCTCTAATGAGGATAGTTGGACATGTCTTGCTTCTAGTATTTTGCACTTTTTCCTTGCTTCCTCCCACCATAGCTTTATTTGGCATTTGTAGAGAATTGTTGCCTTTCTCTTGTGGCATTAAATGATTTTTATGCTCAAAGTTTGAGGTTCCCTTATAGATGATGGCATGGTTTCTGGAGATCAGGCCTGGATAGGAGAATCCAAGTGAGTGATTCTATTGCTTATGATTTTCTGAATTTGCAATAACTTCTCTTTTTGCTATGTGTTTTCAGCTTTGTATTTTCATTGTGTACAAAAATGAGAAGAAAAATTAAAGTGAGAGGCAGAATTCAAAAACTCTTGCAATAAATTGTCTGAATAAGTGAGAGCGGACAATGTCACTTGAAGCAACCAGCATCTTCTCTGTTTATCTAATTTTCTGGGGTTGGTTGATATCCCAACATCATAATGCATTCAATTTAAAAATGTCATTTTGAGTTTAGGAGTGTTTAATAAAGTTGTGAGATTAAAATTATTTTTCATTAATTGATTATAAATATCAATTGCATTTTTATATAATTGATTTTGTGAAAATCTTGGATGTATTAACTTAAAAGTGATCATTACATATTTACAAATCATATTAATCACCAATGCCCCACTTTAACCTAATTGTACTTTTAAAGAAATTTTCTTTTAAACTTTTAGATATTATAGTTTAAAGCTAGTTTATTTATATACTAACATGGCTGGTACCCTTTCTAAAGCTTGTAAATTTGAGACAACATTGATGATTATGGTCAGAAATAAAGCAGTAAACTTGTTTGCTTCTCCTAATCCATTAGAGTGAGTAAATCATTATATTTCTCCTTTATGAATATGATTGGTGATTTATGTTTGTCAGGTCAACATCAGAACTGTGGAATCAAGTGATCAGATTCTCAAAAGATATGCAGGAGCTTTTGCATGATCAAGTGTATGTTATAAATGTTCTAGGTATTTACTTTTCCCTGCCTGCAGAAATTACTTTTTCTCTTATTTGTTTTCTGAACTCAACTTGGATCATCTATAAAATTGAATCATTATTATGATAACATTTTTATTGACAATGTTGCCTAGTGAATTGAAATAGGCTTTCAGTTTTGAGGATTTTATAATTTTATTGTCAATTCAGAACTATGTCAATTCTTCTGACTTTTGAGTTTAATCATTGATAGGGTATATATCATACAATTTTGTCATTGGAGCCTACTCATACTGGGGACCGAAGGCAGGATATAGCATTTATCATATGGTATTCTCATATCTGCCATTCAATAATTTTATGCTTCATATTAAATATTAGGAGAAATCATTACAAAAAGGCCTTAATCCAAATGGTTTTATAGAAGATTTGGTCATTGATGAAGCCGAGTGGGGGTTGGTTGATTCATGTAGTCAACCGCACATAGTGGAAAAAGGCTTGGCTGTCGTTTATAGTTGTCGCAAATTATTCATATTTTTTGTCTCTTAACTACACTTCAGTGCGAGTCTTGTATCACCCTTGAGCTTAGTCTTTTATGGAAATGTGCTTCTTTTTTTGTTTTTTTGACAGAGTAATGCTGACTTGTTCTTTGGAGGAATTACAATTGTTTGTGGGATTTTGGGGACGTTATCTGGAGGCTTGATTCTTGACAAAATAACTTCATCAATCTCTAATGCTTTCAAGGTAAACTTATTTGATTTCCATTTACATATGGCATGAAGTGAGTAAAATGACTCGTAAACTGCTTTGTAAGTAGTCTTTTTCTGACTGGTAAACCTATGCTTAGAATGCTTATAAAGAATGAGGTGGATTTGTTGGATTCAGCAAGAACCCAGTTTTGCCAATAGTGATAGTGTACATTGATGGTTATTATTGGCTACAAGGCCACTAACTAAATCTGGATAGAGAATAGTTCAGCATCTTAGATGGTACATGACTTCCTGAATTTTATCTCTACAGTTCTAGCATTTTCTTTTAACCTTGTGCAGGAGTATCCAATATCTACTTTTCATAGACATAAACATGTGTGATATGTTCATGAGTTTTTTTTTTCTTTAATAAAATAGGAGCAGATACCACTTACAAAGTGTTATTCCTTTTTTTCCCTATGGGGAAGTTCCAAGTTTCTGTAACTGTTGTGAGGACATGTGTAAACTATTCTCAAGGCTTTAATTCTGTTTTATATAAGTGGTTAAGAACCTTTTATTTTTGCATATTCCAGGCGTCCTTCCCTTAAAGGTAACTGAAGTTTATATATTATTCCCTTGAAGTTCCTTTGTCATGAATTTTGCATGTCCCAATTTTATTGAAGTTCTACTTTTCATGATATTTTATACTATGTTATTTAATTATTTTCTTCTTTGGGTTCTCTTGTTACCATTGCAGCTTCTTTCTGGAGCAACATTTTTAGGTGCAATCTTCTGCTTGATCGCTTTCTGTTTCAGGAGCTTGTCTGGTTTCATAGTATTCTTCTCTATTGGGGAATTGCTGATTTTTGTCACACAGGTAATTTTATGAATCACCCAAAGGATGAAATTCTTTTATGTCAACCTACTATTTTACTTCCATAACAGTTGCAATCTATTGGTTTTATATTGGATTGGTGTTGTATCAGATGTTAGTTATTTCATCTTTTAGCATGCTACTGCATGTTCATAAGAACCTGATAATGTATTCAATATGTATTCCAGTCTCAAATTTGTGCCTCTTTTTCATTTCTTGGATAAATTTACCTACTCTCCCCCTCACATTGCGTATGAATAAAAGAAAACAAAGTTCCAACTGTAGCAGCAACAAGGTCGAATGTTTTTTTTTTTTTTTTGTAGTTCTTGCCTCAAAGGGTGCTTGCATTAAATTTAGACGATATTAATGTATTATTGCCCTCAGCCAACATACTGATCCTTGGATACTTCATTGGCTGTCCGTAGGGTGAGACAGAAAACATATAATTTTCAACTTGAGAGCATGCAGAATGTACCACAATTATTTAATTTATTTTCCTGGGTTATATTCTTATTTTATGAATGTATCCTATTAATTTATAGGGGCCATTGGTCCAATATTTACTTGATGACATAGTACTACTTTTGCAGGCTCCTGTAAATTATGTTTCTCTCCGTTGTGTAAAACCAAGTTTGAGGCCGCTGTCTATGGCAATCTCTACAGTTTCGATTCATATCTTTGGTGATGTGCCTTCCTCACCTCTTGTTGGGACCCTACAGGTTACACCTAAGTTTTCCTTGATATTCTGGATATGTTTTGGTCACACTCATTATTGGATATTGAAGATAATACTCTGCTGTTGGGGTCCTTCATGTTTCACCTAGCTTTTCTTAATATTTTGGCTACTTTTATAACTGGATATCATAGATAACAATCAGCCAATTTACCCCAGTTTTAATGAATGATTTGATGATGGTGATTCGCCCCAGCAGTAGAGTGCTCTATTGATTTTCGTCTTACCCACTGTGGCCTGTTTCAATATGGTGGGTATGGTCTGTAGTCAAAGTGTCAAACATAAGTTTCATTTTTTCTTTTGAAATTAGTAAACTATCTACCAATTGCAAGAGAGTTGTTCAGACATTTGTTAAACCTGGTTTTATTTTTTATAAAACATTAAAACTGTTCTTTCTGACTGTCTCTTTCTCTACTTATCTCTCCCATTGATGTAAAGGGGTTTCATGTCTTAATTTGTTAGAGGGCAACATTTAATGTTCCCCTTGAATATCTGTTGCAAAGATGTCCGTAAAACTAGTAGCAATAACTAAGCTGCCTTATGTTTTGCATTTTGATGCGACGATGGGCATGATTTGCTGACCTTCTTAACATTCTTGGCATTATCAGCATTTGCCCATGTTTGTTAGAGTTCAGTTTTAAGCATTGTTTTGATTCAAAGTACTTGGTTTTCCTGCACAGGATCATGTTAATGACTGGAGGAAAACAGCACTTATTCTAACATCAGTATTTTTTCTTGCTGCTGTAATATGGTTCATAGGTAAGTGGCATGGCAGGCATGCACTTTGGCAGTAATTTTCTGTTCTTAATTCTACCAGATTTGCCTTCAATTAGAAAAGCCTAGGATTAATTGTAAATTGTATTCTAAGAGTGTGCCTGTATAGTAAACTGAATCTTCAGAACACATAATGAAGTGCATGTGTTTTCAAATACTTATACATGTTTATTTGTCTGTTTGTCTTTTATAATTGAACATGAAAAAGTAATGTCCAGTAGGAGGATGCAATAGGATCTAAAGTCTCAACTACAATGACTAGTTCTCCACACTCTTGACAACCAATTTAAGTAGTCATCCCATTCCTTTCAGCACTTGGACTAATGAAAAGAAAACACCAAATTTTGGCTGCACTTTGGTGACGTCATTCTGTTCTTATTCAAGTTTGTGCTCCAAACTTTAGTTGCATGTTGCCATGGAGATCAAAGGTGGTGTGCTGGCACATGTAGAAACCACTAGTGTGAGAGGAGTGATCAAAAGCCCTTGCTGTGCATGTAATTTGCTTGGGTACTGAGAATTCTGGTTACTGTTAACCACACCTACATCTAATGCCACCAAATAACAATTTATCAATAACATCAGGAAAATTCTTGGTACTAATTGCTTGAAGAGTAAAGTTTTGCTGTTGTAAGTTGACTTTAATTTATGGCTGAACTCTGGTTAATGGTATTGATTCTACAGGTATCTTTTTGAAAAGTGTTGATCCAATCACCGAAGATGAAGAGGATCAATCTGCCGCAACTAGAAGAGGGAAAATGAAACCACTGCTTGAAGAGAGCAATGATGCTTCCTATGAAGCCTAATTTCTAATGCCCTTTCCAGTACTAACTGTGCTGAACAATTGCATATAAGTGTAGTATCTTGAAGTCTCCTGATTGTTCCTTGAAGGGGAAAAATGGGTAGCATCTACTACCGTCAGTCATATGGAAAGTGGTAGATGGCAGTTGGACACTTTGTTGGATGTGTTTTTTTGTATATGTTGGGGCCTATCATCGATCTGGTCACAAACTGGAAAGAACAAAAATAAAAGTATACAAGATGATCTGTATTATGTTTGGAGGAGTATGCTGATGGCTTCACCCTTTTTATCAGATCAGGTGGACTGGTGTTGCTGGATCCACTCATCGTGTTCGAATTGCTGTTCCTTGTACATTCTGTAACACTTGTAAGTCTTACTATGAAAAAAACTAGTTACACCGATATTTTGTGTTACAATGTGTATTTTCCGGTGGTACACTTAGGCCTTTGAAACGTAGGATAAACCCTAATAGTATTAGCTAATACTATAAAATTAATTTTTATCATATGTTTGGTGTCATATATGATAGTATAATGTTATAAGATCAAATCATTCTTATCCTATGACTATGGTATTAAGTTATTAAATCCTAGAGGCCTATAACATTGATAATATTATTTTTATTAGTCAATTTAAATTAATCATAGCTTACTCTTCTATGTCAACGTTACACCCTCACCCACCGCCCACTAGTGGTTACCTGCCTACCATCGTAGCTCACTACCCATTGATGGCTGTCAGCTACCCGTTGATTACTGCTGCCATGTGTTGGTCCCCGCCCATAGGTCGCCGTCGCGCCTAGTTGTCATTCATCAGGAGCCAGTTTGCATGTCGTCAGTCATCGCCCGCAGGCTTGTCTTTTCGTATCCTATACGATGTACCAATAGTGGCCTTAGTGCTGTATGTCCTACTCTTCTAATTGTTCGAGAAGACAAGTTCACATTGTAGCTCATGAGAACTTTTACGCCTAATATATATAAATTGTTTAATACAATTTTCTTCTCTTATCCAAGCTTGAAATTGACTATAAAATTTTAATATGGCCAATATAGGCCAAATTGTTCTTTAGTTTTCTCTCTTTTTTGGTCAACAGCCAAAAAAAATATAAACCAATGAAATTAACCAACCATAAAAGTTTTTTTTTTTAATGAATGAATAAAAAAATTTATGATATGATATACCATACCATATCTTAATAAGCTGATTAAAGAATTCCAGTTCGTAGCTCACTTTCTCAATTGATAAATTTAGTTTCGGGGTTTTTGTTCTTTCTAGTTCAATTTGGAGCAACTAAAGAGGGTAAAATGATATGGAAAGAGGAGATAGAGAGGATAAACAGAAAAGGAGAAAGTGTATGCAAGTTAAAATATATACTTATGTGTATAAAAGATGTTTAAGATGGCGTGGAGATGGATTGCTCAGAAAGAGAATAGGTGATCAAAGAAAAATTCTACGAAAAACTGTATGTTGAAATTGAAATCAATATTTTCGTAATTATATATATGGCTGGCCTTTAAAGGAAATCCAACCGGAGCTAATATCATACTATTTAAAAGTACAAATGGTGTTTGTGTAATTAATTATTATATAGTGTAATATTTAAATCTTTTTAACTGGAAAGCTTTGCAAGAATTTTCCATAGTTCGACTCGGTACGTATTTAAAATAATGTTATGATTAAGAAAAATGGTGTTGTAAAATTTTGTTATGCTATTATTTAATAATATAATGACATAAGTAAATACAATGTTAGACTTTTAACATCTACTATTTAAAAAAATAGTTTAATTTTGACATATTGATACTATAAAAAAATTAAATCTCTATATTTATATGATTTTTGAAGTAGTAAGGGAGAGAGTTAATCAAATCTATCCATGTGAAACGTTTTTACACATTTTTTCAATATATCAAAATTAAATCCTAAGAGCATGTTTGGAATGAAAAAAATGAAAATGATTTGATTTGTAATCAAATCATTTTTTTGAATTGAAAAAAAAATTGAGAAATAAACTGATTTGTAATCACATTAAATTTTATTATTTTTTTAATTTTCAAATTCTTTGATAATTTATAGAATTTTGATGGAAATAAATTGATTTTAAAACTTATACACAAATTAAATTAATTTATTTTCCATTTTAATTATTCCAAACACAATCTAGTGTATTTTAGACATAAAAATTGATTTCTAAATTAATTTATTTCCTATTTTATTTAATCATTCCAAACATAATAATTAACTTAAAAATAAAATAAATTCAAATAATTATAAATCAAATCCATTTATTTTTTAATTTTAATCATTCCAAATTAACACATCAAAATTAAATCCGGTAATAAATGCTTATATTTTATAACAATTTTTATTTCAAAATCCTTAACACTTTTCTTAACAAAAATTATTCCAAACAATGTATCACGTATGTACAATTGAAAAACTGCAAAATGGTCGAATTTGAAAAATGAATCCAGAGCATTCAATGCATAATAATAATAACAACTTGCCCAATATTCGTAATTTCTTTTCTCCATTAATTAACAATAATGAAGAACGCCGTGACAGTGGTTGGTAAACTACCTTCGCCGCCACTCACACACACACGCGGCACTACTTCCGCGGTATTTGTGGCAACTCACACCCTCATTCTTTCCTTATTAATAATCGTTTTAAAAAATTAAAATAAATTGATATTCTTTCCATTCCCTTTTAATAATTATTTTTAAAAAATTATTCAATTTTAATATATTAAAATATGAATACATGTAACTATAAATTGTAAGCAAATATATTAATAATTTAATGAATCAATTTATCTCAAATTTTTAAGACTATTAAAAAAAATAAAATATTATTTTAATATCTTAAAATAGGCATTTAAAAGAGATACCACTCTATAAGATGAGATGTCCCACTTGTACAATGGAGTGTAAATCATAGTCATATGCAACCTCGCACGTGCGTACGTGATGGGCACGTAAGCATTCACCAACCTCAGCTTGGTTGGGCACAACATAGCCTACACACTCTCTCTGAGTCGAGTGTGTCCACTATAAAAGCTACATAAATTGTTTAACTCTCTCTCATTCGATATGCTGTGAGATGAGAGTTGGCGATACTGCCTTTCTGACAAATCCTCTCTGAATTTGTTGGGTCTCACTCTCACTCTCGCATAACATAATCTCCCCTTGCTTGTTTTTGTTGAGTTCTTCTTCTCCTACCCAAAACCCTTCTTCTTCTTCACCTTGATTCTCGTTTTGTTTACATTTGGATTCTCCTTCCCAGATTCATTCACCTAACACACCTCTTTCTTTTCAATCAAAAGCAACTGGGCAGGCATCATTCCTGCTTTCACTCTCATATTCCTATCATTGTCTGACACACACTGTTTGATTGATTTGATTCCGTTATTCTGATTCTGCTTTTTCATCTGATTCTCTGGGAGTCAGCTAAAGCACTGTAAGATTCTAGCTTTGTTCTAAAGTTCCCTTCTTCTTTTTTTATGTAAAAAGGGAGCTGTCGTTAATGACCAGATTCCTTACACTGTATCTGAATTCTGACTTGTTTTTATTGGTGGTCTAATTCAGTTTGATGATCCCTAATTTGCTTGTTCCATTCATTGTTTACTGTGACTATTTTATTGCAATTATTGTTATTGTCATTGAATTGTCTCATGTTGTGTCTGTGAACTTATGGGTTGCTTTGTTGAATGATCAAAACTTCAGTTATTCGATCCTTTTATTCAATTCTTCTAGATGTATATTATTACAAAGGGGTTACTTGTTTCAATTGTGTAAGATGTTTTGCTTTGCCCAGGAAGTGAGTGTTAAGTTAAGCAACATTTGATTATTTTTTCGATTTGTGAAGCAAAAGGAGAGTGGGAGATGGAATGTCACTTTCTTTCACCCGTTACAATCTGGATTACTCTAATGAACTGTCAAGTTCTATTTTGTTGTTCTTTTCTCCCCTTTCAATGTTTGTGTTAATCTGTATATACTCGGAAAAAAGTTAGTGTACCATAGGCTTGCATATATATGGTGGATGTACTAGAGGAATGAAAATGTCATACAGCTTTAGCTAAGGCTGACAGAAAGAAAAACTGTTGACATTGTTCCATTTCATTCTAATATGTATGTTTCATGACTTATCAAATCGCTCTTGATTTGTTATGTATTAAATTTTGATCACATACATTGTATTCCTGTCTGAGAGGTAGGCCAAGTTGGTGTTTAGGCTAGAGAAGAAGATACCTTCCCCTCTCCCCCAAGGGGGTATATATAGTAGGGGTATTAATGAAGGGAGCTCTGATTGGGGCTGTGATCTAGGGATTTGAATGGGATCATGGTCCTAATGATGAGGAGTGAAATTCTTCATGTGGGGGTTAATAATTACCATGTGGGCCAGGAGGAGAGGTGTCCAGCTGAGGGCCTGATCAACTGGTTTATTAGCCCTTCAGTCCGAGCTTTGTTAAGAGTGAAGGGACTTAGAGACCAAGTCAAGGGACTGAACGGTCCACATCCTTATGCCAATTCCTTTTAATAGTGAAGATTAGAGTTATTAAAAGGATTAAAATGAACCTGTTGGATAGGATGGTGCACAAATAAAAGGTGGTTTTGTGTAGCTCACAAGTGGTTGTATATGATGTCCACATATATCATTGAGGAATGTCAAATCCCTCTATTACATAGATGAACATAAATCTCTTGGGATATCTTGAATCGCTATTCTTTAGGTGGTAATGGGTCTTTGAAGAAATGGCCCACACCATTGATCCATGATGTGCATAATATGGCAAGACCACTATATTGTGTTCTGCATTTTGCATTAGCTGCAGTCTTTTAGAATGTAAAGTACGTGATTTTGTGTAGCTTTATGACCACATTTCTCATCGTACATCCTGAAGTTTTAATTTGTTATTCAACCCCCAGACCTGAATCATGTGATTAAGAGACAAGAAGAATTTGCTTGGATTGATTAGCATAAATATTACAAGAGTGTGCTCTTTGGGAGTCTTTTTATGTTAAATCTTAATACTTTAATTTACTGTTTGTGTTTTAATTGGTATTGGTATAACAAATATGTTTGATATGAATGTGAGCATGTACATCAGTACATTATGCATCCTCAATTTGACAGTTCAAACATGAAGTTCATTTCCTTTGCCAATTCCGGTGCATTGGTTTATAGAAAGGAAACGGAAGGAAAGAAAGGCCAGTGCATGTATTACGACCAAGCTTTGGTCTAGATACATAAAGCATTTTCCCATACTTTCCTTTGAATTTTCTCTTATCAAACAATGTCACTGTCAAGAAGTTTAGCTTTCCTCATCAAGTTTACCTTTTCTTGGGGCTTTAATGTTACCCTGAAAATGACTACCTGCCCAAAACTTCTGACACATTTGTATGGGAATAAAACAAGTTTATGAATCAAAGACACAAGGGTTTGTTTTTTGAAACCCTAGCAATCCTATTTTCTCTGCAGCACCAAATATCTTACATGTAATAATAATATTAATTTTACTTCACATGTTCAAGTCACCTTATCTTAATCCTCTATTTTTCATTGTTGGAATTTTGAATTTTCAGATGGGAGACGTGGCCAAGGACCTTACAGCTGGGACAATTGGAGGAGCAGCACAATTGATTACTGGCCACCCCTTTGACACAGTCAAGGTCAAGCTGCAAAGCCAGCCTGCACCACTCCCTGGTCAGCTTCCCAAGTATTCTGGTGCAATTGATGCTGTGAAGCAGACAATAGCAGCTGAAGGACCAAGGGGTTTATACAAAGGTATGGGAGCACCACTTGCTACTGTAGCTGCCTTTAATGCTGTCCTGTTTACAGTAGGGGGCAATTGGAGACATTATTGAGGTCTCATCTGGTGCTCCCCTCACAGTAAATCAGCAGATTGTTTGTGGAGCTGGAGCTGGAGTTGCTGTTTCCATTCTAGCTTGCCCCACTGAACTGATCAAATGCAGGTCAGAGGACACTAATGGTGTTTTGTATGTTATGATTTATCTCAATTTCGTTGTTCTCTTTCTATGAGCTTCAATGTCTATTCTTACCTTTTTTTTAATGTTTTCTTCTGTTGTAAAATTTTCCGGAGGTTTTCACCTTTATGAAAATAATTGTTTTCGAGCTAGAACCCAAGTAATTGTTCCAAGTTTGTGTTTTTTTTTGCTTGTTTTTCTGAGAAGTGTCACTTTTCCAAGAGCTCAGTTTTGGGCTCTCAACAAATTCAATTGTGTCCTGTGGTTGACAACTTGACATAAAATCAGATACTCGTCATGTGAATAAGTGAATGCATTTCAGTTGTAGATTAATCTTGATTAACTTTTGTCATGAATCGTCTCTTTCAAAAGCTTAAGTTATTGGGTAGGGGCACATGAATAATTTTGTATCCAATATGTCCCCTTACGTGAGTGCCTCATTTGGGCTTAAAATATGGGCCATTTAGAATAAGATGAGATAACAAGGATCGAACTCTAAACCTCTTGATCATAAAAGATTTGATATCATATCATAACCCATCTCTCCCAAAACCCTAGGCTATTGGAAAGAGACACATGAATGATTTTTATATTTGACATATTCCCTCATGCAAATGTCTCTTTTGGCTTGAAGCGTAAATAATTTATCAGAGTGGGGGATAATAATGATTGAATCCCAAATCACTCGGTCATGGAGGCTTTGACATTATGTCATGAACCATCTCTCCCAAAAGTTTAAGTTACTAGGTGGATTACATGAATGGTTTTTTTTTTCTGAATTTATTTTTCACATTATAATAAGTACTCAAAAGATGTATTGATCTTGTAACTGACTGTTTTTCATGTTGACTATCAGGTTGCAAGCACAAAGTGCGCTCGCTGGTTCTGGAACAGCAGCAGTGGCAGTGAAATATGGAGGACCCATGGATGTGGCCAGGCATGTTCTTAGGTCAGAAGGTGGCATAAGAGGTCTTTTCAAGGGCTTGGTTCCCACTATGGCGCGTGAAATACCAGGAAATGCTGCAATGTTTGGTGTATATGAAGCATTGAAGCAATTGCTTGCAGGAGGACCTGATACCTCTGGACTAGGTAGAGGTTCTCTGATGGTTTCTGGAGGCTTGGCTGGAGCTGCCTTCTGGCTCATGGTTTACCCAACCGATGTGGTTAAGAGTGTGATTCAAGTAGATGATTACAAAAATCCTAAGTTTTCTGGTTCAATTGATGCTTTCAGAAAGATTCGAGCTTCTGAAGGGTTCAGAGGCCTTTATAAGGGCTTTGGTCCTGCGATGGCTCGAAGTGTTCCCGCAAATGCAGCATGCTTCTTGGCATATGAGATGACAAGATCAGCTCTGGGATGATTAATTCATAATACAGCAGGATTGATTCGGGGTACCATTGATTGCCATGTTTCTTTATTTTTCTTTTTAATTCCCAAAACATTTTTATTTCATGCATTGCAATATGGCCAGAGGCTTATCTTCAGTTACTGCTTCAAGGAATCATTCTTTCACCAGTAGTAATGCATGCAGCCTTTCATTTCAGAGTTGTGCTTTTCCCGCATGCTTGAAATATTATTTATGCGCAATATTAGGATGAAATGAAATCAATTAAACTTGCAAGAACCAGATTACACATTGTGTCTTAACCAACTTTCTAAGTTTGAATTTTTTTTAAAAAGACTTCATCTAAGATACAGATGTAGATTCTGAATTCTTAAGTTGATGAGTCATACTTGTATCAAGTAGAATGCATGGCTCATGAAGGGCAGAATGACTCGCAACTTCCATGTCCGTGCCCATCGAAGGCATGTATTTGTTTTTAGATGATGGCGCAGATTAGTCCTAACTTTGCATGAATATGTCATAAACTTTTGTGGGAAGGAAAATTGTCAACACTGATCAATTAGATTGCTCTTCCACCTTTTGGTGGGATGTGAATAAATATACGGTCTTTCATTATGCAATGTTGACTGCTTCAATTTGAAAGACTAACTAAATAATCACAGGGAAGAACTAACTTATATAGTTGAAGAGGTTGCACGATTGTGTTTGGATTATAAAATAAGCTTGAGAGCATGATTGAATCACAGAGAGTCAGAACAAGAGTTCAAAAGTAAAAAAGATTAATCCAAACTCACAAACATATCCTAGGAAATAGCCAAAATCACTTGTTCTATTTGTAAAACAAGATTAGATGGCTCTTCGAATAACCTTTTTGCAGTTTTTGTGGTGTCATATGTAAACAAATGATTCGGACAAAATTTTGTTCAAATGTTATGATCAATACTCCTTTCTCCTTCGATGCTTAAACCCATTTGCTTAGAATTTTATCCTTACAAGCGTGAATGTTACTTTGTCCCAATGAGATATATCAAGTTTTAGACAGAAATAAACTAATACAACATTCACTGTTTAGTAATCTTCACATATTGAAAGTAGTGGATGTGTGCCATGCATAAAGGTTGATATCTTATACCGAAAATTAATTACGCATCTGAATTTACCGCAAAAAACAAAGTAAGATTAAAGGGAGTAAAGTTTTATTGTACATTTTTTATGGAATTCAATAAAACCAAAAAATCATTTTTGTTAAGAGTGAAAATTTCTAATGTATACTGAGATCAAACCTTGTCTATTCGTATATAGTATCACTTAAGTTTCTTTTAATAGATGACAAATTCTAAAATATACCCTGACTGTGAACCTTTGAAATTAACCCAAAAAAAAGTATAAAAATAAGTATTCCTTAACAAATAACAATTCTCATCTAGAAAGCATAACAGAAGCAGAAGCCTCGAGTCTTATCGGTTGACTCATCACTGCCAGTCTTACCCTATTCACAATATCTCACATGCTAGCTGCTACACCTTTAATTCTTATCTACTATCCACCAAAAATGGACTACATATATAAACACAGAAAATTAACAAATAAATATAAAAGGACTGAAATTAAGAAATTGTCACAATGTCACTGCCACGTACCATAACAAACTAGCGTTTGACCAGAGAGGAGTACTCAAAAAATCTCGCTCCAAGGAAACCGAGGGAACGAGTAACTGTGAAAACTGTGTTGATTTTCTTCACTTGTTTGTTATATTTCTTTGGTGAATGATGAAATAAATAAAAGCACTACACACACCCACATATATATACATATAACGTATTACACATATAGCATTTCACCAAAACACAAACTATCTCCTCAAGTTTCTAATGGAAGACCCCAAACTACCCTCTCATGAGTCCTCCATCCCTCTCATTGCTAGATTGGATCATCTTGAGTTCATTGTGAGCTTTGCACTCTCCCAACTTCCTTTTCCATAACTTAATTACATCCACTCTTTTTGTTGCATTTACTTAAATCAATTGTGTCACATACTTGTATAACTATAATATCTTCTATCTTTGATGAGTATTTGTGGTTGTCATTAGATGAAATATTTGGAAAGAAAGCAAAGATGTGGCAACAATGTTAATGCTGACAAACAATCTCTAGATTTGGCCAAGAAAGAGGCTTACTTCAAAGGAACATTGTTGGATAGGGTGGCCTCTCTTGAACAGAGACTTTATCAGGTGAAATATTAATTAAATTCAGCCAATTTTTTTTACATGTTAAGTAATCATTTTGTTCCATTACAATCGAATTGGCATTTTTTGTATTTTTTAACTAAAAGCAAATCATTTTCCATAATTATAAGACAGCTGACATCAACAGAAGCTGTCTCAGTTAATCATAGAGTTAGAAATATATATGCCACTAACACAAAAAAAGTTGATTGTTTGATAGGGAATAAGACCAAGTAACTCAAGCAAGCATTGCTTAAACCGCCAATTGGAATATGCCTAAGAGTGTCACACCACATCAATTACTAACAAAAATATTATTTTATGGCTACATTGCATCACACTGTCACCACTAGCACCTGCATTGGTGAAAATCCGAGTTTTGTGGAAGACACGGTATAAAAATAGTTGTATATACTTTTTTTATAATATGGGATATATTGCATGAATTTAATTGTTCTGCTTCTGGAGTTTTAATGTTTTATCTGCCATGGAAGCTAATTTAACAATGTATTTTGACTTGCTGTTATTAATTTGTTTAGCTTTGCATGGAGATGGATTCAAGTGGCAGCTCTCATCACCCTTTGTCCCGTGCTTCTACACAAGCTTCTGGGGAGTCTTCATCCAGCCAGGAGTCCAAGGGAGAAATATATTACTCATTTCCAACCTTCAACAATATCCCAAATAATCATGGAGAGAAAGCAATGCCTCAGAACCATATTAAGACACTTGAATTGCAGGTCAGAAAAAGGAAAAAAGAAAAACATCCTTTACTCAAATAGTAATTATTTCTATTATACGGTCACCCCCATCAAGCTAAATTTCAAATGTTTTTCCTTCTTATGCTGTAATGAGTGCTTAGATCTGGGGCCCTTGATCTTAGTCTTGTCCTGTTATGACACAAAATAACCTAATAAAGAAAGCTAGCACAATATAATACCTCTTTCACACTTGATAAGTTTCCCAAATTTCACCAATTCAATTAGTTTGTTTTAGTGGCTCATACTTATTTCTCTTAATCAAAGTCTCTTTGAGTATTGCGAATATGAAAAATTAGTGTTAAAAGAGTTTTATTTGTATAATAGACAAACCGGCTCGAATTAGATTAGTTATAATTTAGTGGATATAATGATAGTTAACACAAATAAAATACCCCATTTCAGTTGGAATTAAATACTCATTCTCAGCTTCCGTATAAGACACATCTAACATGGAAATTTACAAGGAACAAGGGCCATTAGCCCACATAGTATGCATATACAAATAAAAGAAACAAATCATACGCATCATCAATGGAGCCTCTAGTATGTTCCCTTTGCTTCTCCTTTTTGGTTGTTTTTATCTATATAAAGTAAGCAGTAAAGACTAAAAGAGCCTGCAATTTGTTTATGACACAAAAATAGATCACTAGGATATCATTTGCTGACAACTCCACAAGCAACGTGAACGATAGCCCTTCATTTTTAAATTATTACTACTTTGCAACATCTTATGTAGCATAGCATGTCCTTTTGAAAAGAGTAGTTTAATTCACAAGACACATATAGAAGCAATTACATAATACCATTGCTGTTTACAGAATCCTATGCTGCAAATCATTGTAATGATTCTCAGAATCCATGTTTAACATATATATTGGTGCAGGAAAAATCTGAGGACATGCAGCATCCAATGAAGAATACCAGTCCTCCTCCTAAGCAGCAGGTGGTGAAGAATAGACCCAAGAAGAATGAAAAGAAATGCAAGGCTGCAAAGAAACGGAATCCTCTTGTTAGTTGGCCACATTTAAAACTATTAGGCTGTTAATGCTCCTCCAAAAACATTGTTTAACATTAACGGGAAAGGCGTTACCAATAAAACAATACAAAAAAAGAAATTAAAGATAGAGGGCCAATAATTATTCTTGAATCATCAATAATCATTCAGAATGGTTAGTTGACTATTTAAAATAATTAATTGGTCCTTTTCATTAATTTTGTATTATATGCGGTTCCCGTTAATTCTCTTGATTAGTTTCTTCCTTCTTTACTACTTTTGGAGTTGCCCTGGATATTATTGGACATTTATATGGTTGTTATGTTTGAACTTCGTAGTTCATTGCTCTATAATAATCAATTGTGTGACGTTGGATTTGGGTACATATGTAGACTAGATTCAACTACTATTATATATTTTATAATTCTGTATATACTTATATATTGCTAGAGTGCTTGGGAAATGAACCATAACAGTTTTAAAGGGTCAGAAAGCCATGTGAAATCGATCATGAACAGCAATAACACCACCACCACTTCGTTCCAGATTCAGACAACCCAATATTTCTTATTATTTATGTCGCGAATTATTGCAAGAGGGAGGGATGCCATTGATCTCATCGTTTGGACTGGCAAGTGTTTTTTAATTATTTCTGATAGCACCATACCACTAACTATGCATTAAGGGAACTAGTAATAAATTTGATACATTCTTAATTTAGTTGAGCTTGATTTTGTTATATTATTAGTAGAAGATTTTTATATCATTAATAAGTTATACATATTCAAAATAATTGATATGGTACTTGATTTTTGTAATAAGTTAAAAGTGTACAATTATATTATGAAATTAATTTTTATACACTTATATTGTCATTCAATCATATGCTTTTATTTATAAGATTTTTAAAGAAATTAAAAATGAGTGATGATTGAATCATACATTGTTGTTGATGTGATATATGATTAAATTTTGTGTAAAACTTTTTAATGTTGACAGTGGACTGTATTAAAACTAAATTCTTTAAAAAATTTATATATATTAACTATTTATGAAAATAAATTTTATTATTAAAAAAAGTTACGTTGCTCGATCAAAGCATATCACATTTTGTATGAATTAAATATATACTTGAAAATACGCCTTTTTTTTTTTGGTTAAAACAGCTCAAACTTTCACTTAATTAATTGAAGTACAAAACTAGGGGAAAACAAATGTATAAGTAAAAATGCAGCTATGTTGTATTGCATGGCTATATATACTCTAAATAAAATTGCTATTAAGATTAAAAAAAAAAAGTACCAAAGCTTGAGATTTCAGAGTGAGATGGCATATCTTATGAGTGATTATAACTTTTTTCACCATATTTTTCTTTCTGTATTTCTTCAGTTTTTATTTTCTTGGGTCAATTTTCAGTTTGTATTTTGCCATATAACTAGCAACACTCTGCTGTGTAGACCATTTATCCAAGCCAAATCATAGTGAGAGGTCAGTGCCAAATAAAGTGCAATAGGAAACTTATTAGTTAAGGAGTTGGAATCAGATACACCCACTAATAAAAAGGCCTAAAGACAACTACATGATCATGCCTTAACAATGGCATATGCATAAAATAACCAAAAAAATCGAATAATCTGACATTCTGCTTATTACTTTTCATGGTATCAATTAAAAAGGAACATGATGGAACAGCAAGGCTTGCTGCTACTTGCTGGCTAGGAGGTCGTTTCATGGCCACCAAGTTTAAAATGCCCTACACTTTTTCCCTAGTTATGATTCCTGAATCTTGGGAATTAAATTGACCCAGTTTTTTCTTTTCTTTTCTTTTAAGCATGAACAGAGAAAAATTGACCCAATATTTTTTTGATTTTCCAGATATATCCTTCCATTAAAGGGCAATCCAACCCAATATTTTTTTATAATTAAAAAATTATATTGATCATAGTAAAATTTGAACTTATAATTTCATGTATTCTATCTAAATCTCCTTGTCACTAAACTAATTCTTCTGGCTTATTAACCCAATGTGAACATACGTAATAAGAATAATTTATAAAATATTTTGCCAAAAGGAAAGGAAAAATCAGAAAGATTAAAAATTGAGATTACTTTGATCAACACGGATTTGAGATATACATGTCAAGAGAGAGGGGGTCTGCTTAGCTGAAAAATCCGTAGAATGATGTATGTGGACACCCAATGTTCTTTTGAAAAAGGGGAAACCACGCCAGCTCCATAAACTCTTTTTCTTAATTTTGAGTAACCTGGACACTAACGTGTCTAATTCAGATGACCTCTCATAAACATTGCCACAAGAAAAAAGAGTTTTTTAATGCTAATCTTCTAAGGAAGAGAGAATTTAAAAGGAAATGCTCACTTCATAACGGAGTTAAATGGTGGCTACAAACAGACAAAGTTTTGGTTATGCCATGACCATCATCTTTTGCTATCTTTAAGAGACACTAATCAAACGAAATCATTTCATGAGGGTCTGCAAAATTTTAATTATTTGAACACGAATATTTGAGAACAATGACAACGCCATAAACTTGCTGAACTGATCCAATAATACGTACCCTCAACTTATTTCGGCGTGGTCTTTTGATAATATTGTCCTGAGAAATTTTTATAATCGTGTTTTAGTACATCAATCTAATTAGTTTCAAATAACTGAGAATAACAATATTTGATTTGATTTCTCTGTTTAGTGTTCAACCTCGTCTTAAATTATGATTAGAGCTCTTACTTTTATCTATTTGTATATATGATCTATATAAGCTATCAACGTCATACTGCAACATAATTATTTATAATCAAAATTTTTTATTTGTGCATCGTCATAATTTTTAATTTAATTTAATTTTTAGATTTTTTTTCATTGATTTATATATGGTCAATAAATACTTTAATAAGCACTTAATAAACCTAACAATATACTTGTTCTTGAATTAAAGGGTGTCTTTTTTTTTTGCTCCTAGAGCGCAAAGAGAAATGATATAACTTCTGCAACTTGCTCTCGTCATAACGAAGCGCAACACTGTATGCAATTGAAAGCCACAATCAACTTGGCAAAGGTTTTGTGGGCCATTTCTTTCTTACACACCCCTAGGGCGAAACACCAGGCAAGGTACCAAATGGAAAGAAAAAATGGGAGAAAAAAAAAGGGAGGGAGAGAGAGAGAGAGATTATCCTTTCTAACCTATACGTTGAGTTCCTCAATAATTATTCTCCTACGTCCAGAGTTTCATTTCAGGTTGAGCAGATTTGTACGTCTCGTATTAAATAATGTTGATATCCATTTGAATGGGTTGAAGCAGATTATATTACATATTCACTAATCTAAGTTAATGAAGACGAAAGCTACTAATCATGATCGTCACTTACATTACATGCGTAGGAACTTCCTGCGGCTTCGGATGATTCGCGTAAAATCCTACTCCTATATATTTTATTCTTATTTAACTTGTCCTTATGGAAATAAGGAATCCTATTGCCCCATTGACCCGAAACCATAAAATGAATTCAATTAATGTATGCATAGGGATTAAGCAAGGCTACATATAATAGCATGCTATACTATCTTTGGATTATTCCCTTTTAATTTTGCTATAATTGGGTGATGATAGCTGCAATGGGAAATTGGATATTGGAATTTGTCATTTTCATATTATATTTAGTACAATGTTTTTACTTTTTAATTTGTCTATAAAAAATTGTTTTTACTTTTATTTTTAAAAATAAATATAAAGAAATTGTAATGAAACATATATTTTTTTCTTTTATTATCTCAAAAATAATAGTATATATAATGAAAAGATTGTACAAATAGCATTATGTATTAAATGGAATTAAAATCTCAGCTGTCCTCACAAATGAGATATGTTAATATAAATAACCATCTAGAATAGGATGTTTAATTATAAATAAAAAAAATGAAACTGAATAACTTGATTTCGCTTTCTTATTACAATATTTAATTATTTGGTTTCATTTATAACAAATAAATCGCACGATTTGATTTCATCTCATGGGATAGTTGTAGACCAAATCACGCATATATATATATATATATATATATATATATATATATATATATATATATATATATATATATATAGTTGTTATAAAGTGTATAAATATTATTTTGACTCATATTTTATGAAATATTATATCAACACACTCACATTTATCATTAGATGAGTTGTGATACCCAAATTAAATAGGATTTATATCCAATTCAATAATAAATATAAATATATTGGTATGATATCTCATAAAATATGAGTCAAAATAATATTACTCTTGTTTCCAATTGCTATCGTTATTGGAATCGACTTACGTTATCACCGACGTATGTGTTTTAATTTCTAATTTATTATTGGTTAATGGCTGTTGAATTGTTGCTATCCTAGTACTGTTAATTAACAAATGAATATATGATTTTTATACACTAATTAATCAGCTTGTTTTATAAATTGTATATATAGTTCATATATAATGTTGAGTTTGAATGTTTATAAATATGTCTAGTTTGAAGTTAAAATAGTCCGCGACTAGTACCTTATTTAGTCATAATGACTTAATTTAGTGGGCGTGTGTATATTTCTTTTCTTAACCACAAATAATTAAATATTATCGATACACTTCAATTTTATAAGAATACCAAAGAAATTTCCAAAATTTAGCATTTGTTTGATTTTAGAATTTTTTTATGGTACTCTATTTTTTTTAATTTTAGGAAATAATATTCATTAATCTAGACATTGTATAATTATTCAAAAAATAAAAGCACACAATATTTATTTAATATATTTACTTTCAATAATATGTAAAATAATTTTATATAAAGTATACAAGTGAGTTTAATTTTTTTACTATACTAAAAGAACAAACAACCAATATGAATAATTATTTTAATATTTTTAAAAAATAAAATTACATATTTTTTAGCTATAATTTTAGAATGTTAATATATATAAAAATAAAGTTATTTCTAAATATTGTATATGAAGATTAATTACATAAAAGGTAATGAGAAGAATTTTATGATTTTACTATGAAAAATATACATTAACATTATAATAATGGTTTTTGCTTTGATACCCATAGGGTACCCACCCTTTTAATCCAAGGTTGTAATTTAATCATAAGTATTTATAATATCAATAAATTTAATTAATGATACATATGACAAATTTTCAGTCACAAATTATCCAAAAGGTATTGATTGAATTTTGTGGGTAGAGAAATCCCCTATAAAAATAAAAGTCGAGAGCATACAAAGTTTTATTTTTTAAAATATAGTTATTTAAAAGTATTGTTACTATTAATAATTTATTTTCTTAATATAGAAAAATTTTAAAAAGTAAATTACATCAAATATATAAATTATATATATATATATATATATATATATTCTATATTATTATCAGTGTCAAACATTTTATGTTATTTAAAAATTTTAATATGTATAACTATTATCAAGGGTAATTAAAAATGGATCAAAATGTAACTTATTTTTAAGTTTTTAAAGGAGATGAGTATATGTTTTAGAAATGGAGGGGAGGAAAGTGTAATATTGTTATCTTTTAGGGAAATGGTTATATTTTACTCTAAAAATTAATTAATGCTCACAAGTTTATTTAAAAAAGTCATATGATTTTATATCTTAATCTTAACTATTTGTGTGAAATTCAATAATTAAAATTAATTTGTCACACTTTTATAATAAATTACTTATCTCACCCAAATCGCTACCTATAAACCATCTCCCTCTCTATTGAATTTGTTTTTGAATTGTTGAGGGTCCGAGGCCCATAGCTTCCCGTGTATATGTTTATGGTTTGTGCTCTTTACCAATGTTAAGTAAGGATTGATTTTCTTTCTTGAAATTAAGAAATTCAAATTTAGTTTTAATTTGGGTTGCATTCTGAAGTTTGATGGGATATAATACATCTATTTTTTATTAATAATAAACATTAATTTGATAGAAAGATTAAAATACACATTTAAGAAAAAATTGGAGATCAATTTGCACAATTCCAAAGTTTTGGAAATAAAATATATAAGAATTAAAATTCAAAAATATAAAGTACAATTTTCCTTAAAAAGAAAAATCATCTTCTTTGTCCACTCATGTATAGTCCAATACTGAGACCGCGAATGATGAATGAAGAAAGCGAGAAACAAGTAAGGCTAGCATTAATTTTTTGTTTTTAAATTTATCCTCTAACTTTTAAAAATTAAATATATTTATCTTATTTATGAATATCATTTATTATATTAAAAAATAGATTTAAAAATAAAATGCATGACAACAACTATCATATATAATATTTTTAGCAACTCATGTGCTAAATAAGTTTTTTTTTCATCAGTATAACTTATATTATTTACAACGAGCGTACTCAGGCTGTAAAAGCTAGAAGGGAAATTTAAAACATGTATTATTTGGGGTGCTTTTGTTTGGTATTTTGGAATCCCAAAATTACTTTTTTAATTAAAAAAACTTGATTTTTAACTTTTTTTTAGAAATTTAAAATAATAACTTCTAAAGAAAAATCAACTTTCTATTTCTTAATTAAATATAAAATTTAATTTTTTAATTAATTTTTTCAAAATATAAATTTAAAAACAAAAATTAAGATAGGGAAGAAAATAATTTATTTTACTTTAATTTTAGACATATTAGTCCCGGTTAGTTATTTGTTAGTAAACTTACACACATTGCATAATATAATAATGATATGTTATTAAAATGTTAGATTTAAGCAAAATGACATTGTTTTAGAACATATTGTATTCATTTTGGTATTTAAAATTACACAAAATGATTATTTTATGACTTATAATAGAGATTTAAATAACTCATTTCATATAATTTTAGTCACAAAATACGTTATTTTAAATTTTATTTTATTTTAAATTACACACAAATCACTTAATATCCATATTAACAAATCGCATGTATAATTTTTTTATTATTTAAGGGATTAAATATATAAAGAGACTAATATATTATATTATTAAAATTTTAAGGAATTATAAAACTAAATTTTATGATAAAATCTTTTAGTGGGCCATCTGGCCTTTATACTTAATTTTATAATAGTATCATGGCCATGACGGACCTCATGGCATTCAGTTGCATATAGGTTAGCTAGCTTACTAGCTAGCGTAGAAAATAAAAACAGACTTCACGCAAGGTGAATTCCCACAATCACCCCTCTCCCTCCCCTCCCTCAAAACCTCTCCCTTCTCGCAAAAACACCCTCTCATCACTCCCACTCTCAAAATCTCTCTCTGCCTCTCTCTCTCCTGTCGCGATGGAGAAAGGCGAGAGCACCTCCTCCGCCGACCAAGACCCCTCCGATGGGGCGGAGGGGAGAAGCACCCAGCGCGCCATCACCTCACCCTCCCGTCGGGCCTCACCGAGGACGAGTTCGACTCCCTCAAAGACGCCATCGCAGAGCACCACACCTACCGCGTGGGCCCAGGCCAATGCTCCTCCCTCCTCGCCAAGCGCGTCCACGCGCCTCCCCTCGCCGTCTGGTCCGTCGTCCGCCGCTTCGACAAGCCCCAGACCTACAAACACTTCATCAAGAGCTGCGCCCTCAAAGAGCCTTTCAACATGACCGTCGGTTGCACCAGGGACGTCAATGTCATCTCCGGGCTACCGGCTGCAACCAGCACCGAGAGGCTCGACATACTCGACGACGAACGACACGTCACCGGTTTCAGCATCATTGGGGAGAGCACAGGCTCCGCCACTACCGCTCCGTTACGACGGTGCACGGGTTCGAGCGCGACGGGAGGATCTGGACCGTTGTTCTGGAATCGTACGTTGTGGACGTCCCAGAAGGGAACACCGAAGAGGACACGCGTCTCTTCGCCGACACCGTCGTGAAGCTCAACCTCCAGAAGCTCGCGTCCGTCGCCGAAAGGGATGAGCCGTGACCGTGACCGCGACGGTAACTCTCAGTTCTTGGGAGTGAAAACGAAGGAAAAAAAAATGAAACTGAAATTTCACTTCCCGACTTTTATATTTGAAAAAACAAAAAGGAGAAAAAAAAAGGAAAGAAAAGGGATTGGAATTTGAAAGAAACGTCCCGTCATGAATACATAAAAGGAGAAAAGCAAAATCGAAGTTTTTTCTCTCTTTCTTTTGGATTCATTTTGGTTTTTTTTTGGTGAGACTGTTATTTTTGTTTTTTATTTTGTTTTGATGATTTTCTTTCATTCAACTCTCTTTCTTTCTTCGTCGTCCGTCGTGGGGTGTCTTGGAAGTTCTGTTTTCGTTACCAATGCGTCCTCGTTCACGTTGAGAACAGAATAGAATCGTTTGTCACAGTGGGTGAGGGCATTTGGGTCAATGCACCTGTACAGGAAGGAAATGTTCACTTGTGGATGCTCATCGTGTCTCCCTTTAACCATTCTGTGAATATCATTTGTTGCTTCTTTGCTCTTTCGTAGTTGAAAGATCAATTTGGTTTTACAGTAAGGGTTTTTTGCTCTTTCAGTTGGTTAAATTAAAGTGCTTGCAACCTTTGTCTTTTATGAGGTTTAGGCATCAAATTTTGTAGTTGAAAAAGGAAAAAAATAGCTCCGAAATAACTTTATTCTTAGCGAGCAGATTTTGTTAAGTTTTACTTTAGTAGATTCTGAGTATTAACTTCAAAAAAAAAAAAAAAAAGAACTAGTGGATTTTGTAGAAGCACGTACGGGTCCACTTAGTTGGGTGACATTTGAAATTGGCTATGTACTAATTTAGTTAATTGTCAAATAATTAATATTTCTTAATTAGTTTTTTTTTCTAACCAAAAATTCACTTTTCCCCCTATATATACACAGTAGCACAAGGTAATAATAGTGAGTCTACTAGTAGCATGGCAGTTGCTTTTTAGTCGCACAAGGCCAGGGGTAGAGTGGTGGCTAGAATCCAATTCTTTTTGTCCTTTTTCATTTTAAAAAATATTATTTATATTTATAAGATATAAGGTACTGTGTTAATTCACATTCTATTTACTAATAGATAGAATATAAATTTTATTTAAATGATTTATATTTTATCTAATAATAAATACTGTATGAATTGATATAATATTTCATATAAAATGAAAATAAATAACGTAACGTCGTGATGTTTGACATCTTGCTCTCTTGCTCCTGCCATCCTAACGCAACACTAGCAGTTATGATGGATAATTATGTGAGTCATAGGAACCAATGCTACAAAGTTCTGTATCCTTGCTTGGTTATGCTTATCCACTTGTAAGTATAAAATAAACAAAATTTAATAGTCAATGCATTTCATAGTCATAGAGAAAGAAATTTGTTCTTTCATAAGGAAGTTCTAATAAAAAATGAGGATTTATATGTATTGATTGGTCAAACATGTATGTGTTTTAAAGAACTCTTAAATGCATTTTTTTAAATATTTGTAATGAGAACCGAACCAAACTGCAATTAATGATTCTATTAAAGAATGCAGGACTTACGTAAGGCAGAAATTTTGGGTCCAACACTCATGTGCATTGGCAATATATAATGCATGATAAATTGATACAATGTACATTACATTAGGAACAATGCTCATTGACTGCATATCGATACTCTCATTACAAATTTTGACACGATGAGGTCAGTTTTGATCCACTTCTTTGATTAAGTTAAAAAGAAATTTGATTATGTCAAAAAAGGAATCTATTAATGGTGAGAATTTGACATGACAATATCATATCAAAAATTAACTTGAACATTATGTTTGGAAATCCTGTAATTTAATTCTATCAAGGAATTAAATTGAATTATATACTTTGGAAGTAACTTAAGTGAAGGAATTGAAATTAGACTCAAATGGGTATGATTTAATGTGGAAATTGAATTTTAACAAATAAAAATATCAAAATAACTTTACTTAAATATAATATTTTGTTCCTAACCTATTAATGAAAGATAAAATAGTAAAAATAATTAAATTAATTCATTTTTAGACACATTTCAAATTAAGTAACTGAATTCAATTTTTTAATTTACTAACTTATTTTATTTCAAATATAAAAATTTAATTCAATCAAATGTTCTGGAAAGGATTCAAATCTCTAGGAATAATGCTATGCCATGTAAAACCGGATGCAATAACAACGTCATAAAGGAGGTGAAGAGGTAAGTTATAAATGATTTAGATCGGGAAGATTCTGATAAAGGGTGGGTTGATGGTTCTATTAATTTCTCGTGTCTAACATTCTTTCTACATTACGGATGAAATTAGATGGGAACAGAATTACACAAAAACCATGTCAGAGCACGTCAAAATGTATAAAAGCGACTTAGAATGCAACGCTATGCCAAAATTAGATCATTCCATACTTGTAATAGTAAATGGGTCGGATTCTGTAACCCATCAGGAGGAAAGTATAATCAGAGGTAGAACCACCCATCAGGCAAATTAGCTACAAGTCTTTCTAAATTGTAAATCCACTTTGCACTACTTGACAGTGCTTTTGGTTTCTCAGAGAAAAAGGGTGGGTGTGGTGAGAAAAAAAATTTTGAGCACAAAATTGTGTCAGATGCTAGTGCGGGATATGGTATATATGGAGCATCTTTTCTCTATCTGCATTGCAGGGTGGGCAGCAGAGAGAATTTCTAGGGAAGCAAAAAATTTGTTAAGGACCCCATTTCTGGCAAGTTCTTGTAAGCCTTCATTCCGTTTCCAGCTTCTGGTTAAAATGTGGCTCTTGTTTCCAATTAGAGGCAAACCGGTCCAATTCTCCAACTTAGTTGTATCCTACTTATTAACAGTCCCTTCTCAAATGCTAGGTTAGGCCCCCACAATGGTTCATCTTCAGGGTATAGTCGCTGTTATGATACTTATGCCTCGTTCATTGTTGCAAGAAAAAGTATAATTATGTGTGCCTCTTTTTTTTTTTTTATAAAAAGTCCTTTCCCTAATGACATTCAGGGTTCTTCCAAGTTCCACCATGCGTAAAGCTGGCAAGAGGGGCTTTGGTTTCCCATGACTGTACCAGTAGTAATTTTCTTTTTCGATAAAACTATATATACAAGTATTGTTCATCACGTACTTTTAGGCTGTTTGCCATTGTTCATGGGTACTGATACTGTCAACGATCCCATGTCTTTTGGCTGATGATTTTCCAGATTGGATGTATCAGGATGGACTTGTTAGGTAGCAATAGTATAAGCTCTGACACGGACACTATGATGTAGGGTTGCTATGGATTTCACTCCTAAGAAATTTATAAAATATAAAATTAAGAGATTAATTATTTATAAATTATTTAGTAAAATATATACATGATGTATAAATAAAAAAAATTATTTATTTAAGAATAATTAAGTTATTATTTTTAGATTTTACTAACTTTTTCAATTTATAAAAGTCAAATCCGAGTGGCACTGTTCCGCTTACTGCTCTACAATGCTTTAGGAGTTTTGGTTAATTACTACGACTAGTAGTACTTAATCGATAGCAGAGCGCCAGGGCCTGTCCCATTTAAACTAAACCCGAGGGTCAATTAGTAAATTACAATTTTTGAAAATGAATAAATGCTTCAATTTAAACAAGTTCTAAATTTAATTAATAAAAATGCCATCATAATATATTAAATGCTACATCAAACAAGTATGTAACACTGCAACTTTCGTTTCGTCAAATATCATTTTAGCATGACGAATGGTATTTTGAATCATATTTTATGGGATATTGTGTTAAGATATTCATATATATTATTGCTAAAGTGTAAGACTTAAACTAAATAAAATTTATATCTAATTTAATAATAAATATAAAAATATTAATATAATATTTCATAAAGTGTAAATTAAAATAATATTTTTCTTTTGACATTCAAGCAACCCACCAAATGTACTTTATCCTACTTTTCATGTTATAGAATAAGAGATTCCATACATTTCATCAATTTATTTGTTTAGTTTCTTCCACGTCAAAGCAAATCTTTTCCAACTGAGTATTAGATATAAATCAAATATCTAAAGTCTAATCTACTGTCTATGTGAGTTAATACCAACCAAAGTTATCAACACCGTTAAACAAGTTCATCATAGAATAATCCCAAATGCATATAATCACCCAAATCTATAACAATCCATTAAAGACCTTAATTTCATATTGTCTCCGTCTATTTTTAACTAAGCTTTTTAATGAAAACTTCTTAAATATTCTTACATTAAGATAAAATATTTACTTTATTCTATTTAGTGATTGACAAATCAACTATTATATTAAAAATGTAAGAGAGGTGAGAGACAATAATAACCCATAAAACTTATGTGTTAATTAAAAAATAAATCAGAATATACCTAAATATTTCTCATCTTTTAATATATCAAATATTAACTGTTTTTCAAGAAAACAATTAAAAATAGACAAAGAGAGTACGCTACAAACACCAAAACTCATACAAAAGTAACCACCAAATCATAACCATCTCCATTAGTTGAATAATTTTACTTACTCTATCCTTCACTCATGTATATTGTTATAATAACTTGAAATTGATTATTGAATTCTTGATCAATGGATTATCTGTAATCATTTCTATAACCACTTAATGAGCCTGTTTACATATCTTGAGACAATTTATTCTTTTGTCAACTTTATTTTTTTAATTTTTTTTTGGGTTATCACTCAACTTAAATTTGTACGTATAACAAAAGAAGTTAACCATCTCTTAAACATTATTCACACTTAGCTCAAAGGACCAAATTAACCACTCGGGTCGACCACCCCTGCAGCCACCATTGACCGCCATCTTTCTAACTGCACCATATATATATTCATGCCAACCAACTCATCACTGTTAAGATCCCACTGTCACCGACCTCATCGTCAGCAACTCCCACCCATCTCTTCAATCTTACCTGCAAGTCAAGGAAGAGCTGTGGATTTAAGAGAATTTCGTACAAGGTAATAGTTATTAAGTTCCAACATATATAGCCGTCAACATGCCATGTGAACATCTCTCTATTAATTAAGAGATTAACTATTGACAAGTGATATGAGGAATAACTAGACAGATGAAGTGTAATTTCAAGAATTATAAGCTTAATTTCCTGAAGTCAACAAACAATATGACTGATGGCAACTATAATCTCAATGACAAAAATAATGGTTTACTAATTAATTCCTTGCAACTAGCTATTCGACAATGTTCCATGGAAATTAAATAAAGATTTTAATAAACGTGTCTTTGTCTATAATTTCACTACTAATATTAATCACGAGCCTTCTTCCTAATTTAACTTTATGTTAGTGAAAAAAATAATTATATATGTATTAGTAATCAATTGCTCGAAGAATTTGATTTAATTATGTGTATATTTAAATGAACAACTTGCGTTGATGAGGTTGTAGATAAAGTAGATCGCATAAGTCAAAGTTCATTGGCGCAATTGGCTTCTTACACAATTATTAGTTACAACAATCATGCCTTATTGCTACACCGCCTCGATGGTTATTCAGCAGTTGTTGCATATCAATGACTCTTATCACGAATAACGTCTAAGTGAGGACAAAATTTCTTCTGAATTTCAGAATGAGAGGGCCCTGAGCTAAGTATCAAAGAAAGTGGGGGGTACACTTGCCATTTTTTTCTTTAGCAGCGTTTTTTCTTCTTTCAGAATTATGGCATTGAAACAGCAGTACCCTTTTCGTAGAGGCGTAATATGAATGTATGTAATGTACTAAACGCCAATAAGTCTTACTATATATGGGGTTGGATGAGAAAAATGAAAATTTGTGTCCCAGTTGGGGATGAACAATTGAACAGTTATTTTCCTGGGAAAGTTGTGTGTGGTCTAGATGTCAAAACTAGTATGAATGTTGTGACGTGTAAGACCACCCTTTTGGCAGGTATATCCAATTATTATATCCAATGGTGACGAGAGGGAGAGGGAAGGATTTGAATTTGATTCATCGATCCATTGATGTGATGAGCCCATTGCCATTTTAGCTTTAAATCATGGCCACACGTTGATTCATCGATCATGATAATTACGAATTTAAGGGGAGAACTTCATGAAGACACAGCGATTTTGATACCCAGAATATTTTACGGCTGTGATCGGATAAGATATTAGAAAAACTTTTGTTCCTACCAACGTGGTTCGTGAAAGTGATATGTGCCTTAAAGTTGAACACTAAATTTCATACTCAAATTCTGCTAATAACAAAGATCCTTGTTGGGAGACTATAATTACTGAATCTCAATTGAGTCGGGTTAAATTAATCGAGTTCATGATAATAGTTCTTAATACCAATAATTCCATTAAAAAAAATCATAAAATATAAGAATCTCACTTTATCCAATAGAAGGGGGATTGTATTAAAAAATAATTTCAATCTATTGTTGGCATAAATCTTTTATATAATTATTTAATTATGTAATATGATATCCATGGCTATAAATGTGTTTGACTCTTAAATTTAAATATCACAAATTTATGAATATACAATTGAATGATATTACAAAACTTTTCACATCATATTAAAATTAATCTTATTAAAAAAATTATGCAAATATTAATTTATTTTTTTTGGCTATTTATTTGGAGTGTTAGACATTCATATTTTTATTACTCTATGTGCAGTGCAGTGCCAATGTATGTATGTATGTTTCTTTTTGGCCAAAATTCCTTCTAGTAAACATAACACGTGAAGAGCACTAGAACGCAGGATAAGAAAGGTTACGTTGAAGATAGCGAGTTGGCCCCTTTTGAAGTGAGCCAAGCCAATTGGGGCATTGGGGTGGATACAAGTTGCCAAGTTGGGTACTAAAGAAAAGCGAAAGACTTGAAGATGGGAGAACGACAGGCAGGAATAGAAGCTACAAAGACTAGCTTTTAGAGGTGGGAAATGCTCGCTCGAATGCTGGGGTGGTGTGTCAAAAGAATCTTTTTCTACTCCAAATTGAAGCATTTTTCTCTCTCTCTCTCTCTCCCTCTCCCTCCCCTCTCTCTCTTTTGATTTGGCTATTTCATTATTGGCTCTTCTGTTTCGAAAAGTAGTGGCTACAATCACAAGCAAAGGCCTCCAATATCCAATGAAATCAAATGTCATTCTTCTCTTCATGCCAAAATATGTAAAATGAAAAGTATAATCTTTTTTCATTAGGGTAGTTTGGTTTAAGTTTTTCATTTTAAGTTTTTATTTTTAGCTTTTCAGATTTTGTGAAGAAAATATTGAAAATTTAAAAACTTCAAATTGCAGTTTTCATTTTTATTTTCAGTTTCAGTATTTCTTCACAAAATCCTTAAAACTGAAAATTGAAAATAAAAACTAAAAACCTATTGGTTTTAGTTTTCAGTTTTTAGTTTTTGAGTTTTACAGATTTTGTGAAGGAAATATTGAAAACTGTAAATGAAACTGAAACTAGAATCTAAGTTTTAGAATTTTTAGTTTTTCCTTCATAAAACTAAAAATGAAAATGAAAATTGAAAACTTAAACCAAACATACCCTTACTATTTCTGGATACCATACCCCTCCTTTCCATTCTAATTCTAATATTCTATAGTCTAGTATAATATACAATAATATATACGTCCCTATTTCCCAAATTGAGGTGGATATGCCGAGGGACGGAACTATGTATAAATTTGAGAGGCTCATGTCTGTTATCAAGATCTAAAATTTTTGTTACAAGTATTTAGATATACACATATTTTATCCTATTATTTTATAAAGTTAATCCCATATTAAAATAAAAATTATGTGAAGTATGTTTATTATGTTTATATATTATTTTTGTTTTTATTATCTAAATTTTCTAAATTCGTCATTAATGCCACCAAATTCAAAAGAGCCTATTTTAGTCTTTTCAGTTACTTGTTGATAAGCTACCATAGTGGTAGCCATCACTCTCCACTGCATATCAGGGACAGTAATCTCAACTAAAATGCTCATTCGATTCTAAAATTTATATAGGATAGGATGCTTTTGTTTTTGTGGGGCTTCTTGAAACCCTTTTGTTATGTACTCACAACATATAGGAGGATGCTTATTTTGACTATCTGATATATCTCCTTTATCACTTCGTGTTAGTGTGTATTTGGCTTTGCTGCTGACAATTTTGATTTATGTTAAAATCAATTTTAGTTTAAAAAATTTTAAATAAAGTAATTTATATTTGATAATTTTATTTGAAAAGTTATTTTGAAACATAGATAATATTAATTACTGCTATTTTGAGTGAAGTAACTCTAACAGTAATTCAAAGTTATTCTGAGTCAAAATTAATTTTGAATGCCAAAATTATCTTTGGTTAAAAAAAAAAAGAAATGAAACCAAACAAAATATAGAATGGGCAAAACTAATTTTGAGTATCGAAATCCCAATTCGTGGAAGCCCACTAGAGTACCAACTACCAAACAGGCGTGCAATTATATTTTGTTAGTATTCATGCTTTTAATAGAGCAAAAATTTTAAAAGCTTGTTGCAAAAAATATAAAATGATTTATTTATGGGTGAGACGCTACACCTATAATATATATTTTGGATTTAATTTAATGTATCATTAACATAAAAAAAAATATCATCATTCAGCCATGCATAATTATATTATTAAAATTATTTCGCATTTATAGTAATTAATTCAAAATTACATATATATTAATATATAATCATCAATCAGTTATATAAAAAATCATAATACATCAAAGCTAATCTCATATTTCAAATAAAAGTGCATGTTTGTGAGATCACTGGTCAAGTAATTTACATTAATATTAAATTTACTTGATACAACACTTATAACAGATGAAATCAATGCAATTATATTAATCATATGGAGTTTAATTTCGATGTATTAATTATTTTTTTACATTTTCATTCATTCAAGTTTTTTAATTTGTAACCTTTTAAAGAGTTGATACCACAATTAATTATTTCTATTGACATAATAACACATAAACAAACGACCGTATAAAAAATATATTAAAATTAAATCGAATTATATATCATATTTAAATAGATGAAAGGTGATAATATGAAATTAGTATAAGAAGGGCTAGGATACCTTGCCACTAGATAAATCTTGCACTAACCATTATTTAATTTCTTTGAAGTTTGAATTCTTACAAGTAATATTATTTATATTTTATTTATCACGATATACTTAATTTTGGAAGCCTCATATCACAACTTGAAAACGAAAATGCCTCTTTAGTACTTTGTCCCCCACGAGAAGAACCAATAGGCAATAGGTGATGAAATAAGACTATGATTGGTAGAAAGATAAAAATAGGGTAAATTTTTTTATTATTGAGTTTAATGTGTAAAATTACTCATAAAAATTATTTATAAAAATTTATTATTATTTTTACCCTCATATTTTTAAAATAACGGTGATGATGTTTTTATACAAGTTTTTCAAAATGTTTACTCAATTTTTTTTTCCTGATAAACAATGTTTACTCAATTCTAGTAAGATATACTTGAGGGTCGATACTTCAGAAAGATAATATTAAAATGACCAAAAAATGCACACATAAAAAGCCGCCTTTTCTTTGGTCAATGAGATAGCCCCTTTAAGACGTAACCTGTCTCTGGATGAAGGACGTCGCCCATCCAATTAGAGTAATCCGATGAGTCTAAAATTATTGGTTAATTCATTTATTTGCTAACATTAGCTAGGTTTGGATTAGAAAATTTTATCCCATTTAATTTTTTTTTTACCTAGCTCATTGAATTTACTGGTTAATGGATTACTAATCATTTATCCCTTTTTTTCGGTTCAATAAAAATTTAATATTTTGGATGTATTTGGTTATAAGGTAAATTTTCATAAATAAACTTTATACATAAAACTCATTCATAAAAACTTAACCCCCTCATTTTTACCTCCCAAACACATTTTTAACTTAAGAGAGACATCAAGAGGAAAAAAGAGCATGATCAAATTTATTTGAAAACAAAACAAACAAAAATTTAAATACAATTGGGGTTGAAATTATTATATAATTTGATGTGCAAAATTTAAAGTTTAAATATTTAAGTTTGATTATTTTTAAATATAACATTACATAAGTTGTGATTTTGAGAATGAAAAAATATTAACACCCTTTGAATTTTTTTTTTTTTGAAAGATATGCATTGATTAGTGTTTGAAGGGAAAAGCTAGCATATAATAGATGGGGCATTCTCACTTGCAGTCAAAGGTCAATATTTTTGCTACAGTCATTTTGTTGGCCAATGGTAAACAGACATGCGTGCATGTGTGAGCAGGTAAAAAGGCAAAAAAAAACTAAGATCACAACAATTGAAATAATTTTTTTTGGTTACAACAATTGAAATAATTTACTAAAATTGAAATCATTTATTCATTTAAGTAAATGTAAAATTTTTAACAAAAGCAAATGTAAAAATTTTTTAAAAAATAAAATAAAGGCAATGAAAAGTGGAAGAGGGAAAGACGGTCTTTTTTATTTTGTTATAATTTTAATTACTTTTTACTAGTAAATTTCTTTAATTTTTTATTTCAATTTTTTTTTATTTTTTTTGTTAATTTGGTTTGTCCGAAATCTATTAAGTTAACAGTGCTATTTTTTATTTTTGGCTTTCGTATTATTTTATTATGATTTTGTGTAATTTAGTTATTTTTTATATTTTATGTTTATATTTTTAATTTTTAATTTTTAATTTTTAATTTTTTAAGAAGTGGGTTGGTCCAACTTCTATGGAGTGTACAGTTTCTTTTTTGATTTTTTTTTCTTTTCATTGTTGTTATTTTTATTTTGTTAATTTTAATAATTTTTAATATTTATTTTTATTTATTTCTTAAAGATTTCAGTTTGTTCGAATTCTTTGTTGTGTCCAGTATATTTTTTATTCTTATGTTTTTAATTCTATGTGTTTAAATTTTAATTGTCTTCCATATTTATTTTGTAATATTTTTGTTTTTTTAGTGAATTTTTTTAGTGTTACATACAAGTTTGTTTAATATAGTTTTTTTTCCTTTATTTTATTTTATCTTAAATAATATTTTTATTTTTCACATTTTCAATTTTACATCAATTTGATTCTGATAAAGTTTTTAAATCAATTTTGGGTTTTTTCTTTTTTTGATTGGTTCTTTTGTTGAGCTTACTCCAAATGCTATATAGAAAAAAGAAAAGATACTGTTCATTGTATTAAATTTGAATTAATATATTTTTGAAAAAATAAATAAAAATAAGAATTAAAAAATAAAATAAAATAGAAAATTGAAAAAGAACAAAATCATGTTCATTGCACTACTATTCATTCGGACTAACCGATTTATGGAAAAAAAATTAAAAAGGAAAATAGCACTACACTGAAGTAGGATCAACCAAATTCTGTAAACAAAAATTGGAAAAATAACAAAGACTGTTCATTATAGTGAATTCGAACCAACCGAATTTCGTAAACAATAAAAAAAATGGAAAAAGGATGAAAGTACTGTCTATTAACTTTACTTTAGCCTAATTGAATTATGAAAAATTAAATAAAATGGTGCGATGCTATCCAATAAGAGGAAGTGAGCAAGTGAGGAGATGTGATAGTGGTGGTTGACGTCGGCGTGGAGGAAATCGATGCTGCAAAAGTGGAACTTGAGGAGGGAGTGGTGATGGCGGAGTTGGAGGAAGGAGATGATGTTTAGCAACACTTTTAATTTCAATTAGTCACATTTATCAAACGTGGTTAAATACAACTGCAGGCTAGGTATTGACCTACAGTTATAGGGTAGTGAGCACCGTAATAGATAACTTGTTCCAAATAAGTTAATCCTAACAAGTTAAGCTCACAACTACAATTAATAAACACTGTATACAATTTTTAAACAAATATATTAGAACTTAGACAAATTTGCATTATACAAGATAAAAAGCAGAAAAGTACCAGTAAACTTGTGAAATCTCTGATTTGATTAATCTATTGCAACTTTAGCTTTATAGTAATGCCCCTCCTTTGAAAAATATTTATTAAATTTAGATAAATACATATATTTAAAAAGGTGATAAATAATATAATAATAGAATACTTCTATATAAAATTATAGTGTATGGACTAATATATTCTAATGGTTATTAATTATGGAACATATCATATGATTAAAAATAAAAGTTTATACTAATGACCATTATTATTCAAAGGTACTATTAGAACAATAAAAATTCTATTTTATTGTAATGTGAAATTGATAGATATTTTAAAAAATAATTTTTTTTAAGTGAATAAATATTTTAAAAGAAAAGAAATAATAATAGCACATGTTTGGTGATATGCTTAAAACACTAACTAAAGCATCACACCAATGTATTTTAGAGGTGAAATCGCACTAAACAAGGGGTAATGCACGCTCACTTCTACTTCAACAAACAGCATCATCTTTTCCATCTAATCACAACCACAAAGTCACATTTTCCATCAAATCACGCGCACGTCGATGTTTTCATAGGAGATGGATTAGAACATGCACCCAAGTGTGAAGAGCACCTAGATGCGACACGACTGAAGTATAATGCTGATTTATTAATTGCCCTAAGCCCGGTACTTCGATGTTGTATACATCAGCAACCGTGATAAATGGAAAAAAAAAAAGAAAAAGAAAAGTGAGCTAACCATATAATAAGGACAACAACTTTACATTATTATTATCTATTTAATACTCTTTTATTTTATTACAATATATAAAAAATAAAAATAATCTTACATGTTAAAAGCGAATTTGGCATAATTTGAATTCTCCAAATTAAGTTATACAATAATTTGATGTATAAAAAGGTCTGTAATGAGAGTTTTTTACAAATATAAAATAAAAAAATTCATATATTATATATTTGCCTCGAAGTGAAAAGAATTATGGATATGTCTTATTTTGTAGTATAAGAAAATCAAGTTAAACCGATTTGTGTGATCACGATAACGTTTGGATAATGGAACAACACAAATCGGGTTAACCGATTTGCCTGCCTAATTCCTGGCCAATCAAATCGATTGAAACCGTTTCAGATAGGGTGTGTCAGTAGGAATATATAATTGGTTTAAATCGATTTTGGATCTCCACCAATCGGCTTTAGGCGTGTTGCAAGTGTGTCAGGGGCGTGCATAATTCGTCCAAACCAATTTGTGTACCAAGTTTTTCTATTTAAGCAGGTCGCTGAAGCTGAAATCACTGAATCATTAGTGTGTTTAGAAACCATTTATTCAGTTGGGTGTTTAGAAAATTTTGGTTCTCATTGAGAGTGAAGCTAGTGAAGTGAAAGATTGATGACAAAACTATTTATCGCTTAAATACAATTGATCATATTGCAGGAAGATTAGTACACCAGGTTAGTAGATTATTTTATATAGTTTATTATGTTAAGAATGTAATTTATTTAGATTAAATTTTTATAATATATTCATTGTTCAGTAGGCTTTGTAAATTTAAAATATTGTAATTGAGTAAAACCTAAACATAGTTTAATATGTGATAAGATATTTAGTGTAATTTTTTTGTATAGATGAGTAGTTAGTGAATAGATTGCACTTTGTCTTATAGGATAGGAGAATTTAAAATATTAGTATTTAGGTGGTTAAAATTATAAGACTTAGTGGAATTTAGGGCTTGTTTGAGATTATTTTAATCTTTTAGTTTTTTAAAATAGTTTTTAAAAGTAAGTTTTATTTTTAATTTGTAAAAATAAAGAAACAAGGAATCTGTTTGTTAGATAAAAGAGTTATTAGATGGTAAAAAATAAATATGTACTTTGGATAATTATTTTAAAAAAAAGTTTAAAAGTAGTTAAACACAAAACTTGGTTGATAATGCATTTATAAAAAAGTAATTATAGATATAAAATAAATGCATTGATGTAAGTGAGATAAAACTAGTTTGGTACGTAGTATTAGACTTGAGTAGTACTTAATTTGTTAAATTTGAACCAACAAATATAATATAAATCCAATTTCAATTACTTATACTGTTATACCATGATTTAGATAAACTTTCATATTCATATGCAAAAGTAAATTGAGAGACTTTTATAATAATCATACATATTTAATAAGTAGGTAGCTAAATAGGGTTATTCTTAGCTCTGCAAAGTCAATTATTTATTCTACCAAAGTATTGATGATAAGTGCTTTAAAGAGTATACTTAAAATGTTATTGTTTGGTTGGTTTATATTATAGGAATTTATGGAATCTGTTTGTGTAGAATAAATATTATGATAATTATAATTTAAATTTAATTAGTTTTATATGAATATTATTAATTATTCACATTGGCAATATCTTTTTATTTTTTGCAGCATATGCGAATTATAAAAAGTAGGCGTTATAATAAGATAGTAGAGCCACATCCATTGATGGAGCCATATCTGAGGCAGGGTTTTGGTATGTTGCACAGATGGTTCCCGTTTATGATTATGACAGGACGCTCATTAGTGCACTTGTTGAGTGATGGAGGTCTGAGTCACACACTTTTCACCTACCCTATGGAGAGTGTACCGTCACATTTCAGGATGTTGTATTCCAGCTAGAGTTGCGTGTGGATGGATAGGCTGTGAGTGGTTGCATTAGTGCATGAGAGAAATTTTATGGGGGCCGCAATATATGGACACTATGTCAGGAGTTGCTTGGTACAGTCTCTGATAGGAGCACATCTTGGGATCTACTTTGAACCTACCTTGGTTCACAATGACATTTTGCAATTTGAGAGATGATGCTAATGAGGCTACAGTTATCTGGTACACTTGGGCATATATTATGGTTCTACTTGGTGGGTTCCTATTCCAGATAAGTCAGGGTTCAGGGTCAATTGAAGTGACTCCCACTCTTGAAGAACCTTGCAGAGATAGGCAATATAGTTGGGGGTCAGGTTGCAGCACTTTACCGCTCTCTATGTCGAGGTGTTAAATACAATGTCACTGAGATTGGAGGCTGTTTGGCACTATTGCAGTCTTGGGTATGGTACAGAATGCCGAGTTATATACCAGACATGAGCATCCGATGCTTTCCATTAGCTCAAAGGTACATTTATTTGATTATAAATTTTTTCTTTTTTTTTTTCCATGTACACCACTGTTAATTTTTTTTTGTTTGCAGGTGGAGGGGTTTTACTTGCACAACTAACACAGATATGAGGCGACTATTGAGAATCAGGGATTAGATTGATGTGATTGGTATTAATGGAGTAAGTTGCATTCCACCATGCTCTTGAGGGTTTCGTTAGATGGTGTTTATATTTCAAAGTGTAATATATTATTCTCCATTATTACAGTTTCGGTGGACTCCACACAGCCGTGATGATGTTAGGGCGTGACCCTTGCATTCATTTATGAGGAGGCTGCTTTGGGCATCAGTTTCGCTCTCATACATTTTTCTGATTTAGTGGCACCAGGCTGATTGGGTTGTTCGTTAGTTTGGCAGAGGACCACATACCCGTGCCCCTTTAAACAATGATCAGTTGACGCGAAGTATGGGCGAGGGATCTAGACGCATGGTGGCCTTAGTATCACGCACCATGGCATGGTGCATGGGATGGACGTCGGGACGGTTCATTACCCGCTAGCACACGATGATCGACCATCAGTTGAGTACTTCGACTGGTACTTGTCCGTGGCGACTAGGTTTTTATTAGTTTATAGACCTCCTGATGACCCTGAACTTAGGGAGTTGCCAGAAGGTGTAGGCTTAGCCCACCAATACGGATATCCCACAACCACCAAATGTCCCAGATCGATGTGGTAGAGTGCATCGAGTGTGTGTCGGTACCCCACTAAAGACGAGTACGCTTCGACACAGATGATCTTGATGAGGGAGATATGGGTGATTATGATCATCCTCAAGCAGATGACGCATAGCTTCCGCCAAGCCTAGACACCATGGACATCCAGGATCAAGTTGCTAGACTCAGCCAGGCTCAAGCCGCCAGAGCCAGGCCTAACCCAACAAACACAGCCACGACGTAGCCACCACTCTCAGACAGGACATAGCCGCCAAAGCCAGCCAGAGGCCACCAGAGTTAGCCGGATCAGCCAACCTCCTCAGGGTTTTCGGGTATACAGCCATCACCGATGTACCCAACGACCAGCAGTTTATGGGAGGTTTGACCCGAGTTCATGGGAGGTTTGGCCCAGCAGTTATGGGAGGTTTGGGTCAACAGAAGTAGGAGGGCCGCCCAACAGTTCATGGGAGGCCCTGAGTTTATAGGTGGTATGGGTCAACAGCTCATGGGAGGTATAAGTTAGCAGTTCATGGGAGGCCTTAGTCCCGATCCCACTCAGTGTTTGTTGCGAGCCCTAGTCGAGTTCGTAGGCCCTAGTCGCAATACATAGGAGGCCCCCATTTTGACCCCTCACAACAGTCCATGGCTAGCCCTAGCCATCAGGACATGGCAGGCTCCTTTGTGGACCTCATGCAACAATTCATGGTTGGTCCCTCGCACTAGTTCATCTCTGACCCATTGACTTAGGGTAGCCCCGCACAACAATTTGTTATGAGTTTGTCCTAGAGTGACATAGCTTGACAGCTATTATTTAGTCCCGTCATCACATATTCCCAGGTGATGGCCCACTTTGATTCGAATGAGGTATATCGCCCATCGATGGACCAGGATCAGGAGTACAATCAGGAGAGGACCAAGGGTAAGAGATTAGGATTAGGATTAGGATTAAGAGCATGAACAGGATAGGAGAGGATTAGGACCTGGTTTAGGAGCATGCTGAGGGATAGGGACAACGTAGACCTGCACGACAAATTATACGCAGGCGTTGTCACACAAGGAGTCACTTTGTAGCCCCTAGACGCACTGGAGGGATTAGTGATTACGATTAGTTTGTTGTTATATACTTATGATGATTATAGACTTTATTTTATGTACTTCAGTTTACTAGTTAAAGTTATGCTTTTTCAGTCCATATGTTATTTTGGTTGATGGTAATCATGATTGTACAGTTAATTATTTATTTTAATTTAATTATATATAATAGGTGGTTGTATTTATATAAAGATCGATAACAACAAAGCTAAGGTTGCATCAATTTTTTCTCCCAAAAGAAAACTGGTTTTGTTGGTTCGCAAATAAACAAAAAACTCCTTTTGTACTGGATCGAAAACACAATATCTTTTTACTTCAAAGGATTGCCCATTACTTATATAAACTATGGGCATAGAAAAAAATTTTGGCCTTTATTTTTCTTATGGGTTTTTTAAAGGCTGCACAAGATAAGCCATTTGCAAAATGAGAAATACAAACTACCACTGCACAAAATATAAATTCATGCATACTAATGCTTTTTCAAAGAAAGACAAATACACTATAGTGTCTACAAAACCAATGAGACAACAAGAACATAACTAAATATTACAAATAATATGTAATGGATTTAGCCACGCTGGGTAGTGGATGGAGCGTGTGGGCATGATCGCGGTGTGGTCGTTCCCGACATAGGCCACAACAATTTGGACGTCCTAGGTCAACCTCGTCCATTTCATTGTGAATCCTCGTGGAAACTGGGCAACCTCGAGAACCCGCTTCAACGTAGGATTCGGCCTTAAAGTAGGTCCTGTGTTTGGAGGCCACATGTCTTCATTAGCAATAGCACAGAACTCAGTTTTGTAAACATTGAACACCGGCTCCATGGTATAAACTTCATGAACAAAAGATGTCCATTCTCTATGGGCATCGGCACATGAGCAAGGGCATGACGGAGGGATAGTGCAGCTTCAAAAGTCTCTAGCACACCATCGCCGGTTAAATTGTAATACCCTAGGTTAAATAAAAAGGGTTAGAAATTTTTTTGAATTAAAGAGGGGTGCTAGTTACCCTTAGCGGTCAATACGGGTCTGAATTTCACTAAATCTGGACCCTACACGCTCTTGGAGGGCTATATAGTAAAACCATTTTCCTGGGATCAAAATTCCGATAATTGTTCTTTGGAGGTAGACAAATTGAAGAGTGATTTTTAACGAATTTTACAGAACCTCTAGACATTTCGTTTTTAGCCCAAAAGTTTTAAATTGTCAAAATTCCTGAATTTGAACTAAAACCCAAAAAATTAGATTTTGGTTTGTTAGGGTTTTGATTTTTTTGATATTTTATTTGAATCCAAATGGAGGGTATTTCCTTATTTACATTTATGTTTTAAAGTTAATGGAAATAAGTGAGTAGTGAGATAGTAAATCCAATACATACCAGTATTGGAGCATCTAGAGCTTCTGGAGACGCCCAGGGCGGTCCTATGACCACCCAGGCAGTTAACAGAGAGTAAAGTTAGTGTCTGGAGCTTCTGGAGACCGCCCAGGTGGTAAACAGAGAGTAAGCGTTAGAGGCGGGGACCGCCCAGGCGGTAAACGCAAACATAAAAACATCATTTCGGGTCCAGAACACCCAAAACGCATTTCTTCCCCAACCTCCAGAATCTTCACTTTCTCTCCTTCTTTCACCCCCAAACTCCATTTCCAACCCCATTTTCTTCCATTATCTTTCAATTCTAACTTCAATCCTTCAATCCTAAAGCTTTAAGGTATGTAGTTCTCTCAAGTTTGCTCTATTTTCTTCAGTTTTCCTTGTCTTAGAGGGGTTTCTATGCCTATGAGGGTAAAGGGAGCTTTTCATCTATGTTAGAGATAAACTTAAGGTTTTTTAGTGATTCTAGAGATTAATCAAAGGTTCTATCACTCCTCTGATAGATCCTGGTGCCATCTCCACTCCAAGGAACCCTGTCATGTCTAAGCCTTCAACTTCTGCCATTTCAGATGAGTGGGTTCGCATTTGTAGCCTCTATGTTGTTCATTATACTTATTTTCATGAAAACTCTAATCCACTACTTGGCTTTAGAGATTACTGTATAAGGATTTAAGATTTATATTGGATTATGTAGTTTGAATGGCCAGTTTTAGAGCATGAAAGATATTTTTGATAAAAACTCATGAGACCATGGTTGTTGAACTATTACAATGATGATCTGATTTGTGGAATCATAGATTTTACTTGATTGAGTTTGAACCCTAGGGTAGATGTCATTGTTTTCAAAGTTTGGAAATGATACTGTATTCTTTGATTGACTGAGCAGTAGCTATAGAGAAAAGGGCTGTGTGTTAGCAGAGTTAATCCGCTAACCTTGGTACCAAGTAACCCAGGGCCAGAGTATTCAGAGAAGGGACCTAGTTAGGTACCCATTATTGTCACACTTGGGACGGTGATATGTAACGCAGATGTAACCATAGATATTGTTATGCTATGCATAACCAGGAGAGATTCCGTTTCTCTATTGAGATACTGTTGAAGTGTTTTACATGATACAATGTTTTAGTACTCTTGCATATAATTACATTCTTATAACTATATTGATTGGTTGAACGATATTTATATCATTGTGATTTTATACATGCCCTTTAATGCTTTATGGGAGGGGGTTCCAGGTGAGGACTCACTCACTGGATTTTGGTAACAAAACTCACCCCTCCTCTCCTTTCTCTATTTAGAATATAGCAACAGCTGCGGATTCTTCTATGTCCCAGCATTAGACCATTGCCGTGCCTATTAGGTGAGGAGTTTGGGATTTTTGCTCTAGACATGCTCCAGTGTGACGCAGGCAAGATTCCTGGACCTTAGAGCATGTTATGTTTTGCATAATCATGTATATTAGAATGTTATTTTGGGACAGGATAAGTCTTTGACTTTTCGTAGACACTTTGTATAATAAGGACTTTCTATATATTTTGCGTTAATATAGCGTTATACTTTGGAATGGATTATAAAAGCTTGTTTTTATAATTATGAGGTTGAAAACAAGTGAATGATATTTAGAAAAGAATAAAAACTATATTATGGATTTTTGTGCATATAGAAATGATACAGGTCTGAAGGCTTACGTGAGAATGGGATTTCTCACGTGCCAGTCACGTGCCTGAGTCGGGTCGTGACATAAATCCACCTTGAATTCTCGTTGACCACGACCTCCAATGTCATCTCGCTCAAATATCAAGTATACCGACCTCTCTCAGTTCATTGGAGTGGCACTTATGCTGCCGAACTGTTACCTACTTTGCTCAATTGCATTCAATAGAGTATTTGAAAATTTTCCCACTTTCAAGTTGGGGTCTTTGCCTCTGTCCCCTTTTTAACAAAAACCTGAATAAGACGAAAGTAAGTGGACTTTACTATTGCTGTAATAGGAAGATTGTGGACGCCTTTCATGGTCATGTGGCCGAATCGACGTCCTCATCAGCATCCTGTGCCTACTTCTCTCGTGGAATGTTGCTAGCCCACGTGCACATTGTCGGATCCACCTACCCCATGTGCCAAACCAATATGCAAAATTTTGCTCCGTCTTTGCATATGCAGCATTGATTAGCAACTTCTTGGCATCTTTGTTCTTGAATTTCATAGCAAAGTTTGATACAATGTGGCGAGCACAATATGTGATACGCGATGGAGGATGCCAACCACTCCCCTCTATCTAAAGCTGCTTTTATAGCTTGATGCCTATTAGATATTACAAGAATGACCACTTGTGGCGTCACATGCGCCTGAGATTTCTCAAGAAAAAAGACCAAGCTTCCTTTGTCTCCCCCTCCACCACGACAAATGCAACTGGCAAAATGTTTGAGTTACCATCTTGGGCAATTTCCATCAGGTGTTCCGTCTACTTGCCATACAAGTGAATGCCATTAATTGAAATAAGCCGTTTGCAATATTTGAACGCCTCTATACATGGTGGATATGTCCAAAAAAGACAATGGAATATCATGGAATTCTGATGTACAACATCACCTACATAGTATGGCCCAGTCTGTAGCTGCACAATAGTTCCTGGCATATAAGACAGTAACCCACCGAACCATCTAGGAAGCTCTTTATATGATTGCTCCTAATCACCAGAAATCATGGTAATCGCTTTCTGTTGGCTAACCACACCCTCCTGGATGTTATCTTGAACCTCAACTCTAACTCTCTGATGCTTGTAGTGACTTGATGGCAATTGTCAGATTTGCTTGCACCAATGGATAAATGTGGGCACATAATATGATAATCCATTTAGGCATGCTGATTCGAAGACTCAGGAAAGGCATACGTGTGTAGTCCATTGAGTTTCCTAACTTCCCACAGCGCGATTTTGTGAGAGTGTCACACGTATGCTCCAATTATAGCCATCCCCATACTTTACGCATTTGCAATGAAACTTTATGTGGTCAGACTCATGCACTTTGTATTGGACGCTTCTTCAAATGTTGTAACATTTAACAGCAAATAACACTTCTTCTTTATTATGAAATACTTGTCCGACTCTTCAGATCATTTTCTCCTCCAAAACCCGATCTTAGACAGACCTAACTAAGTCAGCCGCATTGCATCAAAATCAACCGCAGAATAGTGACTAGGACGGTCTCAAGACTTGAGACTCAGATTGAGGTGGCGAAATGAATTGGTCATCCAAGTTTTGAACATGAAATATCTCCTCATCCTCCTCTTCATCATCATCATCATTTATTGTACGATCAAGCTCCTCTTCTTCCTCATTATGGATACCCCCATGATCAATATCAAAATCAAAATCCTGAACTTGGGAGAAACTGCTAATGGTGGGGGATTTAATGGCCATGGCTCTTCGACTTGCCTTGCAAGATGTGCAAAACTTATAGAATTCAAATCTTCATCCGCTGCATGTGAACTTTGCTCATGATCACGGACACTTCAAAAGACGGAATGCATGATGTGCTGCCACAAATGATAATGTACCTACATTTACCCACTGAGTTGAAAGGACCATCTTGGAGTTCAACAAATAGATCTATTTTATGAACATCGAAAAATGAGTGAAAATAAGAAAATATATGACTTACGTGCTCATCTTTCCGAATTCAAAACCTCCTATATTTGATCCCATTTGGCCCAATATTGACCGCCATCCTATAAAATATCTTTGCAATTTGCTTGTTGTTTCCACCAAACTCTTCTAGTATTCCGGAACTCTACCAAACTAATAGGTGGACTAACAACCAACCAAGTTTGATCGTCACTTATGAATGTCTCACCCTCCACTGTGTTTACAATCTCTCCATTATAATAAACAAGAATATTTACACTACACTCTGCCATATTGTCACTCAATTTCTTCAGGAACTACTCTTTTTTTGTTTCCTTCTACGAATGCCCATGGAGCGATCTTTAAATAATGGTTTACACATTTTCAAATCGATTTGACCCAATTATAGATTCTGACACTATCAAATCAGTTAAACCGATTACACTCAACACATGTTAGACATGTGACTTGGGTCAAAATCCCTTTAACCAATTTTAGTCAACATGTTCTACATGCTACAGGAATCGGTTAAGAATTTCAAATCAATTTTTGACCCAATCTAACATGCTACAGGAATCAGTTAAACCAATTTGCGTGAAATCCATTTAAGCCGATTTGTGACTAAGCCTATTTTCTAACAACAGTTTTACACTAAAATCGTTTAAACCGATTTCTATTAAAATAAAAATAAGACAAATGTGTAATACTTTTGACATCAGGGTATATATATATATAATATGAATTTATTTGTTTTATATTGGTTAAAAACTCCTGTAATGACTGAGATTATACAACACACGACCTATATCAAATAGTAAATAATGCCCCTTATATTTAATGCATGTTTGCTGGACGGACGAGCGAGCCCTTGGTAATGCAATCAATTTTTACCCGTTATCAGGTTTTCACTATTCAACCTAATTTTTTTTACTATCTTTTACAATGATTGTCTGGACTTCTTTCATCACATTAGAGATTCCAAAAAGTGAACGAAAATAATCCTAATCATCCAATGCGACTTTGTGTTCATTTTATAATTTTTATTAAACTTTTATTTTGCTATGATTTATGCTCATTAAACCTCTGTATCTCTCAATGTATTGGCATATTGTGGTAATTTCCTTTTTTGTACATTTAAAGAATATGAAATTTGAATTTATCACTTAATATTGCAGTAAAAGTTATTTACTTCCAAATAAGATTCTCTTCAATTACTCCAATAAAAAGGAAAAGGAAAAGACCCTCTTCAATTAATTTTAAAGCGCAAACAATCTTAGCCTTAAAATATATGTCAACCAAATGGAAATAAAATTGCAGGCGAAATTAAATGACGCACTTACATTAATATCCACGGCTTGTGCAGTTCTTTTATAATTAGAGATGATCCCCGTCCATTATTCGCAGTGTAGTAGTAATTCTCTAGATTTCACGGGTACACCAAGCATATCCATAAGAGAAATATTAATTGTATTAGTAAATTATACATTGCATTCACTATACCTTATTCATCATTGAATAAGGTAAACTACTTAAATCCTGATCCACTCCTCATTTAATAGTTTACCTTATTAGTTGATTGCCCACACACCATTGAATATAAATAACATAACTCTATCCATAAACTTGACGTTGGATTTTAACATTTACCAACCATTGTTTTTGTCAGATAGGCACCACCAACCTTGATTATTGAACTGATATATAACTCTCTAATATTGAACTTTCGTATTGGACCACAACGAAATGGATTGGGTCAAAAGTTATTCAATAAAAAAACATAATAATAACACAAAACCCGCCTATGATCCTTATAGTTGAACAATACATACTTTGCGCAGAGCCCCTTTCATACTAGAAATCACAAGTATCGTAAGCAGCTGCAAACAATTTCTTTATTGATATTATAGCATAGTGTGAGCGGCAATGTAACAACCTACATAATAAATAGTTGACTTTTTGCAATGAGAAAAGGGAACTGAGGATCCTGTCTCTTTCTCCAAGATTAAATCTAAAACACGAGAAAATGCAGGAAATACGACAGTGAGGTCACCATACATTTAAAGCAGCCGAATCTTTATCACACCAAAACCAAGATGATGATCATGATCGCTAGATGGTCAAAGGGATGCAAACAAAAACTTCATTCTGGATTGCACGCTATCTCTCCCCTCAACTCAGTAATGGTGACTGACATCACAAACAGGCTAAACCGGTAGTAAAATTGATCAACAGAGATGGTGAGACCCAATAGTCCCAATGGCAGAAGATAACATACCGCTTAAACTTGTCAATAAATGCAACTCATTAAAATCAGCTCAGTTTAAAAAATATTTCAATATATCTATCAAGTTTTATCTTTTTTATTTCAAAATATTTGTCCATACCATTAGTTAATTGTATTGATGATGAGAATAGTATATTAATAATAGTGTATTAACTGCAGAAGTGGGTATATATAGGAGTAATTTTGTCCACTTACATAATTTAATACCATTACCAATAACACTTTATTATTTTTCTTAATCTATTTTTGTTTTTTAAAATTTTGACGAACAAATTGAAACGAAGGGGATATAAATAGAAGCAATCAGCAAAGTCGCAAAGAAAGCTGCCAAAAATACTTACATTTCACATCATAGTAATTTTCTAAGAGTTTGGCAAATCTAAAAGCAACTTAACATTCATGACCAAAAATTTAATCAACCTATTTACATAATGTGATTCCCCAGTTAAAATTAAAAAAAGCTACGGCTCCTTTTTCACTTTATGGTAGAGAAGGAGGGTAAAGAGGAGTAAAAACTGAGATTCATGGATGTGACGAAGGATATGGAAGATATCAAATGGTGAAAGAACAACAATAAATAACTACCATAGTCAGATAGAAGGAAGTCATTAACAACCTGTGCCCACAGAACCAATTTCTACAGGGTATGACACAACCAGAACCGAGCAATCATCTTCAGGCTCTAAAGTTCTCCATATCATGCACATGCCAGACTCGGTAGCAGCATAGTCAGATAAACACAAGCTAATTTAACATGCAAAAGAGCCAGAACGGAAGGGTCTAAAGCAGATGATAAAATGCTTACAGCTCAAAGTATCATTTACTGATCTCAAAATGCTTCTCAAAATAATAATAATAAACACAAAATCAAAATAAATCTATATTAGAGAACACACAAAATCCAATTCAAAATTATATTCCCTCCCCAGCTGCCCCTTTTAGAAACAAACCCAATCCCAAATTTATTTACTTGTAATGAATAACTTAATCTGTAAGAAAACACATCCCAAATAAAATCATTTTACAACTATACAAGGCAAGATTAATTACTCTACTCAAATCTCAAATCAGCATGTAAGTGTACTTATTCTATTATTGGGCCTCTGGCCCCCTTTATGACTTTCTCCAGCAAAAGAATGCACCTAAAGAAATCTTCCAAAACAGCCACTAAATGAAATAGGGAACAATATGATAAGAAATACAAAATATGCCAGAGAAGTAAATATCATTCACATGGCAATAAGCATAAGGCCAGTGCTTAAAACACCTTCCATATAAAAATAACATGAAATTAGCTATGCGCTTTAAGATGTAATCCATTATAAAACAAAAGAACATGACCTAATCTACATAAACAAATATTGTCTGTAACCCTATTCCCTTCACGTTACAGATCAGTCTTCCATTTTACAGCTCCTGTCCAACCGTCCAATTGAGTTGTATGATCTTCAATATCTTGCCTAATGTAAAATTTGTCAAAGTAAAAAAGGATTGCAGCCATTATGATTATCAACAAAGGAATAAGAAATTAACACTACTGGAAAAAAACAAAAAGAGCTCTTACAACTTGATTGTACATTACACGCCAATGAACAAGACTAGGATCAGTCCAGTTAGAAGGAAGCATCCCCAATAAAACATATAAGCACAAAATGAGAAGCTAGTGATCTCTCCACCTAGGACTTGAGATGGGGAAAAATCCTGGAGATAATGAATACACAAAGCCTGGAGAAGGTGGAGGTTGAGGACCAGGGCCCAAAATCCCGGATTGTGCCATGGGTGAGAATGGAAAATTGGGTGTAAGTGGAGATGGAAACTGAATGCCAGGCGACAGAAGTTGATATGGAGACCGAGGGGATAGCAAATTCATGAAACCAGTTGGAGAAGGCAGGAGGAATTGCGAGGTTGGAGAAGGTAAAAGGGGAGGGCCATTTGCTGGTGGATGTGGGGAAGGAACACTAGGAACCGGAGGATTAGTAGAATTTGCAGGTGGAACAGGATAATTTGATCTTGGAGAAGGGAACATATGCATGGGAGGATTAGGAAGCAAAGCAGACGAAGGCGGTTGAGGCTGAACATTCTGCAGTGCTTGGGGTTGAGGGTGTGGAGGCGGTTGAGGCTGAACATTTCCCTGTGCTTGGGGTTGAGGGTATGGATGCAGTTGAGGCTGAACTTGGTTACCCCATTGACCTGGATCCATCATTGAATTTTGAAGGTAGCGCATGTAAGCCGATATGGGCGACTCAGTTGTATTAGCCCATATATCCCCTAGCGTTAAAGGAGTGGGCGATGGCTGTCCAAATTGAGCAGGTCTAGGTAAGGCATTATTGTAAGGAAGTGGGGGAGGGGCTGCTGCAGGCGCTGGCATTGGCATTGGGGGAGGGAAGCGAGGTCGATTGATGGGTGTTAATGGGGGAGGCCTAATTTTCTGCAGTCGCATACTCTGTGGTTTTGGTGGATTGTTTGGAGGTCTAGGTTGAGGATCCTGCGATGGGGATCCAGTAAGCTGCTGAACAATATCACGGAAATCATTCTTGCTTATGTTGTAAACCTGAGGCTGAGGCTGTTGTCTAGCAGCATTATTACCAAAATTGGGCTGGTGTAAAGGGCTCTTCCTTATATTCTTTCCCATTTTGTTCACACCCAAGCTGTCATTATGCCTGTTTTTGGAATTATCCATTTGCCAAAAACAAACCCAAAACCACACTTACTCCAATGGAAAAATCACCACTTGTTTTCCCCTTCAAGCAAAACAATCCAATTCATAAGCTTCCAAGCACACCCAAAACTTCAAAATCCTAACTCAAAAAACCAACAATCTCATAAACCAACCTAAAGAACCTTCTGAACTTCAGCAATTCCAATAAAATGCCTAAACAAACTACACTTGAGCTGTAATCGAAGCAACCCGGAAGTAAAGCAAATCCTAAATTCAGCAACCCAACACACACAGATTTTTCTGATTTGATAAGAAGCAGAAAACATACCCTTTCTCGAGCTTCACCCTAATATCCACAGAATGAATGTAAGCAGATCAGATTACCAATCCAAATCCAAATCCAACACGAAGAAGACAGAATTTCTTAGGGTTTCGAAAAAGTGAATACCCAGAAAAGGGGATTGATAAAAATTGAAACTTTTTGAGTTGCGGAGACTATGACTTTTCAGAGAATCGAAAAGGAGTATGAAGAATTGCAGCGAAAGAGGTCCACGTGGATTTTGGCAAGTGTGAAAGAGGGGAAACCAAACCCTAATTGAAGGAAGGGAAGAGAGCAGAAGAGAAGAGAAGAGAAGAGAAGAGAGAGGACACCACACAACCAAGGTGGGCAAGTGGTCAATGGGGAAAAGAAATGAATGAACGCGAGAAGGGTTTTTTAGGCAACAGCTGCCATTGGATTGGGGTCCATGCTCATGGCGGTGTGACTTTATGTTTCAAAAGTTATTTACGCATTTGGAATCCTGAATTGAATTTTGGAAGCAATTTAAATAAAAAATTAAAATTTCATAAAAATTGAAATTTAATAAAATTAAGAAATTAAAATCAGATTTAAATGAGTGTGTGTGGCTTGATATAAAAATTAAATTATAATAAATAAAAATATTAAAATAATTTCACTTGAATATAATATTTTATTCTTAACCTATTAATAAATGATAAAATAATAAAAATAATTAAATTAATTTATTTTTAGACCCATTTAAAATTAAGAAATTGAATTTAATTCTTTAATTTACTGACTCATTCTAAACATAAGAATTCAATTCAATTTCATCTCATTAAAGTTTTCTAATCATTTGTTAATGAGAAAAAGTGAAAAAAAAATTTAAGGGATGGAAAAATCACTTTAATATCTACTCAAAAATTAAAAATGAATTATTTTAAGTTGTTTTAGGTTTTTGAAAATTGATACAAATAGTTTTTATTCAAAGTTATTTTTCAATTAAAGAAAATCATTTTTCTATTCACTTAATAAATTGTTAAACTATGATAAATAATTATAATATCATGATTAAATATTTATTGAATAATAGTATAAGATTGTTTTGGGATTTAAATTTGATATATTTACAATATAAAAATATTCACGTTGAGTATTATATCAATTATAATAATTGATTTTGGCACTCATTACTTGAAAGATTAAGTAAATAAAAAATGTAATTTTTTTTTTACTTGTAAAGTATATCAAAATATTAAAATTTACCATCTTTTCTATGTGTGTGTGTGTGTGTATATATATATATATATAAGTGATATTAGGTTATATATAGGGTTTTATTCTTACACCAAAATATCTGACCACTAATTTATGTTAATCTAACGGGATAAAATAATACAATTTAATGAATAGAAAGAATGGTGAATTCACCAAATTAAACTTTTAATAGATAAAAGAGAAACAATAAATCTAATCATTAATTTAGAAAGAAAATTTGATTTTAAACAAGCAAAAAGTTATAAGAGTCTAATTATTATACACTAACAATATAAGGGGCTGTTGCTTTGTGAAATACTTTTACTTTTAGATTTTTAAAGGAAAAACTAAAACTAAAACTGTTTTTCAAATAAATAGCCTAATCTTTTTACATTGCTGGACGAAAATTCTTAGGTGTCTAGAGCAAGATAAATATTTGCTCTACTCTATTTATTGATCGATAAATCAGTTATTGCATTAAGAATATAGAGGAAGTGGGTGACAATAATACGCAAAACTTATATATCAATTAATAAATAGATTAGAACAAGCATTTTTCTTACTTTCTTACATAAGTATTTTTTCTGTTAGACAATGATAAATTAACATGTGGTCCATTTCTAAAATAAATCAAATTTAAATTTTAAAAAATTGCACAAGATAGATAAATTGTTAATATCTTATTAGTTGATGGTATAAAGTATTTTTATATTATCGATGCATAATAATTAATTGGAAGGTATGATAAGATAATAAAAAGAAGAAAGGAGAAGAGTTACGCTTATTGATGAGTTTAACGGAATCACAGTAGTGTTAATTTTCAATTTATACGTGTTTGGTCTGCGAGAAAGTCTAAAAAAAATAAAGAAAAGAAAAGGGCAAACTATGAAAGACAGGAAAACTATGGTAACCATGTTTGGGCAAAGCATCACCTCTGCACCAGAGTTTGCTTCCATGTGGATGTGGCTCATATCCACCTTACGTCCTTATCAATCAAATCCATGGCGGCCATGACAAGAGGAGCACTGCTAGCATCTCTGGAAGGGACATTTCTAGATAGAAACGGATAAACGAATTGGTGAGTTCTTGCGTCGCTTCCGTTTTCAGCTTTTAATTTGAAGAAAATTAAAAAATTGAAAACTATAAACCTGAAAATGAAAACTGAAACTGGAAAGGAAAGCGCCCTTAGCTTTTCCATCTTCACCTTCTTGAAAGCAAAGTGACAGACCCCAAAGCCTAAAACTCTATCGTGATTCCTTAAAATTCCATCACGAGCAACAGAAGAGCTAGATGAGAATACAATTGATCAATCATAATTTGATTTGATCCAATCATAATGGAGGATTCCATCAGATATGCGCTTCACAACAAAGGATGGAACCCGAACCTTAGCATTTGATGTTGCATTTAGCATATCAAAATTAATTTTCTATAAATTTTTAAAATTATATAAATTTTAAGTGCAACATGTGCAAAAAGGAGGCCCTGTAGAAATAGGGGCCTAAAACTTGTGCTCTAGCGAGTTCCATCTTGAGTAGACACTATTTCATTTTTTTTTTCAAAGAATCATGTCATCTATGCGTTTCATTATAGAGACACTTGGGCTGTTTGTTACTATACATAATGCTTGATAGTATAAGTTAAAGCTATATATTAATGCCCTTATCCATTATTTGATGTAAATAAAATATTGTATAACTTTATATATCATAATCCCCTTATATATCAAAATACTTGATAACTCAATATAGTATAGGAAGATCATATTATGCTTGATTAATTTTTAACGTATAAGATTATTTTTTAAAATATTTTATTAAAATAAAATAATTTTTGAATAAATAATAAAAAAATAAAATTATAAAAATAAAAATATTTTTTAACAAAATTATTTTATAAAAAAATAAAAATAAAATATAATCTTAGTTTAGTTATATATAATAAAATAAAAATAAATATAATTAATAAATAATAAATAAAATAAAATAATAAATATTTAGTAACAAATAAATATTTTGAATAAATAATATCAATAATAAATAATAAAAATTATAAATTATTAACTAATAATATATATAAATAAATAATAAATAATATGTAATATATAAAAGTAAAGATCAGTAATCTAAATTTAAATAATTATGATTAAAAATATAAAACATTAAAATATATAAAATAGTATTTTTAATTTATATATTATTGAAATAATAAATAAATATTGAAATAAATAATAACATTTAATAAAAATTAAATTTTAATTAGTAACTATTTACATAAATATAATATTTAAAAATTATTATAATAAAAATTCCTATTTTACTATTATTAGATTTTATTTAATATTTAATTAGAATATTAGAATTATTTGTAAATAAATAATATGATATTATTGAACAAAAAATCAAATATCTTATGCAATGTTATATCAAATAGTGTATAGTATTAAAAGTTTATTAGGCCTAATACTATCAAATCTTATCTTATCAAATTTTATACTATCAATTCTTATCCTATCAAGTATGTCAAATATGCCCTTATAGACCTGCTTGATTTTTAGAGTTGAAAGGTTTAAAAGGTGTGATATAACAATAACAAAATTATCATAACCCGTTTTTTGTTTTTTATTTTCTTTCCAAAGTAAGATGTACAGATAACATTTGTGTTTTTTAACCCTGCTAAAAAAAATTTAATTTTTCCTTGTAAATTTAGTTTATAAATAAAGTAATTTTGTTTTATAAGTCTGACATACGCTGCAATGAGACTGATATTATAATAATTATTAATGAAATTGATGCATATATCCCTTTTGGAAGACGTAAATGCCTATGGAGTAATAAGGCAGCGTTTGATCGCTAATTAAGAGATAGAAATATTGAAACATTGATACATAAATTTAATTGGTGGTGGAGATAAGATAGGGGACAAAAAAAAATTTCTATTATTCAGATAGAAAAATTTTCTATCCCTAAGATGAAAATATAGAAAATTTTTATACTTCCAAAAAGTGAGAATAGTGATAATAGGATATGAAAATAAAAATTTAATATTTTTTTTCTTATAATAATACCCTTATGTATATTTAATATTTTTCTATGTGTCCTCACAATCATCGATAGTGTAGCGGTAGTCCAACAATGATATATAATATCTTTTATCATGTATTTATTATTTTGTCTCCATATTTTCAAATAAGATATAGAAACAATTATCATATTTTATACTTTACAATTAAATAAGATACAAAAATAATATTTTTTATATCTTTATCTCACTCTCGCTTTCTTTTACCAAACACTACTAAGAGTCATATTATCAAATATTTAATGGAATGGCGGATGTGGCACAGTAAGGTGCAAAAATGAACTTACAAGAAAGAGTTGATGCACACAAATCAAAGCTGAAATACAAGCAGTGTAGCTGGAATAGAGGGTGCCAGTTTTGCTTTTGCATAGGGATTTCATATGGTTTGATAGTTTTTGAGCTCAGTTAGTATGTTCCTAGACAAGTGTAATAATGAAGTGGCAGACTTCTTAACAGTCAATCATAGATATTTCATCATTTCATTAATTTATCATTTTATGAATCAACTGATATAATTAATTACAAAAATGAGAAATGAAATTTGTAGACAAAATGAAACCAATTATTTTACATATTTCGGATCAGTCACTTTTAAAATATCCACCAAAAAGAAAATTTGAAGAAAAATTAGCACTCACACACAGCCTAAAAATGACAAAATATTGGGGTGAGAGAGGCTCGAACTCTCGACCTCAGGATAACTCAGAAGCTATGAGACCTACGCGCTAGCCAACTGCGCCACCACCCCGTTTGTGATTTAAACAAAATATTTAATAAATTTCTTCGCAAGCATTCATTCCATTTGATTTATACAGTACTTTTTGCTTGCAGCAACAAACAATCCTTGTTGTCGTCGACGCGACACGACCAAGAACAACCCTGTCTGTCCATTTTATGTTGGAGGAGTTGTAAGTGCTGAATCGAAACGCTCTCTCTCTCTCTCTCTCTCTCTAGCAAGTAAACAAGTTCGGATCTGCACTGCACCTACCAAGGTAACTGAACTGAGCACCCTTTCCCTTATGCATTTTCTTTTCACACATTAATTAATTGAAATCAATTCAAAAAGTGACTTTTTCCGCATAACCGTTACCATTTGATTTGTCTTTTTGCTCTGATTTCGGGGCTGCCCACAACTCCCTTTTTTTTTGTGGGTGTGTTATTTTTCTACGGTTTGATTGATTGCAATATTGTTTTGCTGCAAAACCCAGCCTTTCCCTTTGACTGTAACCTTGTGTGGTCATTAAAGTTTCCATTTTTCGCTTGATTCTTTAGTGTGTCACTCACTCTGTAGTCAATTCATTGTTGATTGATGAAGGGGATGCTGATTTCCAATTTTATTACTGAATTGTTCCTTCCCCCGAGCTACATTATAGTCTTTGTTGCTTGTATCGCTTCATACTTCACACGCTCTTTGCCTCACATTCTCCTTTCATTCTTTATGATCCGGGTTTTGTAATAATTCACTTGTTGCTTCTTATTGAAACGTAGCAAAAATGTTTTCTGAACTGAAGCTCAAATGGCACCAAGTCTTTGGGGACTGCCTTAGATTGATTTTGTAACCAAAAATGAAAAAAAAAATACATAGAACTAATTGGTAAATGGGAACCTGATTAATCATCCATGGTAAACATTTGAATGGATTTGCAGTTATATAACATGTGTTTCTTTATCTCTGGCGTTTACTTGCAAGGGGATGCGCATTTCATTTGTAATAAATCCTCTATGGATAAGATTGGTTGAGTGGTTGATGAGCTTTTGGAAGTATTTCAGCTTTCCATAATTGGATTCATAGTTCTTGATTGATGATCTGAATTAGTGAGTGGGATCAAAGGAGCATTGGAGTTGGATGATGATTACATTAGGGTACCTTTAGCACATGCAATGTATGTAAAACAAGAGGGACTAGCATTTTCGAGATGATGTACGAGTGCTAACTGATTCTCTGTTTTGATACTCTTTGCTTTTCAGTAGTGTTTATGCCGTGATTGTGCTAATATAGTTTCCATCTCACAATGTTGTCATTAGGTCAACCATCAAAGGAGGTTCAGCTCCTCTTATAGTCAATACCCCTAGTCTCTAGAGCAGCTAGTTCAAGAGCATTCACTTTATTTTCTGCATGGCAGTTTCAAAAGGAAGCTTAAGAAAAGAAAGCTATTCGTAATGTTAACTGCATGTTATTGTTAGGATCTGGTTATGTTTGATTTGTTTTGCTTCTCTTTTGTGGGAGATTCCATCTATAGCTAACTCTTAATTCTTCAACTCATGCATTTCTTTGTTTTCCAAGTCTCATTTATGATAAATTCGTCAGCGTTTAATCCAAGAGATCTCCATATATTCTTTCTGCTATTTCTATGGTTATTATCCTTATCTATAAATTCAATGAACACAAAACACGGTTATGGCGAGAGCCTCTTTGATTCCATGCTAAGAAATCACATTACCCCAAAGCATATGATGAGACAAGTTAGTCAAAGGCAAAGATGCCCTTAGGCTCTATGGGTTTTTTATGCGATGTGTGGGGTGCCAAAAGCACACACCTTGGTCAGGAAAGGCATGGGCGTAGAAAAAGGAACAATAAAATCGTTTAATATTTTGCATTGATTTTCCGTATAAGTTACCTACTCAAGCATAACATTCATGCATACTTGTTAAAATCGGGTTGGCGTGGAGCGGCCGGAGCACGCCACACTTCATGTCGTGGCCCTCGCACCTCAATCTCGGGTGTTGATTGAAAACCCGATCCTGCCCTCCTTTCTCAATAACTTTTTAGGGACTCCTTAGAGATTTTTCCGTTGATTCATATCAGAAGGGTTCTAGGCTTTCACTTCCCAATTTCACATACCTACTCTGCTCATGTCTTGTCTCAATTCTCCTCTCCACTGAAAGCAAGGTTTTATGGCGACCACCATTTTTTTGCAACGACCGAGACAATCGGGCCATCCCTAGTGTTCTCTTCTCCTAACTCTGTTGCAGGTTTGAGTCAAGCTTTAGCTCTCTATATTTTTCCCCTTTTTTCATTTTATTTTTCGCCTCTGTTGGTTTGGTTTCTCCTTTTTCATCTTTCTCTAATTGTATAAAATTGAGACATCTTGTAACTCCACTAGCACCTCTCTTTTCTCATTCTAATTCCTCTGTTATGCTGCCATGAGCTCATAGCATTCATTAAATTTCAAATTTCAGAGCATTTAAATGTTTGTAGCACAAATTATCCCCAAAAAAAAAAAATCATATGCTTCACTGTTGCTTCTAGCCTGCTATTTGCTGTTCCACTATAGTGTTTTGGGGGTTGGCCACTCAGTGCTGCTATCCATGATTAACGACTATGCATTCATAGTAAAAATGATCCTTAATTTACAAAACCCTAAACTTTTTGCTGGTAAGAGTTACAAAACCATCAGTTAGCAAGTAAGATGGCTAATCCTGTGCTTCTTTTCACATTTCTGACTATTTATCCCCTTTTAGGCTTTGTTTGGGAGTTCAATTTAGAAGGGGAAGGGAAGGAAAAGGAAGGCATTGGGAAGGTTTAACATGTTTGCGAGTTTTAATTTAAACAGGGAAATGTGTTTGAGGGTTTTTTACCCCAAGCCCTTCATAATTCCCCCTTTTTATATTCTCTGTTTTTAGAGGTGTTACACTTCCCAAACAAGGGCAAGGCAAACCCTCCAAACACCTTCCTTCCCCTTCAGTGTCTTCCGTTTCCTTTCCCTCCTAACTCCCAAACAAAGCCTTAATATCACAATTGGCAAGTTAGATGGCTGGCTTTCGGAGATTTTCTTTTTCTCTTTCATCAATAGGACATCAAGGGTTTGTTTCGGAGTTATGAGGGAAAGGAAAGGGAAAGTTTAGGATTTAGGGTAAGAGAGATTAGTGGGTTTAACCTAAATAAGGGAAAAACTTGAGGATTTATGAAATCTCCACTTTGGGGGATCTCTAAAAAATAGGTAGCAGACGGTTTTTGAGGATTTGGTGGATTTATGAAAAATCCTAGTTCCCTCCCCTTCTTTAACATAACTTCCAAACAAGGAGAAGGTGCATACTAAGCCTTTCCCTTCCCTTTCTTCCCTATTAAAATCTAACTCACAAACACACTCTAAAGGCATGTCTTTTCTTGCCTGAACCAGATAGGTTCACCTAGGGCACCTAGAACCACACCTGTGATGAGATTTTAGGGAAAATAACATAAAAAGATGACTGAAAGATAAGAGATGAGAATTACCTTTGTTCATCATTGTACGCATAATTTTGCATTTTGAAGGACTCCTGAAGCATTTTTTGTGTTCTAGTTTTATGATTGTTTGTTTATATACTTTTGTTTATGCTTATTCTATTTTTATAAGAAACAAAGTTGTCATCTATATTTCTTGGACTTTAATAACATTTACATTCATTAAAAATTCGACTTAATCTTTTTTCCTTGGGGGTGTGGGTGGGGCCTTGTCAGAAAAGCAGCTACTGGATAAAGCAGTGTAGCCGTGTAGGCAATATTTTGAAGTAGTTGTTCTCCATTCACTGTTTGCTAAAACTTTGTTTTATTGGTTATTATATAATGTGATTAATTGTGGTTGTTGGAAATAAGGAAATATTTAGTAATATCTCCATTATATCTTAGAATATTTCATATCATGTCTCAAATTGATTTATATTTGTTTAGGTTGATTTTATCATTATGATTACATTTTATCTTTAGCTTATAAATAGGATTATCTCAGTGTATCACATCACCACCTGATATCAATATATTTTCATACAATTGAATATCTTTATTCTCTCTCTTTTCTTCCTCTACTATCTAAAATCCTCAATTTCAACAGTGATATTGGAGAGATTACTAAAGCCTAAAGGGATGCAATATAGACTAAAAAGCTAACATGTTCTAATGTTAAATATGAGATGCTTGCATCAGGAAGGAATGGCATGAGATAATTTTTTAGATCCCATCCTTATTTAACTATTACTGCAGATGCTAGCTCTACTCTGAAAATGGAGAACAAGCAAAGTGCTGCTGGAACCCAAGATAGTTCTATAATGAAGCCTGTTGAACAAAGACCACGCTCTAGGGGCCGTAGTGACTTAATGACTCGACGTTTGAAGAATCGAGAGAGACAACGAAGATACAGGGCTCGTAAGCGTCTAGAAGCTGAAACCAAGAAGTCTTTTGTTGTACAAGAGACTAGAGCAGTGCAAGAAGAACTACCACCAAATGGGAACTGCAGCAATTCCATGACCCAACCAAATGGGAATTACAACAATTTTTTGACCCGCATCTATTGTAACCGAGATTGGAAAAAAGATGCAAGGCGGGCTCATGTTCCAAAGCATAAAGAAATGGATGGATCTATTGATCCTTCTCCAACACTAACTAGTGTTCCTGAGATGGCATGTTTAGCTGTTGGGAATAAGGCAGAACCAGTGGTAGAGAGGGAAGTTCAGTGTGGATCTTCAGGTGTTGTTAATAATGAAACTCCTAGAACTGTGCTGGGGCGAAGAGATTGGAAAGCAGAAGCTAGAAGAAAGAAAAATTAGTGTATTTTTCATTTCTTCTTTACAAAAAAGATATCAGTTTTCCCTGTAGACTTAAATGTTGTATAATAGAGATTGTATAATGTAAAGAATGCTGGATAACCTGTTACATTTTGGCAGGTTATGAAGTTATAAGCAATTAGCGGCGGATGAAACTTTGTTTTCGGCTCATTTCTATGTAATTCTTTCATATGTTGCCTTGCAGACACAGGACATTAAAGAACATGCCTAGCTGAGTTTAACTCCGGTCATTGCTTAATCTTCTGCACAAAATAATATCTGAAGACCGTCTCCGCAGTCCACAGTTAAATGATACCTGTATGACATGTTATGTGTCCATGGAGAATTTTATAATTTTCTTTATTGAATGCAAATTATGCAGTGCATGTTTCACAGACAAGCTATGAATAAGAACGTGCACAATGTGTCATGGACATTATTCCCATCTAAATATAAAAGCAAAACAGGGATGGTGGTTGAGAAGAATGATAATAATCAGTTTTATAATTAATATTGGCTTCTCTCATTATTCATTGGATACAAATCTTCTCGTCTTGAAACACCTTAAGATTTCACACTAACAACAATTTTCACATTGAAAAATCTAAGGTGCACGGCAGAAAAATTGATAATAAATTAAATGAAATTCATATTTGAACCAAGAATTACAAAGAATTTGAATGGAATCAAAACAAAAACAAAAATTACAAGAGATGTAAATTACTATATGGTGCCAAAAAAGCGCTCCCATAATTTGTAGCAGGCACTTGAAAACACCGTACCATAATCTACATCCACTCTACTCCCTTCCCCAATCTTTACACATCTCGCATTCCTTCCATATTTTGGTTATCAATCTCCCAAAGACTCTCAGAAACAAAGTATACACAATAGACAAAAAAAAGGGGCTGAATATAACAAAAGAATTGAATGTGTGATACTAATGTTCAATGACATGTGATCTCAGTGGCACCTCACTATCTTCTGGTCTTGGTTTTCAACCAAATTCTCAAAACTCCAGTCCCTTCTCATTCCACTGCTCCGGACCAACTTCGGCTCAGAGGTGCCAGAATAAGGAACATTACCGGTGCTCTGAATGCGGCGATGATTGGCCTTGATCTTGGCCACAGCCCCACCTTTTGGTAGCTCAAATTTGGGTGAAGCCGTATTCCCTGACCAGCTTCTATCAACCTTTTTGCAGACCCCCCTATACTCATCTTCCTGGCACATATCCTTATAGGAATCTGTCCTTTGAAAAGCTGGGCCGCAGGTAAGGCAATTGAGACTCATGGTTGTTTCTTGTGTCCCAAGCAGCCAAACCTGGCTCTTCCCTTGATAGAGGAAGGTTGGTGGAATGAAGTGGCAAGGGAATGAGTTTATATAAATTAGGCCAAAGGGTATGAAGTGGAATGAGGCATGATGGGTTGGAAAGAGAGGATTTTGAAAATGAAACATATCATAACAACCTGTTGCTATGTTTTACCATGGATTTTCTGGTCCGTGAGCATAGCTATGCCATTCATTTCTAATTGGGGTATATGGTTCGTTACATTTACTCTTGACCAATGACACATTGATTCGTCTTGGTTTTGGTTTTTAGTTTTTACTATCTTCTATCTATAATCTACATTCCAAAGGGAGACGTTTTGTCAATGCTGACTTTTCAGCATATTATGTGTGAGATTATTCAATCTTGTTAGTGTATTATCTTTCACTCACTTGATACTCGGAATTGCTTTAAACAAAGTTCTAGATTTTTGAGGGTTGATTTTGGATCACATGATTTCCGGGGTGAAGACCAAATTTAAGATTTTGTTTACTGTTATAGATTTGGCATTCCAATGTTGGCCCAACTCAAATCTCGGGTTAACCATGGCCTTTAGAATTGACATGTGTTCTTGCTAAACTGGCTCTTACTATTTTGCCCCTCTTAAAACAAAAGGTTTGTGGTTGTAAATAGATCAATTTAGCAGCTCAACTCTAAATAGTTTGGTTAATTTGTAGTAACAATCTTTTTAATATAATAATGGAAGAAATATAGTTTTAAACTTGTAGTTCACAAAAGCAAAACACAATCATAAAAAAATAACTATATTTAGGTTATTGTAAAGCTTACGGTGCTCATAGTTTGCGACATTCTTTTGATAAAATTTTGAAAAACATGAAATTCATTTTTCTAAAGTGCAGGGTATATTTTAAAAGATAAAGAGCATGATATCAATTGTTACTGAGAAAATTAAAGGTTTGAGTTATCATACATATATGATCAGTCATCATAATATTTATATCTTATAAAATCTTAAATTATTGATTTTTTATTAATGGTTGAGATTGTAAACTTTACTATTTGAAGAGAATTCGTAGTTATTTTCTGTCAACTCACGCACTTTGAGAAGAGGGATGGGTCTCTCACGATGGGAGTCGAACCACTAAGCTAATGTCTTGCATGCTGAATCTGTTTTTTTTTTATTATTAATATTATTTGAGCTGAATCCTTACTTTAAAATATTCCTTGACTCCCTTCTCATATCAATGAGTGATGACCTCTACCCACTCTATTTCCATATTTCATAGATTAAAAAAATTATTCATACCTATGTACTCAATTCCACTATCAGGTATCTCATCGTATATCAAGAACAACAACTTTCGATTGAAATATTTTAAATATTTTTAATTTTTTTTTAAAATATCTCTCCAAAAACAATAAAAACCAATTATCCATGTATATATAGAGAATTAACACTGGAGATTGTTTTTGTTCAGGCACCAGAGATTATTTTGGGCCCATTCCTCGGGCCTATCTATTAACCCTGTAATGTAAGATAACGCAGTCCTCATTTCTAGTGACCTAGTAGTAGAATTCCACCCAGCTCGATCTAAAACATTGACTGAGCCCAAGCCAATAAAAGAGTATGTGAAATGGACCTGGCCGTCTAATCCTAAATAAGCATATGGGTCATGTCAAAATTAATTAAAAAAAGCAGCAACTAGGCAGTAAAAGGGTTTGGCTATATTTAGTTTCAATTTTTAATTTTTCAGTTTTCAAGATTTTATGAAGGAAATACTGAAAATTAAAACAAAAACTGAAAACTATAATTTTTAATTTTTAGATTTTTCAATATTTCCTTTATAAAATCTAAAACTAAAAAATGAAAATAAAAACTCAAAACAAACCTTAGTGTTCGATCTCCATGCCATCCCCCTCCACTTGCGTGTGTGAGTTTGAGCAAAAAAAGAATTAATTATGTCTATTTGACAGGTTATAGCTATTTTTTAATATAATTATCTGAGAATCAATTTATATTTTAAGATTTCAGCTAAAATATGATTTTATTTTTTTTGTGGATCATATGAAAAATATTACTTTTCTATGATAAGTTGCGAAAAAGCTACATAATGATTTTCTTATATTATATCTTTTATTTATATTTAATTTGGTAAAATCATTATAGTTGTAAAATAATCAGTTTATGCTTGTAATCAAAAGTTTCAAAAAGTTGTTTATGATTATAAGTTGCTTTTCAGATTTTTTTTATACAAAAAACAACTTGGATTATTCACCTAAATTTACTCAAACGTTATTATTTTTTCTAAATAGATTTTTGATGAAAAAAAAAGAAACTGTTTTGGTTGATTCCCAAACACAAATGATGAAATGATGCATCTTTTATGATTATTTGATGATACATCAATAACTCTTATTCTTAAGGTTTTCCCATATCCTTGAGGTAGATGTAAAATTTTTTTTTTCAACATATTGAATTTGTTCTACTCCATCGGTGTTTGAGCAGTTCAAACTCCAAATATCATATAGATTCATCAATCACTAAATTCGGACTTACTTAACACTTACCGATATATGTAAATTAATCAATTATTTTAAATATATATGCTTCTAAATATATTGATCTCTATATATGAAATGCATGACCTTCTATTATGGATGTTCATGACCTGCCCAAAAGCTTATGGGTAGTTCGAGTTATTAAATTTGACCCAAGGCACTTTTGAAGTTTGGGTTGTGCCTCGAGTTGGTTAGCCTAGAGTTAAAAATTATTTTATAGTTATATTTTTTTATAATAATTAATGATAAATTATAAAATTTTATACTTCAATTAATACATTAGATAACTTGATATTATTTTCATAGTCATATGGTTTGTTTTGAAATATGTATATCAAAATATCTTTTAAATATTGTTTCTTACTTATAAAATTTTATAATTTTAATATGTACAGTATCAAAATCTTTACAGGTTATTAAAAATTGAGTTGCTTGGTCATTTATCAGGTCATCATTTGATTCATGGTTTCAAAAAATAGCAATCTAAAAATTGGGTTAGTTTAGATTTGGTCCAATCCTGGCCCGTCCACGTACACCTCCACCTTCTATATATGATAGTATACATGTCAATTTTTTAGCATGGTTTCCTTTCCTCAAATATGAAAACTTTAAGGATATGTTTGGTTAGGAGGTAAAAATGTCATATAAACTTTTATGGTTGGGCTTTAGGTGTAAATTTACATATAAACCTTATCAATGAAAAATTTACCCGACTTTTAGTCCCAATCAAACATACCCTAAGGAAGAAAATTATGGGTGTCATTGATTTCAGAAAATAATTTTCAATTCATTTTCAATTTTAAAGTTTGTGATGAAAATATTAATAATTGGAAATTAAAAGTGAAAAGTGAATTTTATAGTTTTATAATTTATTTCTTTTACAAAATCTATAAAACAAGAAAATAAGGAATGAAAAATGAAAATTATTTCTGAAATTAAATGTATTCTAGATTTTTCTTTAACTTTCAGCCACTTTTAAATTTTACCAAAGTTGCTATCCTTTGCTTCTCCTACATCCTTGCCTAATAAGATCCCTTCTATAGTCGACTTAAAAGCCTGATTTTCTAGAAAAGTAATCACAAAATAAATAAATTAAATATCTCTACTCTTTATAAATAAATATTCATGATGTCCATGCATAATCAATATTATATGCTACAAATTTTAATTTTCTGCATTATATTATTATAATTCGGGCTATGTTAAGTTTCATTGTAAAAGTTAGTATAGCCGATCTCAAGTCTGAATAAAAGAGGAATGTTATGTTGGACCGTTAACAACTAATGTGAAAAATCGTCTAATCTTTATGACATTTGCATTAATATATTATAAAAAATTATAGTAAGACATTTTTTTAAGGCAATATTGAAGAAAATACTTAAATAAATTGATACAGTTTTATATATCCCCTGAATGTAAAGTGTCTAGTTTGAAAATTTTGAATCAAATAGAATATTTTCTCCATGCAAAGTGGTCAAAATGATTCGTGAGATCGATACTTAAGTTATCTTAACCCCACCTGCCTTTGATTTGTCCCGAAGCAACTATCATGCTTTCTGCTTAAACATTTAATTTAGGCGACAATTGGAAATTTAAGAGAATCTTTCTATTTCGTACTACCACAGTCAAGCCACGCAATCACTCATCATCCTTGTTAATGCATGAACCTTGATAAACCGCCAAGCAAATTAACAGTACGTAGCTTTGTCTAGTAAACTGTTTAGAAGAAGATCACAGAAAGTTTAATTAGACGTTAGAATTGTTACAATTCAAAGATTCTTTTTGCCCCTTTCCTTGAAAATGTGGCAGTGCCATGTAATTATGAGAAGGGGAAATAGTTTGAGGATGCACAAAGTCAATTGTAATTTGATCAAATTAGAAATTATCATTTTCTGTTTACACCCTGCGAGAATCCATTAGTTATTCACAATTTATGGTTTATACTCTTGCAGTAACAATACGTCATCATGTTTCCCAATGCTATTAACCTGATAACTCAATCGTTGACTACACAGATTATGTTTTTCCTAATTGAAATGACAAGATAATTAAGTTTTCTACAGGAAATTACGTCAATTACACATCGCTTAACACTTTCTTCCTCTGTTATTAGTATTATTTCTTTATAAAATTGTTGCATTTTGACAAAATAACCACAATATATACAATTGTCTAGTGTTTATGATCATGAGTTTGTGTTCATATTAAGAGTATGTTTGGTTTTGGGTAAAAATAAAAAGAAAATCATTTTTAGAAGAGTTTCATATGTATTTTATATACATAAAACTCAACTATTAAAATTTTCCTCTATTTTTCTCTTAAAACAAAAGATTAGGGGTAAAATTAGAAGAGTAAAAAATTTTCCCTCCAATTTTATTTTATCCAAACACATCCTAACAAAATTCAACTATTTCATAGTCACATAACAATCATTCTCTTCAATTTCCAAATATTATAGCTTTTATTTTATTTTTTTTAGATTTGACAATATATTAGTAATATTCTAAATTTCATTATTTTCTTTAAAATAGAATCACCACTCTATAATTCAAAAAAATAGATTGAAGATATTTATATTATGTCTTGAAATTAATGAAAAGTAATAGCGCTAGAATTTTTTTTGGTTCTCTATTGAGTTTATATATAATGAGATTGGAGTGAACTTCAAGATGGACAGTTATATAAATCCATTGTTTATAGACCCAGTGTTTATAGCTGACCCCAAAATCATTATTTGCAACGTGTTTTGCTGTAAACATGTGTTCTTATGCTTAATCAAAACGACAAAAATAGATATTAATTGCTTTCCATGGGCCCCTGGCCCTCAGAAGGTCGTTTATTTTGTGAATAAAAAAATGACTGTTTCTTTCTTGTCATCTCATTGGATGCAACTATTTTCTATTATAATAAACCATCTCGACATGGATTTTCTTCCATTGTTGTGAAAGGCAAGGGCTCAAATTCAATTAAGTGCTGCTTATGCTAGCATCTTCTCTGTGGTCCACTTCTTTAATTTAGGATCAATTCCTCCCCAACTATGTTTTTTATTTTAAATATCCAATCATTCATTTAACTTTCATGCTTTAGAAAGTTTCACATGTTTAATATAAAAATTAATTTTAATACACCATTAGTGTAAAAAAAATTATTATTATTATTAATGTCTTGTTGAGCACGGCCGTCAATCCATATTTTTTTATTTTTTGATATTAATATCATTAAATAAAATGAAACATGATAAAATAAAGTGAACTACCTCACCATGAAAACAAATATAGAAAATTAGATAGTATAATTGAATCACCCCTTAAGTAAAGAAGAGGAGACGAAAGGGCATCATATTGTGTTTCCACATAAAATCCAAGATCATAATTACATGCTTGGTGATAGCAACGAGGGTGATCATATATGAAACGGGAAGAAAGGGCTTTGAAATAGTGGCACCAAAATTTGCATCAAAATATGAAAAAGCTTGGGTGATAAAAAAAAAGTGTTTTCTAACATAAAAAGAGCAATGGTCAAGTTATTAAGAACTTATCTCTCAAACAAAATATAACAAACACATCATCATTTTAGATTTGTGGATGCTTACAAGTTTCATGGCAAATTATCTTCACCTGAGAAACTCTAGAAAAAATTAAGAGGCAAAGAAACTCACACAACCTATGTTAAAGGAAACTTCGAATCCACAATCCATACTCTCTTACTTGGCACAGCACGTAATATATGGTGGCCCTATGTAGTTATTTTCTTTTTTTATTTTCTTTTTCTCCATTGGAAATGTCTGCACCTTGATGGTGTCCATGAGAAGTGTCTTCATTCACAATGGCCACGATTCCATCCATTCTTTTAGTAGGTTTTTAACTTTTGAACATTGGAGGAAGTTAAAAAACTGTAAAATTGCAGAACTGGAAAGAAAATTGGACACGGAGAACCAATATTATTTATTTAGTTTTCTTTACCAAAACACTGCAATTAAAGGTTTTTTAAGCCAGAAAAAATTGTAAAACAAATTATTAATAAGGGTAAAAATGGCAAAAAAAAATTGGACACTAAAAGTAACTAACTCAAAGGGAATCCCTTTTATTATATTGTATAGATTCTTATTGTCCCATTATATGTTAATATCACAACAATAAATATAATTAACTTTCATATTTACTATTTAAAATATGTACAAACGAAAAATTTAGATTGAATGATGGTATAGAAAAAACTTTTAGACTACTATTAATATATTAAAATTAAAATTTTTAATATAATTGCACAAACTTTTGTAAATCATGTTTTTCTGGACTAATATATGCACATAGGGGAAGGAAAAGGAGAATTGGACCGCCCCAAATAAACAAGAACACGTATTAAGAGATGCAAAGCTTGGATCACAGCATATAACTCGGATACGTCTCAATCTCATAATAACAAAAGAAAATGAAGCCCGCACTTTCTCTCACGCAAGCGATCTTTTGCATAAGCTTCGGAATTCCGTTTGCTTGGCAATGGCATTTACTCGTCTATAATCTTACATTAATAATTAATTTACTGATCAAATCGGGGCAGCAATTTGTCTTTTAGTCGATATTATAGTACTGAAACAGTGAAAAGAGATGTGGATGTCTTATCTCCTTACACTCCAACTGACAGCTACGGCTATCTAAATGCCCTTCTTTGCTCCTTCGCCACAGCTGTGTTCATTGTATATACAACATGCAATTGTTGTGTGGGGCATGACTCGTTGAATTTGAGTTACCTGCAAACATTGGTATAATAATAATTTGTAATTTAATTGTTTTTTACCTTGGCGGCCAATCAGAACTCATTCCAATAACGTCACTCAAGATTACAGACGGAGAATTGTGATGGGTTAGAAAGATGATACATGTCAAATTTACTCACTCCAATTCATTCTATATTTTGGTCAACATCACTTCAAATATTCAGGACTAAAGTTTACTACATAAATGGGTAAAGGGTCTTTTTATTTTCTGTGTTTGAACATAAAGGGACTTAAATTGAAACTACAGTAACCTTCATTGAAACAAACTCCCGTCTTGGAAGTTAAGATATAGCGATTAATCATTTCATTTGTGCAGTTTATTCCGTCTCCTTATGGTCTTGTACCATGCATCCTGCGTCTGTTTCATCAAAGCAGGATGCATGCATACCTTTGGCTTGAGCGCCTTCTAGAATTGTGGCCCACGCACGAGGATGCCACTGCAAAGCTTGAACACCCTACGCCTTTGCCAGCACATTAAGGAGATAGTTGATTTTACAGCTCACCTCAAATAGAAGAAAAAAAGGGACTAATCACTCATGGAATCAAATCCCCAGCATTAAACATAATTCGATGATTGACAAGGAAAGCTTCTTAAAAGCATTAACAAAAGCAGGAAAACCCTCCATCAATTGTGACAGTGTTATCTTCCTTTTTTGAGGTGATTAGGTACCTTGAAATCTTTTTTTTTTTATCCTTTAATTGGACAATTCCACAGTTACAGCTCATACGACTGGATGGTACATGAAGCAAATCCAAACAATAACTGTCTTGTAGTGAACAATGCAGTGTCAAATGTTTTAATATGTATATATTTAGAAATAGAAATCTCTACAAATCCTTGTATTCCAAAATTGCCAAAAGGTCCAGCTATGTAGCCAGCAAAGTACGCAAAAGTCATACAACAGTAAAACATTTATGACAATTTGACACAGCAGGAAAGGAATACAGTTGGAAAACGCATCAAAGCCAGCTTCCAATTAAAAGTTATTTTCAGTAGAGCTTAAGAGAGGGAGCCACCTTTTGGGGTGTCTCTTTCTAACGGTGAACTGCTGGCTATCACGGTGCATGTTGGTGCATTAGCAGTGGTTGAGATTCCACAAACAAACTCTTACATGACATGCCGGTGCATCGTACACAGCCAACTTTGGACTAAAGTTGGATTCAATACCCTTTTTCACCCTTAATCCTACCATGCATGTCGGCAGACATTTTTTCATTGTCCAAGTTGGTAGGGTCAGAATTATCAGAATACCAAAACAGGAAACTGGCTTTACCTGATGGAATAAATAAACGAGAGGTCTAATAAGGTCAAAAACTTGAAAGCGTGGCAAAGACAGAAGCCAAGAAACAATTACCTTACCAACAACATAAAGATACAGAACGAGAGGAGGAGGTGTTTTCTGCTAGCATATGCATTTTTCACATGGTTAAAAAGGAACCATCATCATCTCAAGCCTCAAACAGCAACGAAATTTAGGTACCCAACGAGATCAACCCCATCACACACAAATTCAAAATTTCCCCATGTAATTCAGACAGCCAAAACAAAAGCACCAACAGAACTTCATCGGATGACACAGATTAATTCTTGAAATGCTCTCTTCCTTGGTATAGATAGAGCCATAACAAAATCCCAGAAATGAATGCCACGGACTCGCACATAACTCATCAACAGCACAGCTGAAGAATAATAATAACAATAATAGCAATAAGCTGAAGAATAACAGTAACAATAACAGGAATACTACTCGGAAATTTGATGAGGTTCACATTTATGGAAATATATATACAATCTAGACAGACACTATGAACACAAAAATACCCACTATTTTTTTTTTAAACTTCATCAAAGCTTCACCTACCTCCTTCGCCCAGAGATTTGATGAAAATTGTCCTTGTCCCTAGCTAAGCTAGTTCTAGTGAACCATCCAGCTTCCCAATTAAAATTACCTCAAAACTCAGACTACACTACAAAACGAAAAAAAAAAGAACTTATTATACAGAGATTGCTACCGGGAAGCCTTCAAATATCCCAGGGCCCCAACAATTCACACAGTAATATGATCAACATCACATCACATCACATCCCATCCCAATGCTGCTGCAGTCTGCAGATTGCAGAAGAGTGTGGCAAGAAACCTATCGGACATCACCACCTCCAACTTTGGATGTTAACGCAGAGCGAAGCTGCTCCTGCGTGTAGAACCTGCTCCCCATCTTCACCGTTGCCTGCTGGATCATCAAATCATTCACCACCGACACGCTGGCGTGGTGCACGTCCAAGTCAAGCTCCATCAGCGCCGCCATCAACCTCGCCGCGGGGTGGTTCTTCTTGTTGCATTGGATCCTTATCATCGCGTCCCACCCAATGATCTTCACGTCTATGTCCAAATCAACCAGCTTCCCACCAACAACGTTGTTTGACATCCTCAGTTCCTTGTCGGGGACGGAAGATGGGGGACCGGAAGAAGAGTCCTTCTTGGCCTTCTCGAGCTCCTTCTTCACGGTATCAAGTTGCTTCTCCATTCCGTCTTTGTCCGATTCAAGGGTTTGGAGCTTTGACTTGAGCTCTGTGATGTAGGAAATGGCGTCGCCAAGGAGTGACGCTTTGTCCATCTTCGACACGTTTGGAACCACCGCGCGGAGAGCGTAGAATCTCTGGTTCAGCTTCTCTCTTCTCTGCCTCTCTGCTTCCACGTGGTTCAACGGCTCTTCTCTTCCGTTCGCCGGTTTCCTCCCTCTCTTCCGTGGCCGTTTCTCCGGCTCCGCCACCCTGCTGCTGTCGGCCTCCTTCACCACCGAAGCCTCGAGATCCGAGTGGTCGGAATCTCCTCCACCGCCGCCGCTGGATTTCATGTTCGACGGCGGCAGAATCACGCCGGAGGTGAAGGAGAGAATCCCGTCGTCGTTGTTGCTTCCCCTCGAATTCGGCGACCGCCTCTTCTTGCCGTTGTTGTCTTCGGCAGCGGCGGCGACGAGCGGCGACTGGCCGGAGAAGAAGTTCCCGCTTCCGCCGTCGTAGGAGCTCCTCTTGCTCTCTCCGAAGCTCAGAATCTCGCCGGATTCAGGCTTCAGAGAATGATGATTGTGGTTACTCCCCGTTCTAACGCCGTTAGGGTCAAATCCGTACTCGGAGAAGTTCAATTCCTTTGAGAAGAAGCTCTGGTTCTGCGATTGAGGGGCACCGCCGTGAGGAGGAGTGTTAGGTATGTGAACGGCGCTTGGCGTCTCCGTTAAAGTGCTCGAACCAGGGGTTTCAAACTGCATCGGCTTCGCAATCCCTTGCACGTGGTTAACGGAAACAACAGAAGCCGGAGCGGTTGTAACCGTATTAACGGAATCCCTAATTTCATGGTCGTTGAGCCACAGAGAGGAAGGGTCGTTCTCGCCTTGATCGGCGGCTGTGGTTGTCGTGCTCCCAGTTAACGGCCACGATGAGCCCGTGTCGTTATTTAAATTGAAGAGATCCCTAACTTTATTCACCAGATCGGGGTTCTGGAAGATCAGCTCTGTTGAACCGAGCTCAACGACGCCGTTTGCGGAAGGGATGCAAACCAGGGTTTGGAGGCCGAAGACCTGACCCTGCTTGGCCCGATCGCACGCCGAACCGGCGAGGCGGTCCGGACCGGTGAGCCAGACCGGTGTGGAGTGGTAGAAGGCCTGCCCGGGGAGTCCTGTGCCGTTGACGAAGTTCTGCGTCATGGAGATGAGGAAGAACCACTCGGTGTCGGTGACTTCCTCGTCGACGCCGTCGGCGGTGGCGGCGCAGGAGCCGGAGATGAGGGAATTGAGCTCGCGGAGGATCTTCTTGCGGTGCTCCTGCTCCTCCGGGGAGGTCATCTTGGCGTAGTTATTCGACTTGGCCTTGTCCTCTTCGCCCTTGTAGTAGCCATCGCCCCAGCCGAGGATTGAGGTGGCGCCGGCGGTTGAGTAGTCGTAGGAGGACTGCCAGAAGATGGCGTAGGTCCAGCACTCCCTGGCGCCCTCGATGAGGGCCTGGAGGCGCGGCTGGATGGTGTCCTGGTTGAAGACGGCGGCGGTTGCGGCGGCGGAGGCGAGAGCGGATTGTGTGGGCGGTGGGGGAGGGGGCCAGAGGGAGGAGAGGTCGGAGGAGGTCATGAAGGCCTCCATGACGGAGGAGTTGTCGTCTGTCCACAGGTTCATTCTCTCTCCATTCAGCAAAACATACACACAAACAATTCTTTTGATTTTTGTTTTGTTGCCCTTTTCTTTTCCCCTTTTTTTTTTGGGTAATTAGAAGAAGGAAAGAGAGGAATTGCAGTGGTGTGATGTGATGATGGGATCGGTATATGGCGGAGACTAGAGATAGGGAAAGTGAGAGAGTGTTTGTGTGAGCCTTTTTTTTTTAATGGTGGTGGCTGAGTAATGTAATGATGGGGAGGGTGCATTTGGGTTTAGGATTTATTTGGAGTGCATTTGGGTTGAATTTTAGGTTTCACATGGAGAGGGGCGAGTGAATGAGTGAGCCAGAGTGAGTGAGGCTTCGAGGAAAGGGGGGCCTACCAACCGGCTAAGCCGATGTATCCGTGGGGAGAGTGAAAAAGACGCCGTCCTATGTTCCTTCTCTTTGAAAGAGTTACTGGCAAGTGTTGAGTTGGGACTTGGTACTTGGCACCTTCGTTTCTATCCTTTTATTATTTACCCATAAATAAATAATTTTATGGATAATGGTGTGGGAAGTGGTAACTCTGGTCCCAACTTACTATGCGATAATCATGCCTTGTTTTGATATTGATATTAATGGAAGGGTTCCTTCTTATAAAAAGTACAATTCATTTTTTATATATAGAAAAATCATTGTGTTTTTTTACTTTTAAAATTTATAGGTTCTTTTGACAACAATTTATAAGGTGTTTTTAGAGCTTATTTATATTTTCTGCAACTTAAAAGATAAATATAGTCTTACTCCTTGCAATAACAATTAAAGTAATAGTTATCCTCTTCAATATTTATAATTATTATATTTATTCTGGATTTAAAAAATAATTTTATAATATATTTACTGGATGTTATTCATATGGCCTCTTAGTAAGATCAAATTTTATATTAGTTTACCAAATAATATTATTGTAATTCTTTAAGAGTAAATTTTGGACAGTCTAAAAATCTCAATAACCCTAAAAAAAATCACTTGTGTATGATTTTGTAAATTAATTATTTTTTAATAAAATGTTAATGTACCTTTGTTTTTAAAGTTTATATAAAATTTTGGTCCATTTTTATTTTTAATAATTTTGGTTTTAATTTTCATAATCTAATTGCTGTTTCTTATAACTATCAATCTTTATATTTTTTATGTTTTAAGTTTTAATTTCAATAAAATTATTTCTTCATAAATGATTAGCTCTTATTTTATATAAAACAGTTTTTATACTAAAACTTATTTTGATTATGATCTTTAATCAAAGTCTAAGTTAAAAAACAAAGTTAAATGTAATTACAAAAGTCAAAGGGTGCTGCAACATTCCATTATGATTACTATAATGGTGATTCCCCTCATTATGGCCACGAAACCATATACACTCCCCTGGGTTAGACAGGACAGGCTCATCTCAACCAGCCCCATCTCCTACCTCTGGTTCTTTGGGAGCTACCTCTGGTTAGAGATTTTCTGAACAATAGTGGGAGCGAGAAAGGAAATTTATTTTCAATATCTTCCCATGTATTTTTCCGACATATCAGGGCCAGTGCCGCTTTTTATATCCTGAAGATCTGCAACTGCAAGGTACTGTACCAGTGTACCTATTAGAAAATAAGCAACGAAAAAAAAAACAAATTACAATAAAATTTGTTATTATGATTTTCTTTTTACATATGTTTTATTTGTTTTTTCTTTATTGTAATCTGACAGTACGTGAGTCAATTTGCATACAACAAAATATTCACCTAGTTAAAGTTACATGTCGTACAGGAAATGAATAGTCCTTCAAGATTTTTTATTGGATTATTTAGTCAAAAAAAAAACTTGCGCCCCGTCAATATTAAAAATAATATACAAATTAATTTATCGATTAATTTTCTATTAGTGAACTTATTCACATGATGTAATATAATAATGATGTGCTATTAAAATATTATATACAAGTAAAATAATATTATTTTTGAAGATATTACACTCTTTTTTATATTTAAATTATATAAAATAAATTATTTTATAATTTATAATAAAAATTTAAGTTATCTATTTTGCACAATTTTAATCAAAAAAATATTTTAACCTTAATTTTATTTTAAATGATACATATGTCACTTAATATCAAACGGGTCGCGTGTACAATTTACGTTAGTGCTTGAGTGGTTAAATGCATAGAAAACTAATATATCTTTTATTAAAATATTGAGGGGCAAGAATCTAGATTGTCTTGCGAAATTTTTTTAAACTAGCTAGATATTTACTCTAAAATTTATCTGTAGAACAAACAAACTCCAATAAAACGCACATGAAGTAGATTGGGTGAAAGCCATAACAGAGGACTTCATAGTTCTCTCTATTACACGCTTCATAGCACAACACCTGACAGGGGATTGTACTGTCTTGATAATTGCAGATACATGGGAGATAAAGGGCGGTCATTTTTTTAAGGGAAAAAAAAAAAGGAAAGGAAACTTACGCCCTTTGACTCTATCGATATTCCTCCTCACAAAAAAAGAACTAAGCTGAAAATACATTAGATGCTATTTTTTAACTGCATGCAGTGTATGTTAAAAGAATCAAAATGCATTGAGTGATTTAACTCATACAAATAAATATATTGATTTTGATGAAATCATATACTTCGATATGGTTAATTATGTTTTGTAAGGATTTAAATAATTTTTCAATAAAATACTTCATCAAAGTGTATACATTCATTACACATTTTTCCATTTAAGATTTCGCTACTTTCAAACGAGTTTAAGCCTTTGCCTACTACCGAATCTGTTACATCCATAATAATCTATATGAAGAAAATTACATTAAAATTAAGTATTATCTCCAACTATCTATGCGTACCAACTTAATTGAGGGAAATAAAGGGGGGATGTTTGAAATGTTAAAATATATATTTTATTGAGATCAAAACACTTTTTTTGGTAAAAAAAATCAAAATTTTTAACGTAGTTTACTTTATAATAATCAATGTTATTGTTATTGGAAGTGAACTGTGGTAAGGCATCCATGTAAAATAATAATAATAATAATAGTAATAATAATGATGATAATGTGTGGTGAGGTAGAGACCACGTACATAACTAAGATAAAATGCAATTACAAATTGGTTTTGATATAAGGTCACCCGCCTGTTTGGTAGTGGAGAAAGATAACAAATGTTGTCATTAATTGATCTATTCTATAATTTTTTTATGTCCAATTTAAGAAGAGTTCGAGTTCATTTTTTGGAAATAACAAGAGAAAAACATCGAGCCTCATTGGAATTTTGACCTAAACTCATACAGTCATGCACAATTCATTCATTACTTTCCCGCATATCTGGATTTCATTTTGGACCTTCAAAATTATGATTCGGATAAAAGTCATGAGAGTAATTTTTACTTAAAACATGATTCACAACTCCTAAAAAATTAAAATAAACATGATTTGAATTTAGAAAAGAGGAAATGTCACCCCTAAGCAGTTTGCAACTTGTTTTTATATATATTTTTAACTCACTCACGATTAATTCATTTGAAATTTTTGTGTTTATCTTATGATTGATTTTTATAGGTGAACGAAATAATAAAAGAAATACTTTATTAATATATATAGTAATATATGATTAGATAATTTTTGCCAACAAAAATAAATTATAGCTTTTAATTATAATAATTTATAATGGAAATTTTCTCTCAGAATTTTAGAATAATTAAAAAAAATAATATCAAACATGTGAAAACTATGATATGGCGAATAGAAAAATGGACGGCTAGAACAAAAGAAGAGGAGTCCAATCAAAGTATCAAACTGCAACGAGACAAGGCGGTTATCGTAGCAAAGTAAGTGAAGTCCGTGTGGGCTTCCATGAAGGAGCCCCGTAGTGAGTGAAATTCCTCAAAAAATCGGCCACCGCGTTTCAAATAAATCGCCACGTCATTTGACCCCAACCTTTGGCTTCCTTTCAGAATTGAGCTTGGCCTTTTACCATTTAGCTTAACCTCATCCTTTTTCATTTTTAAAAATGATAAATTCCATATATACTCACTTTATTTTTAGTCACACATATAGACTAACTGTTTTTATTTTAAAGTGTACTAACTAAAACATTTAAAAAAAAAAAATTGATTTTCCTAACCGGTGCCTTTTCCTAGTTAAGGTTACTAACAAAAAGCTTAATTTCAAAACTTTGTTACGATTGTAATGCTTTCAAAATATAAAGTTTTATCTTTCCCATGCAAACATTTCTTTATGGTACTGGATAGATAAAGAAAAAAAAAGAAGAAAATAACAATTATTGTTTCTGAGATTTAATGAAATTAAACTTCATATTCTTTTATTTTATAAAATTATCAATGAATCTTGATTTGTAGAAGTGAAGCTGTCTGAGATAAAATATAACTTAGCTAAATTAAGGAGGCGCCTAAAAAGATAATTGACTTAATATATAAAAATATAATAATCATTACTATAGAGGAGGAGGTGCTTGGTTTGGAAATATAGAGTTTTTGAGAGGTAAAATAAATTTCTAGAAATAAATATATCTTTACCACCTATAACCGAGCTCTATTTCTTTCTCATATTCTCTATCAACCAAGTTCCTCCTCCTCCTCCTGGAATCTCTTCTTGAACGGCCTCCACTTTTTCCCAACAGATCCTTCTCGTTAATAGTGATTGGCTTCGTTGTTTTTTTAAATGAGGGGAGATAAATATGGTGAATAAAGAGAATGTCCTGTTATATTTTAGGAGTCTAGGGAGGTGAGTGTAATTAACCCAATTTTTTTTTGTACATATAAAATTTAGGGTGAGATGATAGTGCTTCAATTCAAATAGGGAAAGCCTCCAAGCTAGAAATACTTATAGAGTTAAACTTATATTTATCTCACATTAAAGAAGTGAGTAAGGATTCAAACCTACGACCTATCAAATACAAATTTTGTTATGCTCCGCTCGGTTAACCTGTTGGAGTGAAAATCACATAATAATTCGAACACGCACACTTAATCTCAGTGAATGTATATTGTAAGCTTTAGTAAAGGCAGTTAAGAAATGTTCCTTAGTAAGCATTATTATGAGAATAACTCTTTCAGTATTATAATAACTAAAATATTTTTAATAATGAATCAATGATCATTGTTTAGTTGATAAAAAATAATTTTATCATGTTCTTGATGTAAAACTCTTAAACACAAACAATTAACTAAATATTATCATAAAAATGATTTTTAAGATAATTATTAAAATAATTAAATTTTTTTTAGTACATAATTGTGTATGTTTGGATGGGTATATAAAAACTTTTTATACTAATAATATATCAAAATTAGATTATTTAACAAAATCTTAAATTTGTTTGATGTAAATACTAATTCGTATATGGAAGAAAATTTAATTTTTTTGTAAAAAATATGTTTAAAGTTTGTATAATTGTTCAGATACATTTCTTTCAAAAATTAGGGGTTTTTTACGTTACTCCTATAAAATTTATAAATACCAATATCTTTAGTTATTTATAGTTAAAAATGAGTCATGTATGTCACTAATTCAATTTTTTAAAATTCATCAAATTAAAAATTAAATCACAACTATTAATTACATAAGAGGTATCGATATCCCATTGGTACTAAAAAAAACCCTAAAAATTAATTAATTTTTATGATTTCATTTCAAGAATTTTACTTCTATTATGTGTATTTTAGTAAAAATATTTCTTTTTAAAAGCTTATTTTGATGCGCCCTTTGGCCTATGCGCCGTCGTAAGAGTGATGGTATAAACAATGAATTAAATCAATAGCGAATGAAATTCTAGCAGGAATTGGATAAAGCAAAAGGAAAGAGTCAGTTGTGGTCGCGAGAGATGATCACGGTGCTTGCAAATGACAAGGTCGTTATGATTCTATCAATTTAATATACCCGCCACTTGCGTGACAACAAACGAACCCATTTTGTCCTAAGCTATTGTTACGTTGTTAGCCATTTAATTCTTTATTTGTTGTGTCACGTTTTGCTTGATGCGTGTCGTGCGTATAAACTTTTACTTTATTTTAATTTTTCCCCTCTTGGTCACGTGTATATACCCGCATGCCCACCTGAAAAAACCACCCCCAATTTGGCGCCCATGTTATATTCCTTTTACCTCGCCGAAGCGTGGGAATGCACTGGCATTTAGCTACGCTTCTCAAATGTGGTTGAGAAGTGTTGTTAACAATACTATGATATATGCATGCAAGGTGTACCCCCACACACTTCTTAACAAGGTGTAGAATGTTGAGTGTGATCGGAACAAATTGGCTTAGCCATGGTTGATCCCACTAGTGAACGCATAGTATGCCAGTGAGGACTTGACGACGCCTACAAAGACTAAGCACCTGGATGTGTGGATTTAAGGGAATAATTTTGTGTATTATTCACATGGATGATTGAGATTTAAGATGTATTGTGCATCTTTAATTTCAGGATGCACTCCAGAATCTATCAAAATTATTATAAATTTTTGTTGTTCTAGCTTCTAACGTGTAAGGTTTGCCTACCAATATATGAAGCATTTAGTTTACTAAGAAGGTTTGACTTTTAAATTTCTCCAAGACTCTTACATGTCATATAATATAACATGCGACACTTGAAGTGATTTCATTGTAAAATTTATCCCAACATATAATTTCACCATGTAAAGTATGGTCATTAGGTTTCAACTATTTGTTATAGTATTCACAAGACGTAATGCATGGAAGTTAATTAGACTTCTTAAACATCTAGTTATAGATTTATTTCCTAATAGTGTGTATGAAGAAAATTTCATGACCAAAGGCAAAACTAAATATCTATATATTTTGAGCTAAACATAAATGTATAGCATCTTTGAATTTTACCAAAAGAGCATAACATAAATTAAATGTGTACCATATTTGAATTTCACCCAAAATAGTTAGAACATATCTACTTTAAGGTGAGTGACAATTGATTTTAGGGTGAATCCATCGATTCACCAAGCCCTTTTTCCAAGAACTCAACTAATCTGTCTCGATTCAAGGAGGTTTTTGTCACGACCCTTGGCACGTGACCGACATATGAGAAATCCTATTCTCACGTAAGCTTCATGACCTGTATCATTTCTATATGCACAAAAAGATCCATAATATAGTTTTATTCTTTTCTATATATCAATCATATGCTTTCAATATCATGATAATAAAATAAGCTTTCATAGTCCATTCCAAAGTATAATATTATATTATCACAAAATATGTAGAAAGTTATTTATATTCAAAGTGTCTACGAAAAGTAAAAGACTTATACCCCAAAATAACATTATCATATACAGGACTATGCAAAAGACAACATGTTCTACGATTCGAAATCCCGTCTACATCACACTTGGAGCACGTCTAGAGCAAAATATCGAACACATCACCTAATGGGCACAGGAACTGTGATCTAATGCTGAGGAGGAAGATGGCGTGGAGGTATCCAGAAGCCGCTATATCTGTAAATAGAGAAAGGAAAAGATGAGTGAGTTTTGTTACCAAAACCCAGTGAGTAAGTCCTCACTTGGAACCCTCTCCATGGGACATTAAAGGGCATACAGAAAATCACAATAATATAAATATGCTCAACCAGTTAATATAGTTATAGAAATATAAACATATGCAAGAGTACTAGAAATGCCTTATCTTATAAAACACTCCAACAGGACCTCAATAGAGAAACAGGAATCTCTACTCTGGTTATGCACAGCATAATAATATCTCTGGTCACATCTGGGCGTTACGTATCGCCGTCTCCAATGTAACAATAATAGGTATCTCATTAGGTCCCTTCTCTAATACTCTGGCCCTAGGCTACTTGGTACCAAGGTTAGCGATTAACACCGTGAACACACAGTGTTCTATAGCTACTATTTAGTCCATCAGAGTACAATATCATCTTAAGACTTTGAAAACAAAGGCATCTATCCTAGGGTTTAAACTCAATCAAGTAAAATCCATAATTCTGTAAATAATGTAATCATTGTAATAGTTTAACAACCCATGTTCTCATACTCTAGCTCCATCAAAGGTACCTTTTATCAACAATGGTCCCATGGATTTATCAAAACATATTTTCATGCTAAAACCAATAGTTCAAAACATAGTACGCCATAGAATTCTCACAATTTCCAAGAAAGCCTTTAAAGTTCATTGTTTAGGCTATATTTAGATGAAAATAACTTTAATTCATAATATAAAAATTATAGATGTGAATTCACTTACCTGAGTGGCAGAAGTTGAAGACTCAACACTAGTAGGGTTTCTTGGAGTATAAATGGCGCCAATATCTATCATGAAAGTATGAGAACCTTAGATTAGTTTCTAGGATCACCAAAGACTTCAAATTTTCCTCTACATCGAGGAAGAACTCTTTATACTTACAAACATAGAAATCACCCCCCAAGACAAGAAATAATTGAAGAAAATATAGTAAAACTAAGAAAACTACATACCTTGAAGCCTTAGAAATGAAGGATTGAAGTTAAAATTGGAAGAAATGGAAGTAAATGGACATTTAGGATTGAGAGGTTGGGGAAGAGGTTTTGCTCTGAGGTGAAGGAGGTAGTGTTTATGGCGTTTTGAAGGTTCACCCGAAATGGGGTATTTATGTTTCCTGCGAACATTGGGCTTGCTCACAAGAGAGCGTGAAAGTGTTCCTTGCACCGCCTTACCGTTCCCAACCGCGCGTCACCAGAATGGTGACTACACTTATTTACATTTATTAATTTTAAGTTAATGCCATTAACTTTAAAACATAAATGTAAATAAGGGAATACCCCCCATTTGAATTCAAATAAAATATCAAAAAATCAAAATCCCAACAAATCAAAATCTAATTTTTGGGTTTTAGTTCAAATTCTGAATTCAAAGATTTTATAAACTTTTAAGCAAAAAACGAAAGGTTTAAGGATTTCATAAAATTCATTAAAAATAATTCTTTAACTTGTTTCACTCTAGGGAATAATTACCGGCTTTTGATCCCAAGAAAATGATTCTATTATATAGCCCTCCAAGGGCATGGGTCCAAACTTAGCGAAATTTAGGACCCAAATGACAACTAAGAGTATCTGCACCTTTCCTAATTAAAAATTTTTTTTGCCCTATTTATTTAAAGTAGGGAATTATCGTTTTGGAGTGGACTTTAGGTCTTCTAAGAAATAATTTTTTCTATTCTCTTGGCTCAAAACGAGACACCTAGTTAAAGGGTAAAACATTGCCATTTCTATCAACCCTACATTGGTTATTATAACAATAGATAATTAGCCAATTGTCATATTTTCATTATTTTTTATTTTTAGAAAAAATACTTAAACCAAATATAAGTATAAAAAAGGTTATAATAGAAAACCTATATTTTTATAAAATGAAATGTGGTTTTAATTAATAGAAAAGTTAAAAAAAAAATCTTACTTCTACTCAAATCTTTGTTGAAAATTAGGAAACATTTTTTTTTTCCAAACATGACCCATAAGTGTGATAGAGAAAAAAAAGATATAAACAAAAATAATTTGTCCTCAAAGTAGCTAATGTTGTAAACTTATCCTCTAGGTAATAAATCACTACTACAAACTCGCAGAACACAAACGGAAAAAATCCATTTGTAACTCATAATTAAGGATAAAAACATGGTGCCTCCTTCCTCTTCCTCATTTCCCATTTTGACTTTCTCTCTTCCCCCTCGCTCTCTTATGAACCTCCGCCGCCACCGCCATTTTTTAGCCCACCACTAATCATCGGAATCTCCATTTTTGCAAATGATTTGCACATTATGTTCGTGGTAATTTCTCTAGATTTTAATCGGTTTAATTTTTTCATTTTTTGTCATTTTTTTGGATTCTATTGAGATATTAGTTTCTAATGTGTAGAATTGATGAGAGCGCATTTGAAATATTGTTACTTTGTTTGGTTTAGGATGGCGGTTTAATCGTAGCTGGCATAGCATGGAGAGGACAGTAGTGGTGGCAATCGATGTCGAGAGGGGAACGTGAAGGACATGGAGACATTGGGGTTTTCGCTTCCTGGTTTTCCCTTTTTTGGTTTGAGGTTTGGATAAATTGATTTTGTTTCGCTAGATTGATGGCGTCGGGAAGGCGTGGCTGTTGGAGATGATAGATGAAGGCGATGGCCTGGATGGAGTTAGAGTTTCATATATATATATATATATATATATATATATAGACAAATTTTTCCATTTATAATATTATAGATGGAAAAATCTGTATGTAATAAGCTAATTTTGCAATATTTTTTCTTGTCAATTACAAATGAAAAAATTTATTAAATAATTTGACTGTAATTTACAGACGGATCATAAAATCCATCTATTTCCATCAAATATTTATAGATGTGAAAATAACATACGGCCTATTTCCATCTATAAATCCATTTGTATTTAAAAATTTGTTTATAAAACTTATAAAATATGTCTCTAATCCTATCTGTATTCTGTAAATTTTTTTATAGTGAATGTTTTGAATTTGTTCCTTAACTTTTTGAAACTGATAGTTTCTTGGCAAGAGGCCGTTTGTAGTATTGGATGGTAGATTTTAAAGATATATAGAACATTCTACGTAAGATGTCATGTCATGTATATAAGCTACTTTGGATAATTTCTCAAAACAATCTTTCTATAAATGATCTTTCTAGATAAGATCTTTTAAAAAATAAAAATTATTTTATGTTTAGATGTAATATTAAAATATTTTTGTTTGTTTTTAAACTTTTATGTTACAATTAATTTTTTTTTTCTAGAAGATGAAAATCATAGCTTCTGAAAAAATTATACTTTTCTTGTAATTATGTTTTGATTAAAATATTTTACACAAACATGTCAAAAAACATAAAATTTATTTTAAAACAGAAATATATTTTTTAAGTAAAATAATGATACGTAAACAAGTTTATTTTTTAACTCAAATGTTAGAATTTTTACGTCATCTAAACTAACATTAATTAAAAAGAGGGTAAATATGATTAGTTTTTGAAGATTAAAATATAAATTGAAAATTGACAAGGGATTACAACTACCATTTGGGTCTTATATTCAGTGCAAAAAATGCAATACCGAGTTTGAAGAGGATTTTTGTTCCTTGGCCGCATCCTCCTTATCAATAGGTGAAAGTGAGCAGTGATAATTCATTGTTAGAAGATTTTTCTTTTGCTGCCTGTGGCGTGGGGTTATTCAGGACTAGTAGATCAGAGCTTTCATGGCAACTTGGTGTTGTAATTTTGGTGCCTATACTATTACCCAGGCTAAATTCTGGAGTATTTTTTGAGAATTTATCGATTAGTCATGGTTTAGGCTGCCAAAATGTAATTGTGGAAACTAACACCGGTGGTGTTGTTAGATTTATACCTTTGGGGGTGTCACTACCTTACTAATTTTCGGAACAGGATAGACATAGACACTACTTTTTTTTTTTCCTTTGGGGTTTTAATAGGCGCCCTTCTTGTTTGCTTGATTTTCTTGCCGTCCGAATTATCCATGTTGTTCTCTATTATTTTATTTGTGGTAGGGTGGGGGTTGTGTCATTTTAGTTTTATTAGGGGGAATCATTGGGAGTTCCAATGATTTCAATTGCATGTATTTCTGATTGTGTGAAATCATTAGAACTTCCAATGACTTCAATTTCCTTTGAAATAGTTAGATCCCATTTCATGAAATCTTTAGAAATTTCAATGATTTTCAATAATAAAATCAGAATGATGCAAATACTATAAAATAATATTATCACCATTTTATTTTTATAAATAATGGTTTTTTGTATTTTAAATGCATAAAAACTCCACATTTAGCGTACATTTGATTAAAAAATAAAAATAAGGATAAAAATTGTCTAAACTCATTTAGATAATTTTTATCCTCATGATGAGTTCATGAAACTAATATATATCATTTTTACTCTATAACCAAACACATTCTAAAGATTGGTCATACTATCTTTATTTAACATGTATTCATTTGTTTATAGTAGGCATCTATCTATTTTAATGGGCAAAAATATTATTTATACTTATAAAATATGAGTATCATGTCGACTATATTATATCTATTGTTAGATAAGAGGTAACCTACTTAAATAAAATTCACAATCCATCTAATAGTATATGAGATATGAGTTGACATAATATCTCATTTATTGTGAATATAAATATATAACTTTTTAAAATGAAGGTGGGAAAAATAGGCAGTAGATTTATGGGAAATTATTTTTTTATGGTGTGTGAAGTAAATAATGCTTCAAATATTATATCAAAGAAAAATTATGCTATTGTGGTCTCCTACCATTGACATTTCATCTGCAAAAAAAATTCTCCTTCTTACGTAACTAATACAACGCTTAAAATTTGTTAATAAAGAATTTTCACTGATTAATTTTTATATTAAATAATTATTTTTTAAAAAATTTTGATTATTTTATTTTTAAAAAATAATATTTTATTAATAAAATCTTACTATTGACCATATTTCATTTTAAAAAAAATTATATTTTATTAAATATAAATGGATAATAACAGGTTAATTTAAAAAAAATTATAATTTTTTTTATGAAATCCTGTCATTAATAGGATTTCACATCCTATATGTATATAAATAACTAAACAAATTTATTTCATGATAAATTTTATCAATATAGACCATATAAAAAAAGACCCTAGATTTATGTTCACCTAACTCACTAATTATTTCGAAGAATTATATTATTTATACTCACAATACATACGATATTGTATCAACTTATATTTATCCACTATTAAATAAGATATAAATCTTATTCAAATAGAATTCATATCTCATCTAACAATAAATAAAATATAAATTAATATAATATTTCATATAAATACAAATAACATTTTTCTATCTCGAATATAAAGTGATGAAAGACTACTAGACTAGAGTTGGCAGGGAGCGTGGCACAGAGTGTCAGTCACAGTCACATCGTGGCTAAAAGAAGCCAATCATTTCTTGCTTTTTACCTACAAACGACAAAGGAGGAGCAGCACCAGCACGTGATTCATATTTTGATGCCACTCCCTTACACAATCTTCGTCAGCACACGGTTCGTCCGTCCCCTGTTTTTTCCCCCTTTTATTATCGTTATTTTAACTCCTTGTTTATAGCCGCCGCTTGTGATCCACTGTGAAAAATTAAAAGTGTGAGTAATATTATTTTAATTTATATTTTATAAAATATTATATTAATATATTTATATTTATTATTGAATGAAATATGAAATCTAAATTAAATGAAATTTATATCCAATTTAATAATAAATATAAATATGTTTATATGACATCTTATAAAATATAAATTAAAATAATATTTCTTCAAAAAAGATTCCAATTTGGCGGTGGCCAATGAACGTGGACTTTCTCCGTACAATTTCATTCAATCATAAGCAAGCACTTGCTTTCTTTACCAGACACGTAAGGTTTTTAGTTTGGTGGCTAACGTGTGATCGTGGATTCTTCATTCTTTCATTTACCCGCGTAAATGTTTTTCAGGCCTAGGTGTGGCTGTTTTGTAAGTGTCATAATTCCCTCCAGCACCATGTTAGAAGCTTTCAAGTTTCAATCTTATAACATACAGGCCTAGCTAGCTTTGCCCCTGTGCCTGTTGTTATTTCAATTTCGTGAAACATCATTGTTATTGGTTAATCCTAGCTAATATATAGCAAGCAACTATTTGAAAGTCTGGCAATATATATACCAATTTGAGCTTGAATAGTAGATGGGTGCAGAGTTATGTTATTTTATTTCGAGAAAACTTATAGGATTAACTAAAACCATATTTAAACCTATTTTTTATTAAAATTATTAATTTTTTTTATTGGTAATGTTATATTACTCAAGAACGAAATTATATTGCCAATAAACAAAGGAGAATTTCTTTTTTGGGTTAAGAATTATTAGCACAATTTTAGTTTGGAATGATGAATAGACTAAGTCTTTCTAATACAATGTATTTTAGAATTCAAACTTTTGACATTGAACAGAAAATTTGCCTAAATTCTTAACCTATCTACATGCTAAAGTAAAAGTGAAGCTGATGTTTCAGTTGAAAGTGGCCGGTGGGGGTAAAAGTAGATTATTGGTCTTGATCATTCATGAACGAGGTGAGATGATTGGGGACGATATGTGAATGTCCCCACGTTTGAGTTATTGCAACATATGGCCAAACTATAAAGTGCAAGAGGGGGAGGATTATACGAGCTTAGAAATAGTAAGGTTGAGAGTGAAGAGAGGAAAGAGAGGGACTCATGAGAAAGAATGGTTACTACAAAGGGGGCACCCACGTGAAGGGTGTTAATGTGGTTTCGGTGCAATTTGCTGAAAATGTGCCGATAAAAAGTCTACAAGGCTACCATGTCCTAGCAATTAAGCAATACATCCTAGTATGGAGCTCTCCGACCACGCACAAATTAAAGGCACAAACACATACAAAAAGGTCCAGTAACAGTACCCCACTACCACTGGTCCACGAGACCGCGTGACAGAGTGAGTAAGTCAGCCAAGAACATAAAAGAGACTATTCTATTACAATTATGCTATCATGATACAACGATATCTAAGATTATTACATTAGCAATGTGAAACACATGATTAATTACAAACATTTAATTTTCTTTTCATTAAACTATTTTAAGATTTTTAAAATTTTTAAGATTATAGATGTTTTTAATTAATTCTTATTTGGCAAGGTTGATTAACAAAAACCCAATATAGAACATATCAATCAACATTTGACTAGCATAGAGAACTTACGTGAACCTTTTGAGTATAATATATAGGAATCCTGATATTTGGTAAAATTTATTTCAGTTTCTCTTTATTTATTTGATGATTGAGGATGCATTGTATAATAGAAAGGAAAGTGTAATGATTTTATAAATTCAAGATAAATTGGTGTAATGATTTTATAAACTCAATGACCTGGACAAATTTTAAAAATAGAGGAGAGTCTAGATGAATTTTTTCAAATTTCAAAGAATGTCAGTGTAATTTGTTCTGATATATATAGCCATCAATCAACCTCTGTTTGATTAACCCCTAATTTGTATAGTCACTCCTAAGGAAAATTATTACAAGTTTTAATAATCAGAAAAGAAATGAAAATAATTGATTTGTATGATATGCGAATATATAATGAGAAGATTAAGTCTTGATAAGGACAATGGTGTGAAACTCATGGGTGGCACGAGAAGTGTACATCTAAGGATAATTAAGAAGCATATATTCAGCCAAATGATGTTGGCCCAAATAATTAGGTTTCGAGTCTCAAATGCATGGCTACCCTTTGGTCATGGGTTCAAATTCTCATAGCTTGAAATTCCTTATATACTTGGTAGGCAATGCTTCACAAAGAGATTTCCAGTTGTCTAGGGGTGGCCTTGGATTGACCCGATTTGAAGAAATGAGTGTGAATGCTGTGGGCTGAGCTTAATAAGTGCCCTTTATCTCTACTGGCTAGATACCCGATTAATTGGTGCTTTATTCGTTGGTATTGACTGATCCCCTTATTGGCATTCTCGCGAATAGTTAAAAAAAAAAAAAAAACACATGTATTCAGTCATTAGATAATTTTGTCGAAGACAGTTATCATTTCAGTTCCAAAGTGAGTTAGAATTCCCAAAAACTCTGTTCAATATTCATTGATTACACGAGTTCGTGACCACTATAATCCTTTTGTTTGTGGTTGATGATAAAGATAATGGTGTGAGCTGTGAACAATGAAGATATTTGATCTGGAGTGTGAGGAGTACCTGAATAAGGTTCAGGTATATTAGGTCAATCCAAAAGTTAAGAAGCACGGCAACAAGATATGAAAGGGAAGTGTGAGGAGCAGAGTCAATAATGGGCAATGGCGTGGCCTGCATCTAGACATATGGACCCCAAAAAGGCAAAGGCGCACGTTGTTCTTGCCTCCCAACTATACCATACTTAATGGTGACAGCACTCCTGCAACTTGCTGCTTAATGCGTTTATCTATTAGAAATTTGAAAATAAACAAGTATTCGAGCATTTTAATCAGTCTCGAAAATATCACTTTTTAATACAACATATTAGTATTTACTTTATATTTGAGTTCATTTTTAGTTTCCTACTTTTTAGGCCTAAGTATTTAATATTGTTAAGTATAAAAAATAATTTCATATATTTTTATAGTATTTTATGATATAAAAGTAATTATTTTATACAATTCAAACAAAAATATACAACATTAAAATTGCTTTTAAATTAATACATTCAAACATAAAATTGATTTTCAAATATTCAATTATAAAAGATTAATTATATTTATATTCTATTATTGAAATGATTTTGATCTCACAGTTATTTCAAATACATATTAGCATTAATTTTTCGTGTGAATTATTTACTTTGAAGTTTATATATACATACATACACAATCAATTTTAATTTGATTAACATTATCTAATTTTTTATACGTTAAAATATTTATTTTTACATTTTTTTTTTTTGCAATATGTTAAACTTTTTAACTCTTTTAAAATTTTTCTTCCGATATATAATTCGCCGGCCACTACTAGCATACCGCTGTATATATGAGCATTATTTAACTCTGTTTATATGGTTGGGCAGTTTGGCATAAAGTTGAAGTTTATATGATCACATACAAGTTATCGGATTCTGGGGCCAGACTATTAAGATATGTTTAGTAGTTAATGGTCATTCATATTCTACATTCATAATCTAACGGGTCTTGTATAGCTTCCAAATTACTGTATAAGTGTCCATATGTTTCATGCTTCTGTGCTATAGTTGCCGTCTTCTTGGCAAGGACCAGCAAATTTCAATTGATAATACATATATATGGGAGGATATTCAATGTGCCATGGATATGATTGAAATCATGTTTCTTACTTCAAGGTTCCGTAACAATTTAGTAATTTTCTCCATATAGCATTCCAGCTTCTAGCTACTAATGTAAAAATTAAACTATATCTTCTAAAAATTTAAGTTAATAGATAAAGTTATATGAATGATTTTATATCTAATGCATTCTCTTATATAAATACTTCTTATTTTTAACCACTTACTCAGGGAAGTTCTAATACCATATCAATAATTTTATATTTAACAATTTTATTTCATTATTAGTGGTTGGCCTCTTCTTTTGTGGACGACAGAGTATATCACAGTTGCATATTTTAAAAATGGGAGAACCGTTAAATGGTCAGAAAAAATATTGTCAAAATTTTGTATGTAAATCATATTAGCCGATTGATATGATTAGCATGGTTAATTAGAGAATAAAATAAAGTTGTATAACCCACTTATTTATTTAAAAATCAATAATTATGACAAATCACTATTAATAAATAAATTATGACAAAACTTTCGGTTGTCTAATATTTTTCTTAGAAAATAATACTATGTTTTATTTGTAATTAATTTGTGTGGCATAAGCCATTATGATTAGTCTAGTGGTAATGCATGAGATAAGTTCAAACTCTTTTTTTTTTTTTCAAAATATACACTGATGGATGCAATGATTAATCGCTTGGCATATAGTGTCAAACCCGACAACCTTAAGGAATGAAAGAGTTCTTATCATCTTAGCTCCTCCATGGTTAGTTTAAACCTCATTGTAACTAATGTAATTTTAAAAGTAAAAAGAAAAAAAATTGTTGTGTGGCATTTTTAAAAAAATGTACTGCAATTATTATTTATCATTTACCGAACAATAATTTTAGTATGAAATTAATTTTTTTGATGCATCAATAATAACGAAATTTATACGTATAATCTTATGCATAAAGCCGCTAGCTCACCGCTGCCTCAATTAATATGGCTTTATATACGAAGACAATTTTGAAAAAATGGAGATGAAATATTATTGAAAAATGTTATTTGTATTCAATATATATGAGATATTATACCAATTCATATTTTATCTATCATTAGATTGGATATAAATCTCACTTAAATGAACATCTTACCTAATAATAAATAAGATATAAATCAATACAATATCCTATGTATGGTGAATATAAATAGCATAATCCAATATTATTAGGACGAGAAGTTGTACAGCGCCTCAAACACGAATGTCAGCTGGGCATATATGGATACGTAGTGCTCTCACCAGGACGTGTGACAGGAGTGACAATGACAACCATAAACTTCGTTTTTTTTTTTTATTCAAAGGCAATCTGAGTACCTGTGGTGTGAGTGTGAATTAAAGGGGCAAATATAACGCATGTCTTTTCTGGGTCATAAGAGGACAAGGCGTGTTATTGTCATGTGCATGATTAGAGGAATTGTATGGCTGAGCTTTGAGATTTAAGATGACAAAACCTCACATATATTACTGTAGTTTAGTTTGTAAGAATCACTAGGATAATTTAATTTGGACCATTTGGTGCATTTATGGAGACATCCCTGGCTACAAGTAGGAAACCAGTGACCTAAAAGGCTTAATTACCTTCATTTTCATTCCATATTTTAGGTCATGTATACTATCTCGATCGGTCCTTAATTTGAAATGGCATATTGCTCACTAGGAGCCCACACATTTTATGCCTTTCCCCAATCTCTAACCTCTTATCCATTTTTTATTATATTTTTTATATTTTTATTTTATCTTCTGAAATTTTTAGATTTTTCTATAAGGATAATAAGTATTCAAACTGGAGAAGGGAAATAGTTATCATGATTTTTTTTTCTTAAAGAACTTTGAAAACATATATGTATTAGTTCTAAATTCTAAATATAGTGTGTATTAGATGAATTTTGGTCATGGTTTAATAATAAACCATCTGCTTCATATGATGCAAAGAAAAGACATAACTGAAAACCATTAAATAGTTAAAGTCAAAATCCTCAAAAGCAATGCCGGTTTTAACTTAGAAGATATTAACCTTTATAGATTGTAAATAATTTCGGTCACAATGATGTAAATTTAGGCAAAGGAGCAAAGCAATATGACATAGTTCTCAACATCAACATTCAACGATATATAATAATGTCAACATGTAAACGCTGATGAACTTTTTTATTTGCTCTTTAGATTTTAGAAAACAAAAAGAAAAATTCAAATAGTATCTTCGAATTCAACTATGAAAGCAAGACAAGCATGCCGTTCAACTTAAAAGAGAGAATATTATGAAGTGTGGACAAGTTGAGTTCCAACTTGGTTGATGCGCTTTCCGGCAATGACGATGAGAACAGATTCGGCCTTCTTTTTTTGTAGTCATCATATATCAACTTTCTTCCATGTATTAGAGTGTAATATTCTCCACAATGTAATGGTGTACACAACCCAATATTTAGCGTTGTCTTATAGTATTGAAAAAACACAGAAAAAACATCATAGTGATTTGCAAAACCCGTATCAAAATAAAAATCACGTACGACCAATTAATTAAAATATTTTTAATACAGTTCGAGCTTTTGCATATGTAATTAATAAGGCGCAACAAGCAGTGCAAGTATCTCTTTCCCTCTACTACCCACTGCTGTTGTACCAAAACTGCAAAGATAGAATTTTACATAGATGCTGAAAGCTCGGCTTTTGGTGACTTGTGTTCAGTAAGTAGTTTCCATTTGCGATCGAGGAGACAAGAAGTTCCACTGCAACTTATTGGTGCAGAGTTAATTTCATGGAGAATACTTTATAGCTAAAAGAATTGAAAGAAGTTTATTGTCAGACTTAGGTATCAAATACATCGGATGCATACCTTATTTTTAATTTTTTTTTTTGGCATTTACCTCATTTTTTAACTATGAATGATTTATGTTAAACAACTTAAATTTTGCCACATATGTGCCAATTGTGACTGTCTGACACAATTTTCCAGGCATCTCTTATTATCAGGCTGAGTAGCAATTGGTAAGCCGGTGTTTGTTTGTCCCCAGTCAGCACAAGAAGCCTCATTGCAAAAACCAAATTAAAAAGGGAACCTGTAGCTATTCCGACTAATATGTTGACGCTAACCCAATCTGAAGATTAACTTTGGGCTACGAAGAAAAAGATCCAAACTTCAACCAGCTTAGGCTTTATTTACCAGAACTCGTAGAAGTGGGCCGTACAAGCGTCATATTCTTGGGCTTTGCTATAAAACAGAGGAGTGTGTAAATTCCGAACCTGGCTTTCAGATTAAAAAAAAAAGCCCGGCTTTGTTAATTTGGATCTCTATATGAGACTTCTTACCAATGAGGTCAATAACCTTAGCATCATCTTTGTAGCCTTTTTTTTAAAATCATTTTTGTTGTCACTTTTAATAATATATTTTTGTCATTTTAGCCAATGGATTTTAGTAATGTTATTTACTTTATTAATCTTTATTTAAAAAAATTATAAAAAAACTTTATTTATAATTCATTTCACAAGTCTAACCTTAGATATTAAATCCCGGGTATTTCATGTGTCCCGTGCTAGTTTTAGAAAAAATAACGCAAGAATTCTTCATTGAATGAAATAGAATCATATCTCGGGAGGTGCATTTTATGGTTCAAAAAATCAAAAAATAAAAAATGAAGCAAGTTGGCTTGTTGACATTTGGCAAGCGATATGGTGTAAGAGGAGAAAAGTGAGGTTAACAATATATAACTACTATAGTTTATATATAAGAAAAGAGAAAATTACTGTATATGAAAATATTATTAAGATCAAGATCCAAGATGAAAGTGTCCAAGTTAGGTTGGTAAGATTCAGGTTTGTGGTGTAATCCAGAGTAACTAATTAACACAAACTGATCTTTTAACGATACCACCAAGGTGTTTGCTACCATGCCCGATGCAAATTTGAGGGCAAGGTACCCAATCTCATGTGTGTGGTAGGCATTGGTGGAGAAGGACTTGTGGGATCCGCCCACTCACACTTTTGGGCTATTACGAATCTCCTCTTTTCCACTTTCAGGTCAACCCCCACCCCAAATTCATTTTTTCATTTTGACCCCTGTATCAAACTCAAATGCTGCTATGCTACATTATACAAGCACTCACTAAAATGCTTACCAAAATACAATCCAATTATTACCTGTTTGAGCATATACCCTTAACCCCTTTCATCCTTCATCTGAAACCCATTTTCAAACCCTTATGCTTTTTCCCCATGCGCAAACTCCTCCAAGCTTGAACCTTCTTCTATAACCTCTTCCTTTCCATCATTCCCTTAAACCCTTTCACCCAATCACCCATTTCAAAATCTATAACCGTATCTCCCATTTATAGTGCCAATGTGAACAAGGCCTCGTTGGCCCTTTTACTTCACCCTAATCCACCATCTCCTTCTCCATAGCCCATCAATATCCGATGTTTTTAAAGCTGGGCCCGCACGTCGCTCCTTCAAGGCCTCGTTGGAGCCAGAGTCGTGCCTAGATTTCAATTTCGTCACCCCATATTCCCGCCTCCGCAAGAGGCGAGTCTCCTCTTCGCGGTCCCCTGGGAACATATTCCTAATCTGCGGTTGCCATTGAGTGTATCGAAATGTCTTCCTAGGTATCATTCTGTTATGAATGTTAGATTTTTTTAAGGTAGCATTTTGATTGCATGTGTTTAAGATCATAGTGTTCTAGCAATGCCTTTTGTATTGTGATATATGTCATGTAAAATTTATACTTGTTTCACAAAGAATGAGTGCATTTTACCATTGTTGGCTTAGAAAAACACATTTTCTTTTGAATGTGCTGTTGCGGTCTACATTATCCCGCCATTCTCATGAGTCATTGCAATAAAGAAAGAGAGTTTTGTGGCATTGATTATTGAAGGAGTAAAAAGGATCGTATCTTATATTTAAAGTTACTAGAACATCCTCTTTGTTTGCATACGTGAGTTACCTTGATAGTGATTTTAATATTTTTAAGCTTTTCACTCAAAATTAAAGTAAATATTTTCTTAGATGTTTATGCAAACTAGTCAAACCTCGTTCTCTACTCTTTGTGTGACACACGCACACATTCATCTTTGCAATACCCAAGGTGAAATCCCTCACAAGGCCTCGTCGAAGCCGAAGCCGTGCCCATATCTCAATTTCGTCACCCCTTATTCCTATCGCCGCAAGATGTCATAAATAATAGAGCGTTCCTGTGTTGTATTCGCTAGTCGAAACCCATTGTAAGCATAGTTTTATTCAAGCTCTTCTAATTGATTGTGCTTTATTCGAATTTATGCCACAAACTTGACCCTTTGAAGATTCTATTTGAATTTGTTATCATTTTTGTTAGCATGCAAATTGAAATTTAAGGTTCGATTATGAAACAGCTTTTTGAATAGTTTTGCCCTTCCTATATTGTGTGTTTGTACTTGGAATGGATTATGTTTATCGAATTCCTTACTATAGATAACCCTAATGTAAACAAGCCTATACCTTGTAATGTTGGATTGGACTAATTGTGTTCGAAGTACTAATTAATAAGGATAATTGACTCTTTAAGATGATTTAACTTCCCAATGGTGTTATCTTTTGTTGTATATGTTTGTGTTTATGTGTCTTGTTTTAAATCTTTTTCCTATTACTCCGTAGCTTATTGCTAGTATGAGGACCTGTTTGGATGCTCAATCTTGCAGTGCTTCTTACCAAAACCGAGGGTTGCCAATTGGAGGACGTGCCTTTGTGGAACAGTTGCAAATTTGAAGACTTTGTGGTCTCAGGCTAATCTAGGCAGAAGATACTACAAATGCACTGTATGTGATTGTATTAATAGACCTTTAATTCCTTCATGTTGTTGACAAATAATAAATCTGATCCAACTATTGAACCTGAATGAATGCTTATTTGGTGTGGAGTTGTGGTCACTTTAACTGGATTAATATGTCTATAAATGTAAAAGTGGAGTCCAGTAGTCATTGGAAATAAGAGGACAGTGGTATCAACGAGTACGTTATTGAAATTAAACAACTGTCAAAGATATTTAAATTGGAAACTCATAATGCAAAGATAGAGGTTGCACTTGATGCTAAGAGAAGAGCAGACACGTATTTAAATATGCTTATGGTTGCCATGGTAAATTTTAACCTTTTTGTCGTCTTCGTTGCCACTAGGTCTTACTTCAGTATTATCATTAGTTTTTAACTTCTGCAAAATGTCACTGAGCACTTGTCCCTTTTGCTTTTTTGTTCCTTTTTTTATTATTCTTGATCAGATTATTGTTCATGGTTCATTGATGAATGTAAGTTCTTTTGTGGATGTGCATTTTAATGTGTTTTGACCCTTTGACCATTGGTGTTTCATTACATTGTATTGGTTCTTTTGTGACCATGCTAACGAATTTAATTTATATCATGTATGCTAGTTGATGATGAATTTAATTTATATCACATATGCTAGTAGAACTTCACATTTTGAAAGGTAAAGACTATGTAGAATGAAATGTGTATAGTTTTTTATCTATAGGAATAAGCTTTTTTTTTTTGTGAGAATGGAATGAATCCAATTCATAACAGGGAAAATATAGGAAAATACCAAGAATCTAAAACACGTGTACTCTTTGCCAAAATATTTTTTAGTTTTCATTGTCTTTGTCATAGTTCCAAAAATGTTGTCTGTGATAACAAAAATGAGTTTAATCAAGAGGCCTAATAATAATGGAGCATCTAATTCCCAATATGTGGGCCTAATTTTGCACAATATCGTATCAGAATAGACAACGAAGAAGATGATGATGGGCCTTTTAGTGGTTTAATAAGAGGTAATTAAACATTTTGATAATAAATTAAGATTGTAATTGTATAACTGAGTGTACATTCAATTTATCAATCCTGAAGATTGAAAAGATAAATTAAGAATGAATAATCCTATCATATCCAAGCTAAAAAAAAGGCTTCACTACAATTGGAGAAAAAATAAATTATGATTACAATATACCCCTAATTTGGAAAAGACAACCCAAAACTAAGTCCCATCCAATATTAGAAATCTAAGTATAGACTTATTTTCTCTAGTCGTCCAGTCTTTTGCAAGATTGACTCTACTCTTTATATCACAGCCTAGTGAGGAAATAAAACATTGAAGTCAACATGAAAACATTTAAAGTCTCTACAAGTATGCTGAAAACTGATTCAAAAGATCCAAACTTTCTTTAGTTCTAGTTGATTCGATTCTAGCACACAAATACTTACAATTTTAGTCCACACATGCATCTTATGTACTGATCAAGAAAAATAAATGTTTTATGGGCTCCAGCTAATTGAATACAAGGAACAATTCCTACCCAAATTCTGTTAAAAGAAAACAAAAATGACCTGAAAATTAGTGTTTTCTCTTAAGATCCAAATGTAATATATAAAAAATAAATGATATTTGACAAGTTCTTGTCAAAATTCAACTGACACAATTATAAAAATAGATGTTTGTTGTCATGGAAAATCATTTGCATTAGCTATTAATCAACTAGCCCAACAGGATCCCAAAACAAAAATCTCAAATGACTAAAAAAAAAGCCAACCTATCATCCAATAAAAGATAGCCCAAGCCATTTCATTTCTAGTAATAACTTTCAAAAGTCTTGACTAACATGCCATGGAAAAAAAACGAACAAACCTCTTTCATTTTTAGTGTAACTGTGATAGAATAGTGGAGCATGAGGTCTATCTTTCCTAACTATAAACACTCAGAATTGCAAGATATAAAAAGGAAGAACAATATAACTGAAGTCATGAAAGTCTTACATAAAAAAGCAAACAACGGAATTAAGACACATAATCAACAACAACAAAAGTCTTACATGAAACAGAAAGCAAACAATCTAGACTGAAATACATAAACCAAACAACATAAAAAAGATACATAAAACTAAAAGAACCAGAATTGAAGTTCACAAACCAAAAAACATAACCAATAAGCATAATACTAAGTTCATAATTAACAAGTAATTAAGAACAATAACGCAAGTTGCACCCCAATTGTCATTATCAACAGCAACCTAAACCCTTCACAAGCCTATTCTACTTGTCCTGGAGACTAATATAGTATCTACGAGCATCCTGAAGTACGGTATCCTTTTATTGGTTATACGTTTAGAACTAGATTAAGTGCTAGTCGCATTCTTGATGCATCGTTGACCTACGTTAGTCATCAAGACAACAATGTTACACATAAATTGAATTTTTGCGGTTACAATAACTTTCAAGTTATTAATACTCACATATACAGTGTAATCATCTGACCAAGCATGTTCTTTCATCCACGTAGCAACCCGTATACACAGTCATTTCTATATTATGACAATAACCAAAAAAAATTATTTTATAGACAAGGAAACAAAAATTATGAAAAAGATGTTAAAAGCTGAATAAGTTACAACAATGGCACAAGACTTACGATCCATCTTTCTCTCTAATTCCAGTAGGTTCAACTACAGGAAGTCAGAAATGATGGGCATATGACTTCTAAGAACTCATAGAATGAGTCATCCATCAACATCTCTTCTATGAAAATTCCATGGCCACACAAGCAACACAAACTGAAATAGATATGGCATGGCAAAAATGACCACTAGATGTAGCAAATATGGTAGCACAAATAGTGATAACTGACCATATGTTTAATAGTCCTCCTCCTGGTTTGTTTCATCTTCAAGCTTGGCTTAGAGTCTAGTAAAATGAGGAGTATTTCAAGATCAACCACAATAAGGTACCAATGAAGGTTGTCCTCATTTATAGGTACAAAGATCTTGTGAAAAAAATTAGAACTAACAAGTCGATCAGTCCTTAAATTCTACATTAATTAATGTGAATTAAACTAATGGAAAATAGCATACCTTTGAAAAGGACGTCGGTTTATCTATAAAGGCATTTGCATAAAATTATGAGGGTATGAGGTTTATAAGACCAATTCAACGCTAGTTGCTAACAAGTTAAATAAAAGTAATACTAAGGTTAGTCAAATTTAATCTCATGAAACCCAATTTTGATAATAGTGATAAAAAATCATCCGAGAAAGTCATAGGCAAGAACCAATGATCAGGGTATTTGGTAGTTGACCTTACTTCATGAGTCAACATGCATGACAATAAAGTCAAAATCTGCATACGAAATTACTAGTTTGCTTGAAAAAGAACTTATACAATTGAAATAAGTGAAAAAAAAAACAACAAAATTGGGGATTCTATGTGGAAAGAATACTACGTCTTGCTTAATTGGTTCCTTTCGGATGAGAGTTGACATGGCCTCTCTAGTTCCTACGTAGTGAGCAATTGAAATGAACACGTCTTTCCCAAGCAGATTACAAATATGCTCAAATTCTAGGCGTTAATTTTGTACTTGTAGATTTTTTTTTTTTTTAATGATGACAGAAGCGCAAACCACTGAAAGGAGGGAGCAAATATAGCCCAACCAAGAAATAAACCAAAAAAAGACAACAACAAATTAACCAAATACCACACCCAAACATGATCACCAAATAGGTAACTCTTGGCATTAGTAGCATGGCTATAGATAAGAACCTCCAAATTAAGAGCAAACAAAACAAAGCAAAACAAAAATCATCCAATTGTAATAAGCAATTCATGATCATTGAACGAAGAAAGCTAAAGCATCCAATATATATATAGCAGAAAACATGTCTTGAGAGAAGAAAGAATGGAGAAAAAAAATTTTAGAAAGTATAGAACCAAAAAACCCAACCAATATTTTTCAAGAATGATAGCAAGCAAATCACAACCTTCATGCTAAACTGAGGCATTGTAAATGTTCAATAATATGATACCATCTTGCCAACAATGAAATTGATTGTTTCAACTCAATTCTCAAACACAGAGTCCAACGGGAGTCTCAAATCTTTTTAGCACGTAACCTCAGTTTGAGGATGTTTATTTTACCTAACAATAAGAAATGAAGGTTTATTTTACCTAACCTCAAATCTTTTAAAATGTTTATTTTACCTAATCTTAAAGATTATGTTGTTGCTATAGTTCCAAATAATTAGTATTCTTTTCTAAAAATCACATGGGAATATAAAGAATGGATATTTAAAGAAAACAAAATAAAAAAGAAAAAAGGGTTCTACATTAAAGATTAAGGATGGCTCTACATTAAAGTATGCAACTGCTACAAATTAAATGCAGAAAAAAGATTAGGAACACTACTAGTAGATGTTTGATAAATATTACTGTCAAGTCTCATTAGACATGTCTAGGCTACAAATGAATGCTACGAGTTGGACTTCATCATCTATCAGTGACATTTCTATCAATGGTGTAAATAGAATAAAGACCCATTGTAGATACAAAGGATGGCTCTATTAAATAGGAGGAAGTATCCTTGTCAAGTAAACAAACAAATACAAAATGAGCAAACAAACTTACCATTAGGATACTTAGACCACTTCTCTTCCTAGGAATCCTAACTAAAGAGGGTCTTACTATTAATGTAAATCCCAGAAAGATTACTCTTTGATTGAGGCTTACTCCCTTTGTTGGATTGATTCTTATTTGGGGAGAACTTTCCTCCCACAATGACTCCAATTTCAAGTTCTTAGTTCCTAGGTTGATGAGTGAATAGTGCTATAACATTTGGTACTAGATTTGTATTTTGTCTTCCTTGTTCAAATTTTCCCATTATATTTTCTGTCATATCTTGATTGGTAATTGATGAGTGCCTTGGTTTTGGCATGTATCGACAAGTACAGTGCAGCATATGCTGGTTAGTCTCTACACCTTCAACATGTTGGTAAACAACTAGGGTCAATGGGTTGAACATAGGAAAAATAGGGGAAGTTTGACAAGCAATCATGTTTGTTAAGGTAGTGGCGCTATTTGTCATTCTGCTTAAAGAAGATGGTAAGCACATTTTCGTTGCCCATGTTTCCATCAGTAAGCATAATTTGGGAAGTCCTTCCATCCCTTGTTGACTATTTCTTGATGCTTTCATGGTGGCTGTTTACAAACAAATGACAAACTTAGTATGAGGAAGGTTAACGCAAAGCACATCAAAGTTGGATAAAAAAAACTCTCAAACAATTTTACAATAGACAGTAATGTATCCTTCCTGGGAAAAAAATACTCAAATTAGGATACAAGTGGATTAAAAGAACAATGATAGCAACATATAGACTTACCTCGAAGAAATCTCAATTGGCTCATTGTCATTTGCCTAGCATGTTTAGGCGATAGAACGTCATATTTGCATGTGTCGTTATCCTCCTTGGATTTAGCCTTGTAATCAACTCTACCCCTTTTGGCACCAGATCCTCTTTTCCCCTTCTTGTCGTGGATGAAGATTAGATTTCAGAGTTTAAGTAAAATTCTCGAAGCGATGCAAATGATTCACCAAGTGTCACTTTAAATAGGAAAAATTAAACCATGTACCTGGCAGACAATGGGTTCAGTTCACGTGCATCCTATCTCGTAGTCTTAATTATTTCTCATAAACCCTTTTGAGCATGCTGGAGTTTGCATTGCTCAATGAACACAACTAAACCAACAGATCAATAGCGGCATAGGTTGAGCATAGTCTGCATAGACCATAGACTATGTGTTTGGCTATCAGCCTCTTCAATATTCGCATATTATTAATGCCTCTGGTTGAGGTTTACATCCCATGGTTGTAAAAATGTCGCGTCTAGAATCAAACATTTGAGGTCCTTTATTATTATTATTATTATTATTATTATTTGTGCACACTGTTGATATCTATTTTATGGCTAAAAATGTTAGAGCAATGCTATTCCAATATCCCAAAGTGAGTATCTAAGTAAGACACTCATTCTATTATCATTGGATGTAATAGATGTGTGGAGATTTTTTTGCTATTCAGTACAAAGAATGTTAGTTAGAAATTTTCATAGTTACACCTTTTTATGTATTTATTCATTTTATGCTTTCTGAATTTTATTTAACTTATTATAATTTAATGTTTAAAAGATTATTAATAACTTGCCATATATGTCACGTAAAAAAGAAGGATCCAAATGTTAAAAAATAGTTCAACAATATCCTAAAAATATAGTTATATAACATTCTAAAAGTCATTTATATAACATCCTACCTCATATGAGATCTTTATTTTTTACCAAAAAAAAAATGAGATATTTTTTTTGTCTATTTCATACCCACGCTATTTATGTATCTACAACAAAGTTTCTCTTTCATCCTTATTTGCATCTCATGGTTGAAAATCACCTTTGAAAATAAAAAGCTCTTTGTCCATCATAATCGAAAGTATTAAGCATTAACTCAACAACCACCACGGTGTCTATTGCCTTCTCATTTCCCATATCACTAGGGTCTTAGCCTTGTGCCTCCACAAATGTGTCGTGTGTCCTTTGCCTTCTCATTTCTTGTATCACTAGGGTCTTAGCCTTGTGCCTCCACTCATATACCTATTAACAACCATATATATTAGAAATATTATCACCTCTCTATCCACATATCACAAATGGCCACACCATTTGATAATGTGAGTCTATCAAATGAAGAGCTAATGGGATTCCATCTTTTTGACAGAAGAGCATATAAACAACTTGCCATTGACTTCATAATGGATCCTACCTAGTCCATGCAAGTTATCACAGCTTAGATAGGGTTGGAGATTGTGAGATTCCATGATCTCGTAGTGAAAATCATGATTTGCCTGTCTACTATGTGTACGAGATTATGGAGGAAACCTTTTCCTGGTTGCGGTGCTTGGGTAATTATTACCACACATGGGAAAAGCTGGATAAACTGGACTTTAGGTGGTTGAACTATATAGGAGTCATCATTGGAGCTAAAAATACACTCAAACTACTAATTATATGTGGAGACATATCTTTGCATGCTATTGATAACATCATGTAGACGATATGCTCCAAAATATTCATGGACTTATATGTGGAGGCCATGGAAGTTGAGTTTGACAAATACTCGGAAATCACCATCACTTGGAAATGCAGTGACAACAAATTCAACATTTGGCTCCTTTTTGTCCCTCATCCTCCACGCACCACTCGCACTGCACCTAGAGAAAGATCGTTGTTCTCAACCTTTTCGAAGACGTATCGCATTTTGGAATAGGAAGTACGAGGATTATTCACCACCTTATATGGAGGCTGTGGACTACATTTCCATGGGGCAAGCAAATCCACATCAACAAGCTATGTTTGCACAGGTTGTGTTGTGGGACATGGACGTTGTGTACATGGTGCTTGATGGTGAAACTAAGGTGAAATTCACTGTGAATGACAAACATCTCTGGGTGTGTAAATTCGACCCACATCGCAGAACACCTACGACATCCAACTACATAAGAAATGTGTGGTGCCTAGTGAGCGGGACCTGAAAGGCAATTACTAGAGGATCTATGTTTTGCATTTTGGGAAGAAAAATAGGCCACGTACTTGTTTGTTGAATGATTATTTTCCTTTTTTTTTCAATGTTTTGTTTCCAGCTAATATTGAACTGTAATGTATCTTGCATTAGTGTCTTAATCTTTCTAGATGTGAGCATTTGTCGTGTTGTTCCATTGTTAATTATGTGAGTTTTATAAATGTGTTTCATTTCCTTTTTTATGCTTCTTTTCATCTGATATATAAACATTTTTTCTTTTTGGTCAAAGTATAATGCTATAGCTTGAAATAGATAATGGTTCTACAGGTCTCAGTATACAAAAATCTAAATCATTAAAGACACACGACCCATTGCAGCCAAATGCAAGCCCATGTATAAACAATAATCTATCGTTCTAGACACTATTTGATTTTTGGTTAGACTATTTTTTTTATGATCGCAAATGTAGGAATTCACAGTCCTAGCTCATACACTGCATCTTTGGAGTGAGTTATTTTCCTTTCTTGTTCCAAAATTGTGTGTGGTATTGAAAGATAAAAAATCCTTTAAAAACCAAACCATCAATAACATTACTTTTTTCTTTGGTCAAAATGAATAACCTTACTTGTGCATGGCACCAATAAATAGTTGGGTCCCATATCTTATTTCGAACACAAATAGGAAATAATAGAACATTACACACAGAAAAGAAAGCTCAAATATTTAATGAAAAGTATTATACGACACAACTATATTTCATAACACACATTCTATTTGTGTTTTTCTTTTCCTTTTTTTAACAAAAAATAGATTGTATTCATATTTGTGTTAGTCATTTGTTTTAAACTTTTTTGGTTGGATCCACTTGTTTTGGTGAATGGGTTAATTACATTAATGGACCAAGCCTTGATATTGTCTCGATAAAAAAAGGCCTTCAAATATTGTCAATGATTAATTAGGATTTGGTATCATATATTAATGGACCAAGCCTTGATATTGTCTCGATAAAAAAGGCCTTCAAATATTGTCAATGATTAAGTAGGATTTGGTATCATACTTGTGGGCCCTGGTAGTTATATATTGGACCCCTTTCAACTTGTAAATTATACCTAAATAATTGATGGGTAAAAATAAAGCTAGATACATATATATAGCTTAATTTCATCACAGTATAAAGAAGAAATATAAAATCAGACTTGCTCATGTTAAACAAAATGAGTGATAAACTAATTCAGATTTGCTAAACATATTGATTATTTCAAAATATTAACAAATTTGGAAATCTACAATGGATATGAAGTGAAAAGTATGCATCAACATTAAGTTCGGATAACAAGAATAAAGGAGAATAAACAATGATTTGTCGACATGGGAATTTGAAATCAAAGATTAAACCAAAAACTAAAAAATAAAGGTCTCACTATAAAGCTAGTGAACATCAAATAGGCTTTTGCCCTCCTCGTCTATTAACATTGCTGCCACTCCCACCATTGTCATGTACACCAGGCCCATAGGGTTGAACATTTGCAACACAAAACATTGCATGATCTAAGGACCATATAATTCATGAGCAAAAAATTACTCTTACTTAAATTTAGAACTTAGGTTAACCTGAGGCATGTGGGGGTACATATGATATCCTTGAAAAGGGGGGATCACAGTGACTTGGAGAATAGTTGAATATAGTGGATATGGTTGGAACACTGGCATTTGATTAGTCATGTGCCAATAACCCATTTGAGGTGTATTTCAGAGTAATTGGAACTGAATTCATTACTTGGTTCTTATCATCCATGAACATACTCTCTTAGAGCCACCATTGTCATCTCCCGTGTATTGAAAATGGCACAAGCAGTTTGAATTAATCATTCAATGATACTACAAATTAAAACTCTAAACATATCATAATTAATAGTCACACCACAGAAAAAAAATGTGTTCTATTATAACATGCCTTAGCATGCTTACGAACCTTTGAATGTGTCCGTCTTTCTCTATTGTCCTTTATTTGTAAATCATTTTGAAGCAATGAGAATTCTTATACATGGCATAGACAGATCAATTAATAAAAAAGGATGTCTCACGCTAATCAAATTGCACTTACAAACTAAGTCAATGACTCTTGTGTAGAGCACACTTTTATTACTTTCTTTGTTTTGTGCTCTTCACATTTCTTCTCTATAGCCTGCAAGAAAAATAGCCAGGAACAAAAATAGTATTTATTTGTTATGCATAAGAGGAGAGGAATCTAGGAAGAAAATACAAAAAAGGATGATAACATGCTATATGGCTTTTAGCAACAAAGATTTGGACATAAGCTTCTTTGTTTTCAAGCTAACTGTTGCAATAATTGACCATTTTGTTCATGCACTCAAACAGTTTTCATTAAACTTGAGAACCTTGATTGTGTATAAAGCTCCATATTTAGGAACATCCATGGAAATATGGTAAGTTTTTCTTTCATTCTTTGATTTTCAATTCTCTCAATTTATCTTTAATAATTTGTCCTAATTTAATTATTTTTATTCTTAACTTTATGTTCTTTCATTGCCTTTTGGAATCCATTTGTTTTAAAAATTTGATGATTATCTTGTGAAACTCATTTTCTCCTGCATGTTAACCCAAGTAATTATGATTTTTTGATATAATAAACTGCGTAAGAATAGATCATAGGTATCAACTATCGCTTTCAGTTTTTAGTAGCTTAAAATCTTGTAGTTGTCCAGTTTGAGTCAAATAATGAATAGGTTGTTCTATTTGAAAGTGTCATGTTAATTCCTTTTTTCCAGTACATATGTTGCTTTGTGTACCTGCTACCTTTTTTACCTTATCAACAAGATTTGACATATGTAATTTACCACTGTTCGACATATGCATCCTCATGCATTGACTCTTCTAAACCCTAAAAAAAGACTCACATTACTTAAAACAACATAAATAAGGGATGCAAATACTTTGACTATTTTCAGTATAGCATAGTCACACAACTTCCTGGTTGTATGCTTCACCAATAGAAGCGTTTGTAGCTTTATGAAAGTCCTTTGTAGATCAAAAACTTGGACATCCTTTCCAATAATGGCCCATCTTATGGCAACTTGAACAACACCTTTTCCTCTTATGTAACCTTTTCTTTGATGGTGCGCCTTTTGCCTTCACCAACATAGGATTACCAACTACTTTCTTATATGAACTTTTCCTCTTACGTCGTTGACTACCAAATTATGCCATACTAATAAGCTTGTAAATCCTATCTCTTATCTCAATGAAAAGGTCAACATCCTGTGACGCTAAGTGGCACAACCTATTGCAATCTCCAGCTAGTGAGCTAAAACGAAGCTTTGCCATTTTGCCAGTGTCAATTTCCTCGAATCGAAATTGAGCAAATAAAATCACTTTTGGAAGCCTTTGTCCACCTCTTGCAGATTATCCTGGGGATTGACTTTATGTGCTCATTCTTCATTGCGCAAAAGATATGCCTACAAGGAATTCCAGTGACTTAAACAACCGATAGTCACACACGAATGCATTGTTAACTCCACCAAACACAACCTCACACTCATTTCTTAGGCTACAATATGTATTCATCCTCAACATCACATTATCATCATCTTTGGAATGATGGATGATATTTAGAGCATAAGCCTCTTCTATCCTTAACTTTACTTCCATAAATATCTCCTTGGAGTATGCTTTCAGCACAAGCCTTGATTTTATTTAGAGGATTCGTCAATACAAGATCTCCATCAAAAGTCTTAAAGTTGGATATAAGCTCATTATTCCTATACTCTCTTATTACTAAGTTAAAGTTCTACATAAATTAAATGAGGCTATTCTTCTTTCGAATATATGACTTGGTTAGAGAATTTATACCTTTGCATTGGGATGTTGTTCTATTGCGGTCGAAAAATTTCTCACGCAAATAAGCATGTGCCCATGTTGTCTTTTTCTCATATGTTTTTGCAACTCATTTGTTACTTGTCAATCCATGCTTCATAATTATATTATCCCACTGCTTTCAAATTCATCAATGGTGTAATTGGAGTACACGACTCTTGAAGTCCTCCAAGAAAGCAGGATCTTTACATTCTCACAAGCATTCTTTCGTAGATGCCATGCACACAATCTATGTGTAGCATCTGGAAAAACATCCTTTATAGCTTCCCTCATTGCACTGTCTCTATTAGTCACCACTGCCTTTGGTTGCTTATTGCCCATTGTTTCAAGAAACATCTCTAACAACCGCTTATACGTTTTAGTTGTTTCATCTCTAACCAAAGCACAACCAAAAATAGTTGTTTGTGCATGGTGATTAGAGCCTGAAAAATCACTAAAGGCCTGTTGTACCTGTTCTTCTTGTAAGTAGTATCAAAAGCAAGTACATTGCCAAAACACTCATAGTCAACAATGCCTGTTTCCATCCACCCAAAACAGATTCTACAAGGTTTGATCATCAGAATTTAATGTGTGCTTCCCAATGAATAAAAGGATCGATAGATTTGCTTTATAGATAACTAATGCCTGTATTCGCATCACCATCCTTTATCTTGGCCCTCTGATGTTAGTCATTGTGGTTATACAAGTCCTTCTTTGTAAATCCCAAGTCTATATAGCCACCTTTTTGTCCAACAATATACCCCATGATATGGCAAGTTCGTACACCAAATTTGTGCAAGCTATCCACCTATGCTTTGCATCACTCAGTCCACGGTTTGCAGGCACTAAGTGTGCATATTGAGGAGGGGTCAATGAATGATTATGCCTTTCAACAAAGGCAACAACCTTCCATTTCAATGTTTTTTTATTCAAGCGAAATCTTATCCTCACTAGGCACTTAGTCTGGGTAATAGGCCTATGCTTTTGACATCTATAAACCTTCTTTAAATGTTTAGCATCACGCGATCTAGCCCTATTGCAAACCAACTGCCGTGAAACTATATTCCAGCACACATCACACCCACATCGTCTTTCTTCATTACAAACTCATGACACTGAGCGTATGTGCTATAAAATTCACAAGCCTCTACTTCACTTCCAAACTCCAAACCCTATGTGTCATTGCTATCCAAATCTATAATTCTTTTATGACTTAACTCTACATCCGAGTTACTATCCTCAATAACATTATCATCACTGTCACTTCATCATTGGACAAAGGCTATTACGGCTTACCATTCCTGTCATCAACTTTTTCAACATTATCCTTCAATTCAACGTAATCTTGTTGGCCTGATTTTTGCACCAACATACAGACGTGAAAAAGGAAGCTAATTTGTTAAATCAAAATGCACCACATTGTTCCAAGCACACCAAAATAAAACAAAAGTAAAGTTCAAGTTGCATAATTCCAGCAAAAAATGTACACATTCTAGTATTCAACATTATTTGTCTCACTTACCATCCCTGTAAGGAAAACATTGTCCTATTTCATTCTTAACCATTTCAGTTCTTGTTTACCAAAATCATTATAATTTCCATATTCAGAATCAAAATTATTTTTAAGGCAACGATCTAATTCAGTTTCCATTATGAAAAGATAGATAGCCTGAATGCATGGGAAATGAATGACTCCAAGCAAACAACATTACCTCCTGCCTTTCCCCTTCCTATTCATCCTTCCTTTTCCTTTAATTAATATTATAAAATTATGATATGACGACGAACAATATCCCATTCTCCCCTTCAATGATAAATGATATGATAAACAATCAGAACTTTGGTGAAATATAATTCCACACCATTATTTTATGTCTCTTACTACTTAATTGCTTGGGGTCTAATAATTCTTATTGTCATTCTCACCTTCATTCCCCCTTTGTTTTTATATCTTTATATCTTTTTCACTCTCAATAATATTTAGTAACAAGCATTATTTTTTACGACAAAGAATCCTTACCAAATACTAACTCTAATTGGCTTGAGTTTATAAAATTGACAGTGATAACATCACTTTTAGCAACACATGCTCATTCTAACCAATGTGACTATGATTTAAAAATTGATGTTGGCTTAATCTCGGATTCATTTGACTTGTTCCAAGTTTCACACTTTTTATTATCCCTTTTTTTGTCCTTTAATTACTCTTTTATCGAGTTTCCAAATAATATTTTACTTTTGATAGATATTGTACTCTATGAAAACATGAAAGATAGATAGCCCTAATGCATGGGAAATGAATGGCTGCAAACAAACAACATTACTAACCAAATGATGGCCTTATCCTTAATATTAGGAACTGACTTGAAAATGGCAAAATGGATATTGTGAATTGGATATTGAACACTGCCAAGCATTGACACCATATGATAAAACTTATATATATATTGGCAAGCATTATTAAAAAGGAAAATATAACATACAATAATAAAAAAAACAAGTGTATATCAAACTACCAATTTCAAATAATCTTTTGAACCTACACACATGCAATCCAAATGCTACCTTAAAAAATCTAACATACATAATAGAAATAATACTTGAGAAGACATTTCAATTCACTCCACTTAGTACAAGGGTAATGGCAGATTGGGTTTATGTTCCCAGAGGGACTGTGAAGAGAGGAGACTCGCCTTTTGCAGCGGTGGGAATTGAGGGTAACAAAATTCATATCTAGGCACGCTGGCGTCGACGAGGCTGACGAAGGAGTGACACGGCAAGCTAGGCTTGGAATATGTTGAGATGATGATGGGCTATGGAGGAGGGCACGGTGGATAGGGATGGCGTTGTTCGCGTTGGCACTGTCTCGGAGCTACGGTTCCAAATTTGGAAAATGCGGGATTTGGGTGAAAGGGTTGAAGGGAATGATGGAAGGGAAGAGGTTATGGAATTAGGTTCAAGCTTAGAAGAGTTCGAGGTTTGATGAGGAAGAAGCACAGGGTTTGAAAATGGGTTTCAGATGAAAGATGAAAAGGGTTAAAGGTATATGCTCAAACAATAATTGTATTTTGTATGTATTTTAGTGAATGTTTGTATAATATAGCGTAGCAGCAACTCATTTTGATATGGGGATTAAAATGAAAAAATGAATTTGGGGTGGGGGTTAGACCGTGAAGAGTAGACGAAATGTGGACAGATTGGTAATAATCCAAAAGTGTGAGTGCAGGTCCACAAGCCTTTCTCCACCAATGCCTGCACACACATGAGATTGGGGACCATGCCCTCAAATTTGCATCGGACATGGTAGCTACGACCAATGGGTAGCATTCCCATTGGTTTTGGACACCTGGCAAGTGCTCCACTTGCATTGCTGCATTTGCTCTCCCAAGTTTTAGACATACAGCTAATTGGCTAAGTGGAAGCTACACTTGAAAATGGTTGGAAACCACACAATAATGACTTTAGCAAGAAAAATGAATGGGTTTATATTATTGGTTTTGGATTTTTTGTTTTGACGTAATTGGCTTTGGATCTTATACATGATTTTTTCATCCTAATATTTTTAATTTGATATCAAGTCCACTCTAATAAAATTTTTAATATCAATTTAGCTATAACATTTTTAGCTTCAATGTCAATTCACTCCTAATATTTTTCATTTTGAGGTCAATTGGTAAGGATTAGAATGACTGTACACTCCAAATTTTATAACAAAATATATAATCAAAGAACTTAATTTTATTACACTAATATTGCCAAAAAAGTTTTATATAATTGTTCAATTATATACATTAATCAGTAAATATGATTAACTTTTATACCCACTTCTTTAAAAAAATAAGAGATTTGATTAGATAACAATAAAAAAAAACTGTTACACATATTAAACTTAAACTCATAGTTTAATTTGTGACAATGAACCAAAAGTAGATTAAATTAAATCTCACATACTTAGTTTGCGTTGGGGAAAAAATGATGGTTCGCCATTAATATTTTCAATTCAAATTATGGCAAATAAATTACATTTATGTTGTAATCGTTTTTATTCCATATTAGTATTAAGTATTAGTATTTAATATTTTGGTTAATCAAAATAAGTATTTGGTATTTTGCTTAATTATATGAGTGTGATTAATACATTGATTTTATTATTATTATTTTTGATAGTTATCCATTGATTCTGTTACCAAAAGAAATGTGCAGTTAATTTAGTATGAAGTTAATTAATTTTGATTAATTGTGCTAAATTTAGAAATAGTTAATATTTCATTATTTGTGATATAAATAGATAAGATTGAATTTTTTTGACCGAAGCAACCGTGGCTTGGAGAAAAATATAAACAAATCTGGGATAAGATCTTTGTTAGTCATTTTAAACGTTTAAAACTGTTTTCATTTTAATTTTAGCTTAAATTTAGCCTATTAAACAGTTTTCATCGTAAATTTTATAATAATATATATATAGTATAAAGAATTAATTTTAATACATTTACATTGAAAAAAAAATTTAGATAGTCATCCAATTATGAACAATCACATTAATAAATATGATTAATTTTTACATTTACTTTTTGAAAAGTTATACAAAAGAAGAAATTTTTGAAGTCATAAATATATTTTTTTACACCGTGAATTAAAATTCAACTTATAATTTAATTTGTGACAATTAACCAAAAGTAGATTAAATTAAATCCCAAATACATCAGTATACGTTGATTGGAATAATGTCTTTGCTTTTAATTTTTTTAAATTTAAATTATGGATATACATTGCATTTATGTTGTAATCGGTTTTATTTTATTTAGTATTAGTATTTGATGTTGCTTTTTTTTTGTTAAGTGGTTTCGTTGTTTAATTACATTATTGTATCCGTTGATTTTTTTTAAATAGTAATCCATTGCTTCTGTTACCAAAGCTAACATGGAATTAATTAGGCAAAATTTAATACAAGTTAATAAATTGTATTATTTGTAAAATGTTATGTCTTGTTACTCATTTGGACTTTTGCTTCGTACCACGCTTTTCTCTTCCATTCTCTCTGTTTCTCCACCAAATAAAAAGGACAATTCTTACTTTCCTTTTCCACAGCCTCTGTCCATGCCTTCTGCTTCTAAACCTCTTTTCCCTTAACCCGTTGAGCAGTTGTCGTCTGTCAATGCATTTTTCTTCTTTTGTGTTTGAAAGTTGGAGACTCTTACCTATACACGGCAACATTCCACCGATGTTTCCTTCTATAAATGTGTTTTCTTTTTTTGGTATATTTGGTTAGTGGATAAAAGTTATCACACATAAAATTAATTCATATAATTTTTACTTTTATTTTTACTTTTCAGCCAAATAAATTATTGATCTTATAAACCATCTTAAAAAATCATCTCTTATCCCAAAATATCCACTTCAAAACGATCTACAATAGGACAATATGAGTTTGGGACTATGTTCATTAAGTTTATCTATTAAAATTCAAATCTAGTGGTAGATATAAGTTATAATTAAAATATATATTTATATTTTATTATTTATAAAAAATATTTTTACAGGTGATTTATCTATTTCATCCTTTCATCCCTCTCTCTCCTCACCCCCAGCCACCCAACCCCTCTCTAAAGCTAGAACAACCTACAGTAGTTTCCTCCAGTGACATGTTAATTAGATCTTCATTGTATTGTGCTGCTTCTCCATCATCAAAGAGCCAATTCTCCAGCATGGTGAGAGGGACTGCTTGTTCTTCCTCCAAACTCAGCTTGCTCTCTTCAACCAACACAGATTGATGAGGGCCACCACCATCAGATGAGTTGAATGATGAGTTGAAGCTGATGAAAATCAAATGATGATGCATTCTCTGGTGGTCTGCAAGTTATGTTGCTCTGTGAACCTGACCCTGTGGTGGTGATGATGAACAAGAGTGTCCTTCTTTCTTTTGCCCTTTATCTTCAGTCCCAGTTTGAGCCTTCTTCAGCTTTTTCTTCAAATGGGTGTTCCAACCTGGAGGTCCATGAGTTTTCAGAAGGCAGTTGAGGTGCGCCGTTGGTTGTGCAATGGCTGCCATCGCACTTTGTTGGGGAAGGGGCACCTTGTTGGTGAAGGAGACAAAAGTAATTTTATTGCTTATTTTTACTATTATGTTAATTTGGATCACATGGACCATAACTTATTATGCCCCACTACAGAACTCGCCTCCACTTCAATGATTTAAGTGAGTTTGTTTTATGTGTGTTTTAGAGGGAAACCCTGTTTATCTACAAGATGCCAACTCTTTCGGTCAACACTCAAAGCTTTAGGCGGCCTATACGTCAAAAGCAGCCATTTTTCTCGGTGACCCAGTACCAAATTCATGTCAAGTAGAGGAGTTTTTTTTTTTTGGTTTGTTTTGTTCAGAAAGGAAACCTTTGGTTCAGAAATACCAGAGCAAGCTGATAGAAGGGGAATGCTATCAAATAAGCAACCTGTCTATTGTCCCAATCTAGGATCTCATTGGACCACAAATCATGATTCCAAGCTGGTCTTTATGTAAAAAACAGTTGTATCACCTTGCAATCTCCCTCATATACCTCTTTATGGTGTTCGGGCTACTCCATTTCGTGATATCTTGAATAGCACTCAAGACAGTGACTACCTGGTTGGTATCTATCTAAATATGAGTTTTATTACATGCTCATTGTTTTGTTATTGTGTTTTACCTTTTTATGTATTTTTACCTCTACTTTCAGAGACCGTGATATACCTCTGTGTGTATTTTAGTATATAGTGATAATTGAATTACATAAATGATTTGATATTAATTTTCTGACATAGTGATATTTATACTTTTTCATTAGATATTGTTGGCTTGCTAACTGGTATAGGTGAACCTAAAGAGTATGAACGTGAAGGGAATGCCTCTAAGATGATAGTTTTTGGGCTTACTTCTGAGAGGTAACACATATGCATGTTTAACTATATTACTTGTACCGTTGTCTCATTTTTTTTCCCTAATATGACAGTCTGAATTTGGAGCGTGCCCTCTTTTGGGAGTATGTTGACCAACTACAATCTTTTGTTGCTAATGGGGACTTGGACATTCCAATTTTTGTCCTACAATTCAATTTGTGAAAGTGAAGAATTTTAGAGGTTGTTGATTCTTTTATTTTGATTAGATTGTTAATTTGTTAACACTTTTAACAATATTGTTGTGTTGAAAAAGTTTAATTTAAATATGTGTTTTAAATATTTTTGTTGGGAAAATTGGTGTCCAAAATGTCATGTTTGCATCTAGGATCCTTTTTAACCCCGAGATAGTTGTTGTGATTCAATTCAGAAATGGGAATTTATTTGTTATGACATTATGCAATTTTTGTTTATAGACATTGTTAGGATTTTAATTAATTAAGCTATGCTGCATTGCTGCAGTATTTCTATTGTTGGCCCTATTGAAGCTCAGTGTTTGAATAGGTTGGGTGAGCCATCTCGCCTTTGCTTGGAGGATGATTTCATGAAGGTGACTCCTAGGAGCACCGTTGAACGTTTGACTGAGAATAAAGAGGTGTGCTTTATAAATTCTTGCTTCTACTTAATATTTCATTACTAAATAGTTATCCATTGATTTGGAACTTACTATTATGATAATTTTTAATAGGATGGCTGTTTTATTATCCTCGGAACTGTGAAATCCATTATGGAAGATGGTCCTTGGTAGTACACATCATGCAGATGTGGCACAGTTGTAACCCCAATATGTGGCATGTACTATTGTGAATACTGTAGCACCCATATTTTTAGTGTCACTCCTCGTTTTTTTTTACCTCTCATCTCAAACTTACTGCTTTTATACCTTGTTTTATAATTTATAATATGATTAGTAAAAGTTATTTCTCCAAAGCTTATTGCTTTTATACTTTTTGTTTTTATAATATGATTAATAAAAGTTATTTCTCCAATTTTGTTTCTTTTTCGATTTACTAGCCACTGAATTGCTGTTTTAAATTATCAAGGTTTAAGTTGAGAGTGGAGGTGAGCATGCAACCGGTGTTGCTGTGTTTGTTCTCTTTGAGCGTGAGTGCTTATGGTGGGTTTTATAGTGGATCTGAATGTTTGGATTTATTATAAATCTCTTATTTATTAATTATTGGATTAAGTTATTCAACAAAAATAATATTCATCCAATAAATAATAATATAAGGTCAATGATGAATCTAAACATATGAGATCCATTTTATAATTTGTCAAGTGCTCGTACCTCTCTCACAAAACTTGTGCAGAAATTTTTTCCAAGCACATGAAAGTTCCCGAGGTAGTTTTATTAGGGTATATTATTTATTTATCTTTAGTTTTTATTATGAATTTTAATTGGAATGCATGTGATGTGCTTGTTGCTTTTTTTAATTTTTTTCCCATGCACGTGTGATGGGATTGCTTTCACTCCCGCAAAAAGGAATTTGATGAAGCTGCTCTGACAAATGGGAAAGGGCAGCATAAGGCTGTCAAAGTTGAGATCGATTGATTTCACCTTTTCTTAATATATCAAGCCCTGTGTGTTTTGTATTTTGGATTAATGATGCCGTTTTTGCGATGTGGTTTTGTTGAACTTTTAAACCCATGTGGTTTGGTTTGTGTATTTGGCAACTATTTAGCTGTAGTATGGTCTGCTTAGGAGGGATATTTGATTGGCACTGTTATGTTCCATATTCTTCGATGGAATACTATGACAATGGTTAGATATCATGTGCTGTAATGATTATTATGATATCAAATGGATACATTTATTTTGTTAATTTGTTAGTATATTGCTCATGGAATTACGATGGTTGTTTTTTTATTCTAGCTTAAAATTTCAAGTATCATCAATTGTATATCTTTACCTCGTTAATATTTATTTGCTGATGGTTCTATTTGGCTATAAGAGGATCTTATTAAATTGGTGAAAAAAACCTTATATGCCAAAAGAACCCAATAGCAAATAATAAATTAGATGTGTTGTTCACTGGTTATTTTAAAGAATTGCATGTTATGATTTTTACTTCCTTTCATACTCTAATTTCACCGTGCTTAAGTTTTTCCTCTTTTTAAAATTGAGTATTAATATTTCAACGTGATGTTTATAGTATGAGTACGAAAGTAACTAAATGTATTCTATTATAGTTGTTACTTTAATCTCGCATCCGATTTAATATACCCATTTGTCTTTTATCAATTATTTTCCAATTGAATAATATTAAAAGAACAATTGATTAAAAATCTTGAATTAAATTGAAGCACCTATTTACTATATGTCAGTACAACAATATTTGCTTAGTACAAACCTTTTTAAGAATGATTTGTAAAATATATATGAATAGTGACGATGTGTTAGTGAAGAAGTTTATCTTATTGATATTGATTTATTTAACAAATAATAAATTCTTAATTTACTTTTGTAAGTAGTTGACACATATTTTTTCTTTACTATTTATTTATTTTCAACTTAAATATTCAACTCACTTTTTAATTTATATTGCCTTATGCCTTTTTTTAGGACAACCATACGGTATGGAATTTGTCTCATCAATGGAGGTGCAAACAAGATAGACAACATAGAATTAGTCAAATGAGGATGAAAAGAAAGCATAATAATTTATCCAAATTAAGTAATTTTTTTAAAATTCTGAGCATTTTTTTATTGACAAATTTAATTTATTTACAACATGAATTGAAATATGGTATTTAATTCATGGTTCCAATTCAATTTGATATATAGGTCAAGGATGTTCTGATTTGGGGTTGGTGAATTTCTCAAATTTCTTTAGCCATGTTAATCAGTTATTAAGTACAAATACATCTGATAGGGTAAGTTTCTATACAAATTTGTTTTGGAAATAACAATAGTGTATACAAAGTTGTCATAGTATTTTGGATTGTACGGTCTATTTTGTTGGGAAGTTTTTAAATAATCTTATTTGTAGTGCTTAATTTCGATTAATGTAGTATGTAATCTAAGTATAAGACAACTTTGTTCTTCTGGTATATGTTTGTTGTGGAATTGTACTGATATTGTTATTATTTTGTACAATATAATATGCATATATGTGGTTGCTAATCAATTAGGTAACACACATAAATAAGTGAAGCATTTCAAAATGATTCGTGCATAGCACGGGTTTAGTACTAGTTAACAGCATTTTTGAGTCGGGTGCCTGGTGCTATGCTGTTTGTTGTTCAGGGACAGCAACCATCCACCGACTTTCGAAAAGCCCAAACCCAACACCACACCAGCACCCATCAACAACTTCCTCCAATCACGTCACTCCACGTGGATTTCTTATTTTTCCTCTTTCTTTCTCTGAAAAAAAAGGGGGGCAGCACTGACAATAATAGGAGAATAAGGAGATGATTGTTTTTATTTTTTTCCCAAATACGGTAGCCCCTCCTCCCTACACAGCACTTTCCTCAATTTCTCATTGTTCTTGTTATTTGTTTTTGCTTTTGTCTCTATATCTCACGGGAGGTGGAGGGTGTTCCTGTCCTAACAAGCACCCACCCTCTCAGAACCTCCATTTCCATTCCCAACCCCATAAATAACCAAACTTGTTTTCATTTCAATTACCCCATTTCCCATTTCCACCTTTGATCTTGTTATCATTCTACGATACAATACAATAAAATGGCCTCCGATGCCTTCACCGACAAGAACGCCATCTTCCGGAAGCTCAAGGCCAAGTCCGATAACAAGGTCCCTTATTTCCCTCCCTCCATTTTTTTTCTTGTAATGTAATCCGAATTTATGAGATCTGATATTATTCGGATTCAGATCTGGGTACCCTGTCCTGTGTTTTGATGTGTTATGCTTTGTTTTTGTTTCAGATGTGTTTCGATTGCAATGCGAAGAACCCAACTTGGGCCTCCGTCACCTACGGGATCTTCCTCTGCATCGATTGCTCCGCTGTTCATCGCAGTCTTGGCGTCCACATCAGCTTTGTCAGGCAAGTTATGGTTTCTTTACTTTGCGTTGGTTGTGTGGTGTAGCAGCTGTTTTTTTGTGTGTTGGGATTTGGGAATGCTGTGGTTAGGACTAAGGGCTTGAATGCGCTTCTGTTATTTTTTGTGGGCATTTATTTTTTTCATGGCTAAGCGTGTTGATGAATGTATAGGATTGTGCGGTGGGTTTGTGTTTCATATTATAGGAGGGTCTCAATTCCGTGAATTGGGCTCAGAAGCATGGCATCAAAGCTGGAGTCTTTGAATATGGGGAGGGGAATTATTGTTGAGGGATGTGAGGGTTTGACAGAAGGGGTACTCATTTGGAGAGGTTGAGCTTTTATTTTGTGGAATTGCTTTTCGACTGACTCTGTTGGTTTAATTGTTTATTAATTCATGAATGATGGTTTTAATCTCAATAAGTATTAGTCAATGGGGGTTGGCTTGTCTGGTTGATCTTCTACTTATGAAAACTGGTTTTCTTGGGTATAAATCTAGTGTTCCTATGTTGGTGGGCATTTTATAATCCCATTGTAAATTCTCGCCATGAATTTTTCGATACCAAAAAAATATCTCATAAATGATCAGGCCATTAAGAGATCCACCTTACCCTAATACAATAAATAAATCTGGTTGATAAATCTGTGCCACAAGACTTTTGGAGGCAAGTTTGGGGCAAACGGTGGATGCCAACTATTGGCTGCATGCAATCATGGTTGTTTTCCACCAGTTGCCATGCCTCATTAAGGGGGTTTAATGGAGTTAGGAGTTCAGGACAACACATTGTTGGCCATGCTTTTAGATTTGATCAGGAAATTTAAAATATTGTTTTCGTTTGTTTAAATTTGATTATTCATTGCATATGTAATTCCTCTGAGGTTAGCTTTTCCAAGAATCTTTTTTTACTTTTTGCTGCCTTTCCTCACATTATTGAATGGATGGGATTTGTGGCTGCTAACGGCTATGATTGGAAGGATGTGAATGAGATGAAGTTATTATCTTGTTATGTTCCTTGAGTTGCCATCTGGATGAGAATCCATAGTGGAGAAACTAAATAGACACTTAATTGAAAATAAAAAAAATGAAGTCAGAGTGGAACCACCTAAACCAAAGTTTGCTTATGTAATGAGTAAGGAGATTTTTAAGAGAAAACTACACCTATCTCCATCTTTCCTGCTAAAACTACCCTTGAGTTGTTTTTTTGGGACAAATTTGTCTGGAAAAGTTTGACCAGGAAGCTTTTGTCTAATTAACAATTACAACAGGGCAGTGAGTGTAATTTCTGAAACTAAAGGGACTGTTGTAGGTTATTCCGTTAAATATATTCTGTAAAACAGGAGGGTCGAGCAAAATAGAAGGCCGGGAGAAAAAGATGAATCCCTCATTAATTATATTTTCTTACTTTCTGTATGTAGATCTACAAATTTAGACTCATGGAGTCCTGAGCAACTAAAAATGATGAGCTTTGGAGGAAACAATCGTGCACATGTTTTCTTTAAGCAACATGGATGGACTGATGGTGGTAAAATAGAGGCCAAATATACATCAAGAGCTGCAGAGTTATATAGACAAATTCTTTCGAAGGAAGTAGCTAAAAGTATGGCTGAGGAGGCAGGTTCACCTTCGTCACCTGTTGCTTCTTCTTCTGCTCAAGCAGCTAATGGACTTCCTGAAGTAAGGACCAATGAATTACCAAAAGAAAATATTGTAGGAAAGCCTGAAATGCCTGAGAAAACTACGTCACCTAGAGCTTCACATACAATAGTTTCCAGCACTGTCAAGAAGCCTATTGGTACTAAAAAAACTGGGAAGGCTAGTGGACTTGGTGCCCGGAAGCTCACTACAAAGGTAAGCAGATAGTTATCTTTTTTGCATAATGTGTGCGTGTGTACAAATCTTAGATGTGTCTGACTTTCTGTTGTTGATCATTCTCTCATTCTTACTTATTTGAAGATATTGTTTATTGACAAATTGTCATTATGACATGCAGCCAAGTGAGTCTCTCTATGACCAGAAACCAGAAGAACCACCTGCTCCAGTACCATCCTCAGCAAAAAGCAATATTTCTGCTGGGCCATCATTGACATCTCGGTTTGAGTATGTAGAAAATGTCCAATCATCTGAGTTGAATTCTGGAGGTGGGGGTACAAATGTGCTTAGTCATGTGGCTCCACCAAAGTCATCGAGCTTCTTTGCAGACTTTGGAATGGATAGTGGTTTTCCAAGGAAATCTGGGTCAAATTCATCTAAAGTGCAAGTAAGCCCCATACCTACATTTTTTTTTAATCTAAAAAAATACACATACCTACAATTCTTTTCACTCTATAATGTAACTTTTACTGCATGTGGTTACCTTAAAGAATTAAATTGTATCTGATTCTGTTCAAAGTTTGACATTCAGTCTTTATTGATACAAACCGGTGCCCATCATTTATTCAGCTAGAAATTTTTAACAAAATACAGATTCACATAACAATCATACTGTTCACAACTGGGGAGACAGTGCTATCATACACATGATTTATCCAGTAATGGAAAGAACTCTTATACTTTACTTTCTATTTTATTAAGTTGTTTTAACGTTTATACTTTACCAATTAAGTGTTCCTTTTGGGGGCTGGCAAAGAGAGGGTGGGCTTTTTATTTTTATTTTTTTTGAGGAAGAGGAAGAGGAAGAAGGGGGGGTATAAGTTGCACCTTCTGCCCAATGCTAAGGCATGGCAGTATTGAAACTAGACCAATGATAAAATTCAATAAGATTTTGGGTACATCTTGAGGATTTGATTGGTTAGTGTCGGTGATAGTTATCTTTTGTAGTGTAGTAGTTGCTCAGTTGCTGACTTTTATACCTGTTTTGGATGTGTACTAATAATCTGTTTCTGTACTATAGCTATAGCCTTTTATCACAGCAAGTTCATCCACTTAAGTGCTCAGTGTTAGTCAGTAATTTTTCATGGCAATTTTATGAATTCTTAGGGTTACCTACTTTAAGTGCCAGATTGCATCTTGCATTAAGTTTATGTTTATTGTCTATATTAGCATTTTGGTTTTTAATTATTTTGGAAATGAAGTTATTGCTTACATTACCAATTACCCTTGTCAATCCTGTGCTTAAGAAAAATATGCTGATGATGATAGATTGAACTAGTTCTGCTGATATTAAATTTCAATAGAGGGTAGCATGCATACTGTACTTATATAAACATTCAGGTATATTTTATGGACACTGGGTTACCTCTATTTAGAACAAAATCTGCATTTCTGGTTTTGCCTACCAAATCTTAGTAACTGTTTTAATTTATCTTGGAAATTATATCTTCATACTGTGCACTCCTTTAACACGTGGGGACTAGACATGCATTTTATATAGTTATTACTTATCATCTCATCTGACTTCTTTATTTATGGCTTTATGTGTAAAATATGTACATTTGTTTTTTTGATAAATTTATGTTAACTTGAACCTTATTTGTCTTTGGTGTCTGTCTTTTATCAGATTCCGGAATCTGATGAAGCAAGAAAGAAGTTCTCAAATGCTAAATCTATTTCTTCATCTCAATTTTTTGGAGATCAGAACAAAGCTGCAGATGTGGCTGCTCAAGCTACTTTGTCAAAGTTTTCAGTACGTGTCCTTTCTATTAATAAATTGCTGCGGAATTGTCTGAATATAGACATTTAGGAAGACTTGGTTGTTAATACCCTGTTATAAAAAGACTTGGGAATGATTTCGTGCTTTCAAATTAGTCCCATTTAAAACGAACACAAGCAAATTTTAGACAAATATCTGTGTTGCAGGGATTACTTTTGCTTCTTGTTTTCTGTTTCTGACCATTGCAATTATGGTTCTCCATTCTCTGTGATTCTAAGCATGGAAAATCGTTATCCAGATAAATTCAAGACATGCTATATTTTTGTTCTGACAGCCTCTTAGGAAACCCAAGCTCGGGTTTCTTTTGACCAATTATTTAAGCTTTGTTCTCTTTGTTATCAACATTTACAGTAAGGCATCAAATTAATACACGGAAATTATGGAATTTAACTTATATAGTGCTATAAACCTTTGCTCATGTGGTGAAAAGGGCAATAATGTCCATTTTAATGAACTACAAAGAAGTGTGAACTGCTTTTATTCTTTAGGTAAGAGCATTCTTTCTGTTTTATTTAAGGAATGCCTTGTCCCTAGCATGACCGAATTTTTAGCTGGATATTATTGACTTATTGTAATGACTTTAAAAGTAAACTTCTAACAGAGTTCATTCTCTTGTTATTTCCAGGGTTCAACTGCCATCTCCAGTGCTGATCTTTTTGGTGACTCATCAGATAACTCCCTTGATCTTGCTGCCAGTGACCTCATCAATCGCCTATCTTTCCAGGTATTGCTTTTGGATATAGAAGCTTGACTGTTCAATCACGTTGCTCATGTCCTCAACTGAATATATCACTCTGGTTTTGCAGGCGCAACAAGATATATCTTCCCTTAAAAACATTGCTGGAGAGACTGGGAAGAAGCTCAGCTCCTTGGCCTCCACTTTGATGACAGATCTTCAGGACCGAATACTCTAAAACTGTGATTTTGTACCAAAGCAAAATCCTTGGAAGTTTTGCAACAGTTGCCAGCAACTCGTGCTTCGGATGTGATAGGAGAGTACAATATATAATTCTTTGAGAAACAAAAATAAGATATTAATTTTTCAGGGTTGTCTGTCATAGGCTGGTGTTTAAATTTTTGTATCACATTGTATTTTATTATTATTATTATTATCAAGGTGCTGATGTGTTAGATGTTTTCTTGATTAGTCAAGTTTATGTCAGTTTGTATCGAACTCAACAGTGTCATCTTGTATCAATTTGAAAATGACACTCGTTTACCTTTGTAAACATAGTCCCTTCATGGCATTATCAATTATCGAACAGTGTGTTACGGTTCGATGTGCTGCCAAGAGAATAAATGTACTAAGATTTTGCTGATCATTTCGACCAAAAAAAAGATTGAGCTGAACATGATTTCCATAAATTCGTTACCAAAGTTGCATACAGGTCTTACCACAAAAACCGTTTGAATATTCATCTGACTAAAACACCCACAAAAACCGTTTGACACTAATGGAGCACCCCAACTACAAGGAAGCACTTACAAGTTACAACTCACTCAGCATATAAAAGAACCATGCATGGAGCACCCAGCAGCAAAGAAATTAACATGCATGATACCTCCTACAAGGCTACGTCATAATAGAACCACCACATTAGAAAGAAATACCCCAACGCACCACCTGTGATATGCTCCTTAATTACCACCATTGGACATATTTTTTCTCGTGCCTTCTTTCTTGCTCTTTGCCATCTTCCTCTTCCCTTTCTTCCATTCTTTACGCTCTTCAAAAATTTCTTGCAAAGTATCTTCTTCATATTTTGATGACAGCCCCACATTCCTACCAAGACGCCATGATGTTATTGCCTGCTCATAGCCACCCTGATTATTGGGAGAGAGATGAGTTGATGGACTATTAGCAGCTTGACCAGTAGCTTCACCACCCTGGCCATTGACGATGTTGGTGTTGCCATTGTCCAGTAGACTTTGGCTCCCTTTTGAAGGAATGTTTTCAGCAAACACTTCATAAAAAATATCAACAGGTGGCAAGTGTATTTCATCTTCTAGATTCAAAGGATCCTCGATCATTGAATCCATGGTAAACAAGTTGCTACTATCTGATTGACTTTGATTCTTTATAGGTATCTTTTCTGAAAATAGTTCATCAAAGATATCAGAAGGTAGCAAATGTTTTACATCTTCTGGCTTCAGAGGAGAATCGGTCATGGAATCCATGATTAAGAAAGCAATACAAGAGTATACCCAAGAAAAGAAAAAGAAAGCAATACAAGAACGAGAACTGATGGTGAAATTAGAATTATAACGGGAAAACAAGAAAGGTAATTAATGGTGTGTTAAAAATGGAGATATATATATATATACACACACACTTAATTCACTGAATAACTTTTTATAGACATTAAATTTAATCAATCTAACTATTGAATTATAAATTTTCACTACATAGATTAAATGTATAAAATTTAATAAAATTTTAAAACAATTTGATAATTCATTATCCATTTTTATTTGGACGTATAGCAGCTTGAAAATACCTTAAATCTTGAGTATTAGAAAATATATCTATCTATGTCTAATTTTTTGGAAATTTGATATCCTTAATCATTGAAATGATACAATATACAATTGTAGGATTGATAGAATATGTTGTTGATAAGAAATATTCAAATGAGCAAAGGTGTGTTTGCTAAGGCTCTTTGACTAGGTGCTCTGTCTTATGAAAACATAAGTCAATTTTTCTGTTTGATAAATCGAAAAGCAGAGGTGCTTTTTAGAGCACGTCATGGAGTGCTTTTAGAACCAGCTTTTGCTCTCTAAAATTCAAAAAATTTAAACGACTAATATAACACTTGAATTATAATAAAAATCCAATTTTATCTTTCTATTATTTAAGGCTTTTATTTTTTATTCTTCACACAAATATTTATGCCCATTATAGTCACTTTATATTTTGAAAGTCACTTTATAATATATTTATCAAATATTACTTTAATTACTTCTATTTATTAAGAATAATTTTTGTATTATTTTATCAAATGGTACTAAAAAAATAAATTTTATTAGAATTTGAAATTATTAGGAAACGATAAAGCAGGTCCCGATATTTACTTCAAATAAAAAGCCTTCGAGGATGACTGACATGTTATGTTGTGTTATTCTTCTTGCTAGCTTAGATAGCATTTGATTCATGTCTCTAGGACAAAAATATATAGTTATTGGTGATATAAATTTATTTGATGGTGGAGATGAAAATAGGAAATAGAAAAAAATTTTATCCTCGGACATAAAATTTTTATATTTCTGTCTCTTAAGAGTGGGAACAAGATACGAAGATAGAAGTTTAATATTTTTTTGATAATACTCCTATACATATTTAATATTTTCAATGTGTCTTCATACACGCTAGCCCCGCAGCGGTGAAGTCTGCAGTGGTACATTTGTCTTTTATCTTGTATTTGGTATTTGTTCCGTGTTTCCAAATAAAATATTTATATTTATATGGTTCATTCAACCTCTCAACTATCGTTTATAATCAACTAAAAAAAGTAGTTTTATTAGAATTTGAAATTATTAGGAAAGGATAAAGCATTTGTGTTTGATTTGAAACTAACTTAAAGATTAATTTACTTAGTTTTTAAATTATGTGGAAAGGATAAGAAAATAGATACGGTTTAGATAAAATTGGAATGGGATTAGATAAAATTAGAACTAGTTTTAAACTAATTTAATTTGATAAAAATATTTTATTTTATTTTTCTTATATGTGAAGCTGTCAATGAATCAAAGTCTAGATTGAAAAATTGTATTATTTATTTTTAATTTTTATTGCGTTTCAAGATTGATTCTGCCTTGTTAAAGTAATAAATTGATTGCGCCCATTTGGACTCCATTTTCTGCCGTTGAACTTTTACTTATTTATTTGATCATATTTATATACACTCATATAAAATCCTCTCTGCTCACCGCTGTATTATCGTTACTTATGTCTACACTATAATATACTTGTCTTATGGCTTTGCTGCGTTTTGGTTCTTCACTTTTGCCTTATTTCTGTTTTGAAATAAATTATTACTTGAAACCTTTCTGAACAAGTTTTTGCACCATTTCTGTTACTCTGGTTCATAATCCTAAAATCGTGAAGTTCGCAATATGAGTTAGTCAAAGATTGGTGTAACAACAGCAAATTTTTGTCAGTATCCGCAACTATATTCCGTCAGGTACATATCTTCAAATATAAAGATGACATAGTTAAGAAAATAAATAAAAGAGAGTGTTTGATAATCTTTAAAAAATTAAATATAAAAGTATAAATGTATAATGGGATCAAGTTCTAAATAGATATTGTTTGATAATTATAAATAGAAAAAATTTTTGGATCAAAAATCTTTTCCTGATATGACCAACTAATTTCAAAATAAAGATGTTTATGAAGCTATTTTGTTGTGATTGGTCATGTAGAAGTTGTTATCTTTCCTTTTTTCCGTTGATGATAGCATACCACATGTGATTTATGCATTTCGCATCTTACCTATTCACAACAGTGCTCAATTATAAAGGTTTAGGGTTTAGATTTTATCCAAACTAACTTCAAATTAATTTCAAGATAAATCAGTTTTCCAAAATACTTTAAAAAATCGATCAAACTAACTTTTAAGTTAAATCCATACTTTACTTCAGGTAATATTGAAAGAGAACAAAAAAATAAAAAAAAACTCCTGTAAAAAAAAATGGGGATGAAATGATATATATTAATTTATGACAGACATATGACATTAGATCAGATCTAAGCATAATGCAAGTACACTTCCAAAAGCACAGAGCGCGCGATGTCATTCATTTTTGCCTGAAAATTTTTTGGTGCCAAAACGGAGCGCACACAGATTTTTTTTTTTTCCCTCTCTTTTCAAAAGCCTCCCTTGTTTTGTTATCTTCCCTCCTTTCTCTCCATAAAAGATGGTAAAAGATAAAACCCTAACTCCCTCCCTCCTACCTACATTTTCGACCGAAATTTTTCCTAACTTAAAAAAACGCTCTCAAGTGCTCATTCCACCAAAAACATTTTCCCTCGAAATTTCTCTGATTTCCCCATTCAAATCAAAATCCCCCTAACCCTTCTACTCTGTCTTCTTTCCATCACTTCCTTTTTCCTTCCAAATCTTCTATTTCGGTGCCTCTGTTTTCCTTTCCCCTCATCACACTATTCGCTGTCTCACTCTGTTTTTGAAAACCCTAATTCTAGCTCCCGAAAATCTTCAGCAAAGAAAAAAAAAAAATCAATTCGACATGTGTTTTCCAATGGAAGACGCTGTTTCGGAACCACCGAATCAGAATCCTCTTACCCAAACCCTAGATTCCCCTCAATTGGTCCCTTGCCTGCCCAATCCCAACGTTTCTTTTTCCGGAGACGCCGTTTTCTCCGATCACGCTCAGCAGCCGCCGGCGAAGGTGGCTCCGGCAGCCACCGTTGCCGCCGCCGACGATATCTATTCCGACATTTTCGCTAAGGAAGGTCCGCTCGAGGACCCCGACCCGGCTCCCTCGTTTCGCATCCTCGACGGCGACATGTCCTCTCCGTGGACGGCGGCGGCGGCGGCTGCGTCGTCGTCTTCTTCATCCAAAGACTCTGGTTCTTGGCTGTTATATGGAGATGCCGCTGGTGAAGTGCCTTCGAGGAACGAGGCCTATTGCTCCGCGGTTGTGCCTTCTAGGGTGGTATGTTCTCTTTCATTTGTTGTTGTTGTTGTTGTTGTTTTCATTGGTCTTGTTGGGTTCTTTTTTGGGTTTTGCTTTCTTGTTTTTCTGATAAGTTTGTGTGTTGATCAGGGAGCTGGGCTTTGGAATCTTGGTAACACGTGCTTTCTGAACGCGATCGTGCAGTGCTTTACGCACACGGTGCCACTAGTTCTGGGTCTTCGATCGTGCAGCCATTCTGTACCTTGCGATGGTTAGTTAATTGTTGCATTTATTTGAATTTGACAATGTGGTTCTTTGTAATTGTTTGGCGTGTTAAGTTTATGAGTTATTTGGGGTGCTATAATCTAATCGGCTCGTTGGATATGGTTAGATGTAAGCAGCCTCAATCCCGTGAGAGGAAAGGTTGTTTGTTTATTTATTTATTTTATCGTAATTTTATTGCAACTATGTTGTCACTAGGCCACAGTTTTAATGTTGCATATTGTAATTATGTTTGTAGTTTGGGCGTATTATATATTTTTAGACTTAATATGTTTTTAATCTTTGTAAATATAGACTATTGTTATTTTAGTTGCTTTAAATTTTTTTGTTAGTTTTAAGTCCCTTTTTTTTTTCTAATATTATGTTTTTTTTTTGTCTCTATCATTAGTTTATATTGTTAAGTGGTGATGTTTATAAAGATCAAATGAAGATTTTGAAAATATTTATAATGACAAAAAATAAAATTTTCAATATTCATAAGGATTTAATGTATATTTTAAACTATTTTTAAGGAATGAGATTTTGTCTTTGGATCAATAAAATTAAAAGTGTTCTCTTTTTCACTCTATTAATCTAAGGGTGAAACTTCATACTTTAAAGGATTCAAACCCTAAATATAGAGTTCAAGGATTTAAGAACATACTATTAAAAAAAAGAGGGACCAAAAGCCAAAAGTTTTCTTTAGAGGGGTTAAAATAAAAAATATATTTAAGTCCATATTTTTATTTCATATCTTAATGGCTGTCTTGATTTTTGGACTTGGAAATTTCAGGCAGCGATTGTAGGTTCTGTGTTATTTGTGCCCTCCGTGAGCAGGTTGAATGTTCCTTAGCGGCTACAGGAGGAGTTCTTTCACCTTTGAGGCTTGTTGACAATTTGAACCGTATCCTTTTTTTCTGTTGTCACTGTCATGATTTTTGTGAAACTAACTTGCACATTTACGAGGGGCCCCATTGGCTTGTGAAATCAGACCGTTACTTATTGCATGGGAGTTTGTCTTCTTTCTTTGGGATATTGTGATCCATAACCTTGTAACAGATTTTTCATCTATGTTTACAAGATACCAGCAGGAGGATGCCCATGAATTTATGCAGTGTGTCTTAGATAAACTTGAAAGGTGTTTTGTAGACCTGAAGGAGAAGAATAAGAGTTTTGAAGATGGTAATCTAGTAGAGAAAGTATTTGGAGGTCGTTCCATTAGCAAGGTATGATGGACATATTTATTGTTGAGTAATTGGTTTTAGCTCCTGATGGTTTGGGCTCTGAATTTTATGTTTACTAATTGTTATTGTTATTATTTCTTGATATTTGTTTCAGCTTCGATGCTGTAACTGTGGCCATGATTCTGACACTTATGAGCCGCTGATTGACCTGAGTTTAGAGATAGAAAATGTAGATAATCTTCAAAGTGCTCTGGAGTCTTTCACTAAGGTGGAAAATATTGATGATAAGTTTAAATGTGATAGATGCAAGGAAGAAGTGTCCATGGAGAAGCAGCTTATGTTGGATCAGACACCTTCAATTGCAGCATTTCATTTGAAGAGATTTAAGACAGATGGAACTTATGTTGAAAAAATTGATAAACATGTAAATTTCCCGCTGGAGTTGGACTTGCAGCCTTTCACTGTTTCTAATCAAGACAATAATGTGAGTTGATTGTTTTCCCACCTACATTTTAGTAGATATTTGCATGTGGTATTTTTAGTATATTCTTGTTTATACACTGAATTCCTCATTCTGACTCATTTTCATGGTTATAGGCACCATTAAAATATGATCTATATGCTGTTGTTGTGCATATTGGATTTTCATCTACGTCAGGGCATTACTTCTGCTTTGTTCGGTCTGCACCAGACACATGGTATAAGTTAGATGATTCAAAGGTAGCATCACTAGAACTCAATTCCACCTCTTAGCATCTGCCTTTTTTTGATAATCCTTATTCTTCAGAAGTTTCTATTGAAGATTGGTTTTGCTAATTTAATGATTATGTTGGTTGGTGCTCATTCTTGTTTAGTTAAACATGAATTCATGTCTGGAAATTCTTCTTCAGGTTACTGTGGTCTCAGAGGAATATGTCTTGTCTCAGGAAGCATACATATTGTTTTATGCACGACAGGGTACACCATGGTTTTCAAATATTATGGAATCTACAATGCCATGCTTGGGTCCTAGAACTTTGACAACATCTCCTAAGTCTGTCTTAGACACTGTTGACAGCACATATAAATCAAATCCTGTGATAACTGCAAATATTGATAGGAGTGAGGTTAGGGAACCCAAAAAATTTTCTGAGCAGCTTGATTATTCTTGTCGAGAAAGACTTGACTTGCATGAGATCAATGATGCTGGAGATGCTTCTCATGACTGCAAACAATTTCCTTCTGGGCTACATCAGGAAAGTGTTGGTTTGAGCTGGTCTAATGGTACCACCGGTGCCCAAGTGCCAGTTGGGAATATTGCCACTAAGAATGTTAATGCCACATTCGATGGAAATTCACGTACTGAAAGTGTTCATGATAAAAACAAATGCAGTGAGAAAGTTGTTGATTTTGCTGAGGCTGATGGTTTCAATCCTTTAACTCCACCCAGTTCCCCTTCTCCTGATGCTGAAGGTAATCTAGTTTTTCTACTCATTTTTGTATTTTCACGTATTTCTGTGAATAGGATTTCTTTGTTTAACGTTCTTTCTCCGGAAATGTCAGATAATAGTTATTGCATCCCACGTGATCATTTGAAGATGACCAAGAGTCCCAGCAGCTGCAAAAGATCGTTACATATGGCAGAATCTGAGAGAAAAGCAGCTATGAAATGTGTTAGCAGGATGCCTGGTTCAAGGAAAGAAGCGCTTCTGCAGTGCATGAGTGAACCTCCCCTGAACAAGAAGAGAAAGAGGATGGATTCATCACTGTGCAAGAAAGGCGGCCCACACAGTGTTCCCCCAAAATCATCGGTCATGCGCCCAGTGGCTGCAGGGCTTTCACGGTGAATATTCTTCGGCTTTTGGTATATGAGGATGTACTTAGTTTTGTTTTGGTGAGAAACTTTAAGGATGCTCGTTTTGGCTAAAATTTGTCAGTTCATGCCGTGTAAAGATGTACAGTTAAACATCCGGAGCTGAGAGATTCATGATTCGTCTCTGTACTGGTTGTCTCTGTTTCTGCAAGTCAGCTTAGTAGTCAAGTGTAGTTCAATAATGATGAAAACACTTGGGAAGAGCATAACCAGTCAGTGTTAACATTTGTAATTTAATGGTACGTATAAATGTTAACATTTGTTTTCTGAAGGCACATTCCGATCTTAGTGACGTTATGGTTATATGTTAGAAAGCCGGTAGAGGCTTAAGAATTAAGATGACTAATAAAAAAAATGTTGATTAGATTATAAAAACGAATTGTGACGTTGATTTTGCATAATTTGTTTCACTTAAATATATTTTTCATGGAAAAATATAATCCTTCTAAATTTTTATTCACTTGTAAATACTTATTACCAATTGTTAAATGTCTAACTGAATTCTTAAATTGTAATAATTTTACAATCAGTTTTCAATTTAACTAAATTCATTGACCAAATACTGATAAGGAAACGTATGAAGTTTGTGTTTAGCATTTCATTCTTTTTTATTATTATGTTATGGAAAATTACAAAAAAAAAAATATTAATATAATTTAAAAAATTAGAACTAAGATTTATACATGAGTATAAGTCTAATACATTATATTTAGACACACTAAACAGTAAAAGTAAGCCTTATTTATCTGTGTTTCATTAACTTTTATTGTAAGTGTAGCTAAGAAAAGATTTATAAAATTGTGCCTATATTTTTTTCCTCCTAAAAATAATTCCTTCCTTATGACCTGTATTGCTTCTTTGTGACTTCCTAACACATTAAAATCTTGGACTTTTCTTTGTAGTGTTGGTAACAAAATCATGAATGTCTAGTAGTCAACTCAACCAAAAGGTTAAGTCTAAACAACATTTGAGTGCTGTTATTTGGACGTGAGGTGTTCATGGACATCCACCCAAATACAAGAAACGTTAAAAATTTTTTGCTTCAAGAACGGTTCAGATGGAGTAATAGATTGCCTATCCATACAAGGTACAAAGTGTTGGGCCTTCAACAAAAATTTGTCACAATATTTTTGGTTCTAAACCAGCCGTACGGTCCGTGACCCACTTTGATTCTATGTAGATTTGTCTCATGGTCACTTCCCATCATCTGTCAGGCAATTCCTTGATACGGATCATAATCACAGTGAATTTGCAATGGGTTATCCTCTGTGGGTCGTGTTACATTAGTCCTCAATGTGTTATAGATGATTATATAGTCCTTAAATTTCAACTATTAAATTCCTAAATTGATCCTATTTTATCTTCCAATTTTCTGTTCAAGCCACTAACACCCCCTCTCTCTCTCTCTCTCTCTCTCTCCTTCCAATATTTTCTCTCTCTGCCAAAAGATACTGCCACACCACCACTTACGTCAGCCATCAACACTACCACAGCCATTTACATCTACCGTCAACACTACAGCCACCGCCAAACGGGGAAGAGATGCTGGACAAACACAACAACTTAGTCTGGATCTAAAGGATAATGGGATATGAATTTTAGTTTCTATTAACATAATCCATCTGCAAGTTCTGGGAGAAGAAAACTATCCAAAACATTTTGTGCAAAAAAAATAATGATCTTCAGTTGCTATTTTTCTATGTATTAGAAGTGTTCATAACCCGTCTCATTCCTCCAACCCAGGACTAGAACCTCATTGAGACGGGTTTTCTTGAAATTCAACCATATACTTTCGGTTAAGTTCAAAGTATACGTAAATTCACCTCCAAAATCAAATAATCCCTTAAGAAATATATATGTCTATAATAATTTATGAAAAATTATAAGATTTTAAAGTTCAATTAATATATTTTATGTAACTTGATATTATTTCTATACTGATATGGTTTATTTTGAAACTATATCGTAAGATATTTTTAAAATTTTGTTTCTTATTTGTATAATTTTATAACTTCCTATGTCCAATATCTAAATTCTCGTATATTGTTTGAATGTAGTTTACCAGACCTATCGAGACATAGTCGGGTAATTATTGGATTGAGTTAAGTTTAAAAATTGATCCAATCTAAAAATCGACAGAATTTAAATTTTGTCCCAGTCCAACCCTCACTTATACACCTCCATTACATATACTTCGAGTAATGTTTAGATCTAGTTGAATGACCATTTTGATGTGATTTCACAATTTATATAACACATCAAAATGAAAATTTTCATGAGAATTTTTTTTCTTTCAGATTGTGTTTCTCATGTTAGACTAGTCTTCCAAATTTTTAGATGAGTAAGCCAGATTGTGGTAGAATAGTGATGTTAGAGAGAGATGGAAGATGGTGGCGGTGGTGAAGGCTGAAAAGACACAGAAAAATAAAGTTGGATGGAGATTTTAGTAATTTGGAAGTTACTGTCTTGGATTTTAAAATTTATTACTTTATTTATATTTTTATTAGGTATTTTTCAGTATCCTATAAAATTTATAGGTACCATTACCTATTAAATAATTTGTGATTAAAAATTTATTATGTATTCCATTAGCTAAATTCATTAATATTTAAAATACTTATTATTAAATCACAACATTTGAATTCAAAAGGGTATTGATATCCTCAAAATACCAAAACAAAAACTATTTTTATATGATAATTTTATCTTTGAATCTGAGACGTTTAAATATCATCTAACGGTGAAATTAGGCAGATCATGTCCCAGAACCTGGTGCGGACCATGTTATCCCGACCCTTCCTCTGCTGGTTGGGGTGCATATTGTGACCTTATGTCCAACGTGGTTGGCGGTCTACATACTCTAAGTCATCACATTAAATTTTCATTTTAACATGGTCATCATCAAAACAAATTTACTTCGGCGATGATCTTTCCTGCTTGGTGTAGATGGGATTAGAATGGCGGATATTTCATGTTTCAAGGGAAGATTCAAATGCTTGGTGATGTTAACAGATCAATAGAAGCAGCAAAAAATTCTGTGCTTGAAAATTTCCATGCAACAGTATCACGATGAAATATAAAGCAAGAAAGCAATTAGGAATGTTTGTTTAAGTTGCACCTCCATTGCAAGAAAGCAATTTCTCGACTACAAGAACAAGACACGTTTAGTGACAATTACTCGGGAAGGGTGTTGAAATGCAAACTAAGCAGTGGAGATAAAAATAACTTGACACAAGAATTGGCATATTTTATGTAATAATAAACATATTTCTTTCATGCAAATGCAACAACAGCAGCAAGCCAACAGTTCAGAGTATAAATAGTTTCATGATATAGAAATAATCAAATTGTAGAAATATTTGGTTTACATATAAATCAAGGGTAGTTGTCTGATAATCTCGAGGTTTATAATATACTTGTTATTATGATTATCAATACAATACTTATTGTTGATGCATCAAAGTGGATAATTATATGTTTTGTGCGCTAGAGTGGTTCTTAGGGAATATAACCTCCATGGCCACCACCACTTCCGCCACCTCCTCCATAACCACCCCCATGTGCACCACCTCCCCCATAACCACCTCCTCCACCAGAGCCACCACCACCACCACTACCGTATGCTCCACCACCACCACCACTTCCATATCCACCTCCGTGTGCTCCTCCATCACCATAGCCTACTCCACCCCCACCTCCACTTCCACCACCTTCACCACCTCCATATCCATGTTCTCCACCAGCACCATACCCTCCACCAGATCCTCCTCCACTTCCATATCCACCACCATGAGCTCCACCTGCACCATACCCAGCTCCACCACCACTACCACTTCCACCACCGCCTCCATAACCAATGCCATGTTCTCCACCAGCACCATAGCCGCCACCACCACCATTTCCACCACCTCCTCCATATCCAACGCCATGTTCCCCACCAGCACCATAGCCTCCTCCAGCACCACCACCTTCACCTCCACCATACCCACCACCATGCGCTCCCCCTGCACCATAGCCACCACCACCACCGTGTCCACCAACCCCACCATACCCTACTCCTCCACCTTCTCCACCACCACTTCCACCTCCATAGCCAACAACCCCATGATCGCCGGCAGCTCCATATCCGCCACCACCACCCGAGCCACCGCCACCGCCACCACCATAACCTCCAGCAACACCACCACCATAACCAGCACCAGCACCAGCACCAGCACCCCCTCCAATGCCATAGCCTGCACCATAGCCATCAAGAGTGAGCAAAACCCTTGTAGCAGAACATATGCCTAGAGCCAACAGTACTAAGAAAACAACAATCGGAACTCTGTGTGTAGCCATAATGGGATTGGAAATGAATTTCCAAAAGCTTGCTTGGATTGGAAGTGAAGAAGGGGAAGGGTATATATAAGGATTGGGAATGGCGCGTTGGGAGCAAAGAGTGGTTGAAGCACATGGGTTGAGAAATTCGGTGTCCCCACAGTGTGGCCCAATACGCAAACATACAAAGATACACTACACAGAAGCACTCACTCACTGGTGCCGCTTGTAAGTTCACTCTCACACACTGCCATTGTGTGATTCTGCTGTCCTCCACATTCAACCTTACAATATAAAGCTATTAAATTAAAGCCAAAGCTTTTTTTTTTCCTTCTAGATTTAGACCTAAAAACCTAACTCAATATTCTTATCTCCCTATATTTATCTCTATATCTATCTAGCTTCACACCGCCACTTACGACTTTGCGCTTCACATTGCTATATTGTGGCTAGCTGTTGCCTTCCATTCGTTCTTATTTTTTTTCGTTTTGGCATAAAGTTCATGTTTTTCAACCAAGCTATGATATTTTCAACAAAATTTTAAATGTTGTTGCATTGAGTATTTAATTCATTTCCATCTGCCATATACTCCTATGAGAACTGCCACTAAAGTAATTTTTAGAGAAAATATATATTTTTTCACAAATTTTTTTTGTATAAATACAAATCTAACAACTTATATTTATACATATTCACAATAAAAGTTGTGGAACCAATAATTAAGTGATTATATCTGGAATAAAATTAATAAGACTCACTTTTATTATTAGTATACCTAAATTTAAATTGTTAAAATTGTATCTTTGCAAGAATCGTTCTTTTTTTACCGGTCTCTTAGTTCCCTTAAACAAAACATACATGAGAAAGATAAACAGAAAAAAGTGATGGACACATCACCTATATCTCTCTCTCTCTAACGGTGTTTCTCTCTTATTGTAAGTCTATTATGAGTATTCCATCATTTATAACAGAGTACTGATAATTTGTATTCATCTTTTTAGACTCAAGTTCTAAGGATATTTGAGAATAAGAAAATATTTACTCACCTATAACTACTATCCTACTTTTAATTGTATGTAATTATACACATACTTAGATTTATTTATTAATTCATAAGATTTATAATCATTATCTCTTATTTTATCAACATTTTTAATACAAAATCTAATGTATTAATTAATGAATATAATAGAACAAATATTTTATTTTCCTCTCAAAACATCAACAAATTTCTCATAAACCCTTCACTCAAGACTTTTTTGCTTTTTGAAATTTTAGACATCAGGTTTAGAGGGAAAATGAATATAATCCAATCCTCACATTTTTCTTGTCATATAGTCATTAATAGACATATAGGCAAATGCTTTCACATTGGTGTAACCAAGATTTGAGATATATTTAAGTGAATTGCGAATAAGAAAAATACTTGTTTTGATTTATTTATTAATTGATACATCAGTTTTGTAAATATTATTATCTCTCACTTCTCCTATATTTTTAATGCAATAGCTAATATGTCAATCAATAAATTAAGTAAAATAAATATTTTCATTTGCTCTAAGAGCATCTAAGAATTTTCCCAAGATTTTCTCTTGTTCGTTTTTCAATGTCTCATTTTTATTTATTGGTTTTGTATTCAAACAATGAGAGTGATTTTGATTGGAACCTTAGATATTTAAATCATGCATAAAGGCCATTTTAAAGTGTGTATCTTTTAATACGATTCATCTCATCTCTACACATATCAAATTTAATATTAATTTCAGTTCTTATGTGAGCGTCGTTGCATAAGAGTTTCACTGAACATTGATGTATGGATGTAATTTTATTTAGGTCTTATACTCTACCATACACTAAAGAAAAGACACGAGGATCATATATTTGGCCTAGATGCATGAAAGGCGTTTGAAGATTATGATCGCTTTTTTCATCGTAGAGAATCTTTTATAGATATATAAATAAAAAGATATTGCCTTGCCAACCAAGAAATGAAATTAATTAATGTTCACTAACGACAATGCTAGCTTATCAATATCTCACATTGATGTCCTGATAAATTTGCATATATACTATTAAGTATATTTTATTGAGCAACAGTATCGGCCATTGTATTTTGCTTGGATTCAGTAGTTTACTGTCGGGTGTATGAAGAATCAGGAGTTTATTAACAAGTTCGAATTTGCTGATCTGAAGAGGAAGAAGGAAAAAAAGAAGACGCATGGTAGATTACTCACGAATGTTGTTTGGCAAAGGTGGAAAAACAGATATTTGAAACACGAAAAACTATTCTAACACCCCATATTGAGATGGACAACCAACACGTTAAAAGAATAAAAAAAAGTTATGGAGAGAGAATTAGTTAAGAATAAAAAATGATATGGGTTCTATACATTTTGTGATATATGTGTCTAGGTGTTTAGGATATTGGGGTATTGAAATAACGCTCCTTATTTGAAACATATATATTGTATCCTTGCAAAATTCATAATTGCTTATATTTATTTGTCCGTCAAAAAGATTTTCATTAGGATAATGGTCTTTGAAGTAAAAACCAACAATAAGTTATATCAAATGCAACATTGGATGATTTGTAATTTCTTGAGTAATCTTGCTTAAATATTTTAAGTTGTTTTGAATACAGTAACAACAATATTATTCACCTAGTAAGGAATAGGAACACAAGCGTCAACCTGTAGAAGAGATCGATATCCTATAAGTAGCTTGATGTTAAGTTTGTATGTATAAATAATAATGCAAAGTTTTAGTGATAGCAAGTTAAATTAAATTTGTATGAAATGCTTTTAATTATATCCCCAATAATTAACATAGCAAATTAACTTGAATTCGGCGCCACTGAGATTTTCCATAACTTTCTTTAACCTAGTGTCCCATGCATACATCAAGGTACTAAAATTGGAGGGAATAAAACGGGATCATGATTGGAAATATATATTAATCTATAAATAGATCGATACAAGTCTTCCATATCATGTATTTGGCATTCAGATTAAACTTGTAACACAATTCTTCAACAGTCTTTTAGTACACTCAGACGTGTATTCTTATTGTTGGTACTATTATATAAGGTCACAATGCAAGGAGCTAGGTAATCTCTCTTGACATCAGAATATGAAGATATTAATCTTAGGGGTAATATCCACCGTGACCACCACCTTCGCCACTCCCACCACCACCTCCATATCCACCCCCATGAGTGCCTCCAGCACCATAGCCGCCACCACTGCCACCACCAGAGCCGCCTCCATTACCACCACCACTGGCTGCTCCACCGCCATATCCTTCACCAGATCCTTCACCAGCACCTCCACCATATCCACCTCCATGTGCTCCCCCAGCACCTCCTCCACCACCCCCACCACTTCCACCTCCTCCTGCATACCCTCCACCATTGGCACCTCCGTATCCACCACCAGACCCAGCTCCTTCCCCACCCCCATAACCACCACCAGCCCCACTTGCACCACCACCACCACCACTGCCTCCTCCACTTCCACCTCCTCCGCCAGAACCACCCGCATGTGCACCACCTTCACCATATCCTTCACCACCTCCTTTACCAGCACCTCCGCCATATCCACCAGCTGCTCCTCCTGCACCACCACCACCACCTCCTCCACTTCCACCTCCACCACCAGCAGCATAACCACCTCCATGTGCGCCACCTTCTTCATAGCCTTCACCTGCTCCTTTGCCAGCACCTCCTCCATATCCACCTCCTTCAGCACCTCCTCCACCACCACCACCACTTCCTCCACCACCGCCACTGCCACCACTAGCACCTCCATATCCTGCACCGCCACCTTCACCTCCGCCAGCTCCACCTCCGTAGCCAGCTACACCATGATCTCCAGCGCCTCCATATCCGCCACCTCCACCTGCACCAACGCCGCCGCCATAGCCTCCTCCTCCCTCACCATGGATGACACCGCCAATGCCATGGTCTAAACCAAAGCTTAGACCCCCTCTAGAGTGAGGAGTGTTCTGGCAGCACAACATACACCCAAACCCAGTAACACAAAGAAAAGGATATTGAAAACCTTATTAGAAGTTGCCATATTTTGGAAAGAGTTGAAGTCCCACAATGATGTTTGGGGGTTCAAGGTGGGTATTTATAGGAATGGTAATGGCCCAATGGCCAATTGTGGAGGGTCCTAAAGCGCGTATTGATTGTGCGGAGAGTGGCCCAAGCACATGCACAAGTATACCTAGTACAAACATTCACTATTATACCTACTATAGTGTGCTTTTGCTGTCACCCATTTGCTTGATCCTGTTCTCATTGTGCTAGAATGCGATTGTGTTCTGGACCTAATCTCTTCTATCTGATAAAACATTTTTCTAAATTTCTTTTATGCATGTCGGACTCATTCGCAATTATATGTTGAATTAATGTTGATTACACTTAGCAATTATCAGATGGTTCGTGTCTCTATGCTCTAATTCCTTTTTCTTTTCGGATAATGCTAAAACAAATTAACTAATATGCTTGCTATGTTGTTCTTACATTATTAGCTAGGGTAAAACCAGAGTCTGATTGTGTGAGTGACTCAGAATTAGTAGCCATACAAAACCTATGTTGTATAAAATATATAGTACATGATATTTTGCTGGTTAATTATGCGATTACTGGGCCAAACGTATATTGCTTTTGAGCTAGGATATCGTAATCTGCCATACTACGATCGATCGCAATGTAAATGTATGAACTTGATATAAGTGGCAAGTTGGTTATTATAAGGCGGAAACAAATGAAATGAAAAAATGGAAGAGAAGCTACCCTTGTCAGAGGCCAGTTGGAGAAGCTCTTGAACTCAGTTAATTACAAATCTTCTATATAGCTATATATCTCAAATATCAACAATTGTCAGTTGAGTGTATTTCCTTTGCAAACGATTTCAACGGAAAACAAAATATTAGTAATGCTCCTTACTGTTTAAAAATTCGTTAATTAACTTAACTGCTGAAACCAAACTAATTATTTGAAATGTTGAACAAGTGGCTACAAATAATACAAGGCTTTTGATCTTTCCTTTTTCGTCGCTACAACTTAAGCAAAAGAACCAGCAAACAAAAATTATATGAAGATTATCTACTACTATATTATTTGTGATGGTTTCACTGGACATTCACTACGTAACATTAATCACAGAATAGGAAACCCTCCCTAAATTAAATGAGTTTGTGTATTGGAGGATAAAAGTGTGTGTGAATATGAGTGTGTGTAACTAATGGATGAGAAGCTTCACAAAGCCGTAAAGGCCGCTGAGGTCTCATGTGCTGTTGCTTCAATTTGAAGGGATACCCCATCCATCACTAACAATAACAATGGAGATATAGAGAAGCTGTTTCCAGTGCATGAAATTGAAATCATCATTTAGTGGTTGATCACATGCAAATATGGCACATTGCGGGACCCACCCATCTAGTTCTGCTTGTTTAGTGGGATTGCTCTTTTCATGTGAGCAGAAAATTTTGACTATCAGAGCGGTGTATGTGTATCACTACCCACTATATTATTTTCTGCACTTAAGATATCAACAATGTTAATGGCAGTACTAAAAGTGGGTGTTTAATTAATTGGTCACTATTATTATTGAATGTGATTGAAAAGTGGGATGAGTGGGAAATGGTGATGATTGAAACACCTACTTTTGCTAGTACAAATAACATTATTGTTAAGCTATATAAAGACATATATAAGCATTAGCAGATGAGTAACTATGGAACATGAACAAGAACTAGCAGAATTAGCTCTAGACCAATACATTTTATTTCATTATTTCATAATATTGTTCTATCAGATCTATTATAACTCATAAGTCATAACCAACTATCGTGAATAATGCTTCCTACGTATTTAATTGAAACATATTTTTGCCGGGCATTACTTCTTTTATCATTCTCTTTACCTTATCTCTTCGGTGGTTTGTTAACATAAAAACAGGCTTCCCAATTGTTACTAGAAATCAAGCGAGATCAGCCCAATCAAATAATCTTCTTTTCTTCTTGCAGAAAGAAAATTCGTGAAGTAATTGTCTGCTGAGAATGCTTTTATTGAGACTTTAATTATTAAGAACTGTTGAAACGTCATTTTTCATATAGTTGAACTACTATTTTTGGCCCCCTAAAAAATTATGCCGTTAACAAAATAGTCTTTAAAGGAACTACACTTGTCGGTAGCCCTTAAAGGATCCACATTATTTGACAAATTTACTCAAAGATTAATTGATTTCCAATTTTGCTGACAAAAATGAATACATTTTATGTTTTATACCAAGTCCGCGCTTTAAATCTATCACATTAGTCCCAAATGATCATATCTTTAAAAAAAATAGCTCATTTTACGCTAAGTTGACATAGTAAAACGATCGCTTTAGACCTTAAAAAATCATATATTTAGCAAAAGTCTTTAAAAAAATTATTTTGTTAACAAAAATAAAAATTAGTTGATGTTTTAGTGAATTTGTCAAACGAAATAGATCTTTAAAGAGCCACAAGTAAATATAATTTTTTTAAGGTGTTATTTTGTCAATTACATAATTTTTCGAGGGCTAAATGATGGTTCTCTTTACTTTTTTAAAATTTGAGAGAATATAAATTACTTCTAAAAAATACCATGTGCTCTCAAAAGCATCTTGGCATTTATAAGTCAAGAGCAAAAAACACATCAAATTTTCTATTTATCAAATAGAACAAATTGTCTTATGTTTTTATAATTAAAAGCACCTCTTAAAAAATATTATACCAAACCAAATCTAATAGGTATCACAATTATTAATTTATACTAGCAAATTGAGAAGCACTTACGCACCAATCAATTTGCATTTTAATGTTTCTAAAATTTTTAAAAAATAATTAATTAATTTAAAAATGAGAAGTTAGAGGAGTTATTATAAATTGCAGTTATTTTTGAATTTGTAAATGTGAAAGTAATTTTTGTGATAGGCTTAAGAGAGGTATTTTTGAAATTATAAAAGCTGTGCATGAAATAAATAATTATTGTTTCCTTTATATATGTATAGATTCATTCCCAATTTATTTAAACTATTGAACGGTAATATTATAACACTAATTGAGAAACAAAATATGGGATCAAATGTAATTTTATTATTTTTATTCTATTCATTTTGGGTCATGCAAATTCCACAAATTTGCCAATAGTTTGATAATACGAACTTCAACTCTTATTCCTCATGGACCATCATGGTCCTTGCCCCATGTAAGAAAGATCCCCATGATCAAATAATAATCTAGAGCCCATCCATGTGCCTTCCCAAGATTTGGTGTTGTAGCAGTGCCCATTCATGTTATCTTCATAAAAACTGGGTGAGATATAATATCTTTATGCAAAGGCCTTTTTATCCAACTTTTTGGCACTAAATCATGTTTCGGACCCGGATAATCATTATAAGAAAATTCTAACATACCATATATATATATAAGATTTCCCCTCTTAAACATCCTAACTTTTTCAAACCCACAAAATAAAAAGAACTCTTAATGATTGAGAATCTCTGGAAAAAAATGATAGAACCCAATTTGAGTGTAGTCATGCCTAAATCTAAAGTGAAAAAATGTATAATGTAAACCAAGCCTAACCCATTGTCTTTATAGCTCACAAAGCAAGAGATAAGATGTTAGAGTTCAAGAGCATTTAATGAAGTTCACACTTGTAGACTTTGAGCACCAATATATTTATTATTACTCATGCTTGTATTGACTTTGTATTATTGTTTGTATTTTGTCATCTTATGTTCTTATGCCTATAAAAGGCTTGTGCTACGTCCATGTAAAATTAAGAGAGTTGAATTAAATAAATTTCAATATTTAAGAAAAACTCTTCCTCTCAATTAGTGTTTGCAATGTAAGTTTTATTTTTAGAAAGAAAATATTGAGTGATTGTATGGATTTGATATCATATGATATAGAGCTGGTTAAATCAATCGCCAAACTTTAGAGAGTTTGTGAGAAACAAGAGTGGTATGATAAACAATTACAATAATGTTTGGTCAGTCCAAATCAGATGGGAAATTTGATTATTATTATTGGGAGACTTTAATGTGCACCCATTTAAAAGCTCACAATATTTGGAGCTTTGTTGAGTAGCATTCAAGAAGGAGCAGATCAAGCAACTCAAATGGAGAGACCAATTGGTGCTATTACAAATCCATCAAGGAGTGGATTATTCGGTATTTGGCAAATTACAAATGTCAAAACTATCAAAGAAGCATGGGATACTCTAAAGCTGTCTTACAAAGGTGTAGAGAAGGCTCAAAAATCCAAACTACAATTTTGCACAGAGAATATGGAAGGTATGAAATGTCCAATTCAGAACTGTTGAACAATATTTTCTCGTGTCATGATCTTGTCAATAAGATGGGAGTATATGGAGAGAATATAGAAGACAAAAACATGGTTGAGAAAATCCTCTGCACTGTGCCAATAAAATTTGATCATGTGATGACTACAATAATTAAGTCACACGACATAGACAAAATGACAATTGCAGAATTTAAGGGAAGTATAGAAAGTCATGTTAGTGAGATCTTGGAAAGAAGGAAAATCAACAGAATAAGCCTTGAAGAGTCAAGTGAATTTAAACAGATTTGCTAAATCAAGCCATGAAGGAGAAGAAAGAAGTTATGGCCAAGGGAAAGGAAACATTAGAGGCAAAGACAAAGGAAATTTCAAGGAAGAAGACATGGCTCTAATTACAATCAAGGAAGAGACAATAATTAGACCACACAATCAAGGAAGATGAGGAAATAACTTTGGGCCTACTAATCAAGTAAGAGGAAGAGGTAACTTTTATAAAAAAAGAACAAACTTTAATTGTTTTCACTGTGGAAAGTTTAGGCACAAAGTCAGATTAGATTTAGACCAATAAATCAAAGCAATAGCTAGGGTGTTCATAACTCGTCCGTCCTTCAACCCAACCGGCCCAAAGCTTATTGGGAGGGTTCGGGTCTGAAATTTACCAGGTACACTTTTTGGCCTGGGTTCGGGTCATAAGTCATTAAACCAAAGTCAAATAATCCTTTAAGAAATATATATTTTTATAATAATTTATGATAAATTATAAGATTTTAAAGTTCAATTAATATATTTTAGATAATTTGATATTATTTCTACATTGATATGGTTTATTTTGAAACCTATATAGTAAAATATCTCTAAAATTTTATTTTTTACTTGTAAAATTTTGTAACTTTATTATATACAATATATAAATTTTCATATATTGTTTGAATATGATTAACAATTAAACCAAGATATAATCGGGTCATTATTGGTTTGGTTAGAGTTTTAAAAATTGATTCAATCTAAAAATTGGCCGGGTTTAAATTTTATAAACCAACTCAACCCATCCCTTGTATACCCCTAGCAAGCACTTAAGCAAATGTTGCCGAAAATAAATGTCAAGATATTGGTGAGAATTCTAATCCACAAAGTCTATTTTTGGCAAATAATTCTTTTGATGTGGAAGAAAATATGTGGTATTTAGATATCGGTTGTATCAATCACAAGTGTGAGAAAAATGAATTATTTACTTCACTAAATGAAACTATAAAATCATCTGTGGAATTTAGCAATAAATCAAATATTTCGATTTTGGAAAAAGGTTAAATAAAAAAAGATTGAAAGATGGTTCTCACAATTTCATTTTTTATGTGTTTTATGCTCCTTGTCTTTATCACAATTTATTAGGTTTGGAAAGTTGTTAGAGAAAGGCTATAACATTCAAATTTATCAAGGATACTATACATTATTTGGCAAGAATGGAAGATTTATAGCTAAGGTGAAAATAACTCAGAATAGACTTTTTCCATTGAAAATTCAACATAAAAAATTTTCTTGTTTGAGTTCGGATATATGATGATAACTGGTTGTGGCACATGCGTTTTGGACATTACTATTTTTCTAGATTAAATTATCTGTCAAGAAAAAAACTTGTTTCTGATTTGCCAAGTGTTCAAATTCCTAATTATATTTGTGAGACTTGTCAATTGGGAAAGAAGCATAGAGAATCATTTCCTGTTAGAAAATCTTGGAGAGCAAAAAGGTTGTTAGAGATTCTGGTTAGAATCTGTACACCATTGATGTTCCATCACATAGTGGAAGCAGGTATTTCATTACTTTTATTGATGACTTTAGCAGAAAGACTTGGGTGTATTTTTTGAAGCAGAAATCAAAAGCATGTGATGTCTTCAAGTCATTCAAGGCATTTGTGGAGAATCAAATTGGAAGATTCTAAAGAGATAGAGGATAGGAATATCTTGCATGTGCAAATTTCTTTGAGCAACATAGGATTCAACATCATTGACAATCAAATATACTCCCTAATAGAATAGAGTCACTGAAAGGAAGAACATGACAATCATGGATATGGTGAGATGCATGTTGCGGCTCGGCAAGCCCCAAGAATTTTGGGCAAAAGCGGTTGCTACCTTGCGTATATTTGAACAAATACTCAACAAGGAGTTTTCATAATAAGACTCCTAAAGAAGCTTGGAGTGGAATAAGGCCTTCAATTCATCACCAGAGTTTTTGGTTGTTTTGCATATACTCATGTACCAAATTAGTAAAGGAAGAAATTGAATGACAAAGGTGAGAAATGTATTTTCATTAGTTATAGCATGAACTCTAAGGCATATAAACTGTATAATCCAGATACAATTAAGGTGATCATCAGTAGATGTGACTTTTGATGAAGAAGTAACATGGGATTGGTCTTCCAAAACTCAGAAGGAGCTCGTGGTGATTTCTGAGTTATGAAGAAGAAGATGGATAGGCAATCATGTCAACTCAATCAGAATCATCAAGTCGACCTCAAAGGAATCATCAATTACTAGCAACACCAGGGGATTATGTTGTGAGCAATGATAATGATCCATCTAATGATGAGATTATCAATTTTGCTTTATTTGCATATTGTGAACTAGTAAGCTTTGAAGAAGCTTCCACTGACAAGAATTGAAGAAGAGCAATGGATGAAGAGATCTTTGCAATTGAAAAAAATAATACCTGGGTACTAAAGATTTGCCTAGATAAGAAACCAATAGGAGTGAAATGGGTATACAAGACAAAGTATAAGCCCAATAGTAATTGATCGTTCAAAGCAAGATTGGTTGCAAAGGGATACAAGCAAAAGCCAGGTATTGATTACTTTGAGGTATTTGCCCTATTGCTAGACTTGATACAATTCGAATGATTATTTCACTTTCTGCTAAAATAAGTGGAAGATATATCAAATAGATGTCAAGTCAGCTTTTTTGAATAGTACTTTAGAAGAAGAAGTATATGTTGAGCTAGCTGAGGTTATGTGATCTGTGGAGAAGAAGACAAAGTATACAAGTTAAAGAAGGCACTATATGGTTTGAAACAGGCACCAAGAGCATGGTATAAGAAGATTGATTCTTATTTCATTGAGAATGATTTTCAAAAATGCTTATTTAAACATACTTTGTACATTAAATCTGTTGCGTATGGTGATATGCTCATTGTATATCTTTATGTTGATGATTTTATTTTATTGGAAATGATTTGAAGATGATTGCAGAATTTCAGGGAGGTCATGGTAAAACATTTGAAATGACAGATATGGGTTTAATGTCTTACTTTCTAGGCATTGAAGCTATTTAGCAAGATCATGGCATTTTCATTTCTTTAAAGAAATATGCTAATGATATTTTGAAGAAGTTTCAAATGGAGAATTCAAAGCCAGTCTCCACTCCAATTGAAGAAAAGCTGAAATTGATAAGGAAAGATCAAGGAAAAGTTGTGGATTTTACCTAATACAAAAGTTTGATTGGAAGTTTGAGGTATTTGGACCAACAGACTAGACATAGTTTTTGGAGTTGGATTCCTGAATAGGTTCATGGAGGAGCCGTGCACTTCTCATTTGCAAGCGCTAAAAGAGTTCTTCACTATATCAAAGGTACTATGAATGATGGAATTTTTTATGGTGATACTAATAATGTGAGGCTTGTTGGATATACAAATAGTGATTGGGCAGGTGACATAGAAACCAAAAAAAGTACTTCAGGATATGTTTTTCATCTTGAGATTGGCGCAATATCTTGGTAAAGAAACAAGTTGTTGCACTTTTCACAATTGAAGCAGAATAATTGCAGGCCAACTGTGCTACATAGGTAGTGTGGCTGAGAAAAATTCTTAAAGCATTGAAGCATAAGCAAAATACTCCCACAACGGTATTCTGTGACAAGTCTGCTATTGCACTTTACAAAAATCCGTATTCCATGGGAGATCCAAGCATGTTGATATTCAATTCCACAAGATTCGAGAATTGGTGGCTGAGAAAGAATGTTGATTGATTACTATCATTCTGAAGAATAACTTGCAGATATTTTTGCAAAACCATTGAAGAATGAGTTATTATGCTAGTTGAAGAAAATGTTTGGAATGATCAATTTTAAATGCTTGGTTTAAGAGAACAATGTAAGCAATTAAACCAAGCCTAACCTATTGTCTTCTATCTCACAAAGCAAGAGATAAGATGTTAGAGTCCAAGAGCATTTAATGAAGTTGTCCAAGAGCATTTAATGAAGTTCACAGTTGTAGACTTTGAGCACCAACATATTTATTACTACCCATGCTTGTATTGACTTTGTATTGTTGTGTGTACTTTGTCACCTTATGCTCTTATGCCTATAAAAGGCTTGTGCTATGGCCATGTAAAATTAAGAGAGTTGAATTAAATAAATTTCAATGTTTAAGAAAATCTCTTCCTTTCAATTAGTGTTTGCAGCTTAAGTTTTATTTTTCAGAAGAAAATATTAAGTGATTGTGTGGATCTGATATTAATATCCATCCAAAAATCTGCAGTGGGTTACTTTATGTTAACTGCCTCTAAGGCCTAAAAAAACTTAGCTACTCTTTGTGCAGGGAAGTCCCAGGAGCAGCAGATAAAAAGTTGGGGCTTGGGTAACGTGTGCTGCAAGATGCGAGAGGATTGGACATGTATCATAACCAAGACCCAGGGGCCTGATGCCGGCAAAGCCTGATGCCGGCAAAGTTGCTCCTCAAATGAAGTGAAAATTGCTCCTGCACAAGATGTGTAATTCTCTAACTCTCCAATTAAATTCTGTAAAATGCTGCACAACATATATATACCGATGCATAAGTTTGCTTATTGTAATGTATGAAATAATAAACCACAGCTGCGTGTAATTATTATGTGTTGCATATGCACTAACAGACTTATATTATATGTCACCTGTTGGAATTTAAATGGATTGAAATAGAACAAGAATGTCGATGGGAGAAGGATTTTGTGAAACATGCATGATTATTAATGCTATTGAATGATATAAGATAGTACATGTGTGATTGTGAGGCTGTGTCTTCTATATGCTTAGTTGGCCTCTATGGTTATGTTTTGCATGTATGTCCACTGCTGGTGCTATATGCACCTATTTATAGATTGCACTAACCGCCTTACATAGGCATAGTTGCTTTAGATTTTAATACAATTATTTTCTAAACTTTCCTTTTTCTTGTCAGATACATCTAATGCTTCTAGCATATTCTCCTTTCACTGTCTCGCTCCTGATGAATTGTTTAGACAATACTAGCCAATATGCACCGTGTTTTTAACATCACCAAATTCACGTGCCGTGAAGGTGAAACGGTGTCCTAAGGGTTAGACTTGCCCCCCTGATGTTGTGAGCAGCAGTGGCAGTGGCAGCCAAGCATTCTGCAAGTGTGGTGAAGGCTGGAGTTGTGCCATATTCAGGACTGAAGGCCCTGATGCAGGCTCAGGCAAGGGCTTTGCTGAATGCGCTGGACAATGCTCTTGTACTGCTGATACCAAATCCACTCAGCAAAATTGACTCAGGAAATCTGCCTAGTGCATGTCTGATATGATAAATATATATACATATGAACTATGGAATTTGATTTACTCCGATCTGCAACTAGTTTGTAAAATTAATAGAACGTACAATATAATAATGTACCAAAAGAATTGAAGGAAGGGACAATTATGTGTGAATTGTCATCAATCATGAAGTAAGTTTAATTAGTAATCCAGAAAAGTGGCGTCGTTAAACCAGAATTTATTTAGTAATCCAGAATTTTAATTAATTAAAGTTGTGTGGTTAACATTTCATCAAATATAATAAGTTAACCAGGAAAGTTGAGCCAAGCAGGTTTAAGTTCAGATGATAAAGCTCAATTTCTCGTTATACAAAGAGTAGAAAAAGGAAGAAAAAGAGAAGAACAAGATGAAGCTTCCATCAGACCAGAGCTTCAAAACTAGATCCTGAACCATAAATAATAATTTTGGCGATGGGCAGAAAGTTCATAAGTCTTTTCCACCTGTAATCGCTTGTAAATAGGGGTTATCTTTTTAATGGTTCAGTCAGTATTATTAGAGAACGTTATTTTAATTATCCAAATGTCACATTTAGAGGATTTTATAGTTTATCCGACCGTTCGCTTTCATATCCCTTAATCAGCCTTATAAAATGCAGGACGATTAGTTAAAAGAGGTATGTTTCAAACTTAGTTTGAACACCTCAATATTAAAAAAGCTTAGACCACTTTGAATAAAGAACTGATTAGCCAAGTCTAATATTTGACTGATCAGACTCCAAAACTTTGTCTGAAACGCTTCCATCATGATCTCTTACAAACCATCTTGATACATTTAAGAGCATGCCCACATTATTCAGATTTTTTGCCACCATCCAAATCCTCAATACTTCTTATTATAGTTTTTGAGACATTTTGAAATTTCTGTTATTTGTACAAACGGTTTAATTTGAGATATTACAAACAACGAATCGGTTAACCAAACTCAAACAACCGATTTTCTTAGTTCAACACTCGTTACTCATAAACTGAAGACATTTTGGACCAGGTTTTATGAATTAGGTTTTCTCAAGAGTCTCTTTGATTTCTTCGTATATCCAACTCTTATTCAGTAAGAAACTATAATACATCTAATAGGAAAAAAGGTTCTTTTTCAAATTGATCAGTAACTATCAATATCAACCATTGATTAAAGAATATGAATTTGAGAGAAATAGTTAAATACAAGAATTAGATGAGTAAATCTTGAATCTACTTGTCTCATATACTTCATTGCAATTCAAAGACAAGGGATATGATTATGGTGATGATAATGTGAAGAGTAAAACTTTAAATTGGTATTTGAAAGAGTTTTGTTTTGAAAAAAAAAAAATCAATTCAGTCCTTAAAATATATATTTATGATATCAATTTAATTATTGAAAAATTAATTCTCACTTTTCGGTTTAAACATTTGCCTTCATGAGGAAGCCACTGACTGATGTTCGATATGGCACATTATCTATTGAAATAGGCTGTTGGTTCTCAACATAGTTGTAGGATACTAGTTTAGTCCTCTGGAAAAATAAAAATTATTTTTCGTGGATCCAATTGATATTTTGCAATTCTTTCAAAAATCACCGTGAAATCCATCTTAATAGATGGAAGACATATCATCACATAATATATGATATATCATACATCCTTTAACGTTTCCAATTCATGCAACTAATATTTGGACTAACATAAAACAAAATTTAAATTTGGCTAAATTGCTGTCACGGATTTCTTTTGAACCAATCCGAGAATAAAAATATGAATTTCTAGACTTTTGTATGGTTGTCTAAATGGTGGATCACTTTTTTCCGCCAATAACATAGGCCAACAGCAGAACAGCATATTTATGACAACAAAACTACATAAACAAAAAACAAGGAGCACGTATAACAAAACAAACATAGTACTAATTCATACCTGTAATAGATTCCTCCATGTTTCGTGCTTTCCATTTACACGATCATAAACAGACACAGAAACAAATGATTTGTATTAACATAATATCTAGAAATCATCATCGTATGGTATTCCAGAGTGCTAGCTCCGCCCCATCCATTCCCTTTATAGCACCACACGGTCGTTTTATTTTATTCATCCAATAAGCACCAACCTTATTAGTTTCCAGCAGGACCACCAGACACAAACTGACGAACATCGTCAACAGCAGTAGTACCAGGTTCCCTGTCCTGCTTCCTCACGTACTCCTTCGCTTCTTCCAGCCCATACTCCTTCAGCCCAACCTCCCCCTTCTTCTTCCACAGCCCTTCCGCGAACCCTCTGTGCCCGAAATACGCCTCCGCCTCCACCGTTCCTCCTCCGCCGTCTTCCACCGCCTGAACCGGTAGCCGCTCGTAGTGCCCGACGCTCAACCCTTCGAATTCGTCGAGAAGAGCGAGCGCGCGATCCGACACGGCGTACACCTCGCCGTTGACCGTGTGACCCGACCCGGGATGGTTGATGAGGTAAGGGATTCCGTTGGGCCCCAACACGAGCGGGTGCGGGTGTTTTGTGGAGTAGGTTCCGACCAGAACGGCGTCGTCTTTGGCGATGAGGTCCTCCGTCAAAGCGTAGTTCGGCAAGCCTCGCTTCAGCGTGCCGTACACGAAGATAAGATGAGGCTTCTTCTTCGTGTGCTCACTCTCCACCATGATCGTCGCTCTGGTACTCTCTCTGCTCCTCGCTTTCTCTCTTCCTTTGAGAGTTCAATGTGTGAAAATCACTTATAATAGGTCAATTTGTGCTTGTTTGGGCTTTGGGCCCAAAGGAAAATGGGCTTCGCTTCGAAGAGTAGTGAGCCCATGTACCACAGACCTACTGGACCATCTATGACTTTCAGGCCATAGCACAATTGCATTGAAACTTCTCTTTTGGTACAACTATTGTCATGAAATTTATTGATATGCCAAACCCAAAAAAAAAAACAGTTTGTTGAAGATTATTTTTTGGTAGCAGCCTTGCATTGGAACTTGAATGGTTTGTTCGACCAAAAAAAAAAAACGAACTTGATTGGTTTGTTGAAGATAATGATGCCACTAGTCATAGCGTGTGGTTTAGTTTATATTTTGCAAATTTTGAGTTCATACTGAAAATTATGGTTAAATGTAACTTAGGATGATTTTGCCGAACATCCTAAAATAGCTGGAAACTCAGCATATACCTTTCAAATTATAATTTGGAAAACTCAAACATGCCAATTGGTGATAACTATTAAGTGCTTCTCTTTCTTCTTTTTTCCTCCAAAATGAAACCCATGAACCTTTATTGAAATACCAAAAATCAACCAAGTGTAACGAGCTTGGTTAATGAATACGCATCATTATATCATGTGGCACTGGCAAATACCCCTAATATGGAATATGGATGGGGACTGGACACTGGGTTTTGCGTGGATGAGCTTGCTTTGTTGAAAGCTTAATATCATCCAGTAAAGGGGCCCGATTAGTAACACTAATGAGCATGGGAGCCTGGAAATTGGATAATTATATTTTGACACTCAAAAGTGGGTGTTTTAGACACTCACTTGATAATTATTGGATGTGATGATGGCCACTATTCTTAACATTTATCACATCAAATGATTATAAAGTGAGTGAATTTAACACCACTTTTATATCATTACTCCTGCAAATTTGCTGTTCCAAACTTGTATGTGTGGTGGTTTAGGCGCACACGCGTACACAAATGGAGTCAGAATTGAGCATTCAGCAAGAGAAGGAACGCAAAAACTTTTGGGATTAAGATAACACCTCATGCAGACCTCCCTTTAATTTATTTTGTGCCTGTTGGTTGATTTGATTGCTCGGCAGAAGAATTATTGAGCGGAAGAGCAAAGGTCTGATCTCTGATGTTACCGCTTAATTAGCAGGGGAATTTTTGGTGGTTTTCACGTTGCAAAAAGTTAAGGTCCGGAACTAATGTTGGAAAGGGACCATGTCTATTGTACACAAATTAACTAGTGGTCTTCAAATTACACAACATACCAATCCCTTTTAGAGGTGGACCAAACTGAAGAATAATGGACATGTCAAAGTACTTGCTTACAAGCATTGTTGATAAAAATTATAGTAGATTGTTTTGTTAGGAGTTGCAAAGCACAAAGATTAAATATTGTACTAATACAATTTAATATTGATTTGGGGATATGATGAAATTTTAAAATTTAATATATGAAGATACGTTTATATATATATATATATATAATATTAAATTTAAGGTGATATTATTAATATGTTATTAAATTTATTTAACTCTTATTATAACTATTTAAGAAAATATAAAAAATATATATATACTAATGACATTTTATGAACAAATAAATTTGTAAAGCTATATAAAAAATTAATTTTAATCAGAAATATCAAAGTATTGGTATCAATATCAAATACGATACATCTAAATATCGTGTATAATGGGATAATAAAGTATTGTGTCTGATAGATTACAACTTGAGTAACACTACACACCGAATCCTGCATGAATTGCAATTGATCGATACAAGTGGCGGAAAATCATTCACAAATTTGGGATAGGATCCACATGTTTTTGTAACATAATCGTTGCTCCAATAATCAACGCATGAAACACAAGGGTTCAATTATTTTTTCCGGTCAACTCCTATACTTCTTAGTTTTTCAATTAATTAACAGCAATGAATTTTGTTTTGGCCTGTACCATGGGCGGATAGTTGAGATAGAACATATTCCTTTAACTGAGGAAGGAGATTTATATAATGGGTCTGCATGAGTTGCTTATCCTGGTTTTGTCTCTGTCTTCTTGTTGCTGCTAAGATTGTTTTTCTGTTCTGTCTCTGCTGTTTTTTCTGTTTGAACATGGTTGTATCTTTTAGCTGTTTCCTTTTATGTTTCTGGTCTTTCGGTTTATTGATACTGTTTCATATGAACTTATGTAGCTCCCCTTGTGCATTGTACTTGGGGGCGAGTTCTCATGCGAGGATTAATGAGCTCGTGACCATGTGTTCATAAGCAATGTTGTCATAAAAATAAACATCAAAATTATTTTTTAACCCTTGTTCTCTATATCTTTTTTCTTTTTCCCTGAAAGTTGAAACTCCACCATTAAGCACATACACTTGGTCACGTATCCACAGCAATTCTAAACCGGTATGCTGCAATTCAGAACCAATGTACATATCCATAGCAACAAATAAACATTAAATCCTCTTCTTCTTTGTGTATTTAGTTCTACAAAAAAAATTCTAGATCTGAGCATTTCTTCAAAAACATTCGTTTCAACCCCCTCTCTCTTTCTCTCACACAAACAGACTCACATGTAGCTGGGGTTGTTGGAATGTGGAAAGACATTAAAGGATTTCTAGGAGAAAGTCTCTGAAGAACTTGTGTTGCTTTTGCTGCTTTGTGGTTGTTGTGCTGCGTCACAAATACAAGTTTTCATGGTCACAGTCATGGTGGTGGTGATGGTGCACCATCGTTGAGGAAGGGGATATATAGAGCATAGACACTGGAAAGAGATATTCTTTGATGGGTTCAAAAGGAGAGAGATGGTGGAGAACATGAATGCTGACAGCAGGGCACTTTGTCGATGGGCGGCAGCGAGGTTGACGGCAAGCGACGGCGATGTCGCTGGTAAGTGGTGGCGACAGAGTTATGGAGGAATAAAAGAGAGAAAGAAAGGTAAAGATAGGTTGTGTTGAAAAGAAAAGATAGAGATAAAAAGGATAAATTATCAGACATTCTTCTTTTTTATGAATAATGAAATAAAAAATTATATTTTAATTTCAATTAATTTCAACCATTAGATCTAGTATTTGATGGTTGAAATTTTGTTATTATGATGGTGACAAATTCATTAGTCATTTAAGGCTTTTGCCTTTAAAGTTAGGCTGTTCTTACTAAAAAAATAAAAATAAAGAAATGGATGTCTAGTTATGTCAACTGGCACAATCACCACCCAATAATATTATATCAGGGTATGTTTGTTTAGGAAAAAAATGAGAGTAAAAATTTATTTGACAAATTTCATATACAAAATTATAAATAGAGCTCATTCCAAAAAAAAAAATCCCCTAGTTGTGCCTTCCAACCAAATATACGCTAGTGCTAGTATGCTATATTGCACAAAGTCTAAAATATAAGGGAGTAAAATGTATTTAACCTCATTCATAAATAATGATGAATAAGGTGATTAAATCGATGAAAAAAAAGTGATTGAAATACAAGCATATATTAAATCACAAAAAAGATGCTCGGAAACATGGATGAACAAAAGTGAATGATTTTTTTTTCTAAGGAGCTCCTAATGAAGCTAAAGAAAAATAAGAAATGGGACGAACAAATGAAGATAGAATCCCTGACACAATACCAACACACTCCTAGTCACTTGGATTAATAGTGGATCTAAAGTGAATTATTTAAACGTGCAAAAACATTTTCCACTTAGACGCTCGACACAAAATGTATGAATACGACTTTTGTTTATTAAATTTTATTCTTTCTATATTCTAGCTCATATTGCAAATTTGGATAAGAATTAATTACTACTTAAATATTATAAATGTATTTAGACATTATGAGCATGTTTGGATTTCCGTTAAAAAAAAACCTCTCAAATCAAAGTTTGGATTGCACAAACCACGCGGTTTGTGTGTTTCAATCAATCAATAGAAACCATACGTGCTAATCATCGTATTAGAGTATTCCAAAGCTGTTGGAACTTGTAAGCCATTTTTCCCAAGTCATCGTCCCTATTTCCAGGTTACCGAGATAAAGAGAAAGCGCGTTGTTCTTTGATTGCTTGCTTCTTGCGTTGTGGAGAGAGAGAGAGTCAGATACACTAGATCGTCGGATCTAAGCTGATATGCACATACCTTGATTTAGAGAAAAAGCAACGGAAAAGTAACTTAGTGCATGTTTGGATTTGAGTTTGAAAGCCTTAAAATTAATTCCAAAATTGATTTTAGAGGATTTTGAACTTGTTTAGTTTTCAGTTTACTTTTTGTTTAAAATTGATTTTGGAGTCTAGAATTGATTTTGATTAGATGCAATATTTCTAATTTTTTATTTGGATACAATTAACATTTCTCTTAACACTATCAATTTTGTCATAATCAATTTTGTTAGCCAATTTGGAAAACTAACTCCAGCAAGTACACTGGGTCACAAGTAATAAGAAAGTGAATATGGAAATGTCATTCCTAGAAGGATTATGAACAAGTATCAATTCGTTTGAGCATATTAATATTCATGCAATTGAAATTTAATTGGATTTAAAGAAAGCTTAATGAAAGTAATAAAAAAAAAGGCAAAAGAAATCAAAGAATAACAATCAATGGATAATAGTTAGGAAACAATTTCATCTGAGTTCCTGGATTTTGAATACCTAATATGAATTTAATTTATTTCCCAATTCAATTACTTATTGAATTTCTCAAAACTTATAATTTCAATTCAATATCTTATTGGAATTGGAATCCTAAATTGAATAAATTAATGTCTTAATGTTATTCTAAATTTACCTAAGGATGAAGAACATAAATTCATATGATCACACAAATAAGTACTTCCATACCTAGCTACTTTAATTCATGGCAATTTTTAGATAAACTTATTTTATACTGTGAATTGTCATTCAATCAATATAAAACTACAGAACTTTCAAAAGAGTAGCTAATTCCTATAGAGCATTAGGAATACTAAAAATTGAATAATTAATTGAGAAAGAAAATCAAACCAATAAAAGAAAAAATACAAAGTTCATTCCCTTAAATTACATTGTTGCTAACACCAAAAGAAAATTAGCAAGTCATAGAAGAGATGAAAAACGCAGTAAAAATCATGTCAACTAAACTCCCTTCCTCTGATGTCTTCTCTCCTTAATAACAAAGAGAATAAAATAGAACTTTTAGCCAAATTCCTTGATTTTCTCCTTTTCCAATCAAATCAGATATTCTGTTGAGGTTATTACAAATGTAATCTTCAAATTTTATCCAAATCTTCTATTTAAATTGTTAACTCATTTTGCTCTTTTCATTCTACAACAAAAATAAAAATTATGAAAATATCTACCAATTAAATCCAAAACTCTCAACTTAAATGCATATTAAAAGATAATATCACTAATAGGAAAAAAAACTTAAATTTAACCAAAAATTAGAAGATTTAATAAAAAAATTTAAATTTATTAACAAATAAATGTGAGAAAAATAAGATAATAAGCAATTATCAAATTTTCACATCAAACTACTAAATACAAATCACTTTACTTCAAAATCACCTTTAACTAAAATCAGTTTGGCAGAATCAATTTCATCCAAAATCAATGTTACAAAGGCATAAACAGGCACATGCTTAAACTTATGAGTTGGTTTGGGGGATTTTTTTCAATTTCTCCTATGAAATTTGATTAAAGAGGGAAAAAAATGTTTTATATTAAGTTTTTACATTATATTTATAATAATAAGGTTTAATTAAGTATAGTTTAACTAATTTTCAATTAGGTCTTACATTTTAAAAGTTTTCAATTCCCTATACTAAAAATAAATGTTTAATTGGATACCGTTAGCCACCATTACAAAAACATTTCCAACAATGCTATGATGCATCTAATAAAGTAAGTGTTCATAAAACTCATTGATCTAAATCATTCAATATATGTAGAATTGAAATCTATGGCTAAAATAGCATATCTATCAATACACCTTTTTATATAATCTATACAAAAATTACTCAACTAAATATTATAAAATTACAACAAAGCCCCCATCTCCCCCATCTCGCTCAGCTTCCCCTTCCTCCTCCTTCTTCTTCTTCTTCTTCTTCTTCTGCCCTTTCTCCCACTGCACCATCCACCTCCGCCCCCTTGCCACTGTCGCCATCTCGAGAAGATCGAAGAGCTTGGCACCAAGATCTCTGGCCTCACCCTTCTCTCGTTCACGCTTCCTTTCTCTCTCTTCCTTTGCTCTTTCCTGTGCGCGCCTTGGGTATTTCCGCCCATCTCGTCATCGTCGCACACTAGCCGCGGTGGACTGGCCCACTGCTGCGTGTTGGTCGGCTTCTTCCCCAGCTTCCTCTGCTTGAGCTCGCCACCCCTGCTCTGCGATCTACCTCCACCGCGAAGCACTGCCACCTTATCCCTTTGGTAATGAAGCGGGCATACAAGCCCTCGGAAATGATATGGTTGAGGAGCAACATGAGATGGACAAAGATTGAAGACATGCTAGTTGGGTGTGGGTCACTATCTCAGACACAAATTCCCAATGCTTGATTCATGAATCTAATTTAGAGCATCGTGAAAGCGATAACTCCTCAACCCTTACTTCACTGATACCATGTACACGCAAATTGAGAATATTGGCAGCACTTGAGAGAACTGATAAGCTGGTGACATTTATAAATGTTGAGACTTTGATGGGTGGCTCAAGGAGGAGGATAATGGTGATGATATTGGGGTTGATGGTGGTGGTGGGAACGGAAAGGGAGGGAAAAAGGGAAGGGGAGAGGTTTTTTTTTAATGTAAAATTATAGAAATTTTTTTTGGAAATATTCTGTTAGTTCTAACGTTTTTTGTAACAACGGCTAACGGAGATCAATTAAACATTTATTTTCATATAGGACCAATTGAAAACTTTTAAAATTTAGGGACCTAATTGAAAATTTAGTTAAACTATAGAGATGACGGATTAATTAAACCTAATAATAATAATAAAATACTTCACATGTAAGAATATAAAGATACATTAAATAAAATATAAAGATAGTGCATAAATAAGCCCTAATTGAACTGTTTGAGCAATGTCCTGAAGTACGAATTATTTACTAATTTATTAATCTTAGGTTCACCTTTTTTTCTCCCTTCAATAAAAAGGGGAAAAGAGAGTGCACATTCGCCATTCGTGTGCGTGTGTCTGTCGTATCCACTGGCACGGAATCCGCTGTCCCAGAAACACGATTAAATGGGGAATTCACTCGAACAAGAGAGATATGATCCACAATTCATGCATTATACAAAGCTTAAAAATGCCGCCATGTCTCTTCAAAAGCCGAAAGCCAGGTTCAGTGTGGACATGGAATGCAAATTGGTTGAACCAAAATTATAGAAAAAGAAATATTATTCCTACTGATAATACATAAGTACATTATGTGATACACTCATTTATTGTTCTTGTAATATTAATCTCACCTAATTTAATATATCGCATCCAATTATAAATTAAAGTGTGCCAACGTAATGTTTCTACATTGTGATTGTAAGTAACACCTGCATTGACACTAGCTAGCTAGCACTAGCATAGGAGTAGCGTGGAGGGGCATCACGTGCAGGATGGGTCAGGGAGAACATGAGTGTCGCGTGTGAGTGTGGCCCAAGTGACGGCGTGGCGACAGGGACTTGGGATTGGGGTAAGAAGATAAACCCTGCCCTTCTATTGCCCTATTCCTTGTGGCATGTACCTAGCTATGTCCTCACTCGCTCTGTTTGCTTCACTTGATTTCGGGATGGAAAGTTACCAATCACTCGGGGGACTCGCTGCTACACACTGCATGTCCGTTGCGTTGAGTTGCACCATATGATGCTCCTACAGAAAAGGGTCTGCATATGACCTTTTGGTTTTGGATCTTGCACAGATATTCCTATGATCATATGAATGCAACGTACCAATAATCAAGCAGTGCTATTTAATTAGCCCCAAACAAAATGGAACCAATGGTACAGATGCCCAACAAGAAAGGCGGAAAAAAATAAAAAATGTAAGGGGAGAGGCGAAAAAAATACATGATGGGTCGTCAAAGCTGAAAATTTAAAATTGAGCTGTGCTATTAGTTACCAAAACTATTTTGTACGGATGTGACGAAACTACTTATTAACCAGTCAGAGAAGGATTGACATGCAAAAAGGCGACAAAGAGAAACTATTACAAAAAAGAGAAAGTATTACAGGTCAATACAAATTAAAAAAAAAAATCAATTCATTTTATCGATTCGCATATCATATCCCGACTTTCTGTTTTATATATTGTGCCATTTAGCATTATGCATTAAAATTATTACACTTTTGTGCAATCTCATTGCTTCCTATAGAATTCATGAAAATTTTTGTCATTTTTACATCCACTTTTATTTGTTACCTTGGAAAACAAAAACAATTCAATACATTAAAAAATAGCAATCTATTTGGAGAAAATTTGGACGGAGGCAGTATAATTAAACAAGTTTTTAAATTTGAGTTTTATAAATAAAAAAAATTGACTAAATTTTATCTCTCTATAATTAGAAGATTTAATTCAAATTAAATTAATCAAAATATATATAGTGTAAATTTTAGATATTGATAATTTAAAAGGGTATATGGGTGCATTATTATTGGATTTTAGATCCTGCGCATTATTATTGATCTTTTTTCCTTTGTCCTAGATATTTTATGGTCTTCCTTACAGGAGGAAAAGAGAAAAGCTGTGGGCAGGGGGTGTTTAATTTGGCTTTCAATGCGAGGTGAAGGTAACTTGGACAAGGCCTCTGCTGCCCCATCCCGAAGGAAATGATTGCAAATGGCTTCCCCGCAGATTGAGTTATCTATCAGTGCCTTGTATTCCCAAAGAATTATGAGTTCAATCTGGTCAATGTTAATGGGATCCACATCCACTATTTATCTTAATTATACTAGCAAGGAAAATAAAGAAAAAACAAATTAACTGCTCCAGAATGAAGCAAGGGATTTGCTAGATGAGAAATCATAGCAAGGTGCAGCCTCTTTTTGAAAATTTCTTGCCTTGTGTGAACAGAAACAACAGCACGACGAGGACTAATTAATTCCTTCATTCTTTGACCGGTGAAAGGAAGAAATTACGATAAATTTTATAAACACTACTAATTCTTATCACTGAATATATATATAGCGCTGTATGCAATGTATGTCAATGCCATAGAAAAACGGATGGTGTTAAAAATCACACACACACACTGAAATATATATATATATATATATATATATATATATATATATTGTGTTGGATTTTAGACTTTGACATTGGCCGACAGGAAGACTAGTGGTAGTTGACAATGAAGTAAGACATGCATTCTTCTTACATAATTTTTTTTTTGACTTTTTCTTGTTTTTTGTTAATGGAAGAGAATATAAGGAGTTTACCATTTCCAAGCGATCGACGTAGTGAGTACTCATGTTGTACAAGGTTGAAAGGAAGAGCTCCATTTAATTAATTCAAGTTCAAATCAAAGAGCACTCAGTGAGCCTGATGGCTACATTTATACTTAGTTAGAATATATTATACTTTGTTAGAATTCAATTTAATGCAAATATTAATATAAGGTTTTTACATAATTATTTAATTATATAATATTATATTATTAAAAGTGTTAAATTCTTACATAATTGATCTCCCCTACAATAATTGATCTTTTGTACCTTCTTATTATTGAGATATAAGGTCACTTAGCTTATATATCTCTACGTAAAGTTTTACATTAGAGATATTATTGATAAGTAACACAGTACCAAAACTTCTATAATTAATTAGGTAATTTACAATTCAATTTGACACTATTCCTTCTTGAAAAATTTTTAGATGTTTTTAGAGCCAGAAAAAATATTTGTTCTAATTTATTTATTAATTAATAAGTCATTTATTACATTTTATATATGAAAAAAGTGTGAAACAATAATATTTCACAAAACGACTTTCTATGTTTGATAATAACGGTAAAAAATCAAATAATATACATATTAAGAAGAATAAAAAAATCTTGATAAATGTAGGAAATTATGAGTTGACAATATTATCCTTGTATAGTTATTATTACTCATCTTGATAAATGTGTTAATTACTCAATCAACATATTTACACTTACTTAACTAACATATTTATACTAAGAATATAAATGAAAGAAAAATTAATGTTATCTAGTAGCCTAAATGTAAAGATATATAAAATAGAAGAGTAATGTGTTAATTAGTCAACATATCAAAAAGTCAGTGTTTGAAAATTGTGTTGCATTTGTACATTCAACGTTTTTCCTCCCTCCTATATATCTTAACTCTCCCAGAGAAGCCGTAAAAGCAGACATATACAAAGTATTTTGCAGTCACGTGATATGTATAAACCATTACTTAATTATGACGATGAAAACATTAGTCAAGAGCTACCGATTAGGCTATGGAAAGCTAAGCTTGACAGTCTAAACAAACATATATGTACATGAGGCTCAAAGAAGGTGAAGTGATTGACCTAACTAAATGAACAGTTACGCCCCTGTGCAAAAGCCAACATGCTCCGTCGCATCTAGCTATAAATTCCGTATCCCACGCCCAGCACAAGAAGCTAGGGTTAAGGCACTGTAGTGTGTATGTGTGGTATGTATGGGTATATGTTCCGTGTGGAGCATGCATTTTTACTTGGCTGTTTGCTAAAACTGGGCCATCAGCTATCATATTCACCCGTCCAATATTTTCGCGTCCATATAATTGAATATAGAGTCGTATTATTTGTCCTTACACTTTATAGTATAATGTTAATATATTTTTATTTATCATTGGATGAGATTAGCCAAATTAAGTGAGGTCACACCTATTTTATAATAGATAGGAGTGTGTTGATTATTCCACAAATAATGAGTCCAAATAACATTTTTCTTAAATATATCAACACGTGCCAAAGCGCAAGGTTCACCTCTATTCACAAGCTAACTTCGTTCCTTCCTTCATTCCTCCCTTTTTCTCCCGGCCCCTAAGCTATCTATGTGGGTAAGATTCTCTAAAGTGAGATTAAAGAGTAAGAAGATTTTATCTTTAGATTAATGAAATTAGAAGTGAGACCCTCTTTATTTGTTGATTTAATGATGAAATTACTTACTATCCTCACTTTGGAGGATCCAAATCCCTATCTATAGAATAGAGAATCATTTTTGAGTTGATCCTATGCTTATATATGCATGGAAAACCACAAATAAATTTGAAACTCCGTTGGCAATTTTCGATTATATCCCAATTTCTTAGATCGAAAAGTTTGCTTTGAATTTGATATAGTAGCAGTACTATAAGAAGTTTCTGTTTATTTATTTATGTTTGTCGATCACCGATAAAAATTCATCTAAACGCATAAAAAATATGGAGAAATTAATCAAACAAAAATGTAAAAGGAACAAAGGAGTGTGCGTGGCATTTTGTCCAATTATACATATGTTTGTTCGTGTAGGAGAAAATATCATTAGGATTAGAAGAAACTTCTCCTCTTGCACCGAAAGTGATCAAGATGAGTTTCCTTTTCATGGAGTTGCTTTCTTGGCTACGTTCTCTTATTTAGCAATATCGCTTTCTTGTCTAGATAATAATCTCCAGCAATTCAAATGTCGGGGCTTTTCAATAAAATATATTTTTATCATAAATTATAATTAGTTTTTGTATAAGAAAGCTATGCAGAAAATTTGGAAGCACTTGATATATATGTTAACTATACATTAATATGTTCTTTTTGCATAATTATATGGAGAAATTCTTAGATGCTTTTAGAGCAAGATAAATTATTTACTTTGTTTTATTTATTTATTGACAAATTATATATTATATTAAAAATATAGGTGAAATAGAAGATAATAATGACAAAATTTATGTGTCAATTAATAAATAGATTAAAGTAGATTTTTCTTTTCCTCTAGTGCATCTAAGTATTTCTTTTGCATGACTCAACAGTTGCGTGTAGTTCTATTTTTCCCCTTTAGAGCAATTACCTGCCATTTATTATTTTCTTTGTTTACGTTGAAATGAAAAGGAAAGCAAATAATCCACAATGATGTAAGAGCAATTTTTTCTGTCAATAATTTAAGAGCTTAACACTACCATGGAGTTAGTTGAGAGATGTGATTAATCAACTAAACGACTAATCAGCGTCCCCTTCCCTTAAAAAAAATTCAACCAATAATTGAAATAATCATTACAGTATTAACAAAACAGAAAACGTTTTAAGGTTTAGGGGATGTGACAACAAATAATTAATATCCCCTTAAACTAGAGTAGTTAAAATCTTGAAAAAATATATTATCTTGCTGAGCTAGGGGCGTAGGGTTAAGCAGATAGATTTCCAATCCTAAATCCTTATAATCCCCAGAGCTAGGACAAAATACATTAACAATAGGAAATAATGAAATTAAATAAAGAAGTATTAGCTAGCTCAAAAATAAAATGGTCGAAACTATATCACCCAAAAAAAAAAACAGCGTGGAAGTATCTTCAAGATGATATTCCATGTGCTGAGCTTCCAACTAATTGCATAAAATATCGTCGTAGTTTATGTTTCAAAAGGGGTTGTAAATCAACCTAAGGATTCGCAAGTCGGAAGCCATATTAAAAAATTTGCAACCACGTGATTACGGTAAGCAAAAAGTGACTATTAAGATTTATTTATTTCTCTGTTCTTTGGTTTAGACCCCATAGATCGGTTCAAAAAGTATATCAAATTGTTGCTGCTTTCACACAGAAACTGAATAGAATGTCGTCTGGTTCTGTGTGGATTAATTAACTTTTTCATGGTATATTCGTAGTTTATGTCAATACATTTATATTCAACTCAAGATCCATAACTACGGAAGGATATATGGATCGGAAAAAATTACTTAATTGATGAAATGGATTAAAAGTACTTGAATGATAGTCATTTGGAAGATACGCGAGAAATCAAAACATCAATCAATCTTGTATCCAAAAACAACAAAAGAAATTAATGCTGATAGCCAAAGGTTGCTAATTTCTTGCTACTAAAACCCAAATTAAAGGTTGTCATTTAAACAAGATCTAAAGCTAGTTAAACATTATCTAGCATGTCGACAAACCTGCTAAGGCCAAAAATCATATCTATACCAACCTTTTAGGCTATTAATATTATGAAATATAAAATACCAAATTGGGTTTCTTACTTTTATGACGCGAAACATATTTTTATTTATTAATTATATAAATTTACTTAATTCAAAATGGCAATATATGCATTAATATTTTTTTATATAATTTTTTAATTTAATTTCTATGTAATGACAAATATTCTCAACAAATAAGATCGAAGCAAAATGATAAATGTAGATAATTTTGATAATAGATAGTTGTTTCTATGATTCTTTATTTTGATGGAATTATATTGTTCACACTGTTAATAAACTTAATATACATAAAAATTATGTTCATAACCTTTTACCTGATATTCATGAGGAAATCATGCTTTTATTTTTAAGGAGACATGAACTAACTTAAAAAAGTTAAATTTAAGTGTTATATTATTTGTCCTTATTATATAATAATATCGTCAACTATATCATTCAAGATTTAATGGAATATAGACCTTATTTATATAGGGTTACATACATTAAATGATAAATAAAATATAGTTGACAATATCTTACATTTCATAAATACAAATAACATTTTTCTAAATTTAATAAAGTAACTAGACCGGACTGGCATCAAGCTCATATGATCGGTGGGTTACACTAGTCAGTAGCTATGCAGCCATGAGTTATAAACAGCCTGCCACTTAATGATGTTAATTGAATTTATATGATAAAAATTTATTATTTTAACAAAAAAATGAGTATCTTTTGAGACACTTATTTTATTATCATTAGATATAATGATAATCACTACATATTCTTAATATTTATCACATTTAATAATTATAAATTATAAAGTAGATATATAAATAGTATCATTATATGATAATACTAATTAAAATATTAGTAGACTGGAAGTTGGGGGATAGCGCAAGTTACGGACATATATCAAATGAAACATTCTTAATTTCATAACTGCAATTAATTTTTTTCGATAATTATGAAGTGCTATACTCTCAAATAAAATAGCAAAAGAATATATTAAAATGGTAAAAAATTGATAATAGAGAAACTGACAAATCTCAAGTCACCTGATCAAATGACAAGATAAAATGTTGTAAAAGCACATAATTAAATAAAAGCCCGCGAATACATAGCACCAAAATACACCACAAATTTGAACACAAACAACATGAAGCCCCCAGCAAACGTTAAAAACTCGGGCAATGACTTACATGGGGGGCTTTGGGTTTGGGACCTTGATGGTCCTTGAATTTCAACCATTGAAAACATAGATCTATGGTTGAGATGAATTTTAATTAAAATTTGATTCAATATAAAATTCACTTAATTACATTTTAATAGTTACATACTTAACTAAAAATTAGTTAAATCATGACTTTTAACTGGTGTTTCCCATTTTACCCTTTAATCACAAAGTGAGTGTGTTGCCTCACTTCATCCTCAGTCTACCACACCGCTGTCGACATTCCTGTGCAATCATCTCTGGCTCTCTGCCACCCCACCACCAACATCTTTTGCATTTTTCACATCTATCACCACACCTCCTCTTTTTTAAGCTCCACAACAACACTAGAAGTAATAATAAAAAAAGTTACAAAAAATTCTTGCAAACACAGCAGCAAATGTTCTTAATCATGACAATAATTGTTATTTATTTATTTTTCTGCATTTATGATACAATGCTCAGCCAAAAGGGAGCAGGCCAAATATGAAGAGAAAACATCACAATCAGACTCAGATATAGACCAGAAAAACAATACTAATCAAACCACCATGAAAGAATTATTAAGTTCCACCAATGTCAGCCTGATAGACGCCCATCCTGGCTTCATTTCTCAAAGAAGAATCCTTAGCAAGCTTCCCAGACCTTAAATACTCATTTTTAGCTAAATTTACCTTTTTACCCTCATCTTCTTCCTTTCAACAAAAACCTCTCTCACTCATCTCCTATCACTGCCACCGCCGGCCAACCCTCTTCCGCCGCTGCCGCCGCCCCCAACCCAACACGCCCTCCTTCACCAACCCTCTCATTTCCCCTTCTCCTTGGACCCGACCTCCCCCTCCCATCAACGGAGTTCCGCTTTGAAGTTACACAACACAACACATACACAATATTACAGAAGTGGTGGATCAAAACACACTACTTTCTCCTCACCGTTTTCATATGAAAAAGAGAGAAAAAGAGAAGATTACAAACAAGAAGGAGCATGCAATAGTAGGTGGCTATGCTGATGATAGCAACCCCAAGAGATCCATCAATCCATCCAGCTATCCGAAAAGCAAGGGGCAAACCCAGAACCCCTGTTCCGACCATAGATACTATGATGTTCCCCAAAGTTTGAATCTTTGAAGCATTTTTTCTGCAATTTTTATTATGTTGTTGTCAGGATTCAATTAAAATTAGGGTTCCTTATTTGTATTAGGAATCCAAGAGCAAGCATGTATCATTAAAGTTGGAAATTAATGAGCAAATCATGTGTCAGTCCATGTTTGGGTATGCGTGGAATGGTTCAGTGGATTGGGTTACCTTTTTCTTCCATGTTGCAAAGGGGATTGATGGAAGAAAAGAGGTGAATGGGAAAGGGCAAAAAGGAATAAGCTGGGCAAAAGAGTAATTCTACAATCAGTCACCACGATGGTGACAAACTTCTCATTGACCACATAAGATACAGCCTTGAAACAGAAAAAACACAAACATGAACAATCATGAAATTACTGCCGACCACGAACTAAAAGCATGGAACCCCACTAAAGGTCAATCCTCAACGGTCCCAATCCGGCATAAAAAATTCAATGGTTCTAGCATGAAAAAAATTCTATGATCGTGAATTTGTATGCAAAGATTAAAATAATTTCATCTGTCCTGAAGTGATACATTGTTCTTTAGATTGACAAGTAATTAATGACTGCACAGAACAATAAACTTTGTCCCCTTCTTGCAATAAGCATTCAGAGCCACCGACGAATCTATTGTACTAAATTCGATCAATGCTTGTAGGTACAAATACGAACAAGGAGCTCTGTGTATTCTGATGAAATACTAACATGCACCAAAAATCCTTGAATTCATTGCCAATTCAATGTTAAAACAAAAGAGAAAGAAATCGGATAAAAACATTGTATGATGAATGAGCGGGGAGCCACATGTTACGTGGGACCAAACATATCAAATAACGATCATTTGCATGAATTGTAAGGCGGTTAACGCTCACAACGACATAATAGCATACAGTACATCAGCCTAATCATGGCCACTAAACAGTTGGTGCCTTCACATTAATAATACGCAAATCATATCATAAATCTTATCTTACGAGATATATGATGCACTAACCCAAATTACAATAATAAAGTAATAAACACAAATTACAAAACAAAAAAAAAGGTACAACTTCAAAGGCGAAAATAGTTTTACAAATGACTCCCTGACCCTGAGGCCTGAGCAATTGACATAGGCCATAATTTCAGATGAATGTTACAAACACAATTCGCTGAAATTCAGAAATTCTAGAAATCACGACCCAGCCCTAAAATTGCATGGCATATGCAAATCATATAAATAGACTGCAACTTAAACAACAGTACTCATTCAATAATAGTTTCTATTTGTATTATGAATTCAACATTTCCAGCCAAACCTTGAGGCATAACATAACACTAGGAGATTAAGATTGATATTGTGATCAAAACCATGCCGAAACAGAAAATAAAAAAGGAAAACTATTAATTGATTATTTTTGAGTCAATATAAAGTGTTATTGTTATTTTTTTAATTATTAATTAATATACAAAATTTCAACCTCTATACAAAGGAGAACGCTCTTGAACCACCTTAGAAACCTTGGATTGCCGGAAGGCCTTCATAGGGCTCGGAAAGAACCATCCCCTTCCCTTCGACCGCGGCCTCAATTCTCCCTCGCCGCCGCCGGAAACCGCCGCCACCGCCACCGATCTCGACCTCTGCATCATCGCCTTCCGACTCACGTCGCCGCCGTCGCCCTCTCCGGCCGCTAGCGCCGCCATCTTCGCCTCACTCTCGCGCTCCCTGTTTCCCTTGTGCGACCTGAACATCGACCAGAACGACCTCGCCGACCTGCTCCCGTTCATCGCCGGCGAATCCCTCGCGCCGTCGAGATCCGAATCGCCGCCGCCTCCGGAGAACCTCGACCGCGACCGGAGAAATGGAATCGCCATCGAACGCGAGCGCCGCAGCGCAGGCTCCTGCTCGATCAGGCTGTGCACGCGGCCAACGGTTCCGACTCCGTCGCCGGCGATGGAGAACCGAGAGAAGGAGGAGGAGGAGGAAGAAGACGAAGAAGAACTTGTGGCGCAGCAAGAGCACGGGCGCACGTTAGCGCAGTCAGGACAGAGAGTGACGAGTCGGTCGCGGAGGCAAATCGGACAAATCCCGCTCCTCCGCCGCTTCGACGGGTGCTTCTGACACTTCCAAACCTCCTCTTCGTCCAGGTACAACGCCATTTTCCTGCACCTCGAGCTTTTTCCTTCCACTTTTTCTCTGTTTTCCGCGGAAAAGAAACTTTTCCTTCTTTCCTTTTCCTTTTTCTCCTTGTATTTCCTTTCCTTCTTTTCTATTTTTTCCGGTGGAATTGTTTTTCTCTCTGTTTGTTAGTGTGTTCGTGTGGGGGTGAGGATTTTAAAGGGAGTGGGTTTGGGTTTGACAGAGTTGGGGAGGAGACAATTTAACCATAGTTAGCGCCGCAGGGTCTGCTTTCGGCTTCAATCGTTAACCGGGGTTAAGCTTAAGCCACGATTGGGAAACTGAAGCACCGCATTTTGGGTAACGGTTTTGCCCCCAATCACCCTTTGTGTATAGTGAGCGAGTTGAGGGTGTGTTTTTATGATTTGGTCCCTGGTTCGTGCGCGAATTAACGGGGATGCCAGTGCGTCACTTTTTACGGAAGGGTGCCGTGTGTTTTGGAAAGGTGAATGTGATTGTTGGGACTTGTTGTGTGTTGACGCTTCTAAGTTTGCAAAAGGTGAATGCGGGGTTTGCAGACTCATCTTTTGCGCGTTCTCACATCTCCGATTGCGATTGGGACGCCAAAGCAACCCAACAACGGAGGATAGGGTCCCACTCCCAACAAGATTATTACTTAATAATGGACACTAGTAACACTTACCTTTTTTTTTTAGTTTAATTGATATATATGGACGGTTTAAAATATTTTTATATTATTATTCATGAGCAATTGACAATTCATAATTTTTTAAAATTTGAATTGTAGTTAGTTATAAAATAAATTATGTAGCAATGTTTTATTGGGTGACAATTTAAAAAAAATTACACTTTACATGAGAATTAAACTCTTTTTTTCCTTACACTTTTATGTAAAATCTCATTCTTTATGACTAATTTTAAAACTCATTTAAACCAATTGATAGTGAAAGAGCCATCTTTTCTATAGTAGATAAGGAGGTTAATATCACTTGACTTAAATTAATCAAACTTTAATAGTAAGTTTTAAATATTTTAGTTTAATTTTAATGTAGTGAAGTTAATTTAAGAGTTTAATTTTGATCTTTTGCATGACTTTTAAAGTAATAAGGGTTAAAAATAATCGTATTTGCTGATGAGTTATTATATGATTGATTAATCTTACTATTAAAGATGATTCACTTTGTAACTATTTTGGTGTCTCCTAACTCTATTTAATTTTATTTTGAAGTCCATGAATTTAAATATTTTCCATATTCTCTGATTTCTTCTTTCCCACTCACTTCTTTTGAAAAAAAAAAAACCATCTCACCTTAGGCCATTTACAAACAAACAAAATATTAATAAAATCTAATAATTTAATATTGTAGAAATATTTAATTTTATTAATATTTAAAAGATAAAAAATGTGGCTAGTGCCAGTCAAGTTGCTAGTATGTAATATTTTTTTACACTATCAATATATTTCAATTAAATTCTTAATTTAATATATTAATTTAATTTAAATTGCATATGAAAAAATATTAAAATTAATTTTTTTAAATAATAATTTGGCTTAAAAAGTCAAGCTTTTAACTCAAATTGCACCAAGCAAGGAAAAAGATCGTAGAGAGACAAGCGCTGCTGAATTGTGATTGAGTAGTAAAAGGTGAAAAAAAAGCCACTGCGAGAAATCATGTTGGTAATAGTTATACTTTTGCCACATGATATAATAAAGGTGTAACATCTTCAAAATGGTCAAAGCCATTGAATCACCGAGTTTCATATTGTTTGGTCCAGGATGCCACGTGCAAAGAGAACAGAAAATAGAGGCGTGCAGGGGCCACACCTTTGACAAAATCTAGATGGCTCATCAAGTCGTGAGATTCATTTTACACTTTTGCCATATATTAAATAATATTCCTGTTGCAACCAATGTCAATAACTATCAATTCTTATATAATAATACGAGGCAAAATTTTCAAGCCCCCTTTGATATTTTCTAATTCAAATGTAGAACTGGAAGTCTAGAAGTAAGTAATGTACTATAATGTATATATAGAAACATGTCTGAAAAGAATTAATGGTGTGCCTACATAGCGATGGGAATTAATTGTCAACTTGAAAACTTTTTTTTCGTTTTGCCTACTTTTTTGACAACGATTCTCTTTGAAGTTTTGTTGGAAGGTCTTTTCGGAGGGACGCCAGTGATAAAGGGCTTAATACTTTTAAACAACGGTCAGTTTGGGGATCGACTATTATTAATTTAGGTTTAATTCAATCAAAATAAAAAAAAATCACAATTTTTTTAAAATAATTATAAACTTTAAATTTTTAAAATTTCATACATATATATAGTTTAATAATATCAATAAACATAATTAAAATATAATTTATTTACTAAATATATTATATATAAAAAATATTATATTTTATAATATATATGATTAGGTTTATTGAATTAAAATTTATAAAATCTGATATTCAAATTGATTATTATTAAGTTTATTTTTTTATCAAATTATTGTTAAGTTTATTAGTTTTTATCTGATGTGACTAGATGATTCAAACTAGCCCAAACCAATTTAATTTGTTCAATTTGAGTTGATCAGTTTCATCAAATTGGATTAACCCACTTGTACCTCTACTTTGTAAATTGGCTAGCTTTTAATAGATCTTGCTACTAGCAGGTGTAAACATGCCCCACTTACTACCCTTCAAGTACACAAAGTGGCGTCTACGTTCTGGAGGGTACAAGTAGAGGACGAGTTTGTTTTGGTGAAATTATTACTCATAAATTATTAGTTATATGTTGTACGCATATTTAATAATAAAATAATATTTTAAAATAGAATTTGCTACTGACTAATATTTTTAATTAAAATCTCACTGAGTAGAGTATAATCCAATTAATATGTTGTGATTATTTAATAATCTCTTTTTGTTTTGCATGCTGATGATAAATTTGGAATTAACAAGGCTCAAATTTGAATTAGCTTCGCTAAAGTTTAAAACAACCAGAAATGTTAAATTCTTCGAAAATATTTTTTAAATAATTTTTTGAATTATTGAGTAAGAGAAGTATTAAATATTATTTATGCTAATATAATAGTAAATTCACTTATTTTTACTTAACTATTTTTATTAAGTATTACGAGGATTAAAAAAGATGTTACTCTAAAAACAATTTATAATAAAATCTTACTGAGAACATCTAATTATTTAAAAAATAATCAAAATCTAGCAAATGCTTAAGCAGGATCGTAACGGATTAGAGCATAAATATTTAAACAAAAAAAAAATGGACAAGTACGAGTAGAAATATGCAGCAAAAAAATATTATTGAACTGCTAAGAATTTTAAATTTCGTCTAGCAACTTTTTTTAAAAAGAAAAATATATGACTGCACAATTTTTTTTCATAAAGTGCTTCATTCGGTTTGCTTTTACACGTTTTTTGTCACATGGAATTAATTTGGTCAAATCCAAAGCCCTCATCATATAAATTTCAATTAGATTAAACAATGGCTGACATTTTGACGAATGTTCAAGAGTGAAATGCTTAGATGATGATGATGATGATATCCATCTAACTCTTCAAAGGTCAAAATTTGAAAGAAGCGTGGGAAAATAATAATTTTGTTTACGACGGGTTGGATATGTATAATTTGAATATTTTAATTAAAATTATTTTAAATCGAACATTACCGTTTTCACGTGGAGGCTTTATACATTCGAAATAGTCAATTATATGAAAAATAAAAAATATTTAATGTTGATATACTAATAATATAAATAATGTATATTATATATCAATAAATTTGTACCAAAAAAATATCAATAAATAAATATGGTTTACTTTCACTCAATTACTTATTTAATTAAATAATAAGAGTTTAATTTTAATATACTGATAGTATAAATATTTTTTATATTATCATTCAATTATATATTATTACATTAGTAAATTAAGTTTGATTGTCACTATACTAATTCAAAAGTTATAGAAAATTTTAATTGAATAATTGTGTGAAATTATAGTCTATTAATATATTTACGTTAAATCTAAACAATAATATACGGTTATTTATACTATTAATAAATTAAAATTAATCTAAAAAATAATGTAAAAATATATCATGAATAAGAAATCTCTACCAAAGCACACAGCTGTTTTAACTTAGAATGCTGTTATATCAACTTAATCATTTGAAGCATTTAATGGACACACGGTCCAATCGACCATTTAAAGGCATTCATCTTTTTCAAAAAATACTTTTGAAATATTTTTTATCCAACCCAACGGTGTCAAGGTGTGCCTCACGAGTCACCGTGGGTACAAGAACCATTTCTCTTTACCTTACCTGTACTTATCACACTGTTTGTCCTGATGGGTGATAACACAATTTTTGACAAAAAGATTAGTAATTGATGAACATTAATGTGTTGTCACTTTCATTGTGTTCCCATCTTAACTTTGCTACAATCTAGGATATTCTTTTTCCTTTTCATGTTATCAACTATGTGTGTTGAAGAGTATAGATAAGTTATTTGAGACTAATATAAATCAAAATTAATTCTTATTAATAAATAACATGTATACAATAGGGGGAAAATTCGCAGATTTGGTGTTTTATGTTTCTTAACCATAATAGTTCATTTTAAACGTAAAAAAGAAGGTATTGTTAAAGATGCTGTATTAAATTTTTTTATATAACTAAAATAATTCCACAATAAAATAACAATGTCATTATCCAAATTTTACTATATTAAAAAAATTAATTTTGATATACGTAAATTGTAATCAAATCAAATTCTTTCATGTATATAACTTTTTAAATAGAATATATAAGAGTTAACTATATTTATTAATGTAAGATATGTAAAACTAGTAATTTGATCCTTCAAATATACACTTGACACTAGTCTAGTTCTTGAAAGATTGTTAATATAAGTTTAGTTTTTGAAAAATATATGTGGTGTCAATTTAGATGTATGTGGTATCACTTTGATCCTTAAAAGATGACTGTGTCATATATTTGATCCTTTTTCATTCAATAATTTATTTGATACTACATGAATCTTTTAGAAATTGGAGTGATTTAAACTTGGCATGTTGATTCACGATCGCACATAGTCCATTCTTTTTTGTTTTTGAGTCATCGCACACAGTGCGTTCTGGTGAATCCCTTTTTTTTTTTGTGTCCGTGTTGGTGTTTCTGGTCTGGGGTGAATCCCTTAGAAATGCAAAGCAAACGTATGAAGGTCGATGAACGTGGCCTGTACAAAATTTCCTTTTTGTTACAGACACCACAGGACATGCTTAAAAGGAATTCATTTCAACTGGACCCCACGAAGACCCAAAATAAAAAAGGCAGAACTGGATACTTGTCACCATCTTTTAAAATTGGGCCTTGATAGATTACATTTTCATAATGGGCTTTGTTCATTTTAAACATTAACAGCAGCCAGTTTATTGGAAAGTGTACTATATGCATTAGAGTATGTCCAATAAACTTATGGTCTATGTCCATTTATTATTCCTTTGAATCTGAAAAAATTTCCTTGCTAATAAAATTCCTTTGAATACATAGTGTGTTTTTTTTTCCTCTTTGGTTTTGGGTCAACTGCGATCACAGGATACACCGTAGGGCTTTGGTGTCCCTGGACTGTGAGCAGGTTGGATTTTGGCTCATGCTAAGTTGTTAACTCACTTGGCCCAACGTTTCTAATTCACATTTGAATTCACTAATGGATGAGTATTAACCATAAGTAGTTCACTAACTTTGACAGTAGAATGAAAAGATATTCAAAATAAAATATATTGTAAATCTCCTCATTTCAATATATATTTTTTTTGGTCTAACCATTTCAAAATTTTCAAATTGTATGAAAAGATCCATGTATGGATATTTTGTTTTTCTTTGTAGTTGGGCAGAGCCATGGGCCATTGGCACCATCAGACAAGTGGATTTTCTTCTTCTTTTTTTTAAGTATTATAATTGTATTATGCTTAATGGCTATGGTTTTATTTTAATTTTATTATTCAAAGTTTAAATTCAGTTTAATCAGATACATTGTGAATATAAGTTTTGTTATGATTTTATTAAACTAGTAATACTCTTACACAATTATTTCTCCAACAATCGTGGCCGCCAATTAAAATTTCCCCTTTCCTTTTTTAGTTGTCTTCCTTGTCAGATGTTAATCCGCTGATGTTCAGTCAGCAATTGCAACTTCATATAGGGTACAGTTTTGTTGGTTTTCAAATGTATAAACTTTATATAATTTATCATTTGTCAATTTTTATTGTGATCTAGACAGAACATGTAAAAGATGTAATCAATAATAAAATGTTATATATGACTTATCACAAGAGTAATTATATATCCTGCTAACAATTATCCGAACAATCGCCCTCTTTCAAAATTTTACTTAAGACTATATAAATTATAATTTACGTAATATCTAATAATTATTCAATATATATGAATAAAGCTTTGACATAAAAATGTTCTAAGATATATTAATTACTTATTATTTTAGAATAACTATCAAAACCTAAACAATACATATATTAAAAAAAAATCTTGATAAATATAGAAAATTGAGTTAATAAAACTATTATTCTATTGTCATTATTATTTATCTTGATAAATATATTAATTACTTAACTAACACATTTATATTAAAGATATAAATATAAAAAAATTACTATCTAAATATTATAAATAAATAGATATTCTTAAATATGAAAAAAATAAAAATCGATAATTATTCTTACCTAAAGCGAGTATAAAAATTTGTCATCTCAAATGTTAACATAAAAATTAAGAAGGTTCTTTCACCAAGCCATTTGTTGGAGATTTGTTCACACAGACAGAGATCAATCCCATACAGCCTTGATTTACTCAACACCCAATCACTCACCCTTGTGTAAGGCACATGTCACCCTTCAAATAATTAACTCTTCATTAATTAGTTTCTGACAACAATTCAGAACTTCTGTCCTTTCATTATTACCAAGATTAGTTGTTGCACGTGATCCAAAGCAAAGGCCACTAAAGTATTTCCAGTGTCCTCCATTATCAGTTCTTTTCTCCGAGTTCATTTTTTCCTTCGCCATTTTACCAAGCCTATTGGAAGAGGCAAAAGTTTATCTAAGGAATAGAGGAGGAAAAAAGGATTAGAGGAGGAAGAAATGTAATTGTAAGTAAGAAATAAACATAAAGATAAATTACATTGATCTTAGAAATTAGGTGATATTATGTTTGATATTTTTCAATTTAATTATCTTGTCTATATAATGTCACATTTTATAAAAACATCCATATCTCATAAAAGAAATAGTTATATTTTTATCAGTGGAAGCATGTGTAATATTGTCCAACTTTGAGAATTCTCTAGCCGTAAAATCACACATTGTTTATGATAAAAATATTTTAATGAGACAGACACCCTACATCTCAAGAGAAATAAAAGAGAAGATGTTAATAGAGAATAAATAAAGAATAAAAAGAGATATGAGTTTCATGTTTTTGTGAAAATGATGTCTAGCAAGTGTTTAGGAGGTTGAGTATTGAAATAATATTGTTGCAAATTTTCAAGGCCACACATCAAATCTAGACTGTCCAAACCTATATTGAAGGAGAATTTCATTCTCGTGTCTGTTTCCTATATATGTAACATTTCTGTACTAGCAGATAGCTAGCACACGGTCCCTAAACAGTTGAGTTTGGCCACCAGTCCCTTCACATACATGCGAGCACAGAAGGGAAGGACCGACCCAAGACTCTTGGTGTCTGAAACATCATCCATAACGATATTCAATAATTACCCTGGCGTTAGTACTAGGTTTATGTCCTACTTCAATCATGATTTCTGGTTCGCCAGAAGTTCAATGAAAATTAGATGAAAAGAGAACAATAATTCACGCGAATATGTTAATTTTGGTTTTGGATAATATAAAGAGGGATGTTTTTGTTTTGGTATATAGAAGAGTAACAGATTACAGATAACAAAAGGGAAGAAGGAAACCAATTGTGTAACACTAAAAATAAATTGCGCGTGCAAAATTTTACTATCTCCATTTTTTAATAATTGTCTATTTCAAAAAAAAATTTTATCTAGACATAATTGTCCATTTATAAAATTTAAGAAGTATTAATTATTTTTTTCAATAATATTCCTATTAAATATTATTGAAAGAGAAGAGAGACATAGTGGAGGAGGAGTGCATAAGTTAGCATATTGAAAATAAATCACGTAATATAGTTAATTATGTACTCATAACTTTTTTAGCATTGATGTTCTCACAATCATTTTCTTAATTCTATTAAGCATTTAAAACTAGATAATTATTCAAGGATGAAGAAAGTAGTAATATGCATAACAAAATAGCTTAATATCTTACTCATTTTGTAATTATTGGATACGATGATTCTCACTTATCTCATTTATCTATCATATCCAATGATTAAAAAGTAAGTGTTCTAATGGTTAAAATAATACTTCTAATATAATACTCGTGGAATTATAATATGCTTAGTTTGAAGGGATCCAGTCTTCCCACAAGTATCTCTTATTGCATCTTCAAGTTTGGTCACGTTGCATCAGACAATACAACATAGTCGTGGTATAAATATATTTCTCACACTTGTTTATTTCATAGAATGATTTAATTGTGTGACAATAGAACATTAGGAGTAAACTGGATGTTATATTTCGTTACAAGAAAAATGAATTTTAATATTAAATTGGACGTTAAAAATACTTATAAACTTTTATTAACAATTAACGACTAATGAAGATATGCATATTATTGAAATGATAGATATTATTGAATACCCAAGATAATTAATATTTTCTTAAAACTCTTAAATGATATTATTGAGGACAAAATTATTCCTAAAAAGACATGCAATTAAAAAAAAAAAAAAAGAGAACATCCTAAACAAGCCCCGTATGTTTGAGGCTTTATAATTCGTATGCATATCTCCATTCCACCTCTCTTTTTTATTTTTGATGTTGATGGAACCACCCGTATTTGGAACTTGCCTCAGGAACATGACTAATGAAGGTAGGGGTTTTCCTATAAGGATTGTTTTTTCTTTTTTCACTTTGAGGACTTGATTATGAAACCTTTGATTAAGGGACAAGATAGCTACTACCAATTGATCAATCTCACATTAAGATTTTATCTGTTTATTTGTAAGTTTCATTTAAATAGGTTGATGTATAAATAAATGATGAAATTTAACTAACTATTAAAGTTATTCTATATCTCTCTTTATTAATTATAGTTATTAGATTTAATTAAAATATATGTGAGAGTGAAATCAGAAAAAATCAACTGATACTTTTTGTATTCTCGAACGACGCATGATTTGGGATTTTTTTTATAAAAAGGAAAAAAACTGAGTAGACGGATAGAGTACAATATAAACAATACTATAAAAATACATGAAAATTAGCCTCTATTTATTCTTTTTTTTTAAAATGTAATATTAATAAATAACTTCAAAGCTATATTTAGTCACTCGCTTGCTTTAAACGGAATGTGTTAAATAGAACTAATAATGTTGGTAGTTAGACGAATCCAAAATCTATACCGGGTCAAAGTCAAGTGTAAAGGGATCAAATTTCTATTCAGTGCCTGTCTTTAACTTTTACCGATCCGAATCGCATCAATAGTCTGACATTGTTGTATTTGATAATTCTCTTTTCTTCACACGTATATATTATTTTATTGGAGAGTTTCTTATTTAAGCCTTTGAAATTTTTTAGGAAGTATTGTCCCGATATCAAACTCATCAAGACTCGAACCCGAAATAACCGGTTAAGGGAAAGAAACATTTGTCACTCTAAATCACATGTGTTAGTCGGTTATGATGTTATTTCTTTGAAGAAAAAAAAAAAAAGACATTACAATCGACGCCTCACTAGAGGCCTACATATTGTCGATGTTCTATATAGCATTTGCTGCACGCTCTATTATTTTGGTAGAAGACTCATCTGCTGAATGATAAATTAACTCAACTTCAGATGTTTGGATGAATTAGTTCGTAATTCCCTTTCAAAATGGGTGGAAAAGAGATGTTATTGTAATATTGTTTGACTATTACTTTTTTTTATGTCGGGATTGTTTGACCATTACTTTAGCGGAAGATATATAAAAGATGTTATACATTGATATATTAATTAAGATGGAGGGGTCCAGGACAAGAAGAAACGAGTTTTTTTTTTTTTCAGTTGGCAACAAATGTAGCAGTAAGAGTAACTATTACGCAGTGTTGACGGGGGCGACCCACAAAAAGGAGGGAGAAAAAGGCCAGTGGGCAGTGGCATAGAACCATAAAAGTCTTGCAACTTGCATGGTCCTACCCATCAACCCTAAACTTGTCCCAATTGAATTATCTGTCCTAACTAAAACCTATAGCTAGTTAGCTACATTCGCTGAACTTTTTCCCATTCAGGGTGATGGGAGCAGAATCTTATTTCACCACACTCATAGATTTTTATATATCTGGCCTTTCATCCACAGATTATTAGGAACCTTACTTAATTACGGATTGACATTATGCTCCTCATCATAAAACGTTACTCTATTCAAAGTAAATAATTTGTCCATGTGAATGTATCTGTCGCCTTCACATACATGTTGTCATTTGTGTACAGGCACAACCATGATCTCTATTTTTTCCTTTCCCAGTGTTTCAATTTCTTCGCACAATTAAGATTCTCTTAATTCATCTTATGTTCATGTAGTCATGTAGATAGCTTTTGGTGCCACTAGTCATCGTAGTTATCCAAATTGCGGTTTTACACTAACCGACCACTTGCTTCAAACTTTCTGGATTTTATATAAAGATTGTAAGTGGTCCCCTTTCAATTCTTAGCACTTAGCAACACATATGCCGGGGGAAAAACTTCATTATTATGCCCCCCAAAAAAAGCATGTAATTTGCCAATTTCTTTCACACTGTTGCTCTACGTCATTATTTGAATTCATGATTGACCTTGCCGGCCGGCTGCCATATTCACTGCAACTTGCTTGTACATGTTTTTTTTTCCTTCTTCTTTTTTTTAAAAAATAAAATAAAATCAAAATCTTTTTTTTTGTCGAAAAAAATTAAAAACTACAGGGGCGCACATATGCAAGGCCAATTCTATACCAAAAAAAAAATTCTATGAGAGATATAATTAGTGTATAACAAAAATATGACAATTGTACATCATAGTGTACATTGCACAAAATAACAAAATAAAAATGTGGATCCAAGAGAGAGAAATAAAATAAAAGAAGACATGTATGAATGATGGTGTAGAACTGTTGTAAAATTTTTATTGTATACCAATAATTTTTTATTCTATGACCATCTCAACTACTGGCTCAGGTGCCAGTAAAAACAAACATGTGAATGATGTGGGTTTAAAAGATGTGGGCCTGACATTAGAAGAAAAAAAGCATGTGAAATGTTAGATTTGATTAGATTTATCAAATTTCGACTTGCATCAGATAACTTGACCAAAAGATTAACCTTGCGGTCTTTTTCCAATCCAAGTCTTATAAGCCTTTTTTCCGTCAACGTGAAACTTGTATATATATTGCACAAAGGTGTTTCTTCCGACACTTCCATCCATATACGTGCGCGTCACATTGAGGGACCTCTAGTCTGCAAGGGTCATATATATTCTCAAGTGCATTGGTTTATATACATCAAGGTAATAGTGGTGTGGCTTATATATAAAATGCTAGAGTAACTAACCAGTATCTTGCATTGTAATTAATCACTAACTAACCCAGCTATATCTCTACCAAATCCAAGCCTTATATATAAACCCTTTCATTAATGTCCTGTGAAACTTCTATGCCTCACATGAGCTTCTTCCAACAAAACAAATCAGCTTTTAACATATCTGGAGTTGTATATGAATGATATTGATAAAAGCACAAATGTCTGTGTTAACATAGTTTTAATTATGTTAAAGGTCATATGTCTAAGATAAGTTCTCCCTAAAAAATTCCTTGCTAATCTACATGACATAGTATTTTCATTCTTTTGTTATAATTTGTTTTGTTCCTTTTAATAAGGCAACTAACGATGATTATGTATGCAGTTTATTTTGTCATGCATAATTCTGGGTCTTATTTACATGGATATGGTTACTTTGCTTACGGCATGCAAGAATAGAAGTCTCTTACTTAATAGGTATATTTCAAGTTTAAAACAGGGAGGCAAGTAAGTAATAGAGCAAACTGTGAACATCATCACTTCGTTTTGCTGCTTAATGTAGCATTGGATAGTAAGAACGACGAAGCTTTCAATGTACAGCACTGTAGCAAGGGAAGAAAGAAAAGTAAACGATTACTGATGGGAGTTCCGTTAATTGGAACACTTATGGGAGCGGCGAAGGCAGAAATTAAATAGAAGGGGGCCGCACTAAACATATATATCTTGGAATAAGAAAATAATTAGCCTATATAGAATACAAAAATGTTATTTAAACACCCAAAAAGTCTGTTATTCACCCACTTAATAACCGTTGATGTGACCTTCCACACACTCCATCCATCATCTCACATCCAATGGGATTAAGTGGGATTCAATAAACACCCACTTTTTGTTAAATAGCACCACTCTAATAGCTAACACAATTTGGATTACTCAAACATTTGTGATCAATAAAATCATATATATCAAATATTTATGTATACGCGATTAAATGCATATTTTTAACTTTTAGTTTTACTCATTTTTTTGTAGGGCCAATAAACGATAATTTAAGTAGGTTTTAAAATAAATGGACTAGGTTTGGAGGAGACCAATAAATGGACTAATTTCTATGGATGGTCAATGCAAAATAGTTTTAAGTTGGCATCCAACAAGGTACTACACCAAAATAAAAGTGGTTGACTTTTATTACACTTTTGTTTATGTAATAACAGTTGATTAGATGTCTAAAATTTTTTACACTAATTGTTCATAAAAATTAAATAATTTAATTTTGGTATAGTATTAATATAAAATTTTCTTATAATAGCATCCAATTCTATCATGCCACATCAGCAAGTATTATTGCCTCAAAAGTCATTAAATGAAATGATTACATTGGATAAATTTAATATAGAAAGAATTATTTATTGCTTAAAACCGAATATTTATAGGTGTGAAAAGGATAATAATAAATAAAAGAAAAAATTATTAAAAACCAAGATATAAAAAATATTACTTCCTCTAATTCAAAATAACTATTATTTTTTTAATCTTTTTTATGTTTCATAATATTGCTTAAAATTGATATTTACAGATCTTAGTTAAGTAGTAATCAATATATTTATTAAGATTAATAATAATGATTATATACAGATAATGTTCACAATTTATATATATATATATATTTTTAAATACTTATATTATTTGATTTTTTTTTATAGAAATTCTAGATAAAATATCTCGAAGTTATATCGATGAGCTTTTCTTGGAGCAAGATCACGAAACCGCTTGGAAGCGGCAAGGGTGGGGTGCACCGTCTAACGCCGGGGGGGGGGAGCAATCATAGAGGACCGTGCCCCTGGGTCGTGCGATGGGTAAAACGACGTAGGATTCAGTGGTCAACGTACACGTGTGAATGACTGTCGCTGTGACACTGGTTCGGTCAATGCTGGTGTGCCTTTGAGAGATTATGGAATTGCCGATGGTTCTTTTTTGAATTTTGACCCGAATAGAGAGTGCCAAAAGAAAGGGTTCCACCGCCATAAATAAATAATAAGGGATTAACGGCGTTGCACTGTGGTTTATTTGGACAACGAGAGAAAATAAAAAGAAAATTTTAATTTCTTCTATTATTTAATTGAAAAGAAAAATGAGAAAAAAATTTAGTTTTGATGCATGTATAGTATAACATTCTGTTACATGGTTATTCAAATATATATTTAACATATTATTAAATATAATTAACTTTTACTTCTACTATTTAAAAATCATATAAATGGAGATATTTAATTGAATATCAATATAAAATTTTATTTCACTGTCAATTAATCAAAATTAAATTCAAGAAAATATGATTATATGAAAATGGCATTTAAAGTTATTTTCTTTTATGAAGTAAGGAGATATTATAGATATACAATCGTAATTTTCTTATATAACTCATTATTTGACTATATTCTTTCCATTTCAAGAGAAAACACTTTTTAAGTGGGATCCCCAATTTTTCTTCTTCTCTTCATTTTCTCCTGTCATATAAACAAAGAAAATACAATTTTTTACTCATTTTATCTCGTTCCAAACAAAGGGCACACAATCACCGATATATTCTTATGTGATTAAAAAAAACTAATTTTTGTTGTCAGCTATCGTGTTTACATGTCTTTCAATTTAAAATTTTATACAAATTTATTAATTAAATTATCTTTAAATATTGTAAAATTATAACTCATACTATCATGAATAAAAGTTTAGAGTTTAATTCTAATATATTAACCGTGTAAAATATTTTTATATTATTATTGAATCAAATTCTCTCATTTATATGAGTTTTTAAGTGGTTGATGTAAAAATTAATTATTATGATGGATGTGATAATACATGATTGAATAAACGTGTAAACAACTTTTATACTATTATTGCATATAAATTAAATCTAAAATTTTAAATTAAAAAAATTGATTGATTGTTATGAGGATATATCAATATACGTGATTTTAAATAGTTCAAAACAATTTGTATTTTTTAATAATTTAACAACTTATTATTCCCTAGGATTCAAGATAAATGTTCAATTTTAATTAGGCACATGAATTATGAAAATAATTGAAAATATAAAATTACCTTCACTAATTTTTTTTCTATACTATCCATTCTCATTCTCATTCTCTCTCCTCCATTTAATAGGTGTATTAGGAGGGGAAAATTTATTGTGTAATTTTTTTAAATTAACACTTATTTTGGATCAAGTAAAATTTAAAAAATGAACACTTATTTGTAATTACAATCTCAAAATGAAAAATATGAGATTGTTTTTTGGCACACATGATTACTTTAAGGATATCAATATTCATTGTCAATGAGTAATTATTATTTAACCATGAATTCCATTACATTCAAGTTATATTTTTTATTTTTAGAAAATTGCACACAGTTCTTAATTTAATACACTAATTCTTAATTACCATGTACCGATATACTTGAAGAAGGAAATCCTTAAAAAAATATAGTAAAAAATAATAACTTATAAGATTAAAATGTTATGTTATAAATAAAATAAAACATCAATTTTTTCTTATTTTCAGAGTAACTAAAAGATAATATTCAGTAATACTTCCATCCTTCAGCAGTTTAGCCTTGACTCTTGACCACGCCAAGTCAAGTTCAACGCCACATCCATACATTTTCTACCCACCATCCTCTGCAGTCTGCACACTATCTTTCTCCTCCTACTTGCTTCTGCAGTATTTATATCAATAAATTGTAGAGTTCGTCCAAAAAAAAAAAATGTAGATTACAAAAATTGCATTATAATAACAACTGGTGTGAGAGCCCGTGTAATGCACGGGACACATATATAAGTCTTCTTTGTTCTTTTTTCATCTAGCCAATAGGGGGCATTTTTTTAATATTGTCTTTTGGTGGAAAAATTATTTTAAAAACATATTTCTTTGTGAAAAAATCCAAAATAAACGTCAACGTAGATAATTATTTAGTCCCTTATCATAACTATATTGCTATGATTTTCCTATAATGTTAGTCGCATTTGGTCTCTAAAAAAGGGGAAATAGTTGTAAATAAATTCATATTTGCATATTTCACTGCCTGTCTTTCATTGTATTTCATTTAAATCAAAATTAATTTTTGTTGGTACGTAAATAAAAAATATTTAAGAATTCTGACTAAATACTGCCTATAACTATTTGACTCTCAATTTATTTTGTCCTAATTAACGAAAACATTATTACAACAGTTATCGTGTACTTTAATGATTAATTTTATAAAAAAATATTGTTCAACATTGTGCACCGTATTCATTCCATTGAAGGAAAACCGTAGTATATAAGAGTAACATTAGTCCTTGCTCTGCTAATTAGCAAATTACCCGACGTTCTGCAACTTCAATAATAGTGCCAATTCAATTCAATAATAGTAGTCCTTTTGTGATTTATTTGAAAATGAAACAACTACAAAAATTTCAGTTCAAGAAAAGAAAACTGAGTTATACTTCTCAACCCACAAGTCTCTTTTATGCACTTTAATGAATCGAATCAATCGACAGAATAAACTCTTGATTGGCATGAGTCACTCTCAGGTAATTAAGCAATTTAAAACCACCAATCATGCCCACTTGAAACCAAGCTACAAGCTACTGCCTACACCCAGAGAAGCCAAGAAAACAAAACACTGAAAACAGAGGCTTTTGGGAAAAAGACAAACAACGAAACTATTTTCCTACGATAATAAGCAATAAAAAAATATTAATTTTGAGTATGCTGATATTTGCAAGCCTCTCAGGCTCGTGAAACATGGGATGCTGTGGTTTTTCACGCGTATATATTTTAATGCTGAGTATGAAAATTCACATACTTGTATTCAATGCGTTTAATGGCAACGAAGTCACACCCCATAATTCCTTTTTATTACCATTATATATAGTATGGTATATAATAAGAGTAGCTGTGTTTCTTTAAACCAAAGTCCTGTTTCAGCGTGTCCATTGGTTGTGTCTCAAGTTCATCAATAAGCAGACAAGGAAACTACGTGCAATTGGGCATGGTCCACACCTTTCTTCAAAGCATAATTGTATACGAGTATCTTTCCCACACCATCCCACGTAACACCTCAATTATATGAATAAAATAATGTAATTTCCACCTAAACTCAATGAAGGGCTTATATGAAAAGAGAGCTCAGTGCTTATCCATTGATTAATCGCATCAAAGATACTGTTCCTCACAACAAACTATTAAAGAAACGCAAGAGAAAAGCAATTAAAGATATGGTTAGAGTCTCATCAAATTGCCAGTTTTGATGAGCATGAAATGGTTCGGAAATGATATGTAAGATCTCCCTGGATCTATATTGAGAATTTAGAACACCAAATAGTAATGAGAATTAATAATGATGTATGCGTACCTCATTTCTTGTTAATGTTGAACAACTCCATTTGTGAATTCTGTTGCCCAAAAAAAAAAAATGTACGTACTCTTATTCCTTTCACCTTATAATAAATGCTAGTCCTGTAATGAGGATCTTACCCATAATATAAATTTATAACATGATATTGTTTATCAAAATTCACTATAATTCAATATTAGGTTCAAACTTAATAATACATGATGATTTTCAAACCTATAATAGATCACCTATTTACTTCATTGGTTTTTAGGAAAAGTATTAGACTTTTCCGTTCAACAAATTTTGCAAAACCCAAAATGCCACCAATCAATAAAATTCCAATCCCAACAAATTATAACATGATCTATCTGCTGTAGTATGAGGAGGGGAAGGGAACAGCTTGGAAAAGATAAATGGTCTGAAATAAAAGAAAGCAGCAACTACGTTCTCTTGGGAAGTTGGCATCGTTGAAACTCCTTTGAAATTGTTGAAGGATGATTGGGATTGGGGCTAGCTTGTTGGACTTGTCATAAGTCTTTCACAAATCTGAAAACGGGTTCGCTACCTCATGAATTCTCTAGCAACCGAGGCGAAAATTTGGGGAAATTGCTTGTGCTTGTTACTTGTGGGATCGTTTTCTTTCTTTATCCAAGTGTGTGTATATATATAGTTTGAAGTAGGTTGGAACAAAATATACATATAACCACAATTGACTTTGATAGAAGAAAATTCATAACCAACGCATCGACACTAAAAACTTCTCAATTTTCAATGGACTTAATTCTTTTATTATTTGAATTTCGCCAAACTAATTATATGTTAATTAAACATATAGAGATTTTCATCATAAGACTTTTAGGGTAGGCCAAGTTACTCATGAAACAAGTCCATATAAGGTAAAAGGCCTAGACTCAGATTAAATGCAGAGCCGACTATTTTTATAAGTCCTTACTTACAGTTTCTCTTTTCTTTGAACTTTGACCAACTTGGCCCATTTGTTTATTAAAGAATTGAATCACTTCTAAATGCCATCAATTTATATAACTCCTTCTCCGAAATTAAGTGAAAATTTAGGAGCATAGAGAAGTAAAAAAAAATGGATTTGAGAATTTCTGTTTCTTTCTTTCTTTCATATATGTAGTCAATAATAATTTGTCTTTCTATATATATCAAACAGTAAATGAAATAGAGCAACAAAAAAAAAAAAAAGCTAATGAAAATGATGAAGGCCATGCTTGCTTTGCTAGCTTGTGTAATTCGTTCAAAAAGAAAAGGCAAACACTCTTTTTATAAAACACTACATAGGGATAGGATGGCAATGAGTATTTATGGATAAAAACATGCCTGTTGTCCTGGGCTCTCATCCTTATCACATGTTTCCGTTCTCATTCATCAAATCCCCACATGTTTATGTAAAAGAAGTCAAAAACGAAAAAGGAAAAACTTTACTTTTAAACTTAAACATGTGTAAAGATCCACGATCTATTGATAATTTATAATAGCAATACTATGACAACACAATCCAAATAAAAATTGTGAATACATGACAAACGTTCAATAAAAAGATAGTTAGAGATATCCAAATCATAAAATATCTAAGTTTCATGAGGAATGTTAGTACTACTCTGCATTCTTATATGGGGTGGGAACCTCATCCCTTGCCCCTATTTTGGTTAATAAATGAGGACCCCACCTTTATATCACTGGGACTAGAGGTGGGTATGCGGACCAACCATTTAACCCAGTCTGCAACGAACTACAATTAAATGGGTTAGGCAGTCGGTCCATTTCATAAATGGACTTGATTTTAGCCGCTTTACTTCTGCCCGTATAAGCTCGTCGTTGCAGATCAGCCATTTTTCTATTCACATTTTTTGCCCGCACTAACCTACGACCAGCCCTATTTTTCTTTCATATTTTTTTTAGTTTTTTTTATGCACTATACTATATTATATTATATATTTATATTTATATAATATATATTACCTCGTAAAATATATATACATACTTTTGTCTACATATCCAAAATGTTACCAATCAAATATGCATAACTCCAATTATAAAAAATAGTGAAACTACTAAAGAATATAAATTAACAACTACCAACTATCAAATACAAAAAATAAGCAAATCAAATATCAAATACAAATACAAAAAATAATAGAACAAACCAACTCACCAAAGTCCATCAATCAAGAATATAAATAAATACCGAAAATAAAAATATTCCCTCACTTATGTGGACTAGTGGGTTTTGCTTTAACTAGCGAGTTAAGTGGTGCGAATTAAAGTCCACGTCTTGGATTAAAATTTTTTTTATCCATTTTCATGCGATTGCGAGTTAAATGGGCACGTACCCTATATACCCAACTCTAGTAGGGATTAAAAATGTTTTTGTACTTGTTTGCATCACAAATAATCCACACAGATACTTAGTTTGATGGGGGGTTGCCACTCCTACACACACATATTAATTTGAAAATAGGGCAGAACTCCAACAAAACCTCTAAGAAAAATTGTTACATACAATCTTTTAAATGTAAGGAAGTTATAAAATTTAGCAAAATCATGATGAAATTAATAAAGTGTGAAAATTGGGATTATGTAGAATCAATTGTATGGCTGTCAAAATAGTAGGTAATTACGTTGGGTCAATCATTTTATATTGTACAACATATAATTAAATGTCTGTTAATTTTTGTATGTGTTGATAGTGTATTAAAATTAAATCCAATATAATATCCTTCCTTCAAATTCTTATAAAATTTTAATGGCCCACAATTTCTGTAAATTAGATTTGTTGTCTGTTTCACTATAATAATACCATACAACTAAGTTGGCATTAATATAAATATTTAAACATGATAATGTTAATGGATTTAATTTTAGTATAATGATGTTTACCGAAAGACTTAACGAATTTATCATGTTTAGAACGGTTGCTTGTTAGGGGCCTTAGCACTTCATGTACAATCCATTTTTGAATATATTAGTACTGTTGAATCTCATAGTCATTATTTAAAAGGATTATATGAATAAAAATATTTGATAAAATAATATATAAAATGTCAGTATATTAAAATTAAAGTCTATATTAATATTTCACTTTTTTAATCAACCAACAAATTTTCTCTTATCTCCCATTAAAAAAAAGAAAAAGTATCTCTCATATACCTGGATACTCAAAGGTACCTTTCCATGAAAAAATTGAAGGTCACCAAATTTCCCTGACTATTGAAAACATTTTAAATTTGAAAAATATAATATAAATACGGCATCTTGTCCTAATAAAATTTTATTATGGCTCATTATTAAGGATGCTTTCTTTATTTGATCAAAAGCATGCAACTAGTGCCCGTTTTGTCGTCTTCCAAAGCCATATTGTCTCACACAAAGAAAGGAGAAAAATGAAAGGATTCGCAAAAACGTGGAATTTCTTATCAAGTGAGGTCATTTGAAAAGAAAAAAAAAAGGTACATATTATAGGCATAATTGATTACTTAGACTCGAACCTTTGGGTTTTGGTTTTCAAAAAAAAAAAAAAAGATTAGATAAATTCAACAATCATCTTACTGAAAGTAAGGTAAAATCTCAAGACTCGGACTTATAAAATTACTATAAAAAATCTTTTCCCATCGGTAGAAAGAACCGAATCTTTGGACATATTATTGTTCAGCAGGTCATTTAGATTGAAGAGCGTTTTTTATTCTTCATTTTTTAATAGATGGCTCACAAGATACATAGGGGAGAACCCAGTTACATTACGCAAAATATTAATATAGATTTAAATTTATAGTGAATTCTACATGTAATATGATATCAATTAGCCCTTTATGATATTTATTATTTATAATTTTAAATTATTAATATATTATTATGTATAGATTTATCGTGAAACTGAAATTACAGTGACATTACTATTAAATTATAGAAGTAATTTTTGTACTATATAAAACAAGACCTTTAATTTTATTCAAATCGATTATTTGTACTCGAATTTCTAATTTAGCATAAGATTAAAAGTCGAGGGGATTAAAAAAGAAAAGAAGAAGAATAGTTGGAGGCCTGTAGAGAGAAGGGAAAAAAGAAAAATGTAGCGTGCCCAAAAGGTGAACTTAATATTGGGAAACAACTTCCAACGAATTAGCAATCCCCTGCAAGTGTCTTATCTTATTTCAGAGAAAATATAGAGATGGTAGTTGTCATGAGAAATGTGAAATGATTAACGATTGAATATCTGATCTTATTAGATGATGATATACGCTAGCTATAAAGACAATAAGAGCATATTATCTCTCATGTATACATATGGTGCACGAGTGTTAGAATAATTGACCGCATCATAACATGTCCACTAAAGAAAAAGGGTATTGCTGAATAATTTTGATGATACGGTATTGGTGGTAGCACTAATGAGTAGTAATATCTTATGGTCTTCCATTCAGTCATTAATTGTTGATGGGAAATCCTTTAATTCATGTCTCAGTGGACTTCCATCTAATCTACGGAAAATAAAATTGATTAAGATGCGACTTTATCTCCAAAAACCTGTGAGATTTTCCTCACAGTGTTGAATGCATGTATATGTAAATGTATAAGCTTTAGGAAAGGCAAAATTAAGTGTCTTGAATATGTAACTCTCTCAATCCTCGCTTGATTTTAACCATATAACCTAAGTAGCAATGAACGTGTAAATTTGGTTTGTCAATTATCCAGGCAAAAAGCATTACTTAAAAACAGAACACTATAAACCAAAATAAGTTGGACAATAATTTTCCATTTTTATTTGCTGAAACAACATTTGTTTCTGGAGATCATAATTGTCAGTCGTAAAAAATTGGTTCCCTTGTAGATTCTAATTAGGATGGCCAACCAAGACCTAACCCACATGATTAGGGCCAACCTGATGCTCCCACTTCCTACAATATCAATTAGGCTTCACAATATTAAATATTAATTCATGGAGTTGCTTCAAACGCCACGTAACGTCTTGCCTTAGTATTCGCTACAATGTTCATTTTGATCAAAACATCCCCTGGCCAAACAGAGTTTATGCTTGATTGAGGGCTTGACTAAATTTTGCAACATTTTACATTGCCAAACAGGGAATTATGATGGGAATAGCCAAGGCTTCGGCTTGTATGTATTTACAGTGGGTAGACGACGACCCAATATAGCTATCGTACATTCGGGGTCAACAATCAGAAGATTTTTCATATTGATAACCAATACAAGTTGGATTAGGACAATGGCATGAGCAGCCCTAGAAAAAACATCAGATGTTTTAGTAAACATTAAAAAAAGCACGACGCCAATGTAGTTTATTAATACAAGAGGACGAACAAGGTTTGCCCAGTGCCCAAACCCACGCCCCCAAATGAATAATTTAGTGGGAATCACTAGTAATGAGCACAACAGAACAGAAATTAAAAAATGATGATAAGATCAAAGAGAGGCAACGTGAAAATGAAATGTTTAATTATTTATTTTAATAAAAGAGAGGGGTGGGAGGGATTAAAAAAAATAAAAAATAAAAAAAGGAAAGAAGGAGGTGGGTTCCTTACAGGCAACGTATCTGGTAGGTTCGGGTTCGGAGCTAGGTTCGGTTGAAGACTTTGTGCGGATAAGAACAACCCGTACCCTTACTCATCTTTTTTCTCTCTCTAAAATGCCCTCAGAACACTACCGCCTCCAAGTCCTACAAGAACCCATTCCCTCCCTCATTGCCTCCACTCTTCTCTACTTCCCTAGTTTCTAACTTCAAAATATTCCTCTCTTCCCCTTCTCTCTACACTCTTCAAAAACGATTAAAAAAAAAAAAACACAAGCACACTCAAACACAAAACACAACACTCTCCTCTTCCTCTAACATTACAGAAAGGGTGTCCAAAATACTTGTCCAAGCTGGCGATTGAAAATCAAGACACCACTGTCGTCCGGGAAATCAAGCCCAAAAACAGGAGAATCATGGTAAGTTTATATGTACTATGTTTTTTTGTTTCATTGAAAGGCATTGGATTTGTTTTGTTCTTTTCTCTTGTTTTTTGCTTTTATTATTATGAGTCTAATTCTTTTTTTTCTTCTTTTTTTTTAATGTTTTGATTGATGAATAAAAAGGGTGCTGGAGGACCTGAGGATGAGGACAATAGGTGGCCACCATGGTTGAAGCCTCTGCTGAAAGAGAACTTCTTCGTTCAATGCAAGCTACATGCTGATTCTCACAAGAGCGAATGCAACATGTATTGCTTGGACTGTATGAACGGTGCTCTCTGCTCTCTCTGCCTCGCCTACCACAAGGATCACCGTGCTATTCAGGTTTAATTTGTTTGTTAATTATTAATCATCATCATCATCATCATCATCATTCATTAACTCATCAAATCAAATGTTTTTGTTATTTGAAAAAGAGGGCAAAAAAAAAAAAAAACTTTGCATCTTAATTGAAAGTCATTGTTGTCAAAATTGCCACTTTTCCATTTATGGGGGCTTACTGGATTGGACAATTTGGTTAAAAAGTCCCATCTTCCCCTTCCTTGCTGAGACCTTGAACTGTCACTAATTGGATTTCTGTTTTCAACTTCTGAGCCCAATTGTCCTTTGCCAAACCGTGTCCTGCATTCACCAACCCCTAGAACGGTGTACCAAGTGACCACACAATGTTACAAAAAATGTCAGCTTTTGGTGGTTTTTTGAGTCATCATTCAATTAATGCTTGTTTTTAATTGCTTTTAACCATTCGCATCTACTCACTAATGTTGTCTCTTTTTTATTTGTGCTGCTGAACACAGATTAGGAGGTCCTCATACCATGATGTGATAAGGGTGAATGAGATCCAGAAGGTGCTGGACATCACTGGTGTCCAGACCTACATTATCAACAGCGCAAGGGTGGTCTTCCTGAATGAGAGGCCTCAGCCAAGGCCTGGCAAAGGTGTCACAAACACTTGTGAAGTCTGTGAGCGTAGCCTCCTTGATTCTTACCGCTTCTGTTCTCTGGGTTGCAAGGTAATGATGCATTTCATCACTCAATTGTTTTCAATCTCTTTTTAAGGATTTTGAAGATGAGAAACTTGGTGTCAAAATGGTACCAGTAACTCGTAAAAGGTGGAAAAATCGGAGGCTTTCACTTGCTTTCTTTTTAAGCGAGCATAGAAAGCTTTTCATTTGGAATGGGTTGACTTTTTCTTATTAATTTTTTCTTATAGCCATTAAAATGGTACCCTGGGATTCACGGGACTCTTGGATCTTTTTAATTTAATCCTTTTACTATTACCTTAATTTCTTCATAGCATTAAACAAACCCACCCATATTTGAAATTTTGTGATTTGAACATTGACTTTTATTTTGTCTAGCTATAAATTATTGTCTTCAAACAACCGCCTTAATTGTATTGACTGTATTCCATTTTGATTTTCCTATGGTTCAGTTTATTAATCAATGTGTGACTTAACTATGAATTGCAGATTGTTGGAACATCTAAGCACTTCCAGAAGAAGCAGCAGCAGTCAGCGGCAATGGCCTCAGACTCAGAGGATTCATACAGCAGCAACAGCAGCCATGGCCGCCACAAGAACAGTAATAAAGTCCAGAGCTTCACACCGTCCACACCACCCCCAACTTCAGTTAATTACAGAACGGCCAAGAGAAGAAAGGGAATACCACACCGAGCCCCAATGGGAGGACTAATCATAGAATACTAGATAGTTTGGTATTTTTAGGTTATTTGCTAAAATGCCCTAGAGATAATATTATTATATACGAATGGCATGTGTCTCAGCCTAGTTTTCATCAGTTCCAATATTCTGCCTTTTTGCAAAAAAAGGAGGCCGGAATTGGAGGTGTTCTCGTCTGTTCCTTATGCTTTCTGTAGTAGTTTCTAGTGTCCTGTGTATAAACAGAAAATCCAATGGAAGTGGCAAAAGGGTTAAGGAAGTAGGGGGAAAAAAAAATAAAGACACCTGTGAAATAGTTGATGGTGCAGGGTGTACCGTGCGTGTAGCAAAATAAGTAAAGGTCTTTTTCAGCTTTAGTAAAAGAATATAATAAGGAAATATAGGGTTTGGTTTCTAGAGTAATTATACTAAGTTTTGGGGGTTGAGGATGTAAATAGGGTTGGCTTAGTAAAAGGGTTGGATGAAATAGGTGGGATGTCTATATATGGAAAAATGGTGAAATAAAATAAGATCTTATTAAAGTTCTCTCTCTCTCTCTCTCTCTCTCTCTCATGCACTGCAATTATTAATTTACGAAATCATTTACCTCTTTTTTAATCCCTTTTATTTAATTAATTAAAAAGAGAAATTTCTCAACTTGTGCTCGTGGTGGTGAAGGTAATGTAAGCTTCCAATAGGGTAGGACCCGCAGCAGCCGGCTTATGTGGGGCGGGACATAAGGTTTGGGGCGTCATCATTTATACGTTTCGAGGTCGCATTGGTGGTGGCGGCGAATGGTGATGAAAGCGAGTTGTATTGGTTCTCGAAAATAGGAAGAGTAGGTCGGCCGCCCTTAATAAAAAACTATTATTATATGGGCGGTTCCGTAGTACCTGGGTTTTTGGCACTCTGGGGGCCCCACCCTTTTTATCAAACGGCTACGATTGAGTGTTGTTGACGGCTGTGATCTCTCTTGATCGTACCCCCAATTATGTGGTAGAGCAGAGGGCTTTTGCTAGGTGGTGGCCGTATAAGGTTAAAGCCATTTGGTAATAGGATATGCTGAATGGTAACATAGATTTGTCGTAAAAACGAACAGATTGGTGTCACTGATCGAGAACATTGATAGTAGCTTGGCAATTTATTTGAGGGGTCTAATCACTAGGATGATAAAGTTGGAAGTAATTAATGTGCTCATTCTGAATGTGAACTTTACGCCCTGAGTTGGGTCTGACTAGATTTGTGTGCATTTAGGGAATATTTTTTGCCACACTCCATTCAAACAAAAACCTTGATCATGGTCAGAGTCAAGGGTTGATTGGTGTAATTTGATATGTTTCCGCATGAAGAATGTGTTGAGATTTCAAGGAAATTGTTGTGACTTGTTTAATTAGTTCATGTTTCTTGGAGATTAAGAGTTCGGATTTTCATATCATTAAAAAATGGCATTGGGTTCCCGAGTTTTATTTTTAGCACTATTTGACCAAGAGTGTCATCTGACTTCATAAAAATTAGAAGAGTGAAACGATCAACTTGCATAAATGTTTGTTAGTAGTACTATATATAGTCTAAACTAGTCACGGGTAAAGATAGGTACCAAGTTAGCTACTGATAACTTTAGCTAATCACACTTGCTGAATTTTAGTGTGGAACCACGGATATCCTTGTTGGCACTTTCGGACATAACTACTATCTAAGAATGTGAGTTCATCCCCTTTTTTTTTTAGGCCACCTGACTATGTTTATTTTATTTAATTAAAATTTAAAGTAATAAATGGTTGTCATTTTCTTTTTTTTTCAAAATTTGTTTTGGTAGATCTTTCTTTTCAAAATTTTAAATTAATGTTGCTTCATATTTTAGATTTTTCAGTCCAATTTGGGGAAAGTTGCTTCTGTAATTTTATTTTACAATAAAAAATTAAGGATGTAATTAAGATGCCTGATATGTGACTATAACCTATAATTTTTCTGTTAAAATTCAAACTGGCACTGCAGAAGAAAAATTAGAGCGGAAGATAAATTGACCTACATATATATATATATATATAGATGGAAAATTTCAACGAGATCTTTTATATATAAGACAAATATGAATTAAGTAGTTTTTTTATATAAATTTATATATATAACCAATACCCGTAGTTATTTATGTTGTTGATAATTCCACACATAAAAAAAGACAGAAAATAATTACATGCAGTCAATACGACATTTTTCTGAGGGTCTTTGACCCCGTTCCTCGTAATAAAAAATATAGAAAAATAAAAGAAAATAAAAATTCTGAATCTATGCCAAGTTTCTAGCGGGTGAAGACCGTTAAGTGTCTTGTCATATGGTCGTCTCTCCCTCCCTCATGTCTTTTTTATCATACTCCCTCGTTTCATTATAATTATCAATTTTTTTTATTTTTTTTATATTTTAAAATATTTATTTATTTATAATATTAATTTTTTTCTTTCATTTATATTCATAATATAAATATTTTAATTAATTATTCAATATATTTATTAAAATAAATAATTATTATTATTTTAAAATAAAAGGAATTTTTTTTCCTGTAATGATAGTTTGAGTAATATTTTTGGAACAATTTAATTAATTAATTAATTAATTTGCTTTTGTTAGCGTGTGGTTAACTTTATTGCTTTAGACCGACTCCACTCTGCTTTATCACTCACGTGCCACCGTCACACGTTTAACGTGGAAAATGGCTGTTCAACACGTCACTTCTTACCTCTTCCGTGTTTCGCTCTTTCTTATTTTATTTTCACATTACCCATTTTCGTAAAAATTATATACCACGTTTTAATGCATGTCCTACTTTCTAAGTTTTGACCTTACTTTTTTCTTTTAGGTGTCTTTTTTTTTTCATAAAGCTTTTGTAATTTTTAAAGCATGATTTGAGCTAAGAAATAATTTTTTATCCAAATGATGAATTTGGCTTTATCTAAAAGTTACACTAAGTTTATACTATTAATAAGAAAATAATGCAGCTATATAGGCTTGTTTAATTTGCTTAATTATGAGTGAAAACATTAATTCTAATTCTATGCTCTTCAATGGGCGTTTTAATGCGGCTGTACGTTTACGCCTAGACTCTATTACTATCGCTGGATGAGAAATTTTTTTTTTGCACTTAAATATAATTAAATCACTAAGATTTCGAATAAAAGATATAGTTAGCAAAGAGATAAGAACGAGTCCTTGAAAATAAAAGAAAGAAAGCAACTTTTGTTTTTTTGTAGCTCGGTGTGCCCCAGAAGGCGATACATGTGTAGATTGTTCTACGGTCCATTGTCAACACGTAGGAGGTGCATATATTTTTATAACGAATATATGTTATTAATATTAGTTTTTTAATTCTCTGAGGTAAAATGATGAAAGTGTGACGCGTGGCTTGACGTGTACGGGGCCAAATGTGCGATGAAGAACTTGTGGTTATGGGGCGAGCAAAGAATCTTCCATGTAATTCCCCATATATGTACACATCACTGCCTACGTAGTACGCTAGAACATTCCCTTTGGTCTTGCAATGGAAAAGGGTGCTATTTGTCCTCCAGATCACATTACAAATGGAAACAGGATCCACCCTCCATGAACCCCATCTATGTATTGCGCTTAATTACTTCGTATTCGTAACTATTCTCCCTACATACGCATCTGATGATTTAAATCTTTTTTCTTAATTGCATAATTAGAAGTTGTATTAGAAATGTGTGCATTGTTATGTATTAATTATTGCAGACGTTTACAGTTAATATAGTTTTCAATTGACAAAAGCAAAGCAAAAAGTTTTAATGTCTCGCACTTTGATTCAACATGGTGGGTTTGATTTGACATAAAAGAAACTCATTAGTCCTTGAGTTTGACAATAATGTATAGTTATTTTATATATATATATAACACAAAACCCAGACATGTCGCACCATTGTTTCTTTCTTCGCTTGATTTAGGGATATATAACACACAGCAAAATTGGAGAAGTGAAATTGGTCAATGAAAAAACTCAAGCGCCCAAAGAGAGGTAAAAAGTGAAAACCAAATTAAACGCAAGTTCTAAGGTGAGAGCAGTAGCAGGCAGCAAAACCATGTTAGTAAGGCAAATCCTAACTAAAAACCGTCCTGGGGACGGGGGTTACATCACAAATCAGTTCACGCTTTTCTCCCTCCAACTAATCAGCTAATGTGAGACAAGGCTTACCAGAAGGATCCCCCACATCAATAATTGCAAAAGGACCACATCTTAAATTAGGTGAGCCTCTCTTTACAAAATTTTCATCCGTGTGACTGTATACCGCATCCAATTTTGACATCTGAAGCCAGCCGTCACTGGCGTTTAGCCAAGTGATGAAGATTAATTTGGCCTGTAAAGGTAAATTGCAACTGTACTTGTAATTCAAGATGTTTGGACTTTAGTATATATAAATGTTCTTATGTTGTGGAATGTGAATTCTGTATGTGTAAGAGACCAAGAGTTGTGAAAATAACCTCTTGCCATATTCTCTATGCCATATTCTCCAACCCAAATGGGTTCAAACATGTTCTACCCTGGTCTTTAACAATCATATAATAGTTGAGTTCCTTAGTAACCTACCGTCTTCTTTGTCAATTTTACTAACCAGCCCTTTGGATTTCTTTAACCCTATAAAAAACATTAAGGATTTGATTTCATATGTCAATACTATAATTCAATCATGTATTATTATATCAACAAATATAATTGATTTTTACATATTATTTAAAAATACTCATATATAAAGATTTAATTGGATGATAGAAAAGAAGTTTCATCAAATCAAAAACTTAAACTAAGTTGCTACTCTTTATCCTTTTGGTTTGTTTTCTCATTTCGCATAGATTCATACTCTGAAGGGAAAAGCAGGCGATGACCTTCAAAAATAGTTTTACAGAAGTGAAAAAACAAATTATACTCTTCGTCATAAAAAATGAGTCTAGTGTACCTAATGTTTAATTAGACATCAGCATACAATAATACCTAAATCCCAAAGAAACTATGCAATCACGATTCTTTGCCATTTCATTACCTCGTAAGAAATTGACCGATGGTTTGTTGCTCAATACAGTAATGACAAATGTGTTCAAGCCTTTTCAGATCAGAACTCGAGTTTGCTCTAGAATATATATGCGCTATTCATCCAAGATAAATTCTTAAGAAAATCTTAACTAGACAGTGACTTATCTAAGAATTTTCACCCGCAAAGCATCACCAACATTGTTTTTCAATAAAGGTGATTCATTGAAAGAAATATTCGTTCATAATGCGCCCCAAAGCATACAACCACTAATAATTAAAAGCATTTATTTCACATTATGGCCATCTAAAGTGATTAATACACAGAATAATCTCAAGTTAAATTATTTTATTTTATTTGTCTTCAGGGAGCATGGTGGCAGCCATATAGGAGCACATTATTAGACTACTGCGAAAGTAGTGGGGATATAAAATATATACGTCTCACAATTTCACTCACCACCTTCTACTTTGCCTAGTGTAGATTAGCTTCTTTCTTTTGATGACATGCTCATAACCCAACCACTTCTCCCAAAATGTTCCTCAGTTTTGCCTATTTACAACCCCCTCAAAAGTGTAAACTCTCCTTTTTGTTTTGTTTTATATTTTTCATTGAAATGAAAAAAGGACTTCAAGTGTATAATATGGGAATTGCATTTCTTTATCGTCATGCTCGTCGTATTTGCACCCTTCCCTAAAAGAGAGTCATAGAAACTTGTTCATGGCTAGCTACAGGAGAAGTGGTCCCACTTAATCAAATTGCTCAAGCCGTGATGTCATTGCTGTACTAACTCTAAAAATAGGATGAAGATGATGATGGTGATGATGATAGGCAAAGCAAAAGAAAGCCTCTTTCACGCCCACTCTCCCACCCACACTATGCTGATTATCCTACTTCATCATCTCCTCTTGAATGGGTCGTCTGATGTGTTGTCTATCTATGATTTGTTATTCTTTAGGTCAGAAAAACATAATAATTATACATAATACTGTGAAGACTCTGTATATATGAAAATGCTATGTTTAATCGAAAATTTATGTGACATTTTCCACTGGATCTATGAAGAAAAGACAATGAGGAGCCACAATTATATTCTATCCACGAAATTAATTATACCTATTATTAATGCATTGTGGAAGCTGGATTATGTATTTTATAATATTGCACTATTAATTAAATATATATATTCCTCCATATTCTATAGTTAGGCCCCAATATTTTGTGTGCCTTTTTTCCCTTTGACCTAGACTTAGGTTAATGATGGTTAGATATCCCAATTTTAATGCATCATATTAATAGTCCACAAACAAAAGGTTAACCAACATCCAGCTTTCGACTTTCTAAAGCAGAAAATTCAACTTTGACTATACATATACTATATAAGCGTATAAAATATGTTTTTAACTTTTTGCTTAGTATAAAATGTAATTTAAATTGAGGAAATTGTTTATGATATTTTTGATAGAGATACTGATTATAGTATCTTATATTTAGTGTTATATAACTAATACTTCTTCCGGCTTAAAATATAAGTTATTTTTAATTTTTTTGTTTAATATAAAATATAAATTATTTTTATATTTCAAAAAAATATTAATTTTTTTATCCATTTTACCCTGCTATTTATAATAAGTGAGAATGAGTAGATGGGTATGACTATTTAATAAAAGATAATTTATAATAAGTGATAAAAAAATATTTTTATATTTTATTTTTAATTTTTTAAAATATTAATAAAATTTAATCATAATCTTAGTTTCTGTGCATAATCTTAAAAAATTTATATTTTGGATTAAAGAGAGTTCTTCATTTTTGTTCCAACGTGGAAAACACCAAGCAATAATTTTTAATACAATTAATTACGAGGAGTGTTGTACAACACAAATCTAGGAATCGTGCTTATGAATGATGTGACAACTTAACCTTTTTTCGACTAAAACTAAGCATATTAAAATAAATAATTTTGAGAAAAATGTAAGTAACTAGGCGACTTATGCAAATCTATATATTTGTCTATCTATATTTATATAAATATCTATGAAAATTGATTAGGACTGATTAAATTTAAGGACAAAATTTTCCCTAAAAATAATACATGCAGCTTACAACATCACCTCATTAGTTTTGCTAGTTTGCCCTCAATGTAACAATTTTATTAGGACAATTATAATTCGTGCATCAATTTTCAATGGTATGTTATATTATTCTGATTTTAACAATTCATTCTTTTTGAGGGTCGTCTAGTATCACTGACTCGAACCAGATTAGCATACTACGAGAATAAAGCCCGTATTGTGTTGATTTTTTCCATCCACAAAATTCAAACTGCAGACTTTGTTAGAGGAAATAATTAAGTGCTAAATTACTTAAATAAAAATGTTATTCAAACAAAAAGTTGAGTGTTTATTTGGAAGCCATAACAATCATTGGATGTGATGTGATGGATGATGTGTGAAATCCATTATCATATCTAATGGTTGTTAAGAATGATCAAGGACACCTACTTTTTGGATTTGAATAACTCTTAAATTAATTAAATGTTGATTGCATTTTAAAAAATAGTTTTAGGTTTCATAGTGAAATTTCTGGCTCACCCGCTCTAAGGTTTTCCAGCAAGTTATACAGGCCAATTCAAGTCCTATAGTAGAATCATTTATTTCCGTAGGCAATCAAACAACTGATGAAAACAACTTCACACAGGGCAAAGAAAAATCATTACAAAAAAGAAAGGAAAGAAGAGGATTGATCTCAATTTGGAGAAGCAGACTAGAAGTCTCAACCACAACTGGATAAGAAGCCGTGTAGCTATCCACAATCGCATGGGCCGAGAACTATGTGGGTGGGGTACGCCAGACACAGTGGCCCCTAAATACAACAGGACAACGGAACTGAAATTAATGTGAACATTTTAAAATTTAAACATTTAAGAGTAGCCAATGTTTTATCGACACATTTTAACGAGAGCACAAATGTGACGTTTTATTTTTGCACATACTTACAATAAAATTGATAGGTCTCATATTTAAGTGAGTGTATTATAAATAAAATTAATAAAATTCACTTTTACTATGAATATATATTAATATGAAGTATAAGATTTGTGTTTACGTAAAAATCTCTTCGTTTTATTAGCTTTTGTGTGCCGAGCTTTTGTTCCGGAGGGCAAATGTTATTCAAATGCTAACTTGCAAGTTGCAGTGTTGTTAGAAATAAATCAATTGTTGCCTTCCATTTAAATAGTTGCTTTAATTTATTGTTGATAAAATATATGACTACGGAATATATGAATCGTTACATAACAACCCTAGTTCTTTAAAATTAAAGTAACCAGAAATTATACGACTAAGCGTAAGAACAAAATCAAAATTCGATCTTCGCCCTTTTAAACGACTGATTAACCTGTTGATGCACTGCTGCCGAAACACCTAAGAAACTTGGATTAATAATAGGTAGTTAGTTTGGCATAAATTAGGTGTATAAATAATTAAGAGAAAATAATAATTGTTTGTTAACATTGGTTGGGATCGATTATCGATTGTACTACAGGTTTCATATTATAATATATAGCAACAACTTCAATTGTTTTATGCACATAAAATGCTTCAAACACAGCAAATTTCGGTGAGTTTCATCATCGGAAGGAACTTCAAATTGGTTCGTAAAATGTACACAAAAAGAATTGTTAACATATATAATAAACATTAAGATATGTCTTTTTTGGATTTTGAAATGGGATGAGGATTTATAAAATTATATTATAAATCCTTCATTTTCCTTTCTTTTCCAAAATTCAAACTCACAAATATATCTCAATCGAATTAAATCCATTAACAAAGCAAAGCACACCAAACTTGTTACCTGTGGCTGAGAGTTGTTAGTTTCGCTGTAAAGATGTGAGGCCAGATGCAACAAAGTCTCTACCCCATGCCCACTACGGTCGCAGGATGGGATCGCAACTCACAAATTTCACTTCGCACTGAGCGAAATATCTCTGCGAATTGAGGCGCAGTAGTTGAAAGACCTGTTCATGATAATGCCTTTACTTTGATTAGTACTGTTCAGATAGACCAATTACCTCAAAAGATTATATTTTATTAATTTGGACATCTTCTTTCATTATGTTTCCCCATATGGCCACATCATATGTCATATCTTGGCTCTGTTTCGAGGTTGCTATGTATTGGCAATATTGGCAAATACCTAACCAGGACAATGGTTGCACAATATTAATCTGATCCAGTTCGTTAATCATATATATATTTTTTAATTGGTTGAATAAAATACTTATATTAGCCTCTAATAAAAAAAATACCTGCACTAATTACGCGTTATTGTTCTTATTTGCAGACAAATTGACTAGGAGGTGAATAAAACTATAAAAATACAAAATATATAATAGCATCCTGAATAAACAAATTTTGTTTGTTTCAAGAATATACTGCGCTTATTTTCATGAATTTTAACTTTATTTTTCAAGAATAATAGTTATAACCAAAGGAGATTCAAGGTGATATATGAGCCATGTTGAATCAATATCTTCTAAATGAAACTTCAAGCTATCTCTACATATACGTTCATTTTCAATTCTCTTATGTGCAAATTGTGGTACAGTTCTTGATGGTGTGCTGACCTAAACGTGTTCGCCTAGATTATCGAGTAAGCTTACGCCTTTGAAGTTTAAAGAAAAAGATTCCCACGTGTTACTCCCAGTGAATTTTATTTGAATATAGTCTTTTTCCTTTGGTGTGACGTTTGTAATCATTTTAATTTATCAAACAATTAATGGTTCTTGGTTTTCACTGTCACAGCGATCCAAATGCAATCTGGTTCAGTGTATACTCTAGGGTGCATGCATCACGCCATCACCCCATGTGGTCCATTTCTGGTGGACCTATTTCCTTGTCTCCTGTCTCTAATTAAGTAAATGCAGGCTCAATTTGAAACTTGAAATCCACAAATTTGAGAACTATAATAAGAGCCTGCTATACCGAATCAAAATTTATTTATAATAGTATAAGAGAAAGAAGGAACTACACGGAAAATTTGGACGTATGGATACGGGTATCCCCTTAGTCACATTTGCTTTGCTTTTGATTGGCATGGTTAGGAAAAAGGGCTGAGAGGGACACACAGATTATGACATAGCCTCCATTATTTGCTCTGTGGCAATAATAGCACCCACATTAGTTTTTAGAAGAGGGACTATTCTATACCATTTTCTCTAATATTCCTCAATTTGTACTAATAAAATGGAACATTTTGAGAAATACTGTTTCATATTTTTTTTGTAGCGCAAATCAACAAATAAGAAAAACATATCGTTTGCCTATGACATTAATTAAGCGGTAACACCTATACAGTCTACATAACTTTTGCTGGTGTGATTCAGAAGGTAAAAATATCTGAATCATAGCCTTGACTATTTCAATGTCTAGACTATAAGATATTTCTTTTTTGACCTTAGGATAAACGATATATGAATGAAACCAAAAATATCCTTGATTTCTGAAGAAAAGTTCTAACTGTGGCCCAAAAGAATATCTTGCATAGTAGACATCGAAGCGTTTGTCTGTTGCAGAAATAAGAGAAGGTGGAGGATACCTTTGTTGAAGATGCCTTTTAAAGCTAAGATAGAGTCGCTTCTTCATATGAACAATTAATTAATGGCATAAAGTCATAACCACAATTATTCTGACCTAATGTAACGTGAAATTAAATAAGGGAAGTTTGGCCATGCCCACAAGTCAACTCCTTCATTGAATGAATATTTTTCTATTGCCTTGTTGCCTTGGTACTTTTATTCCATGGTACTGAGATTCCAATCATGATATTTTTTTTTTTTGGAGGGGTGGGTTTCACTCTTTCATTTTCACGCTTCAAAATCAGCATATACAGTTTGGCCTTAAATGAAGTTGATTCCCAGTGGCCTGTGTTAGCGGTATCATCTCGCCCTGGTGATTTGTAGCCGTATAGAACAGTTGGTCCAACTGAGTTAGTAGATTCAATAAAAGATGCGTCATTTAAATATCTCAATTCGACATCATTGTGGTTATTATTATATAGTTTGTATGTTAAAAAATATTAACAAATTTTCCCGTTTAAAAGTTTTATGTTGTTTATTTTTCACCTTACTCACATGATATTCAAAAGATGTTCAATAATGACATAAAAAGACATTTCAGATCCACAAACTCTAGGCGTGAGACTAGCAAGCAGAGCCGTCCCAAGATTTTCTTTGTGAGGTTGTCAGGGTTAGTGAAAAGGTCCACGTTCATTTCCACTTTTCAAATATTCGATGAACAAAATTTGGGCACAAAATTGAGGCCAGTGGAAGTAGTAGTACAAGCTGATTCCTGTTGTGGTGATTTTTTTGCGAGCCACAAACTGACACATTGCTAGCAGGGGGCTTCCAAAAAGTTCAAGTCAGCCGAATATTACTGTGTCACACCCATTTGGCAATAAGTTTTACCACCAATGAATGAGGTAGTCTAATGCACGAAGCTCTTATTGGTAAAGTCCAAAGAGGGTGAACCTTGAAATAATGAAAAGGTTGATGCCCTGTGATGGAGAGGTAATAATGAATATGTGCAAGAAATTACTACATGGACCAACCTCATCAGTTCATTCATCAGATAACACTATGATTTGCTTTCATTTGCAATCTTTCGCATTAGATATAAATGAATGGCACACACAGATAGCTAGGTCTATTTATTTGTATCCATCAGATGCAATGTTTTTAGGATTGTTACAAAATCCAAGCTCCGCAGGAACACGGGTCTCTATCAAGGTTGGATGAATTTGGGCTAGACAGTCCCTAATGGATCACAAATTGGGTCATTTTCTGTTGCCTATTTTGCTTATAATGATTTCTCAGTTCAATTAATGCCCCAGAAACAAGCAACAAGACACGCAAGTATAAACGACTTATCTCACGGCTCGTAGATTTTTTCACCGAATAAAGTCAAGTCCTTGAACAAATTGAATCGAGCACGGGCTAGGATATATATTTGACTGATCATCCAAAGGCGACAAACTAACTTGCTTGACCCACAAACCATACAATATATTAACACATTATTGCAAATAATCAAAACACAAGTTAAAATTTTGTGTTCTAACTCAATACTCCACTCCTTTGTATGGGTAGTGTGCCAAGCCAGACCGCCACCATAAATCATAAATGTGATGTGCAGGCCCACCTTGGACTTTTCTTAAGGCATCAACGTCCAACCACTCGATGAGGCACGGTTGATTTCTCAAAGGGCCCCTTGATTGGATTGTCTTTCAAAATTGGCAAGGGTCTTTGTCTATGTAATCTAACCCTCTCGTCGTATCCTACATCAAGTAAATATCATTTAAAAGAATTTTTGAAGCTTAAATAATTACCATCTCAATATACTACTAAGGTCAGCAATTGAGCTTGCAATGCTGATATTTAAGAGACAAGGCATGGTAATGAGATGGCAAAGGAAGTGTCGTTTTGCCCCATTTTCGTTGGAGGCCTAGTTTGGTATGGGCAGTGCTGTGTTGGAAAGGTAACCGAGTGTTTTGTTTGTGCATATGGGAATCAGTGGCTAAGTGGTGATCAATTCTGACATGAGGACTTAGAACATAGTGGCTGTGGTAATTCTCAATTCATGCTAATTTGTCAGAAAGAAAAATATGGCAGGATGGGCCGTACACGACACGTGCTCTGCTCTCAAAATTTTTGCAGCCTGGTATTATTCGGTCTTTTAAGTTTTGGAACAGCTAGTGCGGTGGTAGGTTCTAAGTTCATGGCCACCAATTGTGGTCCCTGACACGACTACTACGCGTTGTTGTTGGTCTTGAGCAGTGTTTGTAATCGCATTGAAAATGATGTATCTCAAAATAGCAAATACTAGTAAATAGGACACCATATATTGTAAGTATAGATAAGTTTCTATAGATTAGATAAATACTAATTGCTGCAACTACAATGTTTTTCATAAACTGATATATGAGTGGGATACTGAAAAGCTTTACAAAGAAGCTTCTTTTTTCAAATTATCTTGAATTTTGAAAAAGTTTATGAGAAAAGCTTATTCAAACCAATAGAGGCTACTTGGTCGTCTACTGAAAAAGAATTTGACTAAATGAATGCTAAGTATTGCAATGTAGACACTGCTATTAACTGTCTTTTTCGGTAGCGTGTAAATTACATTTGTTTCACAATTTCACAATCTTACGAAATTGGTTTCGAGCAGTTTAGCACTGGGCTTTTTTAATTTTTTTGTTCACAATGACTTGTGTGTTTTCTCTGTTTTGAATTGGGTCGTGTTTTCTCTTTAATTTTTTGGTCCGCCATGTTCTATCATTTTGTATGTGGTCTGAACATATCCATCATTTTGTGAAGGCCCATTACGTGGTTTTGGGCATTGAAAGAAGATCATCTCACCATTAATGAATCAACTTAAAGTATTACGCTCGTTTTTGGTTACAAAAGTACAAAAATCTTTGACCCAAAAAAGAAAGCCTATCAACTTCATGGGCTTAAGACGCCTCATCTAGAAAGAAAAACTCCATATGATTTATTGGTCATGTAGTTTGGGCTTTTCTGTCCACGTACTCTCACATGATATAGGTGTGGGCAGTTAACCCAAAAAAAAAAAAAAAAGATAGGTGTGGGCATGCCTACAAATTTGGAGTTCAGACAATATAAAAAATGTAGTGAATAATTGCTTCAATTTTAGGAGCTGTTTAAGGTTTTAAAATTTCCAAAAGAAAAAAATTTTGAAAGTAATAATTTTTCAAGAAAATTTTATTTATTTCTTCTGCAAAACTCTATAATAGCTGGTCCTGATATGAATTGGACGTAAGATATACACATGCAAATACATTCTGCATGTAGGCACGTATTGAATCCATTGCTTTCCCAAAGTTTCTTACATTTCACTAGGCAAAAAGATTTCTGAAAGAAATGCATATTTCAGAAAAGAGGGTGAAGATCATTTGTGTGGAAACAAGTTAATTTCCTTTGCCTAATTTGATTGATTTTGGTTTCAAAACCATCCATCTTGATTTCATTGTCATAACACATCACAGTCGTCAATACCCAGTAGTACCACCTCTTTCTCTAGTACCAATTAATTAATTCTCATTGGAGCCAGACAAAGCACAGAACAATACGAACCCGTGAAATCCTTACATTGTGCCCGCCATACGATTAATCAATCGTATTGGGCTATTGGCAATCCCGAGACTCAAGACATCAGCTTTCGGTGCCCTCCGCAAATCATGCCGTGACCCCTTGAAAACTTTTTACTACTGTCAAGTTTCAACTTTCAACAGTGCTCATAAAAAGCACAACCATCTTTTCTAAAAAAAAAAAAACATTGAAGCGACAAATTCATACATTAATTTTTTTTTTTTTTTTTCCCAACACAAACACTAATAATTAAGAGAAACAAAATGACCCTATTTCAGTATTTCACCACCATTATCTAGCATCTAACTTTACTAGTAGTAGAACTACTGCATCATATAAAACATTAATAATGTTCGTATATAATAAAATTGTCCAATAAATGCAACCATATAAATTATCATTATTAGATGATGATATATAAATTATCTATACTCATTCCACTTACTCATCACATCTAATAATAATAAAATATATAATATGTATTATGCAATTTTATTATACACATAACATTGTTCATAAAACATCATACAAAGGATCTGCTTTCTCATGATCAAGTGTAGCCTTGTTTGTATTTGCGAAAGAGATCCTCAGTTTTGGCATTCCTAAAGGCACAGCACCCTACCAAATATATTGCTATTAAAGCAATGACTGTGATGATCAATATCACATTAGCCCTCCTCCACTCCTTCCTAAGATTTGCCAATAAACCGGCCTTGCACGAGTCACAGCTGTAGCAAAGTTGTGTTTGGTCGTTGCTCCACTGAAGGCAGTCCATGTCTGCTGCAGTGTTGATGGGGCTAATCCAGTAGGTTGGGTTCACAAACGTGAACCCACATTGGGTCGGTGGCTTGCAGCACCCTGACTGCAAGTGAGTGATGAAAGGAAGAAAAATAGCACGAGAGAAAGGGAGGGATAAAATGTAAGCAAATATTGGAGGAGAAAATTCAAAAGTGGTATACTATGTCATGTAAAGATACATTAGTCAGGATTTATTACTCCTTTTCACAATTAATTACCACTCCTCTCATTTTATCATCTCCGAGGATAACAAATGGTTAAATAATCAATAATTAGCTTATGTTTGTGTTCTTTATCTTTTGATAAGAAATCTAGTTCCGATGAAAACTAGTCAAGAATAATTTGCTTATAGAACAAGAATGTGTACTAAAGGGAGAGTTCTAAATCAAATCTGTAGTCCACTAAACTAAACCTTATACTTCAAAAAGTTGCAGTTGCATACAGAAGCTGAACAATTGTGTTAAAAGTGTAAAAAGATTAAAAACAAGACAAAGACTTTCATACTCTTGTACCAAAAAAAATTCTTCCTCCATAGACTACATAAGCCATTGCTTTTGTTTAGAAGGGAAAAAAAAGGGAGAAAATGGCCGGATAAGAGCAAAATAAAAGCTGAGGATTCTTTCATGAGTGAAAGGTGTCTTATTCGGTGAGTATAGACGAAATTTTCAAAAGACAATGACATGTGTGGGAAGTGGGAACCTAAGAAAAATAGTTAACATATCACTTTATTGCTTCAATTTTCTTTTTCTCCTTTCACCGCTAGACTATAACCATGCAATTGAACTCAGAACACATACTAATAAACTAACATAAGAACTGGAACTCGAGCTTATACCAAACAAGAAAAAGAAAAGAAAAAAAGAAGAAGCTGAACTAGAGCAATATTAGAGTGAATACAGAGAGTAAAGTTAGAGAAAAAAGGTTAAAAATAATGTGTTTTATTTACCTGCATTGGTGTTAGATGTGCATTGAAGAAGTCCTGAGCCATTCGGTAACTCTGGTTCAACTCAGCACACATGTTTGTTGAGCTGAGACAGCTTCTGATGCGATCCCACTTGAATGAACTCCTCACCCTTCAACGAAGGAAGCCTGAGAAGTCATCCATGCGGTATTCCAGGTAAGCTCGGTTTGGTTCAATGTTGCCATGACCACGAAGTGTGACCATGTAGACAAAAACAACCAAGAGAACCAGCAATATAATGAGCACAAGCATGGCAATGAGGTAGAATATGAGGAGCCATGGGATTCTCCAAAAGGCTCCAATGAGACCCGCCAGAGCCACAATGAGGATCACAACACCAAGGATGATGACTGGCCATTGCAGAAACTTGACACATGAATCGGCTGGCTCGTTTGTTAGCCAGAACCCAGCACCGATGATGGGGATAGAGAGGACCACACCAACCAAGTTGATTGCTCCTATCACATTGCTGCTCAGTGCCATCTTTTGTATTGGAGAAAACTAGCTATGAGTTGGCCTGGTTCTGGAGATGTGTGTGTTCTTGGTTCTTGAGGTGACTAATTGATGAAAGGTGGAATTAATGGGTGGGGACTTGGATAATCAATAGCATGGAGAATTTTTTATACAAAGAATATGGAGTGGCCTTTGTTGGCTAAACCCCACAAAAAATTTTATCCTTACCTTGGATGCCTGCAAGCTGCTAAGGCAAGGTCATTATGATAATAATAATAATAATATAATATAAATTTCGGATTTTGTTATTTTGGGTGCGTGCTCGCATATAAATTTATTTTTGGTCAGCACGCTAACATTTGTGGGAAGTTGATTTTAATATGGAGCTTAGAAGATAAAATTTCATTATATGAGATTTGGGAGAAAATTACATTCAATATGGTGTATAAATCTCACATAAAGTGAGATTATAATCATGTTTTATTAGTTTTTACACGTGAGCACGTGAAGGGAGACTGTGAGCCATCGCTTTAACGTCAGAAAGAAGACACGTGTCGCAACGCGATTGGCAGCACAAAAGCTCGCATAGTGCAAGATTGACCAGCTGGAGGTGCCGCAGGCCCCATGCGTCGCATGCTGGTTGGCGTTGGGAAGCTCACATGATGCGAGATTTTGGCCTTCCGTCCTACATGGCCTCCACGTGTCAGCTCTCCCTTGCGCGCAGCCTTCCCTCCTGCATGGCCTCCACGCATCAGCTTCTTTTGCAGTGCAACGTCCCTCCAGTCCACGCGTCAGCTCCCCTATATTGCTAAAAATCTCGCAAGGTGCAAGATTTTCGCCTATCTTGTCTCCCCGCATGCGAGAGTCTTGTGTGAACTGGGGACAGCTGCTGCACTGTTGTTGTGTTTTGCTCGCTTATAAAAGAGGGCATGCTAGAGTATGTGAAGCAGAAGAGTGAAAGAAGAGTAGTTTAGCTTCAGTTGTGAGGCGTATTGCAAGGTTATGATATCGAGTGAAATGAGGCTGTATTGAGAGTTTAGTGAGGTAAGTCAATGTTTAAAGAAATAGTAAGAGAAAAAATGTCAATTGATAACATAGTCATTTCTAGTGAGCATGTATCAGTGAAAATTTGTCAAAATATTATAAGTTAATTTTTACTTTTTTGTCATGATATTTTTATGATTTGTATTAGTAGGAGAAATATAATAAGTTTTATATGATTTTTATTTTGGAATTGTTATTTCATACATATAGAAATATACTGGAACTCACTCCTCTCTTATATTATAATTTTTTACTGCATTTATATATTAAAATAAACTTTTTAATAGATCATACCTCTTGAAAATTTAATAATCAAGGTTTTTAATAAAAAATTATCTTTTTGGATTTTTTAATAGCAATGGCTAAAACACTTATAACAATATACTATATAATAATATGGTTTGTGCTCCATGAGTAGAGGATATGAAAAGTGTATCGGTTTTATGTGACTCTGTTAAGATGTTCTGTGTCTTTGCTTCAATTCCAAATAGATAAGACAACTTAGTTGAGCATATTAATGTCATTGTTGTGTAATGTATCATTGAAAGACAGAGTTTGTATGACTTGTATTAGTGAGAGAAAGATAAAGTTTTACGTGATTTTTATTTTGAAATTTTTATTTCATATATATAGAAATGTACTGGAACTCACTCCCTCCCTTGTGTTATAATTTTTTCAATTAAAAAAGTATTTTTAGTTTAAAGGATTTTATTAGCCCCATGTTGTTATTATATGGATAGATACTAAAAAAATTACTATTTGTTACAGGAGAGGAACTGTTGAAGCCCCGTCATTTATTCATGGAACCACCCGTGGTGCATATACGTGAGCATCTACAGCAAGCTGGTTTTCACCACGTTGCGGATTTGCCAAATGGGAATAAATAAATATCTTATAAGTGCATTAGTTGAAAGATGGAGACTAGAAACACACACATTTCACTTTCCTTGTGGGGAGTGTTCAATTACACTAGAGGATGTCACAATTGTGCTTGCATTTTATATTGAAGGTTTACCAACTATTGGAAGCACTAACGGCAATTAGAAGTAATTATAAATATGTGTGAGCAGCTACCTGTCCTCTGACCAACCGATGTTGTTGCTGGTGAAATAAAATTTGATTGGCTTACAATTCATTTAAATTCACTTGCATATGATACTGGAGAGCGGATAGCATGCCATGTCCGTGGCTACATCTTATCTATGTTGGGTCATTTCTTAATTCCGAATAAAAGCACAAGCATGGTGCATGGAAAGTTCCTATCACCGCTTGGAAATTTAGAACATACTGGGTTGTATAGTTGGGGCTCAGCGTGTCTCTACACTTTATCATGGGTTAGATCGTGTTTCATGCAATAATACAAAAGAAGTAACTGGTTGCATGGTACTATTGCAAGTATGGGCGTGACAGTGGCTCCCATGGTTAGCTCATTTGCCAACCATGCCATTCGCTTTTCCTCTTGCTATGAGGTAAAAATATTTTAAATAAATATTTCTATTGTTATGAAGATTATATCTAAACTAAAAAATATTTCACAGATGGAAGCATTATCGCTATCCACGTAACACTCCATACACTGATCTCCATAATATTAGGCTTGCATTAGATCAGATGCAATTTGATCAAGTAGATATTAATATAGCAAATACTTTCTTTTATTGTCAAATTAAATATTATTTATATCTTATGCAACATATTTATTGATGCAATTTGTGTGGCAACCATATCAAGATCCAGCAATTGATGGCCACATTTCAAATGATGTGCGGGTTGAGCATCATTTATGGTCAACAACTAGTCCACTGATATGTTTTGAGACAATAGAATGGCATGTGGCTGATTGTGTGATGCGTCAATTTGGTTTGATCAACCAATTCCCTACCTCGTAATCTAGGAGCATCTCATAATAAAGACTTACGGGTAAAAAGCCAACTAACTGGAGACAGAAGCATTAGGAGTGGGTTATGTTGTGGAAGTCCCAACATGACCGTTTATTAGGGACAACCCATTAACAATCATGTCCCATCAGATTATTACCTGACTGTATATGGAATACGCAAGAAATTGGTTATGGTTGTCTTCTCAGGTGCATCAGGACTAGGCAATCCTCAGCACCAACCAATCCCTCAGCATGAGGGCAGGCAATCCCACAGGACTATTCATTCCCACATTACCAGGAGAGTCATGGACACAGTATCATCAATTCCCAACATATGAGCCATTCTCATAGTACCAGTCGTCCTACAATTTCAGCCATTCCCTATGCCTTTGCCACACCTTCATCAACAGGATGTCTATGTACCCTTACCTTTTACAAATGATGATGTGGATCAATGGTTGAATTTGAGTGGGAATATTCAGTTTTCCCCATGTAGAGCCGATATAGTGTTGAACCACCACGAATGTCCCTAGATGCAGGGGGCCAAAGGGTTCAAGGAGCCTTATGAGTTAAGGAAGAAGGTCCGTTGAGAGCAGTGGCACTGAGTTTGGGATAAATAGTTCTTACCACCTTGATGAGGCCACATCTTAATCCGCGTGACTTTGATTTGAATGTGATGACTAATGAACCTGGTGTATAGGAAGATGTGTACCAACCTTAACTAATACTCTCCCCAATTAGACATACATCTACCCAGTCTAGGAGGAGGGCACATCTACATCTACCCATGTAGCAACACCTAAATCTAAATCTATATGAGATGTCATTGGAGAGAACGAGGGGGAGGAAGGGATGAGGGAGGAGAGATAGTAGGAGGAGAAGCAGTAGTTCTAGTACACATTTAGAGAGGGGTTGGCTCTGGGTTACGAAAAAAAGTTTGGTCACCTTTCAAATGGTTTCCTTCAGGAAGGAAGCGTCTAAGGAAAAATAGTCATTAATGTTTTTATTTTATCATTTTTGTATGGCATGTATTTCTTTATGGTTCGATGTAATGTGAATATTGTAATGTCTTTAAATTCTTTTTGTATATAATTTATTTGTCCATAACTATATTTATTTAAGTTTGATATTTTTTCATAAAAGTCTTAAAAAAATACTACTGTATTATTTTTTTGGGTGGGTTAGGTTTTTTTTGTTGGGTAAAATACTACTTTAGTATAAAATAGTTATTGTATTAATATTTAATTTCCTTAAAATTTTAAATCACACATTTATATATAAAATTATAATTAAATCTAAAATTAAAATTTATTTTTATATTTTTTAAACAAATTTAAACATAAGATTTAAAATTTTTACCTTTCTTTTTAACATATTTCTTACTTTGAAATTTAGACATAAAAAAATAGCGCGAAAACATAAGATTTTAAATAAAATAACGCTAATAATTTACTTGTTTACCTAGTTATCCTTTTTTTAAAAAATAAACGGATAATATTTTTCTAAATCAATAATACAAGATCAACTGATAAAGTAAGGAAAAAGATAGAAAAAAATTACTAAGACAAAAAAAAATACTCTAATATTTTTTTTATTAAATATATGAACGAAAATGAAAAATATAAATACAATCTTATAATAAAGTGAAGTGAAACAAAAGGAGGGCTCCTCTTATTTTTTCTCATTGCTCTCTCTATGTTTTGAGCTAACAATGTCAAAGCATAACATAATACTAATAATCCGGTGAATTGGGTATAACTTTATAAAAACAGATGTTTTAAATGTTTTAATATTTATTTCAATTCTCACTATATGAGCTTATTTTTTTTATCATAATCTCGCACCAAGCGAGTTTTTATTTTCAAAAATAAAAAATTATTTTTTCATAATTTCTCGCACCATGCGAGATTTATAAAACCACATCTTTATATGTATAATTTCAACTCAATATTAATGTACATTGGCAGTCAACACTCCATATTAAAATAACTGACCAATGTGCTGGGCCAATAAATACACTACATGCTTAGTGAGGAAGAAATAAAAATAATACCTAGTGGACCCACATATACACCTGTAATCTGCAAGTTGAAGATGAATGAAGCAACCGCATATATATGAGAACTGCCCCTTCGGACACATTAGTCTGATGAGCATAACTTTATGAAAAGGTGTACCTTGTACAGTACATTGGGAGAGAAGAGGAAGAAATGGAGGGAAAGAAAATGGTTGCCAGCGGTCTCAATCTAATCTATTGTGCAGGTTTGGGACAAACACAGAGAAAACTGGATTCATATGTCCCAACTACACAGGGCCTTTGCAAAATCTAATTTGACTCGTGAGTAAGTGTGTGACATATTTTTCAAAAAACCTCTTATGAGTCCACACCTTCGCGCTCAAATGAACATTGAAATTAGTGCATAAAGTTTTACGCGTGAGAGTTTTTTTTTTATTTTTAATATTTAGAAATTAATTTTTTTAGTTTTTAGATTTGTAAAATGTAGTTCACATTAATTCTCCTCCATTTTATTTATATGACTGATCTACGATTACATTTTTATCGATGTATCATGTTAATTTACATGTGTGATGCTAACCTAAGCTACTTCTACCTCTGTGTATCAGCAAAAAGCCAACTACATGAATAAATCCTTTTTGCCTTTGTAGATATCAGATACTATTTGAAAAATTGCAGAGTTATATCGGAGATTTGTTTAGTGAAAATATGGAGAATCACGCATAATTGAATATTTGAATATAATATTGGTAAGTTTGATTAAAAAAACTACTTATATTTTTTATGGGGAGGATTTACAATATTTTTAATTACTTTACAAAAATTTGTAATATCATTAACATTTCTGTTGTGAACATAGGTGTTAGAAACTAAACACTCACAGAAAAATACTCAAAACAAATAAAAGACTGAATAATTTTTGTAAATTGATGTATTGTGATATACAAAGAGATAATACCTATTTATATGTCAAAGATAAAATTAAAACATAAAAATAAAATTAATCTAATATTAAACTAAATTAATCTAAGATATATTTGAATCAATCCAAAATATATTTAGAATTTTTTTATTTCTAACAATATGATTCCTCACAATTAAGTCATGTAACTCTAAGTTATTGATCGCCAATTTTATAACGATCCAAAAAATATCTTAAAAAAATAAAAAAAAAGTATCATTCAACTTTAATAGCATTATCCACACATGGGCACACCAAAATCCTCACATTGAGATGACGTGGACACCTTTGTTATCACCCATCTAACTCCCCACTTTGTAGCACGTTTTCTAAAACGTAAAATTCATAAATAATAATATAATATATTTTCAATTTAATTTTGATAAAAATTATTATTACATAATTATCAAATTATATATTATTATATTAAAAAAATATTTAACATTTATAATTATCATTTCAAAAATTACATGTACAACTATATACGATTGAATGTTGGAATAATAATGGATTAATTATTGTTTTTCACATAGGCATATTTTTTCTATTTAAAAATAAATAAATATAAAATCCCAAACAGTGCCCCTTATCTCTTCCTTTCCCCTGTTCTGCTCGTGCTCCCAATCAATGGCAACATTAGAATCAGCTCTCTCCATCTTCGCTTCTCACCGTTTTGCCAATAACTATCGTCTTTCTGCAAAACAACCAGACTCCATAAAGCTCCATGCTTCCACCTCCCTCTTTTCCCTCCCCAACAACCTCGTCTTCTGTTCTAAAGCCTCCTCTTCCACCAAAAGACTCTGCTTCATCTTGTGCTCTGCTTTGCAAGAAGTAGCAGAAACAGAGACACCAACAACAACAGAGGAAAAACCAGAGCAACCCCAGGAACCAAAAAACATCAAGAAGAAGCTCTACGTGTCTAACATACCTTGGTCTGTGTCGGTGACAGATATCAAGGACCTGTTCAGTCAATGCGGAACTGTAACTGACGTCGAGGTTGTTCTGAAACTCTGTTTTTCCTCTGTTTTTTAATGATCCGTTTGAGTTTGTGTAATTTGGAAAAGTGGGGTTCTGTGATTATAGTAGATCATAAAGAACAAGGATGGTAGGAGCAGAGGCTTTGCCTTCGTTACTATGGCTTCAGGGGAAGAGGCTTTAGCTGTTGTTGAGAAATTTGACTCTTATGTAAGTTTGATTTTTTATTGTGGTGAATTATTGCTCACATTATGTTATGCAGTGAAATAAATATTCCATTGTTGATTTGTAGTAAACCACTTGAACACATCAATTTTTTTGGTATTTTTTCAAGTTATGCAAATGTAATTCAGAGAGTGTATAATTCACTATGAAATGCAGATGAAATGTGCCATATCATAACATAATCACTCGCTTTTTTGTTGGTTTTCCTTCACATTGACTATTAGGGGACTATGATGTTTAGTTATTTAAGGCCCAATTGAACATAATACGCAAAAACTTGTCTTAAATTGGTGGGACTCCGCGGATTATTATTTTCTTAGATGCTTTTCTGTCCTCAACGAAGCGTGATAAAATTACATGTTTGTTATGAACAATCAAGAAAGACTTCACTACAAAATTTGGCATCTTTACTTAATAAGGAAATTTTTCCCACTTTGAAGTGGCATGTAGTAAGAATGTAGGACCATTGGAATGAACCTTTATACATGTTTTACCTCTAGCAAGCGCTTTCAACTTCCTAGAAAGGTGAGCTTTATGGTGGGGGATGCTTTGACATATTTTTAAATGGTGTCTAAAGTGAATGGAAATTGAATTTAGAAATATTGCTTTGAATATCTCATCCAGAAGTCAATTTGGTTGACTCAGAATTCTGTGTTTCAGCAAATATCAGGAAGGATAGTAAGGGTGGAACTTGCAAAGAGATTCAAGAAACCTTCTCCTCCGCGTGCTCCGGCTCCAGGTCCCCCTCTTGGCGAGACACGCCATGTAATTTATGCATCTAACCTTGCATGGAAAGTAAGATCAACCCATCTCAGAGAATTCTTCACTGAGAATTTCAAAACACCAGTTTCAGGCAGGGTTATCTTTGACAGCCCTTCTGGAAGATCTGCCGGCTATGGATTTGTTTCTTTTCCTACAAAGGAGGATGCAGAGGCTGCAATTTCTGCTTTGGATGGGAAGGTAGTTATCAACTTATCATACTGTCAATGATCACTTTCCTGCTAGTTATTTACAGGTGCTCACAAATTTTGGCATTTCTTGATTTGGATAATTAATTGTGTTAATAATCTTTTATAATCAGCATGATATTCATGGCTTTGGATGGCTGTCAGTATAGAAATAATCTTTAGCTGAAATTATTTTGCATTGAATATCTTAATGTGGCTCATTAGTGTGCATGTTTAAGTTCAACAAAGTTATACTACTGCTTTCTCGGATGCAGAAGTTTTAATAAATTAATTTCACCTATGATTTACCATCTTTCTATCAATAGCTTAGTTGGTAGTAATACTTCCTGGAACCAGGCTTCTAATAATGGTTTCCTCTTGTTACTCTTCTATTGCCCCCTTACTTTTGCCGGATTATTTATAGTGATGGATTTCACTGGCACCTACTAGTACTTTCTGTGCCAATATGCCTTTACAATTGGATTCATGTCGCGATTCCAAATGGTCTTTATAATTCATTGTCAAGTACTCAACTCAACTATTTAGGTGCCCTTGAAAAATGCTGCATCACAATGCTGCTATAGGTCAATTTAAGATACCATTGAGTTCTTATGAGTCTTTTTTGTTAAGTTGAAGTCTAATGGTATCGTTGGTTCTCATTTTGTACCTAGAACTGCCATCCAGCACAACATTTTAGTGGACAAAAAATGAAATAATGAAGTTTTAAAATTTTCACGCTGTTAATAAATTCTATATAATCAAAGCTGTGTAGTTGCCTGAATTTCCGTGTCTTAAAAAGTTAGAACTTAAGGTGTATATTGGTGTTTCTGGCTGGTGAGTTCTGCTGTCTGTTTTTCATTCTTTACTTGATTCAGCTTTCAGTTCCTTACAACCTATGTTTTGTCCATCAACATGAAAGAATTTCCTGTTCTTTGTTTTTCCTCCTTATTTGTTCTGAAGTCACTCACTTCAACTGTATTTTATGGACAAAATTTCCGCATATTCATTTCCTGCTGAAGGAAAATTACTTATCCAGTGCCTGTCCCTTTGCAGGAGTTAATGGAGCGACCAGTTCGCCTTAAATTGAGTGAAAAGAAAGTTAAAGAAACTGGAAGTGAAAAGGATGAAGCTGGAAGTGAAAAAGATGAAGACCAAGATGCTGATGTTCAGCTGTAACAATCATAAATCCTAAATTTTTTATTTGCTGCTCTTGGTCGTGGCATGTGGACTAAGATGGATCCTCCTGAAGCTGGAATGTTACCTTATGTATACAAAACTTTGATGGATGACCCCTTTTTCACAACAGTTTAGTATACCTTAAAAATGCGGGTGAAAATTTAAGAAGAGATGAATTTTCAACATACTTTTTCATGTAAATCTTATTTCTGATTTTTTTTTCACTCCCATTTTTAAGGGTATACTTAAAGGATTATAAAACTCAAAAACCTTGCCAATTAATTAAGTTGCAAATCGTGTACATTGAGTATGAGTCTAATTAGTCCAATCCATTTTCTCTTAAGCCATCTCTATCTTGTACGCTATGATTCTAAAGTCCTAAAGGCTTTTTCTTACCACTCAGTCACTTCACCATGACACTGGGATTCCACTAAATCTAGTGGGAATGCATGAATCACTGTCCAAGGACACAAAATACTTTGTGTAAGCATATGATGACCTGCATCCAAACCTTAAAACTAAGGCTAAAATACTAGCTTGTAAGAAACAAACAAAGATGAGGCCCATTTAGCTGAGGGAGCAGAGTTTGAACTTTGAACGGACGAGGCACCCTAAACCCTATGATAACAGCTAACACTTGAGTTGTGTCAACGTGAAATCATGTTTTGTTGTGCCCTTGCTCTGCATCTTCCGCAATGAAGAGCTTTTCTTCGCCATGCCATTGGGGGGAATTGAAAGGATTTTTATGGGTGAAATTATATATGAATCTTATTTATTAAAATTTTCAACTCAGTGTTTTACCCAAATCAAATACACCCATTATTCGTGGAAATGATATTCTAAGGGAGGGTTGACTCATTGTGAAGGTGATTCATGACCAAGTGCATATAATTTGACTATGATTATGATACCTGCTGTGTCTCACATGCTAAACTAATTACTTTATTTTCTTAGCAATCTGCTTAAATACAAAAGCAAAACTCACACGTCGTTTGTTTTGAAAGTCATACAAAATCATAATAAAACTTCCGTAAACAAATTTATATGTCACTTGAAAATTTTGTATGCGCCTTAAAACCCACACTATAATAGGTTTAGTCTTTTCTTTACGAATAACAGAAATACAAAATTATCCGGAAAACCAAGAAAAGGAAAAGAGACTTAATGAAGTCCGAGCTAAGTCCAAATACCAACAAACAATGACTTGATGGAAGAATGAGGGTCCTCTTTACTCTTTTAGTTTTGCTGTTGTCAAAAGACTCAAAAGGGCTTTGGAACAAGAATGTGTTGGTTTTTGTGCATATGATTATGTCTCCACACTTGTTGAAAAAGGGCCCTAGTCTTAACACATTAGGGCGTCGCATCATACATCGAGTTGTATTATAAATTTAATTTAATTAGAGGATCAAATTCGAAATTTTATTGAAAGCGTTTTCGTTGTGTACAAAGAGTTCATCTCGAAATAATATTTGTGAGAATATTTTAATTAAAATAAAAACAATTTCAGCAATATATATATATATAGAGAGAGAGAGAGAGAGGTGAATTAGAAAGATAATTTTGAAAGGAGTCATAAACGTTTCCATAATGCAGGTAGACCATGTACAGAATAAACTTTCTTAAATCTTAATTATTGATATTCCTTCTGCTAATTCTTCTATCTAAAATGAGCAAGTAGTAAGACGTTGATGGATGAAAAGCATGTCAAACATGTATATTTAACTTCATTATCTTAAGAATATTCTCCCACTTATCAGAACATATACTTTTTCATTCATCTGAAGAAAAGCAATAATATCTGCGTTCGGAGAAGTCCTATTTGATCTGAAACCACTTGAAGTGTGATATGTTTTTATTTCCTATTTTTTTTGTAAATGAACCGTTGAAATTGGGGTGCAATAAAGGAAGAGAAATAAAATAAGCTCACATATATATCATCATATCCTTTTGCTTCTTGCAGACCACTAGATGGCTAGACCCACACAGGTTCAATTATTCTACATTTCTGCCCCATATATCCCATAAACGCAGGGTATCATTGGATATGGCACTGCCGAGGATAACCACAAGTGGACTGGAGTATTCTTAAATGTGATATGCGATGACAAGATTTCGTGGCTTCTGAAAGAGGGAAACCACTCTAGCAAGTGAAGTGGAAAAGAGAAGAAGAGATGGCCCCAAGGTTTGAGCAAATTGGTTGGTTAGGTGTTAGGTGACAATAGTGACAACTATATTTGACTGTAACTTGCTTTAAAACACACTCAATTTTTATTTTTTTTTCACTTCAACTTTATTCCTTCATGGATATTCCCATAATCTAAAGTTGACTAGCAAATATAATTTATGTTGTCGTAAGAGTAAAGGTTATGGATGTCGTGTAACTCAGGGTTTCATTTATAGTTATTTTATAATTTTAGAGGATTATTGCTTTCATTATGGAGTTAGTTTTATTATTGAAATGTGCTAAGTTTATAATTCTTTACAAACAAGTTAGTCCCACACCTGGCCTTAGTTGTGGGGAGAAATATACTTACTGTTGGAATCATGAGGAGAATAGATGCAAAGTAGAATAGGATGGTCATATGTTTGAGTCCCACAAAGGAGATATGATGCATTGAGGGGACAATGGTGCACCATATTGAGCCAAAAAAGTTCCTAGTGTTCCCAAAACATATACAGATTCTCTGCTATTTTTTTTTGAGATCTTTTTCCTTTCAATAATACAATGTGCTTACACTCAAGTATTCACCACATGGCACAAGTTATTAGGAAATTTCTTTTTGAGTATTTATTTCCGATGGCATCAAAGTCATACATACTAGCCCGGTATAGGTTATGCATTGAAAGCAAAAAAGACTGAAACGTCAAACATAACTCCACTTTGTGTCAAGCAAACAGCTAACTTGACGGCCAAATTGGCTCCACACATCGCTAGGGCGCATTAATGAAGTTCTTGAGCTAATTTGGATTTCACTTTATAAAGGACTAAAACCTCGTGCTACATGAATAGTGAGAAGCATACAGAAAATCAAAGGAGAAAAAGCATTGATTATTTTTAATAAATTCTCAACCAACATCAGTAGTTCAGCACCTCCTCCTTAGTCAACAAACCATTCTAACCAAAAGAGATAAACTAGCTAGAGAGCAGAGAAAGCTATGAACAGAAAAAAGATAAAGAACTAAAGGAAGGGGAAAAAAGTTAAAGTATTCTCATTTTCCTTGTCTTTGCCCGGCTTTCCATCTAAGCCCTTTGGCCCCTTTTCCACGCCATCTTTTCCCCTGATAGAAACTTTCATTCAAGCAAGTCCTTCTGTCTTCTTGCACTCTTACTTCCACAGATAATCTATAAGAACATTACCCCTTATCTTGCTTGTGTGCTAGTAACCATTGTTATCAGATAAAGCTTCAGAGAATATCACCCTTTTATTTTCAGGTGATAATTAACCTAATTACCTAACACACACATCTTCTGTATGTTTGGTTACTGCAGAAGCTCCTGCTATGATCTTGTAACTTATCTGCTTGCTTTCTACATTTCTCTGAAGGTTGAGTTCTTTTTTTCTCAATGGTAGTGTTCTATCAGTCATAGCATATTTTTGTTCTCTTGTTAAAAAATCACTTGCCATAGCAGGATGAAATAGAAACCATGATTATAAGATTGCTCATGTGTTAGTGACACCAATAGCATTAGTATCTACTTCTAAGATTCTTCATGCCATGGCATCTCTTGGCAACCCAAGAACATGGGTTCCATACATGAACAGCAAGGACTGTTCCCAAGGATTTTGCAGCTTGTACTGTCCACAGTGGTGTTATGTGGTGTATCCTCCTCCTCCTCCCTTTGAATTCCCTGATGAAGATTCAAGTCCAAATTTCTCCCCTCTTGTTATAGCAATCATTGGTGTCTTGGCCAGTGCTTTTCTCCTTGTGAGCTACTACACCATAATATCCAAGTACTGTGGCCGCAGAGAATCATCATCTTCAGAAAGAGAAAGCCATGAAGAAGCAACCCTTGTGTTGGAAGACAATCACAACCCTTCACTCCATGAGCCGTGGCATGTCACAACCACTGGCCTAGATGAGGCACTGATAAAGTCCATAACAGTTTGCAAGTACAAGAGAGGAGAAGGGTTGGTTGAGGTAACAGATTGTTCAGTTTGTCTCAGTGAGTTCCACGATGGTGAGAGCATTAGGCTCTTGCCAAAGTGCAGCCATGCCTTTCACATCCTTTGCATTGACACGTGGCTCAAGTCTCACTCCAATTGCCCTCTATGCCGTGCTAGCATATTCATCTTCAATGCTGGACCTTTTCATCATCATGTGCCAGCCCCTTTGGTGGAACTCCCTTCAAGGAACGAGGCTTCTTCAGAAAACAATCAGCATGTGGATGTAAACATGGCTAATGCAAGCGATACTACAGTGTTGGATGTGGTGGAAGAAGAAGGTCCATTGCATGATGGTAGAGCAGTTCCAAAGAATGCATTTCGTGCTTTCAGTGACTTAGGCAACTTGAGGGGAAGACATAGCGTGATTGAGATTAGAGATGAAGAGTATGAATCTTTTAGAAGGTCAGTGTCTATGGACCATTCATTTCAAAGGCGTCTTTCAGTTGCTGATGTGCTTCAAATGAATCAAGATCATGGTTCCCTAATAGAAGGATGTTCAAGTGAAGCTGGTCCTTCAAAGAGAACAAGGGGTGAGAGTAGCAAATCAAGCTATAGAAGAAGGGTCTTGCATTGTGTTTTGAGCCCAATTGCTATGAAGAGGTCATTTTCCAGTGGAAGATTCTCCCTTAGCAGAAATGGCAGGGGACGACAGGGGATTTGCCCTGTATGAGAAGTCCCTTTGTTGTTAGTCTAAATTAAATTCTCTTCCTGATGATAGTTTATGATGGTCTAGAGGAAGAGATTGACCAAATTTTTGTGTGAACATCTTATATATGATTGAATCCTTATATGTATATTAAGTTACTTTAACCAGTGTGATATTATTAGTAATAGCTGAAAAATGACCCTTTTTTAATATGTATCACCTTTTTTGGTTTGTATTTTAGTATGTGAATTAACGCTTCAGCAAAGATCAAATGCCATGTTTGCCTTGTGTTATTAACGTGAAAGGATTTTTTAGCGCCACAAACACAAACACTTCTTTGTTGCAGCCGCATTCTTGGAACTTAGAAGTCACATGTCGCTGCTCTGCTCCAGTCTGCATCAAATTATAACCGGTCGCAGAACTTATTGGTACCTTCTTTTTAATGGTACTACTTTCACATGATTTCTCATTCTGATAATTAAATCTTGACCCAATTTCTTGTAAGAAAAAGATAAGCATTCATGTATGTCAGCTATTAAATAAAGCACAGAAAATTGATGTACTAGACCGTGCTCATTCAGAATTTCGCTATCAAATGAATTAATGGGTCATATGTGCAACGTAAAGAGGATAATCCCACATGTATGTCAAACTCTCTACACTATTCTTGCTTGCAAGTTCTAATAACAGTACTTAAAACATTTATCAATGAAAATATTACCAATATAACGAACCATTATGAACTTTGTGGTATTTCGCGAGTTATAAGAGAAATGGAAAGATAGATATGAAAGGTGAAGGAAAGGCAAGGGAATGAGAAGTTCAGAGAATTTCACCTTACTTTTGTTAGTGGGCGTAAAACAATTAAAGAAAATAAAATTGAGGGTTTATAATGTATTTTTATAGTTTTATACTTTTTTACATTTCATTTTACACCAAGATAATTAAATATAGTTAGTATGTTTTGTAAGATATGTAAAAATGATATTTCAACATTTTAATATAAATAAGATAATAAATTATATTATAATCTCATTTTCTCCTATAAAACCTTCAATTAATGAATAGAGTATAGAACTCAACTTAAAGTATTTGTCTCTATTTTTTTTTTTAAATAATATGATCATGCTCAAAATAAACACGAGATCATCTTAATCATCAGAACAATAGAAGATTTTTGAAGAGTTATTAATAAAACCCCTCACAAATCTGAAAAAGCTAAGTGAAAAATCAAATAGTATGCGACTAACAAGTAACAACTAACAACACGTGAAAACGATGTATGCTTTATGATGGGCAAACCATGTTCATGGTTTTCAACTTTTCATTATTGGCTTCTGCTAGCCAATTACTAGACCATATTTGTGTGTGTAAGAGTATGACACTGATTTGAGATGCGCCCATAAGGTGTCAAATCGTTGGTCACCGAAGTGCCATTAATTAAGGACCGTAGTCCTCTCCATTATTAACAGGTTAGAAGAACGCGCCCTTAAATAATTGTGTCCGCTTGTCACAGAAATTGGGCCAGGGGATCAGGATGATGAATATTCAGATTCCCCCTTGAACCCTTCACATTTTTGGATTTTTCTTTTTCCTCAAAGCCATTTTATTTTCAAAAAAGTATGAAATGAAATGGATTCTTTTTGAAACCTCAATCCCCAACTCAAAGTCATATGCGCGTTGATAAAGCATCGATTTGATATTAAATCTTACCCTTTATTACCATGTCATATAATAAGAAAAGAGACATGGTTGGATTATGTGCGTTCATAGTCGTCTGACCCTGGGATAACACGAAATCAACTTCACACTACTTGGGGTCAGTTTGTTGAACATGGAATGGATTCCGATTAGACAAGGTTGTCCCAACTCTGGTCATAGTGCTAGTAGGATAGGCTAATTGTGGCAATTTCCGGCTCAATCTTTGAGCAAAGATTGATTCACCAATCACGGATTCAAATTATCTTTACTTGTTTTGTATACTACCCCTTTTTCACACACCATAACTAGAAATTGAGTTTTTGGCAGCTTATATTATATCTTGGAAAAATGATTTTTTTGCACCGCAAAGTATATGGGTTGGTGCATCACATAATACCAACATTCGTCAGTATGTGGTTGGCTTCTATGAACCGATGAACTCCCATAGCCCAATTCTCGGCAAAACGAATTAGGGCAGCTCTCACCAAGCAAATTCTCTCTCTCTCTCTCTCACATTAAAGTGACAAGTATGGATGGGAACAGATTTCATAAGGGGTCTTCAATTTAACCTATATTCAACTTAATTTCACCTAGTTTTTTTTCGGTCTGAATTTAACCTAGTTTATCAATCTAAGCTAAGACTTTTGAAATTTTTTTGTTTAGCTAAGCAGGTTAGATTACATACAATAAAAATATGTCTATTGGGTTTATCCAAAGAAAAAAAAGTCTATCAGACCTATAATATCCTCTTTTTTTACAAAATATTTTATAGAGTAATTTACTATTTTTCTTTAATTGTTTGAGTTAATTTTTAGACATTAGCTTACCAAAAATTTATCAAAGAAATAAATCTTGATCGATAAATATATATTAAAAAGGAATAATTCTATTATATATGCACATATTTATGAATATCATATTTAACTATTAAATTATGAGTATGCATATATCTGTTATATTATATTATATTATATTATATTATATTATATACACACACACACGTAGTAACGTAAAGTAGAAGATAGAAGAACCAAAAAAAAAGAAGGTAAACTAATGAAAGACTTGGGAAAGTCTTTGGAAAAATAGGATGAAATCCACCATAGGCTTGAAGACAATAAAAAAAAAACATATAAGAACAATAATTAGATAAAAATCAATAAATCAATAATCACAATAAAAAAATATATATTAAAAATATAAAATATAATGAGTAGAATTAATATTTAACATAATGTCGAGATATATTCACAAAATAATAAATGTTATAGAAAAGCAAATTCTATTAGTGATAAATATAGTAATTATAAAGAAGAAGATGTCCTACCAGTAGTGTGGAATTAGGAATAATTTGTAAGGTAATAATAGATAAGTTACATGATATGGTACTTAGACACCTAACATTGTCCACAAAGTGCAAGATTGGAAAGAAAGAAAGATCATGTAAAAGGCATTGAAGTCTTTGTGGAAAATTTTGAAGTCAAGTATTGAAGGGATATATATTTATATAATAGTAATATATATAATGGTAACGAAAGTAATTATGAGAATTGAGAAGTTACATGGTAATGAAAGGTAAGAAAATATGAGCAAATAATGTAAACTGATGACTAATGTGGTTATAGGTGTATGTGTAAGCACCTGACATTTTTGCCTTAATTTCCAAGGTTGGGAACACTATAAATATGTGTAAAAAGTTGTTGTTGGTGCCACACAAAAACTAAAGTCAATCAGAGTGTAAGAAAAACAGAAACGATGTAGTAAAGAAAAGAAAGAGAGGGAAGAAAGAAGGAGAGAAAGAGAGTGTGTGAGAGGAGAAAAAATAAGGGAGTGACCGTAGAGAAGGATAGATGAAGAAAAAATGGGTGATGATGAAATAATGTAATCTCTAATACAATTTTGAAGATAATGAATGAATCTATCTGAATTGAAAACCACAGCTACATCTAATTATTATTAGCTATTTTCTATATTGTTTATTTATCTTAAAGTCATTCAATTTTATCTCATGTTCTTTATATGCATTATGCCTATTATTTACTTTAAGTCACTATATTATTCCTTTATATTAAGGTACTCAATAATTATCTATTACAATTACTTTATTTTATCGTTCTTTTATATTCATGTTCTTTGTTATTAATTATTTCAAGTTATTTCTATAATAATGATATATATTATTTTGAGTTATCAATATTTATAGTAATTTTTATAAGGGGCCTATATTAAAGGTAAAGTATAAAACTAAGTATTAAAAATAAATAAAGATAATTATACATGGAAGTAGATTACTGAGTTAATTATAACATGAGATGTTACACCTCGTGGAGAATATTATGGTTTTATGATAGCGAAGAGCAATCCATGGACCATATGATGAGAAGTTTAAAATAAAATTAATTAGAAATAAACTTTATTTTGGTCCCTTTAAAAGTTAATATTTAGATTGACAACTCTATGCTTTGAGAAATTATTAAGATATTACTTTATTCATCTTTGTCAAGCTTATACTATTTAAATTCTTATTCAATTTATTTTTAAGTTATGCTCTAATTTATATTTCATGCATTTTATTTAGTTTAGTCATTAATTGCTTAAGTTTATGTTCTACTTAATTCAAGTTTAGTATTTATTTCATATGTCTTTATATTTATTATGAATTTATGCATTTCTATGTGAAAGATTGTATAACAATAAGAGAATAATGAATAAAAAGATATGTAAAAGATTTGCCTCTAACAATTAAGAACATAATGGAAGAGATGTAAGCTAAGATCCTTTTTATAATACCTGCCTTAGTTAGTGTGGCATAAAAATCTAGCTTTGTCATTGATATTAAAGAATAATACCATAATGATAATTTCTAGAGAAGACTTTCGACTATGTGTGTGTTCTATAAAATATATGTAACTATGTATATTTTTCGTGTAGATGCAAGTAAAACCACCATAACTCAAAAAATTTTAGAATTGTTCATTCTTTCCTAGAATTATTATATATAATTCGCATTTCTATTTTCTGGTAATTTCAAATTAGCCAAATAAAACTAGGGAAGATAGAATCTTCCGATTGACATGGATTTCTGGACTCATGATTGGATTTTTTGTCATTAGTTTTAGAATATTTGGTATGTTATAACAGTACCTTTAAAAGACTCTGATTGTACTATTAAAAATACTATAATTCCTTATGTATATTTATGTCATTTGTCTTAATATGAACGGGATGTCACAGGACCTAATAAACTGATTTATTTATATTATTACTATTATTACTATTTAAAAAAACTAGCGATAATAGAAACAGTTTTGCGTATTTAAGAAGTCTTTTGACTTAGCAAATGACAATATTGTCACCCGACTTTTCAATCATGTAATAAAATCTCACACTTATTTACATATGATTTTTCATTAGATGATAGCATTATCAATTAGCAGTTGTAACCCAATTCCCCTATAATATCCAAAAAAGAAAATCACCATTTATAAAGAGACAAGTCCCTTGTGTCGACTAACACCCAAAAACACTGTATCCAAATAACACTAATCGGCCAAAAATACATGTGCAAAAAATAAAGATATATACATGATCATCAAAGTACGGCACAACTCGACACTGCATATGCTACATGCTATAGCATAGAAACTAGAAAGTTCTACTAGATACCGAAAATGAAAGAGTTTTTAGCCTTGTGATAGAACTGACCTAGCTTAATTTATTCAATTACAGTCTACTCATATCATAGCGCTACTCTCAAAGGTTGCTAGCGGTTTTTATTTTGTATGAGTCTGATACCAACTTGAGAATTGAAGTAGCATTGGAGGACATTGGCCTAAAACGGACAACAATTAAAAAAAAAATTATAAATTAATACCAATCATTCTTCTAATTCTTGAAGATTTTTCTTTAATGCTGGAGTCACATCTATTTAATAATCCAAAATGAAAGATTAAAAGGAAGTAGTGAATTTTTTGAAATTTTGATTTGGGTACAATTCTTTAATCTGTTTTATTCATCTGATTAAAAGTATTATTTATATTAAGAATATGGAGTGTGCAAAGAAAAAATGACTTAATAGAAAACATGCTTTGATTCTTTTCTCCTTCCAATTCCATATACTGCAAAGAAATCTATACCCACATATACTTATATTATGTAAGGAATCATGTATGCATGTCTGTTTCTGCTTCTAACTTACACTAGTGGACACAGTGTTTTAATGAGGATATATCATCCATCAATTGCACAGAAAGAAACAAAACTGGAAGCTGAGAATCAAAACAAAAGAAAAATTGCATCGAACCCACAAATGTCTTTAATGTGATCAAACCTTTCTTTAAAATTCACAAAAGTCGCATATCCCAATGTATCAACAACATGTCGCAGAGCCTTGTAAAATAAAATTTACGTGTGCTATAGATAACAATTTCTCTGTTTTACTAATGAGTTGAAAATTGCTTGGATTATCTTTGCCAACAAAGATGAGAATGTAGTCTCAAAATAAAATTTACATGTGTACACAAATTCTTTTGTTTCCTAGTGAGTTGAAAAATGGTTGGATTAATTATCTTGGCCAACAAGATGAGAATGTAATGAAGATAGATTGGGGTTAAAAATAATCCCTCGTTTCTATAATTGAGCTTAATATCCTTATTTTGTTTTTAGTAGTAAAAATCATTTTTTTCTGTTACAAAAAGAAAATTGATTTAATAGGATACAGTCAAGTTAGATTGCTTTTGTTAATACAGAGTAAAATGATACGTTCAATAATATAATGTTCCTATCTATAGTTTATAACAAAGGCAACCATCGATTGCAACCTCCAAATAAATCCAAAGTGTGTCTTTAAATGTTGCTAGCTCCTTTCCTCATTACTTACAAATTTCGGGCCAGCAATGATATTTGTTTATATTATATCTTGCTGGAAAAATTTATGGTCACTTATCTAAAATGTCCACCATCTCTATCCACAACCAAGAGTGAACAAATTCTTCCAATGTGGTCACAGCCTACCTGGGCCAGTTTTGTTTTCTACTTCATCTCCCAATATATAATGGAGAGGTTTCTGGTAAGTCAACTGACAAGTACGTGCATTGTTTTAAAACAAAAGTTTCTGATGGACAAAATCAGCATGGTAGAAATGGTTTGGCTTTGCATTTGTTTTCAAAAAACAATTAATAATCATTGTTTGTTTATTAATCATAATCATCTATAAGACGAAGAATATAATTTTGATGCATTCACAGTGTTATAAAACTTTTTTATATTGTCATTCAATCATATATTGTTACATCAAAATAAGTTTAACTTTCACCTTACTATTTTAAAAGTTATGTATATGAAAGATTTTAACTCAATGACAATATAAAAAAATTTATATTCTCAATATGTTTGGATTAAATCCCACAATGGAAGAAGGCTCACATAATATATAGTAAACAAAAAAGAATAAGATATTTATAATTATATGTCCATTTTTATCCATGCATGTAGGAGACATCATATATCACCCTTATTCTGAAAGGAACTTTATATTGAGCCACTGGAGGACAATACAGCACTGCAAACAAGATAAACTGTGTCAGCACTTTAATTTCCCTCTGTTTAACCCAAACCACTCATTTTTGTAGAAATCGTTCCCAAACATGTACTTGAAGGAGCCAAAACAACATTAACCGCAGAACTCTACTGCTTAGAATTAACACTTGAACTTCACAGCTAACAAAACAAACAAAAACTAAGCTCTAGAGAAATATTCTGTCCTCTTTCTTTACTCTCACCCTTGAAGGGGAGGAAGGGGTTGATTTGGTCACTTCACCATATTAACATGATCAACTGCAAAGAGAAGCCTCTTCATCAATCATTCTAAGCAAGTGGTGAACTGCTGCTGCAATGTCATCTACTGAACCAAGTTGGCATCCTTCTTCAACCTTCAAGAAAATTTAATGCCCATGTTATTTGCTAAAGAATGTTTCAGAAACTTTATACAAGAACAACATGTTTCATTGATCAACAGTAACATCTTAAGTGCTTCATCAAAAGACTCTTTCTAACTCATTTATTATTGAGCTAAAAAAATTTCCAAACCAAGCTGGTTGGGCAGATAATGGAAATGGCACAGTACTATGTAGTAAACATTGACATTTGCATACCTTGGCGCTGATGGAATAGAGGACCAAGGGGTCCATTGTGGTGACATTGAGATGTAGAACGGTGAGGTAGAGTGTTTGAAAACCAGCAAGCAACTTTGATAACTGCCTGGGGCTTCTCTTGGAGAGAATTCTAAGGTTTGCATGGGTCTCAATCAAAGTGACCTCAATATCAGCAATGGCCGCCTGAGTCTGGGATGTGTATTTGTTAGGAGCCTGGGACCATGTGTACTGCGGATACACAAAGAAATTGGAAAAGGGTGGTCTCATGAATTTGGAAATGGTCGTGTCTTCATTGGCTTGTGCAGCCACTCCTTGTTGTAAAAGCTGCAACTTTTGAGCCTCAAGGGACTGCAAGAGGTGCTCCAGCTCCTTCACAAATTCTATAGCACCACCCACTATAGAAGCCTGATCACCCTAAGATACAACATTTGCACATTGAATCAGCAGTGTAGGGAGAAAAAAGTGATAGAAAATTTATGTGAAGCATTTCAAGTTGCCCAAGTACCATATCTAAAACCAAGTTCGGGTCTCAAACTTTAGAATATATATTTTGGCACCACAAGTTGTGCATTACACTTGAGGCTTGTTACTTATTAATCCAACACAAAAAACACTATCCTGTACATGACACAGCTTTAGGATTCAGTTCATATTTAAGTTTTGAATATGCTTGTACGGCTTTAACTCTGTGCTGCTTAGCAGTCTTTTCAAGAAGAGAATCTCCACAGCTTTGTTATTTGGGAGCATAACATATTTTCCTCAAACCGCTTTGAAAATCCCAAGTACATTCTTACTAGAAAGAAAAAGGAAAAAAGATAGATAGATAGAGAGAGGGGCTGAAAAGTAGGTGGCGTGAAAGGCAAACCCTTTGGACGTAGGATTCAGGCATGAGTGAACGCAGAACAGCAAGGTGCTCATTCATCTGCTTCCTTCGGTTTCTCTCGACTGTAATATGAATCATTCTCTGAGTCTCAGCCTCTTCCTTGTTCTTGCAGACCCTTGGCTTTCTTCTTCTCTTCTTCTTCCCTTGTCCCACCACCCTGCCAACAATGGTTTCTGGTTCATCAGATTGGCGTTTTCTTGTCCCCATTGCATAGTTATCAAATGCATGATCAACCCTGTTTTCTTCTAGTAAGAACCTAGCCTCTGAGGATTCATGGCTGATAAAAGGAGTTGCTGAGATAGTATCATAGATAATGAAGTTCGAAAGCTCATTAGATGAAAGAGTTTCCAAAGCCATTGCTCTATGTAATGTATTGTAACGCAACAATTAATCATTTATAGCAAATCCAAGTTGATGATATGGTGTTGGAGACAAAGCAAAGAAAAAAGAGGGGGGGTGTTGAAAGTTAAATATATTGGGAATAGGGTAAAATATTTAGATGAGAGGATACGCAGCACGTGAGATGCGCAGAAAAGGTGTTATGCTTTTCAGCAATGAGAAAGGTGAAGGAAAAGGGGAACAGGCACCTCACTCATCCTTGCTTTGGTTCCCTTCCCGATTCCATAGATGCTGTCAAAGACTGTCATAGCTTCTGCAAATGGAGAGTGGGTGCGGGACCCAAATCTATATAGAAAGTATGCATGCAAACAACACAACAACCTGTGCAATAGCTACTCCTCACATTCAAATCTGTGTTGGGGTGAGCAGCAAATGACTGACCCACGTACCCGATTCCCATATAAATAATTTTGACAAAAAACATTATGTTGTAGCGTCTATCTTGACAATTCATTGTACATTCTACATGTCAAAGGCGTATCAAGATTTTGCTGTTGTTGACTTGTGAATCGAACGATGGAAGGCTAATGAATGCGGTAGGGTAGCGTGCTCTAGGGTGCATGTACAAATATCGAATAAACAATATAGTTGCCCTGATAGGAACTCATAAAATTGTTAGGGCAATTTAAATCTCCATGATTGCAACATACGAAAACTATCAAGTATCATTTGGATGTCATCTGTCCATTATTTTTAGGGCAAATACTCTGAACCCCTTAGAGATTTTGTAAAATTTAACTCGAGTCATTTCTATATGACACTTATCTATTGAATGTATTGTGTATTATGCAATAAAAGGAAATAAGAGAGATAGGCATAATGACTTCACAAACTCAAGATCCTCGAGCAAAATGTATAGATAAAGGGGTGTTAGATTGAATTTCATCAATCATACAGGGAGATCAATATAATTTGTCTATTTTCTTAATATGTAACAAAAGTTTATATTGAAAAAAAGACTCACTCTAATATAAGATTAAGACATGTCTACATGCTCATTGAGAGAGATGCATTAGCTTAAAAAAAAAAACCATATGAGCCAACCCCCACCAGCGGATGTCATTTGTCCATTGAGTTGGTGAAATAAGATGTTTGGTTACAAGATTATTTCTATTATGACCAACGCATCCCCTACTACAAGGGCCGTATTTCCCGTTGTAACTTTGATTTTCAAATAAAGGAACAGTGCCTTCTAGTTCGGATCTAGATACTCCCCATCGATATACCTTAAGTGCATTGAAATTGATGATGATCCAGGACCACCAAGAACTTGAGAAGGAAAATCTTTTCAAGTCACATTGCTAATATATACTTGATCACAAAAGCAAATCTAGCTGAATGAAATTAAGCCTGGTTTGAGAAAGAAAAGAAAAATTTACAACTATTATTATTATTATCAATGTCGTATTCTTGCAGCATGTGGATTTGTGCGTGTTTGTAGGATGAGAGAGATATGTTACAAACACAAGACCTTTAGCCATATGTGCTGATGAGGACGTATGAAGGACAGAAGTTGAGGTTGGACCATGGTCCAAGCTGTCAGAACTCTGTTAGGTTAACCATGTGACTGTAGAGCAAAGCTTCCCCTCACGGAAAAGTACATCCCCCAGGTCCGCAACACTTGACACTAAAACCCCCTTGATTCATTTTCCTCATTCTTCTCTCATTCTTATATATTTGGCTAGAAGATTGCCGCTTCTCTTGCCCCTCCCATTACTTTTTCCAATGCATATCATATATCAAAAATATATTCCAACACCCATTGGACACCCACTTTTTATCATTTGATGTGATGGTTCTTTATTTTTTTCATCCATCCATCACATCATTCAATAGTGATGAAATATGTGTCAAATTGGACGTTGGATATTAGAATAACAATGCCCTATCATATATAAAGGAACTTCTAAAAGCGTGCCACACCAGGGATGCTCATGAAAATGAAGTGTAGCAAACAATCGTCCACCTATGAGTTGTGACTTGCATTTGCTCTCAGTGATCAACCAGCGCCCGTGCACAGATAACATGCAATTGCATGTGCAAGCAAGTGGCTATCGTTAATATTTAAGTGCCATCAAGGATGAGCCCTATGTTCAGTTTCTACCACTGTATTTTAAGGTATTAGAACTGTAGCACAGGACTTCAAATCCCATGGCTACCTTCTACCGTCAAATTGAAATTGTCAATTCAGTGGATGATTAACAAAGATGGGGCGAAATCCTATTTTATAAAATAAATAATAACACCAATAGGGGATTACAACACAGTCAATGGCTTTATCACCAAAATTTTAACTAATACCAAATAATCTTAATTTCTAATCACGGTTGATAACATAGACATAGTGGCATACAATTATCCAAGCAAGATACAAGGGCTGTGTTTGACGACACACACAAATTATCAGCGGACAAGTTTACCAAACCTGTGAGGATATTTGCCTGCATAAAATTTATTATAAGAACTTATCATTTAAAGATAGAGAAAAAGCATGGGAATGTAACTAAAGAATGTTTTGTCCACCAGGAGAAATGTGGCCAGCAAATTCAGATTAAATGCTTCTTCAGAGTACTGAAGTTTTACTTCCAGGGATAATATGAGCCCGCATAAGAAGTAATAACAGCTGAAAATGGTGATATTCAAAGAGTCAAACCAAATCCATTATCATATGCCAAATTGGCAATAACATTGACAGTGACAGACTGAACAATGCGCTTCTCTGAAATTAGAATTATGATACTGAAGTGAAATCCAGATCACTGCGTCTTTTATGCTAGAGCAGCTCAAGAAGATCAAAATGTATCAATATAATCTAATAACATGTGTTTGGATCAGCATATTTTGTGCTCAAAACGGTTTATAATCAAATGCTCGTTGAGAGAACTTTTGAAAATAGAAAAAATGATTATTTCCTACACAAGTTAATTGAATCCAAACACCCCAAAACAGTCAAGATAGAGTCAACAAAATACAATTTACACAGTCAACATTCAACATGCCCATCAAGTTGTGTTTAGACACTGATCGAATAAATAAAAAAGCTAGTGAGAATAATGGGAAAATTGTAAGGCATGTCAGCCCATACCATAGTATATTGCAGGTTGCACAGCAGAGTGTCAATTATTTTCATTCATTATTGCCAAAAAAATAACCTTCTAATTAAGATACTTTTAACATTGTGATTTGTGAGACATCCTGGCATCCTCCTGGAACTTCTTCTACATGTCTGTCTAGAAGAGCACAGTTAATATCCTGACTTGGGCATCATGACAATATAACAAGCTAAGTTTGAAACTGTTTAGACTTTTGGCAAAATGAATGATCAAGTTCTGAGTTAAGCTTTACCAGAACAGAGAGAACCTAGAACCTAACCTCATGACTGATCCTAACCCATCTGCCACTACTAAATGTAGATGCATAGCTTCCAAAGATATTATAGTTTGCCCAATGAATCCCAAGAAAGTACAAACAATGTATCCTAGTGACAAAATAAAATTATGACCCAACCATATAAGGCACAAGTAATATGATTAGAAGTAGTGTCCAATGACGTTAGAGCCACAACACAAGGTAGAACAATGAAGGGTACTCTTACAAATGTGCTAAAAAATCATTCCTTGTTTCGATTGATGATATCCGTTCCTCTTTCATTAGAAATCAGGCAACTATTGAAGTTTTGCATCACGAAGAAGTGTTGCCACTGAAAACATAAATTCAATAGTACAAAAGAATCAGACTTCAAAAGACAATAAACAAGGATAAGACTGAAATAAAAGTTTACCTACTACGAAACTGAACCAATACCAGAATATTTTTGGGGGATATTAATAAAGTAAGCAAGAAGAGAATGAGTCTTCAGAACGGAATTCCTATCTATGACTTAAAGGTCATGAGTTAAATTCTAGAAACGGTCTCCACAAAGTGGATAAGAACATCTACCTCTCTAGACCCACCAAGTGGAAGCCTCGTTCATGGACCACCCTTTTTTATTAATAAAGTAAGTAAGGATTGACACAGCAGCAGGTGGTAAGGAAAAATTCCAATGCATAACACATTCACCTACGGGTTTCTGTAAGAATATCTTGAACTAAGATATTAGACCATTAAACCTCATTACCTCACAATTCTACTAAGAGGCAAAGATGCATAGTACTTACGATAAATCGTTAAAAATTAAGCATGAGACTTCTACCTTCTGCATTTGTAATTTCTCTTTTGCTTACTCTCTGCTCTTTACTCTTCCGGTTTCCACCAATATCTATAGGAGTTTTAAAGAAACGATTAAATCTAGCACAGTACAATAAAGATAAATTTCAATCAAATGCCAACGAATTGTTTTGCAAAATAAGCATCTAATTCTACCGTGCATGACATCAGAATTTTCACACTTAGAGTGTGTTTAGTTAAGTGTTGGGGACCCTTTGTAGGGAAAATATATGTTAGGAGAAATAGGGGAGGTAGTAGGTCACATGTAGGGCCCACTAAGGGTGTTCAATTGGAGGAATGCCAACTGTAAGGAGGGTATTTTTGGAGGGAAAGACGGTTAGGGAATTAGTTAGACAATAAGAAGGGAAAAAAGGTTTATTAGAGGGCATCTAATCATTTATTCAATTGTTGTAACAAAGTTTGAGGGCTCTATTCTCCTCTACCCCCTTGCATCCATTTCTAGGGTTTTTGAGCATTTGGTAAGATTTCCAAATTCAATAAAGATCATTCATTTCTCCAAACAGGCCTAACATTTGGTATTAGTCACTCTGTTTTCTTGGACAATTGCTTCAATGGCTGCCAAAGTTGCCAACCCTACCATTACCTACATTATCAAAAAAATGAGATTGAAAAGTTGGTGAATGAAATGCTCAGCTAAAATCATTCGCCCTAGTATTAGCCCATTTGCCAGTCCCATTATTTAGGTCAAAAAGAAAGATGAGAGCTAGAGATTTTGTGTGAATTATCAGGCCCTTAATAGAATCACTACTCCGATAAATTTCCCATCCCCATTATTGATGAGTTGCTAGATGAGCTAGCTAAATCCATCTAAATTAGACCTTAAATTGGGCTATCAACAAATACGTATGGTAGAAGGAGATATTGGAAAGATGGCTTTTAGAACTCATGAAAGCCACTATGAATTCCTTGTCATACCATTTGGCCTCACAAACACTCATTCCACCTTCCAAGCCTTAATGAATGACATTCTTCGATCTCACCTTAGGAAGTTTGCCTTTGTATTTTTTAATGATATATTAGTCTCCAAGGGATGTCTGATCACATACTATCCATTTATCCACCATTAATTTTCGACCTGCTAATTTAGAACAAGCTGGTTCTTAATAAAAAGAAGTGTGATTTAGGGTGAACAAGGTCAAGTACTTGGTCTACATTGTGTTGGCAGCGGAATGGTAATAGACCCTCATAAAACAGAAGTGATGAGGATTGGCTTGTTCATAAGGATCAAAAAGTGTTAAGAGGATTTTTAGGATTGACAGGGCATTACCAAAGATTTGTGCAAGGGTATGGAGTAATTGCTAAACCCCTAACTGAGTTGACTAAGAAGGATGGCTTTCAATGGTCAAAGGAAGCCCAAGCAACTTTCGACTCCCTAAGTAAGCAATGGCAGTCCTTCCCATTTTAGCAGTCCCGTACTTCAATCAACCTTTTGTGTTGGAAACAAACACTTTCGGGTAGGAGTTGGGCACGATTTTGTCTCAGTAGGGTCCTCCAATTGCTTTTTTTAGCCAAGCAATATCACCCGGACACAACTCAAGTCCGCTTATAAATGCGAATTGATGGCCATTGTTTTGGCTGCAAAAGTGGCGCCACTATTTACTAGGGAGACATTTTGTTATCCTCACAGGCCGCCTGGCCTAAAGTTTTTGACAAACCAACAGTTATGTGGGGAAGATCAGTTGAAATAGATGTCCAAACTATTGGGATTTGAATTCGAAATTCAGTTTCGACCACGGTCACATAACAAGGATGCAGACGCCTCTCTTGCCAAATGCTTTATTAATCTATTTTTGTGGCGCAAGCATATTTATAGGACACAATCGCGAGATAGAAAGACGGCTACAACCGATTATTCAGGCCTAGTAAAAGGGAAACACCTTTCCAAGACACACCCTTAAACATGGCAGATTATTCTATCAAGGGCAAGTGATTGTTCCTAAATACTCCTCTAGATCCCTCACTTCTGAATTTCGTGACCAACGGGGGACACTTAGGTTTCTTTTGCACATATAAACGGCTTTCAATTATGGTTTATTTGAAGGGTATAAAGCAAAAAGTCAAGAATTATGTGGTTGAATGCCAAATCTGTCAAACGGCAAATACGAGGCCTTATCCCAGCGAGACTCCTAGCCTCAACATATATACCAAAACAAGTATGGTTTGAGATATCAATGGACTTTATTTCTGGACTTCCCAAATCAAAGGGCAAGGATACTATTATGGTTATGGTGGATCGTCTCACCACATATGCACATTTCCTCACCTTAGTTCACCCATTTTCAACTAAGGATGTTGCACGCTGTTTGTCAAAAATCTCGTGAGGCTCTATAGGTTCCTTAATGTCATTATTTCTAATAAAGACTCATTATTCCTTAGCCATTTTTTGTCTGAGCTATTTCACGCCGTTGGGACAAAGTTGAAATACTCCACGTCCTATCATCCACAAACGGATGGGCAAATGGAAGTCACCAACTATTGCTTGCAAACCAACCTCCAGTGCTTTGTTAGTACCAAGCCGAGGTAGTGGGCCAAGTGGGGCTTCCATGGGAGAATATTGGTTCAACACGTCCTTCAATGTGTCAACAAACACTTTACCTTTTCAGGCACTGTATGGCCGCCCACCCTCTATTTTGTTTAAATGGTCAAATACCCTTCTAAGGTGCCAGAAATTCAATCACTCATGGCGGCAAGAGATGAAGTCTTAGGTGAGTTGAAGTCTTAGCCAACTAGCTTAGCAACGGATGAAACACTATGCTAATCGGCATCATAGAGAAGTGACTTATGAAGTAGGAGATTGGGTTTTCTTAAAGTTTCAGCCCTTTAGGATGAAATCCTTAGCTCGAAGGCCCAATGAGAAACTAGGCCCCAAGTTTTATGGCCTATACCAGGTGCTGGAAAAAATAGTTCTTGTGGCCTATAAGTTAGCGTTGCCACCTACATGTTGCTTATGCCTAGTTTTTCATGTAAGCAAACTCAAAGGGGTATACCTCCCAAGTCCAGCCATATGAGTTACCTCTAAGCCTGACTAAAGGAGTTTTGCAAGCAACTCCATAAGACATTATATAGGTCAAGTATACAAAGAAAGGGCAATAAAGGTTTTGGTTAAGTGCGAGGCCTCCCAAACCATTACACATCTTGGGAGAACTTTTAGTGTTTGCAGTAGCAATATCCAACAACTCACCTTGAGGACAAGGTGGTTCTCAGAGGGGTAGTGTTAGGGACCCCTGTATGGGAAAATATATGTTAGAAGGAATAGGAGAGCTAGTGGGCCACATGTAGGGCCCACTAGGGGTGTCCAGTTGGAGGAATGGCAGTTGTAAGGTGGGTATTTTTGGAAGAAAAGACAATTAAGGAATTAGTTAGACAATAAGAAGGGAAAAATGGTGGATTGGAAGGTGTCAATCATTCATTCAATTGTTGTAGCAAAGTTTGAGGGCTCTATTTTCCTCTACCCCTTGCATCCATTTATAGGGTTCTTGAGCATTTGCTAAGATTCCTAAATTCAATAAAAACCATTCAATTCTATAGTAAGGGCCTAACATTAAGGGGTAAAATTAGGGGAAAATTTTCCATGAATGAGATCCATGTATAGAATTACACATATAGCCCATCCAAAAGAACTTACCCCCTATTTTTACCTATTCAACTAAACATACCCTTAAACTAATCATGCGAGTTGATATAAGACACGCAAGGATCAAAGGAATATTCTTTCAAGATGTTAAGTTGCAGTGTAATACCCAATGTACACATGCCGCAGACAAGTTTCATACGGTCCTAGGGTCCCAGGACCCACCCGTGTAACAGGAAAGGCCCTGGATGCGTGAAAGGCCAATGGGCAAAAGCTGAGCTGCTCCCATAATTCTCCAAAGCGGCTCGTTCCAGTGAGTTTTGGTCATGCTCACACCGCTGCAATGAGCAAACCCGATGTTAGCACAATGCAAAACAACGCAATTTCATTTAATGAGTCTTATATATATCCTGACTTGGGTTTCTCTTTTCCAGAAGTAGAAACTCGAGCCCTAACCCCTTTAGGTGATCTCCTTCCCTCCACACTCTCATTCTCCATCAAATCCACCTTCTCCAAGCTTCAAGGTGAGTTTGGTTGTTGGTTTTTGCTTCATTTTTCTCCTTCCTTTCATGTTCTATGGTTTGGGTTGTTTTCTCCTATTGTTGTCAAGTGGGGTGCTCCCTAATATTGTTAGAGTTATATTAGAATTGTCTAGAGGATGTTAGAGGTTAATCTAGAGTTTATGGGTTCTCTATGGTAGTTGTTAGTGTCATCCCGCTCCACGGAGCTACCTTAGTGTCATCGCCTCTTGTTCTCCCTCTTCAGGTGAGTGGGTTTGATTTCATAGCCTTAGTTTTATCATTATGAGTATGTTCTTGCATTATAATTGTTAAATATGGAATTTGAAACTAGAAAAGTATACAATATGATTTTGCATGATTATTTCAAGTTAGAAAAACTATTATTTATGATGATAGCATGAAAGAATGAGATTTCCAAAACCATGGGACCATGATTGATATGTTGAGTGCTATGAAAATGTTTTAAATGTTCATGAAAATAATTGTTGTAAAACGTATGATTTAGCAAGATACCCATTTGAAAAATACATTTTTATGAATTTATGACATTATTATGCTTTCAAGATATAGATTTCAATCTATGTTTCTGAAAATTTAGTTAAGATATTTATATATAGTGGAGAAATATGAAACCTGAATATGATCCAGCTTTATGAATAAATATGTTATATGATTTTTAAGTTTTATAATTGTAAACCTAGTGTTTTGAACCATGATTTTAGATTTATCAAGCATATCAAAAATTATGTTAGCTTAAAATTTGAATTTAGAACTTCAACTTTATGGTACTAAAAGGTACGGAATTCAGTATGATTCATAGCAACAATACATATTTTATAGGCTTGAAATCGAAATGCCTACAAGTGGGTATCCCTTAGGTACGATTTTCACAACCACAGTTATGCTAAAATCAAATTGTTAGAGTTACATGAATCTAAAACTCTCAGAGTACTAAAATTTTAGGGATCTTATTCGCCATGACACCTACCCTTCAGTTATGATTTTTGTCAAACTAATTTACCGGTAGATAAAAGGAATCAAGTTAGTTAAAAGAGATCGTTAACATTAGTACCAAGTTGTCCGTTAGAGGATTCGCCTCAGCAATTCCAGAAAGTGGAACTTAGTTAGGTGCCCTTGTTGACAAGGACTATTATGATTTCAGCCTGTGCTTTTGTCCACCTAGAGTATCACCTTACAATTTATTATTATTATTATTATTATGTTCAGCTGTTTCCCAATGCTCTGTCACACTCTTAGCTAAAATGATTTCATGTTTGGTTATGTGAATGCTATGTTGTAGGTTTTGATGATGCCAATGAACAACGAGACAAAAGGAATAGAAGCAAAATGACATGGAGTTCTTAAAGATATACAAGCATTTGGTCAAGCCTATGGTTAGGATATCTAGAACTTAGATTAATCTTGTTAAAAGGTTTCATTAATAAGTCTATTTGGCCATTCTCTAGTTAATCATGCTTTGATCTATGAAAAATTTATTTTGAATTATTTCATATGTTCTTAATGAAGAAGTTTGTTTTGTGAAAATACAAGTTTGATTTGAAAGGATTGGATTTATATCAAAGATCTTTTAAAATGGTTTTAGAATGGAAGAATATCTTCAAATCATGTTAAACCTTTCATTTTTCATTTTCTAAATCCATGTAATCGATTACAACATAAAGTAATCGATTACAAACTAGACTTAGACTTTGAAATTTCACACGTGTAATCGATTACACAATGACCGATTAAAGGTGACCGTTGCAAGTTTTGAAAATTTGAACTATGTAATCGATTACTATTGAATGTAATCGATTACAAGACCCGAAATGTGCAAATGTTTTAGACACATCCTTTGGGGTCAATCACTAAAACGAATTGTTTTCTATAAATACCCTTCTTTAACAATGTTAAAACACAGAAAACTTACTACAAAGATCATTTGTTCAATCATTATCAATCATCAATCTTTGAGATCAATACTTGGCCAAATTGTCTTATTCTTGAGAAACCTTATAGGGCTTCAATTTGTAACATCTACTATAGTGATTTCTAGTAATACTCTTTTAAGTTTGTGTACAAGGGTTATTAGAACAAGAGTGGGGCATCTCTTGGTTCTTGAGAGACTCAAACACAAGGGTGAGGGATCCCAAGGTGTGAGTGCTAGTGTAAAGATTGAAGCAATAGTGGAACTCTCAAGTGGGTTACTTGGAGAACTGGATGTAGGAGTGACCGAACCAGTATAAACCAAGTTTGTTATCTATTTACATTTGTTGCAAATTTGCTTTTCATTATCTTGTTAATCCTCTTCATAGGCATAATAAAACTCTTATATCTCTTGCATTTGCATATACTAAACTAAGTTTAAAACCAATTCTTCAAGTTTTTTGTAACTAAGTAATTAGAGTGTGAAAATCAAGAAAAAGTTTTAAACTCAATTCACCCCTCTTGAGTTCATTGAGGCCACTTGAATAACAGGGTTATGAGTTTAGAAATGATTGTTGTGAATTTATAGAATGAAAAGTGTTTTCTTATATAGCTATGTATATAAATATCAAATGGTTTATATTTGTTACATGTATATTGCATATATATTTTCCTCAATTGTCCCATGTGGGTGATAGGTGAGGATCCACTCAGTTACCCTCTCCCTTTTCTTATAGTTGCAGGTGCTATCTTCAACTGGTCAGGAGCTATCCTTTGGTGAGTCTTTCATTGGTAAAGCTTAGTCTAGGTTTATATTAGTTTTAGAGGGCTCCATAGTGTTAGGAGCCATGCATTTATTTTGAGACATTCAACTTATTTTTAGAGATTATGTATTTTCCCTATATGTTTTCAGGGTTCAAGTATGTATTTTGAAATGTAGACTATGCTCAAGGATTCATGTAGTAAATCAAAAATGTATTTATGTTTCAGCTTGCAAAAATTTAAATCGATTTTCAATTTATGGCCATGATTAGAAGGTGGAACAATTTACCTTTTTTACGAATAACAAATTTGATCAAGATGCTTTCAGAATTATTTATTTTAAATACCGTTGTTTTTATGAATTTGAATGTTATGTTTCAAACAAAGGAATGGTTGTTGATTTAGAACAAGATTATATTTAAGTATTATATTATGATAAATTATGCATATAGAAAGACTAGTGATCACGGGGCTTACATGGGGATGAGATTCCTTACGTGCCAATCACGTTCCCAAGTCAGGTCGTGACATGTAAAATTCAGGTAAAATTATTTTCAATTCTTAAAAAAGAAAGGTAAGCAGCCTTCTAGAAGCTTAGTAATATATAGTGGTTAAAAATGCAAGTTGAACTTTCTATCCAAAAAAAATAGAAAAGGAAAAGGAAGTGCAAGTTGAACATCACATTAATTTTGTTACCATAGATCGATCTAAGATCCGATGAATATAACCCAACCCAACTTCATAATCCCCACTAGTCCTTCTAAAAAGACAAATAAGTCCTAAAACACTTACTACTAGACTAATTGACAGCAATAGAGTCTCCCATGCTGAGGAAAGGATAAAAATACGATGACACCATGTGAATGCAAAATGCAGTATACCAATTAAAACCTACTTATCAACATAATGCTTAGACTTTAGATTGAAGCCCTTTTAACAGGAGCAAACCCTAAAGAAAGAAATAATGTCTTATTTCTATACTTCACATCTAACAAATTGATGGCATCAACATAGAGCAATTTCAAAACAGGAGGGATTCCAATAAGTTTCCACAACCCTTTTCTCTTTCCTCAAAAGTCAAAAGTATTATGAGTAATTACCACAACATGTAATTTTGAGCTACACAAGAATATTGAAGAGTATGTGAGGAAGGTATCACTTGAAAGACACATAGACACAACATTTTTGTGTTTACCATAGTACTAACGAATTTGTTCTCTATTTTTGCACGCAGAATGTCAAATAATAAAACAACAGTATCGTGTATACCCCTACAAGTTACAATCAGCAATGATAACATAAACAACCAAGCCTTTTGCTGATTGGTGAATTTTTAATGTTTAAGTTTTTAGTTGTGCTTGCAATAGAGCAAACAATAATAAATAAATGGGTTAAATACATTTTACCCCCCTGGATTTTAGGTCATGTGCAATTTAAACTCCGACTTTTCAAAACATACATTATAACACCCTGAACTTTCTAAACTAGAAAAAAAATCCCTAATTTTTAAACGTATATTATGACACCCTGAATTTTCAAACTATGCAAAAAACCCCCTCAAAAATTTAAGTCATAGTAGGGTGTTGGGTTGCACATAATAAAAAAATTCAGAGGGTTAGTTGCACATAGTATTCACTGACAAAATATCGGTTGCACAACTTAGAAACTTTAGGGGAGTTAAGTGCATATATTCTTACCTTTATTAGTTGCCAAAATTATACTGAGGTGTTTTGTATAGTTTGAAAAGTTCAGGGTGTTGCGATGCACATTTTGAAAAGTCATGGGGTAAATTGCACATAACCTAAAATTCAAGGAGGTAGAATGCATTTATCCCTAAATAAATAAACAAAACTTAAAAGTAGAATTAGAATGAAATATTGCAGTTGAGTTTAAATAAAATGGTGGGTAACAATGAATTATATAGAAACAAATTTTAGATTTGAAAGAGTCAAACTTAAGTTTTATAAGTGTTGGGAAGAACCAGTTAAGGAGTTGGAGGAGTTTTTTTTATTTTTATTTTGGTCGTGGAGTTGGATGAGATTAGAGTGTACAAAATTTGAAAGTGTAAGGTAAGCATTGCCAATTCAAGCTTTCACAAATCTTTATTTTTAGCTGCAAGGCCCATTGGGTCACTGCCTTGCTTGATTCTACGATGGGCCCAAATTTATGTTTGAGTTAAATAAAGAGTAATCTATCGATGAACATTTTTGTTTTTTAAAAAAGAACATTATTGTAGGAGAACCCAAGGTATCCATCCGAAGTAATGACTAGTCTCCTAGCGTAAAACTTACATACGCGGATTTTGTCTCTAGGGATAAGGCTATTTTCACTAGACCCAATTTTTGTTGTTTCCCTGTTCTATTTAAAACCCATTACATGTTTTAGTGACACATTTTGAAATTATATTTCCTTTACAAATAATTAGTCCCAAACTACTTGGGCTGCATTAATTAAGCTTAATGTCTAGTAAGCTATACATTACTCATTGTTATTCAAGCTTGTAAATGTTTCTTTCTAAGGTGTGTAAAAGTCAAATGTGACTTCATCAATTGCTTCCTTCACACTGCCTCTTATCCATGAGAAAATGAAGAATCATATCTTTTCCAAAAAAAATTGCAGCTTATATGAAAGACGGACAAATCAGAGTGAGATGTCTCATTTCAACTAGGAAACATTACAAGATAAAAGGTTCCCAACTTGGTAAAGAAGCAAGTTTCTGGCGCTACATTTTACTTTTACAATAGAATCAAGACTTTCATATTATCTGCGAGGAAAGCACAAATTAGATTCTTTCATATATCACTGTAAAGCATATGTGCACATAACCAATGTATATCAAACACCTCAAAATTATTCCAACAATATGATACTAATCAAACCTAATAATGTATCTACCTAGGTACACACTACTACCAATTAACAATAAATCCACTATCTTCTATCTCGAAGTACATATGAAATTTTAAAGATCAAAAGGTTAAAGAAAAACTAGAAGAAAAAAATGAAGAATAGACTTATACATTTTCAATACCAATACGTGAAGAACAACCAGACACAGTTTGAACATAACCACAATTACTACAAGGCGCAGCAGGCCTTGCAACCATCATCATCATCTCCTTGTAAGTCGCACAACTCTTGGTGCAGTTGTGCCCTCCTCTCACAACTCTCAACGTTATTGCATGCTCCTGCAATCTCAACGTATACCTACTATCATCATCATCGCCATCTCTTCCTAACCCATCCCCTCCTCCCCTAACCATAACTATGGAGTGCCCCGTCGAGTGTGACCGTGAAAACCTTTCTTCTCTTCCTCCTCCTTCACTTTCCTTCACATCAATGCACACCTCACCACCCCCACTACAGTCCTCTTCCTCAACAACACTACTCTCATCATGATGAGACTTTCTCGTTTCAAGATCCGTGCGGCAAACGGGGCATGTTTTATGGGATCGAAGCCATAGGTCTACACAATCCTGGTGGAACACGTGGCGGCAAATGGTGAGCAATCGGAGCATGCTGTCATCCTCGAACTCCACGAGGCAAATGGCGCACTCGAGGCTGTACTTCTTCGTTTCCTTCTTGCGGAGGTCCTTCACGGAGGAATAAGGGAATGTTGGGAATGATTCAAGGAGTGAAGGGTCGAGGCCTCTGAAGGGTGATGAGGAAGAGGCGTTGTTGTTGTTGATGTTGTTGGAAGGAGAGAGGTGAACGAGGATGCTAGAGGCAGGGTGGTGGAATGCCCAGGTTTGGATTATGCTCGCAAAGTAACACCTTGAGAAGTATACCAAACTGAAGCAAATGAAGCAGATCACGACAATCGTGAGGGTGAAGGCTATTAACGCTGGTGGGGTGATGTATGTTGCAGGGGATGGTGAAGACATTTCATGGATGAAAAAGGAAATTAATGGTGGTTGGTTTGCTTGCTTCGCAAGGTGGACAACACAAAGGGCTTATTTTCGTATTTGCTTGGATGAGAGTAGTTTTAAGCATAAACGAGGTTGAGTCAAATGAAGTGGTGAGAATGTTTTGTTTTCATTTTTCCTCTTTTGTTTTCTTGTTTGTTTGTTTTTCTTTTGCCCTTTTTGGCTTTTTCTTAGGCATGAAATATGGAGGATGAAGGAGTTAAAATATATGTCAATGTGTTGTAAAAGGACTAGATAGTTGCTTAATATGGGGTGGTCATGATGTGGAGGGTTGGGTTGGCTCTGAGTTGCGGGAGCATTGGTATTGAGCGAGTCCTTGTGAGAAAAATAAGGGCTCATGTCCGAACACTAGTCTAGGATAAATCTGAATCAAAGAAAATGAAGATCATTGTGTGTACATGTGTAAGTAAAAGCTAAAACTATATATAAATATGTCGCATGAAAAAAATTTAGCTCTACATAAAACAATAAATATGCATATATAGTAGTTGAGAAAAAATGTGAATTTACGTAAGATTTGTAAAGGATAAAAAATGTGTGTGAATTGATACACTCCAATAATTATCATTAGCTACTTATCTAATTTCTTGATACTCACCCCTGGCATTGGAAAAGAATATGGTAATAGCGGAAGGGTCATGAAGATTATCATTAAATTAGGCTTTTTGAAGTTCCGATTCCACTTTGTTGGTCAAAACTATAGAGTGAGCCAAATTTGATTGGGTCGGGCCGTAAAGCATTGGAGTAATATAAGATCGTTTCGAAAATCCTATATGTACCACAGATATTTTTCAGTGTTGTAATGTTAGTTAGCCCCGTTGAGATTATTGCACTGCAACGAGAGCCAGTATGAAGATGGTCAAGACATGGTGCTCCCCCACCATGAAGCCTTTTTTTTTTTTGTGTCAATCCACAGTGGTTTGGCCAATGTTGTTCAAACAGATGAGTTTGCGTATTGTTTTGGTCAAGGAACGAGCTTATGCTTGCGCACCCAAGAGGCCTAAACAGCTAATTCACTGCATTTCCAGATTTTCCAGCTTAGACGGGCAGGGTCCATGTCTTGGTCCATATTGCTTTTAAACGCTTCACCTTACAGCCCACAGTCAGCCCAACGAACATCTTTCTAAAGCTGTAACATATACTTTGAATTGAGTGAGTCTCTGACCAAAAAAAAAAAAAATAGAATTGAGTGAGTCTATGTCAAACCTTAAAAGCTGGCCTATTGAAGGTTAGTCAAACTTTTAGAAAATTTACGAAATGGGCTTTAATACCCTAAAGGTTTCCTATTCTAATTCTTCATGTTATTCTGATCTATAGCCATATTGATGTGAATCAATTCCAAATATAATTGCAAATTTAATGAACAAGGATGTAGAATAGCATTGTTGATATGTTTATGGGGGGAAGAACCGAAGAATAAAATTGTTAGAGAATCCTTCAAAACGTGAGCTTTTGAAAGTGTCAAATATGTATTATTTTCAAACTTGACTGGGAAAAAAAAAACAAAACAAAGACTCAACTCATTTGTCTGTTCTCCCACAAGATCAAGAGCACAACCTTACATGCTAACTGTTGCTTCTCCGTCACGAAGTAGAGAATAATCAATCAATAGTCAGTAGATTTATCGGGAAAATTCAAATTCAAAATTACGTGCATTACACATATTTTCTTTTCATTCATTATCATTAATTGCAAGGAAAACTACCTTAGTTTTTAGTAAACCTCAAATACCTCCGATGATAAGTCTACAAATAGAAAGTTGTCAGAAGATAATTACACTAAATTTTGAGAGTTAAGAATATATTTAAAAAAAAAATCATTTAACATTAAACAACTTAGGTGAACAAAGAAACAGAAAGCAAGATGTCCACTGTTTTAAGAAAACAATTGATAAACTAATTTTAAATGGTTAATGCTCGCATCAAATTCTAATTGAACCGCCACCCAAGAAAACTTGCCGATAAGAAATGGCATGGGCAACTGAGCTACCACCACTGACAGCGGGTGAAGCCGACCATGATTCAATGAGAGGACATAAAGGCACTTGCACAACTCAATTTGAAGACGTACAACCGCAATTTTATTAATGAGTCAGTGGTTCTATTCACAAAGCCATTTCTTCATGAATTTTGCTAAAGAATATCCTCAACTTACTGGTTTGAAAATTAAATAATAACAATAGTGAAAATAAAAAAAATTAAAAACATCAGTTTTTATTGAATACTTATGAATTTTAAGTTTTTTATACACGACGGCTTAGCTTTCATTTTACCACCAATTCTATAACTCCATCTAAACTAGTAAACTCTTAACGCTAGCTGCAGCCAGCCAGCCAGCCACTCCCTCCTCTTCTTTCCCCCCACCGACTTGAATTTATAATCCAGCCAATTTGTGTCCTTCACTCATGCCCCTGCACATGTGCACATGTGCATCAATCATTTTCGTAGTATAATAGTATGTATGTATTAATGTTACTGTAAATGAAAAATAAACACTGGTCCAACAAAAAACCCTCACATGCTGTTGACAGCACAGACAAAGTCAAAAGATTGAGAAAATTCAATAATATATATAGTATATTAAAGAAATGTTTCTAGTTGCTTAACTCCGATTAACTAAAGTGACTTGATTCCAATTACTCATTATCACCCCCAATTAATTTATTCGTGCAAATCATGATTAGCCTGTATAAAGTTAGTCACAACATTTAGTCTGTTAAATTACTTGAGTTATTTTAGCTTCTGGTGTGACTCTGTACAACTAGTGCAGACCCTAGTGCAATTAAGATCTAAACAATCCGTCTCAAATTTAATTTCAATTATATTCCTCTCTTACTTGAGTTACGCCCATTCATCAATTATTTAAGTGGCAAATTAAAGGGGAAAAAAAGAGGGGGGCACAGGATTATTCCATTTTATTGGAGATGAAATTGAAAAAAAAAAAACATAGACAATGATCTCGCATTAAATATAAAAAATAATAACGAAATAATTATTTGATTCAAAATTATAGTAACTTGTCATATATGAGGACCTACATACAAATCTTACTAAACATTGTACACACAAATTCTTTCCCGCGGAACATTTGAGGTGATTGCTTTATCCACCCTCCAAAAAAAAGGTTCACTATTGAAGTCAAGCCTCAAAGTCCACCATCAATTTGTTCAACTTCTTGTTGCTTATTCTCTGCTCGATAAAACCCTTCCCATTGTCATCCCTGCACAAAATATAAAGCGTAACTTCAGTCCAATATGCCAGCCCAAAACAAAACAGCATTCAAAGAAAACAGAAGTCAAATTGAGCAAAAAGTTTAAAAATAAAAATGAAAAGCAAAATATTTAGAGTCCAAGACTGACCTTTGAGGCATGGAGGAAGAAGCAGCAGGCGTCAACATGCGGGCGAGGTGAACGGCGTCTTCGTGGGTGTTGATGATGTGATTGAAGCACAAGTAACGACCGTATGATGAGACATCCTCGTAGACGCATATGTGGGCATCCACAAGGAATCCCAGATCGACGGTCACGAACACACCATCCTCGTACATCTCAGCGGCTCCCCTCAAGTAGGGGTTCGTGATGGAGAGATCAGGAGCCATCAACAAGGCTCCGTTGATGGACACCATATTCACTCCCCTGTCCATTGCCAGGGCCCACGCTGTCTTCTCTGCCATCGTTTTTGACATCCCGTGCCACAACTGTGTAAGCAATACCCGATTCATTCAATTGTTCACTTTGGACTCTTTCTCTGGGATGGTGACACTTTGGCTCCATCCCACTCCACACTAATCAATTAATTATTCACAGGTGGAAGAATTCGGCAACTGATTTTGGGCACTGCTTTTAAATTATGATGATTTGGTCTTATAAGAAAGTGACTGTTTTAGTTCTTTGAAAATTCATGATTTGAAATTAAAAGATTGTGTTGAAATATAGCCTAGCACAATTTAGTCAATCATATTAAAATGAATTAAAATTCATACAAGTCACCAATAATTCACTTTTACAAATCATTTGTTCAATTTTCTTTGTTTGTTTCATTGATTCGATTTTATATTTGTTATCAATTTTGCATGCAACAAATCAATCCGCATGTCCACAAGTTCAAAGTAAAAATTAAATTTGGTGGAGTGATGGTATATTAGGAGTAACTACAATAGTTAATTAGTGTGTACCTTGAATTTACGACAGAAATTGACATCGCTCCAATGTCTCTCGTCCAAATCAAGATCCATGGTCTTGCGGTTCTCCCTCCAGACCACTGCGGTGGCTGAGGATGTGAAAACAACCTTGTCTATGGTTTCTGTTTGAGCACAAGCTTCGAGCACGTTGTGTGCAGCTCTTACCTCCACGTCTGCCATGTATTCCTGTACGTTACAAAGACACAAGTAATTAGTACTTATTTTGACCAGTTGCTTTGGTCAAATTAATTAAGCGTACTACACTTTTTCACTAAATTTATTGCTGGCCATAATTTTCCACCATTGCGTTACTTCTTAGATTACTTTCATGAATTAAATACGTGTACAATAATATGAAAAATGTTAATCTTTTTTACGCACAAGATGTGAAACATAATATCAATTCACACATCATTTATTACACTTGCTGCCATGTACTTCATATTGACACCAATTTATTACTGTTATATCTATGTGACTCCCATAAAGAAGAAAATTTTGATTTCTCAACCTTAAATTTGCATGGGTGTCTATGGACACCACTTATTTTGTGTTAAAATAACAACTCTTATAGAAAATTATTAATCCGAGAAAGATGATTTAAATATAAAATTACATAAAAACTAGCTGGCAAGTGGATTATAAAACGTTCAAAAAATGGATCCCATCAAAAATAAATACTAAAAGTAGATACTACAGCATACAATGTTGTTGTACATTTTTTATTGCAATTTTATTTAATTAATCATATACCACTTCTCCAAGTGACAAAAAACCTCTCAATATTTTCACCATGATTGGTAACATTTTAATGTATAAAAAAGTACTGATATGATCAGATTCTTATTCAAGTAAGCATATTATAAGCACATGATAGGAAGATTAACCAGCTCAACGGACGACAATGACATATGAATTAATTAATTATCATTTGACTAGGAAGATTTTAAACCACAACTGTACCATCTGCTTCGTTGCCACGATCTTCTCACAGACGTGAAGAGCTTGAACCCACCCAGAAGTAGGGAAATTGGAGTTACCATGGAATTGAAGAAGTAAGTGGGAAAATCAGGCAAATTATATATGCCTACCATGTGCACCAATAAATGGAGTTGCTTACATCAAATTTTAAAGACTAACGCAAACAAACTCCGCTATTTCAGCCAACAACCACCCCCAACAGAAACTGCATGCGTTAACTCCAAAATGGCTATTTTTTAATTTTTATTTTGCGAGGCAGGGGTGTCCAAGTAGAGGAGTATTTTTATCTCTATGAATCTGGTTTGAAAAGCTTTTCTTTAAATCCAAATGAACTCTTTTTCATGCAATTCTTTTTTGTATGATTATTGATTGATTTAATTATGTAGATGAGACTTTAGTAGCACATATTGAACCTAGTTTAAGCAAAAATAAATCGATTTCTCCAACTTAATTCCAAACTAGCACTATACGAACAGAAAAGCAAAGAACTACACAAATCGGAGCTTACATCATAATCGGGTTGGTCACATGGAGGCTCAAATGTGTAGAACAAGCCGGAGCACCCTTTGAGCGCATCAATTATACTCTGGTAATCAAATGGGTCTGATCGAAAAATCTTGAGCTTGTTGGGGTCAGCAGAGATCCCTTTCAACATCTCTTCCCCTAAGATACAATTAATCCAAAAATAAAAATAACATGAAGTAAAAATGAACCAGCCAAGAGCAACAAAATCCGACCAATTTATTAATTAGGTTAGTAATAATATTTAAGCAAGATCAAAGAAATCAATACTAATTAATTACCGTGTTTTTGAGCGGAGGCGTGGACGGTGTAGCCTCTTTGGAGTAGTCTCTGGACCAGGCCGAAGCCCAGATGGCCCGAAGCGTCCATTACACATACGGAGTGAGCAGTTTGGTCGAACGAAGGCGCCATAGTGGAGAATTGAGAAATGAGGAGAGGAGGAGTGTTGTAATTTGTGTGAAGGGTATTATTGTTGTTTGCGTTGTTGTAATTGTGGAGTTGTGCTACGAAGAGATTATTAAGAGAGGACAGGGGTGAGAAAGGTAAGAGTTAGATTTATAGATAGTAGTGTGTAGAGGGGGCGGCCAAGCATTCAAAGAGTGTGGAGGGTAGATCGGTAGGAAGAAGGTAGTTGTCGTATGAGAGATAGACGCGCACGCACCCGATTAAAAGGAGAAAGACAGGGTATCACGGGTCAGAAGGGAGAAGGGAGTATTGGAGTTTCGACTTTCAACCATGATAAATGTGGTTTGGTGGGAATGTGCGTGCCTAGTTATGTACCTAACTACCATCTTCCAATTTTAAGAAGGGCTTTTAAATTGTTCACACCCTTCGCGTATCATTACCTCCTCCTCACCATTAAATAAGAAATCATAGATCATATATGAGTAGTATTATTTGTAATTATATTTTATGGATATCATGTTAATACTCTTATTTATTATTAGATTAAATATGGTTTTAAACTAAGTGAGGCACTCCTCATTAATAAATAGAAGTGTATTCACAAATCATATAAATGACAAATACAAATAACATTACTCATTTCTATATATTTGATTAGAGTATCATAGAAGTATCCTCTTCACGATCGACTTGCACGTGGGACTGATAAAATCCTTCCACGCAAGTTATGGCCCTTATTCTATATGCATAGTAACTTATAAATTATTCAAAAGAGTTTTTTCTACATACAAATCACCTATTCTTTAAGGTTCAAAATAATTTAAATTATGCAAATAATCAAGTCTGTAGTTTCATAATCCGTTCTCTAAAGTCTGAATTCATATACAAATTTCTATAAGTAACAAAACCTTATGATACAATCTAGCACAACATATATATGCAAAACTTAAATCATGTAGTACGTTTGAATCCTACAATTCCTGGAGCACTCTAAACAACTTGGAATACATGCCTCACCCCAATGAAGCTTACCATCTGACTCTTTACTTAGCTAGTAGAATTGGTAGCCTGGTTCTATCTAAAATAAGAGAAATGAGAGGGGTGAGTTTTGATACCAAAACTAATGAGTAACCTCACCTGAAACCCTCTTCATAGGACATCAAAGAGCAATAAATAAAATAAATCATAATAATATTAAAAGTACTTGAAAATCTTATGCAATTACATGTCTCTATATAAATATATTTTCAAATCATCCTTTCATGAAATCAATAAAAGCCATTTTTTTAATTCTTTTTCATTCTAAAATCATATAAGCTTAAAACCATAAACTATTTCATACTTTCTAATGACTTCTTTATCACCTCAAAAGTCATTCCACTAGTTAACTTTTGTATTTGATATTAATTACACTCATTGTAACATAATTTACTATTATACCTGGAATTAACTAATCTCATAAGGTAGGCTTTAGAGAAACTAAAATCTCTACTCTGGTTACGCATAATATTTGTGACATAACAAAACTCTGAATATAATCTCTAGTCACAGTGTGACAATAATGGGCACCTAACTAGGTCCTTCTCTGAATACTCTAGCTTGTATACTTGGTACCAAGGTTAATTTTTATCGTTAACACAACTGTTCTCTAGCTACCTAAATTAATTTGAAACTTCTTAAAACCATTTTATTCTCTAGAGCTCTGAATCTCTATAACTCTAACAGTTTACCTTAGCATAACTGTAACCATGAAACCATACTTAGTGATTTCAAGTCCCAGAATATGTATCCGCCACCGCTCAAGTCAAATGAAGATTCATGCTCTAAAATCCTTTTATGTCAAATCTCTATATCATTTCTTATTAACAATAAACTTGTTATATTCTAAAACTTGAATCCATTCGATTCTAAAGTCTACCTTAGCATAACTTACTGTGGAACCATGTCCAAGGAATCACCCTTTATGGACATTGAGATTCCAAACCTCCAGAGAGTATGTAGCCGCAACTATTCTGAATCTCGTGGAAACTCACGCTCTAAAACTCTTTTATTGATTATCAAAAACCCCATTCAATCATCAAAACTCTTTAAATCAAACTATTAACTTGTTAAACATAGTTCCAACCATAAATTAGGAAAACTCAATATCATATTCTAAAATCATAAAGTCTAAACCATCACCTCAGTCCTTTTCTCTAAACCTCGTTTCTAGGTATAAAACCATAGCATAAACATAAACCGGTTCCAGAATCAGTAAAACAATCATAAAATCCTCTAATAGTTACACATATAATCAATTCTACATAGAATCAGTTCAACAACCATGGTCCCATGAGTTTTATCTAAAACATGTTTCATGCTTTAAAACCAGGAGTTCAAAACATAAAATCTAGCAGCAAACTTCAAATCCTCATACAGGAATTCTCTAAATCAAACAGTAAATCATAGTTTTCATGAAAATAACTCTAATGCATAACATAGAAGTCACAGGTGTGAATCCACTCACCTAGAGGGTAGAAAAGGCAGAACCACACTAACAGATCTCTGGAAGTGAAAATGATACCTCTATCTGTCATGGAAACAGGAGAACTCTATATTAACCTCTAAAACCTTAAGAACCCCTTTCTAACCAAGTGGAAAGCTTCCCTCCCTTGAAAAGCATGGGAACCGCCCATAACTTAAGAGAACTTGAAGGAAATGAAGGAGAACCAAGAGAACTACGTACCTTTAAGCCTTATGGATGACAGATTCACAATTAAACTTGAAGAAATGGAAGAAAATAGAGTTTGGAGGGTGAAAATGGGTTAAGACTGAGATTTTCACGTGAGGGATGGGAGAAAACCATTTTGAAGTGTTATGGGCCACGAAATGGGGTTTTTATGCTCTCTATTGACGCCTGCGGTTATATGACCGCCTAGGCGCTTAAAGCTTCACAGTCGATTTGCTCTCTGTGATCGCCTGGACGTTCAGAAGCTTCAGACACCGACTTTGCTCTCTGTTGACCACCTGGGTGGTCTCAGAATGCTAGAAGCTCTAATCCTGGTATGTATTGGACGTGCTATCTCATTACCCATTTAAGTTAATCATTTGTTTTCTTTCCATTAACTTTAAAACATAAATGTAAATAAGGGAATACCCCTCCATTTGGATTCAAATAAAATATTAGAAAAATCAAAATCCCAACAAATCAAAATCTCATTTTTGGGTTTTAGTTTAATTAGAAAATCTTATGATTTTGTAAACTTTTAGGCGAAAAATGAAGTACTTGAGGGTTTCATAAAATTCGTTAAAAATCTCTCTTCAACTCATTTTTCTCTAGGGAATAATTACCGAGACTTTTGGTCCCAAGAAAATAGCTCTAATATATAGCTCTGAAACGGCATGTAGGGTCAAGATTTAGTGAAATTTAGGACCCAAAACGACAGGTAAGGGTGACGGCACCTTTCTTTCTTGAAAGAAATTTTTTTTGACCTTTTATTTATATTTTGAAAATTTGGGGTATTACATCCTCGTATGTATCATTCAGAGGTGATAAAACGAGATGAACATATTGCATTTACATGCTAAACTCACAATTTTTAATCAGGAAGGATAATATTTTCAATCTGAAAATTTCAACCTGCCCCGTCCAACTTGACGTGTAGGTTAAGCCAGGTTGAGAAGGGATTGGACTTGTGAGTTACTTTTTTGTTTGAAAAAAAATTGCTATACATCAAGAAAGATTAGTTTGAGTCTTTCTTTTGGCCCAATAATGCCAGCCCTATAACTTACCTCCACCCCAAAGGTCCCAAACCTTGTGAATGTGAACCCTAGCCTCATTCAATCATTTTCTTCTTCTTTGCACACACAATACAGTAGTGCCCTTCATCGTGTATTTTGGACATTTCCACCTCGTGTTGAGGAGTTTAAATGCAAGCGTTTTGTTTTAGTCGATGGGACACATTTGTATGGCAAGTATGGGGGTACATTACTTATGGCAATTGCACAAGATGGTAATTCAAACATTCTGCCAATTGCATTTGCTGGTTGAAAGGAAGCAATGTCTAGTCATTTTTTCTAAATAATCTTTGACGGCACATGATACCACAAGAAGGGTTCTTATAATCTTTAATAGGCATGCTGCCATAAAAGCTACTTTAGATGCGGGGAGTGGATGGCATCCTCCATAGGCCTACCATGCTTATTTTATTCGCTACATTGCTTCTAACTTTGCACTAAAATTCAAGGACAAATAAGCTAAGCGAGCTCTGGTCAATCAGCATATTCAAAGACTCAGGCAAAGTTTGATCACTATTATGGGTTGTTAGAGAGCTTCAAACCAGAATATGATGCATGGGTGAAAAGAATCCCCTTGTCAAAGTGGACAAGCTTCATGATGAAGGGCGTAGGTATGGTCGCATGACAACTAATCTCTCCGAGTGTATTAATGTTGTTTTAAAAGGAGTCTGCAATCTTCCTATAACTGCCATAGTTAAAGCAACATACTATCGTCTTGCTGCACTATTTGTCAAAAAAATGGCAATAGGCCGAGGCACAACTTGTAACTGACGCAAGGTTTTCGCAAGCCCTTTTACGAGCGATTGAAATCAATAGGCGTTTACGGGTGCTATGTTTGTTACTAATTTCTCGTCGTCCAATGAGTCCTTTGTTTTCCAAGAGACCCAACATATGGGTAGTTGGGTGTTGGAACTTATAGAGTAAGACTCAAGGAGCATTGGTGTGACGGACATTATTTATTTAATTTTCAAATTTTTTATTAAACTAAAATTTAATATAAAATTTTTATTGCTAATTATGCAATAAATTATAAAGAGTAAATAATATAAATTTCACTATCATAACCTTTCATGGTACAAAGCTAGAGTCTTTAACCTAATTGGAATAAAATCATATAAACTTAAAAAAAATGGAGACAATAAATAGAACTTTCTCTATTAAACTCTTCACAACATTATTTATTTAACTTTTAGACTTTTTATTAAACTAAAAATTAATATAAAATATTTATTGCTAATTATACTATTAGTTATAAAGAATAAATAACAATTTATATCCTAAATAAAATCATAACTGAAAAAAAAATCATACATTATTTATTCAATGTAAAAAACTAGAGTTTCTAACCTAGTTGCAATAAAATTATAACTTAAAAAAAATCATAATCAATAAAAATTTGCAATAAAATCATAATCTAACCTAGTATCTAAACCCAAATTTTGTAACTAGTTACTATATAATACACAAAATTAAATCATTTAACAATAATAATGTGAAGAAATAAAATTAATTTATTAACTTACATATGTCTTTAGATTTCCTGTGATGTCCGCATTGATCTTCATAGATGTTGTTATTTTCGACCATACTTAAACTCTTCACTAATACTAAAAATATTTTTTAATCTTTCTCCAAACTTTTTTCTGAATAACCTTTCTCTTTTTGTGCCTATGTACTCACATAATAAATGATACTCTATCACATATTCTATGCTTCTGCTCAGCCTCGAAAATTGCAGAGACGCTAAAATGTGAGGGTATCTCACGTATTTTTAGTCTGAGTTTTCAAATAATATGTTGGTATATGTCACGTATCGTGTTTGGATTATGTAAAATTGTTCTATGTATTGTTTTTATTACAAAATAAGTGTATATTGGTAATTAATCATGCTATCTGAAGAGTACCATGAATAATAATTTTTTTAATTTTTTATTGGTATAAAAGCCCTAATATATATATCCCAAAAACAATTCAAGAATAACCACAGAAGATAAGAAAAAATTTTGACCACGAAATCAGATGAGATGGAAAGTGGTTCATACTTCAAATTTCGTACGTTATCAGCCTCACACCAGCACGGATACTTTTATTATCAAATAGCGAGCATTAAATGCCATATATAATAATAATAATAATAATAATAATAATTCGCATCTACGTATGCATATGCATTCACAGTTCACACACGATTCACATTGAAGATAATTTAAAATACGCGTAAAATACTGAAGAATCACAAAATTTTAGATATTTGTTGCGACGTATATTTGTACGAGTTTCATAAATTTTCATCAATTATATAAAAGTAGGTTGAATTACAGTGTGATCTTCCAAATTTAGTGTAATTATATCGTGGCATATCTTTTTTATTTGTAATATCGTTACTAGATTCTCCTAATCTTTCTTGTAGTTAATAGCTCATCAATTTAAATAAAAAATATATATGATATGCATACAAGTTAAACTCATATATATATATATATATATATATATATATATATATATATATATATATATATAATAACTAATTAGATAAATTTTATAAACAAATTGCGTTGTTACAAAATATCACATATCAGCATACTTCTATTTTATTTTTTATTGATGGACTCTCTTTTTATATAATTTATATATATCATGCACTGAAAATTGTGTAATAAAATACAAACATTTATTCTAAGATCAGGTATTTTTTTCTTTACGGTATTCTAAAATCCAGTTGATATTGCGAAGCATAGTATTTAATTTCACAGTTTGACAAAAAAGCGACTCTAATTAAGTTCATTAGCGGGACAATTATACCACGCACACGATTCACGAAAAGTAATCTGAACAAATTAAGAATTTAATTTTTATGTGCTGTAAGTGTATTTTTTTATATTATAATATAATCATGTATTATTATATTAAACTCATTACCTTATCAAAAAAATATTAAACTCATTTAAATGAATAATTTAATTTGATGATAATATAAAGATATTAGTTCATCAAAATTAAATAAAAAAAAATTGAAAGGAAAAAAACGAACAGGACAGTGTTACCTGAAACATCATCGGGGAACGCACCGTGCGCAATAATCAATGCGCAACGTCGTGTAATGGGTAAAACAACAATAACAGGGCAATGCATTATTGATCTTTTCTTGCTTTCATAGTTTCAACAACTTGAAATGCTTAATTAAACGTTTACATGTCCTGTCTTCAGTTCAGTTGCCTTCAATACTTACTGCCGCATCCAAACAAAGTTTTCAACAGTAATTGTGATTCTTCTCCCCTGTCCGTTTTCCGTCTTGTTTTGTCTCAAGTACGGCACAACAAGACGATCCCTTCAATCCAAAGAATCTTTTTTACAACTTTTTGAAATATCACTTTCTCTGTTGATATTAATAGTTGTTGTTGATAAATTATATCATTTTAATATATTAAAAAATTAATATATTTATTTTTAATTTGTATCTAAATATATTAATTTCTTAATATATCAAAATTATATTATTTTTTAAGTATGACTATTAATATGAAATAAAGAAAGTAATTTAACACACATAAAAACAAAACACTCAACACTTGAAATTTAAACTTGATTTCAATTTCCAGTTTTTATTTTTATTTTTTCTTTTATAAAAGCTGAAAAACTGAAATTGTAATTTTAAAATTTTTTAATTAAATTTAAAAAATTAAAAATAAAAATTAAAAAAAATTAAAAACTAAGAATTCAAACCAAATAAATCCTTATTAAAGAAAAAAAAAAAAGACGTTTACCAATTCGAATTAGTCATGTATCGATTCAATCCAGATAATCTTAGTTGCTTGTTCAAATATGGTGCTCCACAAAAAATTGTTTCCATATGGAGAAATTTTCTGATACTTTAGGAGTAAAATAAAATATTTATTATATATTATTTATTAATTAATACATTGGTTAGTATATTAAAAATATTGAGAAAATAAAATATAATAATAATTCATAAAATTAATGTATCAATTACTAAAAAATATAAAATAAATAATTTATCTTACTCATAGAGCCCTAACAATTCCTCTTCCATGTGTTAAGTAGGGAGCAACAGTAACAAAGTAAAGTACATAAAATACCATGCTATCATTAACTTAATAAATGGAAACACTCTATTCGTTTTTTATCTTTTTTAAAAAATATTTAATATTATCTGTTGTTTAAAAAATTTAAGAAAATATTAATTATTTTTTCTATTTTTATCCTTATATATATTCTCTTCCCATTCATAAACTTCTCATATAATAATTTTTTTGTGTATGTTCTTGTCTTTTTAATAATTTCTTGTGTCAAAATTTAGAAGACAGTTGAAATCGGAAAGAGTACTATTTTTATGGCTGGTGGGAATATTGACTATACTATATTGTGTAATCCAGTTTCTTCTCCCTGAGTCTGTAAGTATGACAAATTAACAATATTAAGCATTTCTTAATAGTTAAGAAGAAAGGCAAAAGGATCTTGGCTCGTACAATTATTGAATATGATATTGAAGTTTTTGTCCATTTCCCTGCCACCATATGAGATTTTTCCCTGTTACGCACGTAATCATAACTGCAAGCTTAATGAAATGAGTTAATGGATTTGGATGTTCAATGGGTGGAAATTATTGTATTTTATTAACTTTTTATTATTTTACAATAGAAAAAGGCTTTTATATTTTAAATTTTAAACTGCAGAGGATCATGATTAATTAAGTGCTAATTACTAAAAACTGGACTCTGTCCAAAGGTGCGTCTTTCAATTGTGATGGCTTTGCATTTAGAATGACAACACTGACAACTGTCTAGTATAGCAAGCTACCTAATGCGAAACCTAATTATGAGGGTTAGTGAAACAGTTTCTAATATGTGACTTTATCCAAGAGTCTTGCAATTATTTTTGTGGGGTTGTTTTATCGAATGCCGTAAAAACGTGATAAGTTTTTTTAAAAAAAAAATTAAAGTCTGAGTTTTTTTAGTTTTCAATACATTAATTGAATTGAAAAATTGAAAAATTTATTATTTTTGAAAACTTGCTACATTAATAAATATTTGTTATTTCTGCTTATTATGCCATCAAATCATATATTTAAGGCTTTTAAAATTGTATGTAATTGAATTAAAGAATTTTTATTATGTCACAATACATAATCAAATATCTATATAATTTCTTTTTTTTTTGGTAATTCTATATAATTTCTTTTACATAGATAATATATTTAAATTAAATATGAAGTTCGTTTAAATTATAATTCATTTTTTCTGCAATTAACCATTTTAAGTAGAATTCTCGTCTTAAGCAAAGAACGATGCAAAATAGCATGAGATAACGTGTATTATGCTATGATTTTAGTTTCTTTTTGTTAGTTTATGGCTGGAAAAAAAGATAAAGATAATTCTATTAAAAGTATTTTCGTACCAACTATTTTTCTTAATGAACATTTCGTAACAACTATTATGTGCGTGAGAGAGATACAAATTATTTCATAATAAAATTTTATTTAAATAGAATTATTCTATCACACTATCAGCTACTTATAATACTAAAATAGTTTTTGGACTTTCTTGTTGATAAGTAATTTATAAATATTTATGTAAGTGTTTAATGAGTTCGAAAGAATACCTTAATTATGGACTATGATGAGATTTCCTTTTACATAAACTTTTATTGCATAAAAAAATGCTAAAATTGATTAAAAAACAATAAAAACAATATTAAACTGAATTATTCATAATATAAACAATTAAATCATTTTTTACTTTTATTTTTCATTTGGAGTAAGTTATCTTTGAAGTTATAACATATTACAAGTAAATTTTTTATTCAAAATATTATAAGTAAATATACCTTTAACTTATTTTTAATAAAATAAATTCATGTTAAAATTGTTTTGCTAGAAAATAGACAAATGTGGAGAGTCCTTTAATTGCGTTTGGTTTCGGTGTGCCGTCTCAAACTTGAAACATGGCTATAATTTGGCTGTGGAGAATCCTTGAATTGTCAGTTAAAAAAAGGCAATATTACTGGTCATCAAAACCCTTCGCCATCATGAGATTTATTGAATGATTATTTAGTGAATTATTTCACTTATGATAATGAAGCTTGTGCACTTCAATTGCAAACAACGCTTGGTGTTTCCATGTGAGAAAAGTCCTCCTCATCTAGTTTGAAGGTGACAGGGTTGGAGAAGGTTTTTGCTACAAAACTAGTTGCCAAGGCATGAGTTAGTGCAGCAAAATTCACAGGTGAGGATATCTCAGAGGCCATGGATCTTGTTCAACTCTGATACTATGTAGATATTAGAAACTGATACTGACAGAGAACAACAACTCTTGAGAGAAAGAAAGATATTGAGGGTAAGGAAAAGAGATTACTTGAATGTGTAATACGTCATTGATTTCTCAGTGAGAATTACATCGGCGGTGGGCAAGGTAATGGAATCCGCTTCTAGTATATTACAAACGAAACTTACAGAAAAAAAAAATACTTGGGGTACAAAATCTGCTGGAAGCGGTTATGAACTAAATTTTTTGCAATCCGCTTCCAACGGATTATGATAAAAAAATAATAATAATAAATATTATTATATTATTTGTCTGGTGCAAGTTTGCTTCTAGCATATTGTGAACAAAATATCTGATGAGAAATGGGTTGTTATGAGCACATTGTGGAGAAATATTCTAATATTATATTATCTCTATATAAACTCATACTACAACAGACAATTCTTCACTCTTGTGTCTACGTTAGACTTTTTAACAATCGGCCTTCTGCGTATTACGCACCCAAATGGAGGAATGGAATTCGTTTTCCGCAAATTATATACCATGTTTTTTTTTCTCATCATAAATTACTTCTAGCGGATTATGTTCCTTTTCCTATTTCCCCTTGACTTCCATATTTTGATATTAAGCATCATTCCGCCACATCAACTATATATATATATATATATATATATATATATATATGGCTATCTTCAACAATTTGAGGTAGACCAAAAACTATAAGCACGTTTAGATAAAATTCTAAAAGGTAAAAAATTATTTTCAAGATTTAGTTGCATTTTATTTGTGCTTTTTAAAAGAAACAAAAATAGAAAATAATTAGTTTTTTTTGCTTTTCTTATAAGCAGGTGGGGACATATTTCTAGTAGAAGCAGAAACAATAGAAGAGAGAGAATGTTGTTAATTATTTATTGAAATTACTTTAATTATAAATCTATCCTCACAAATTTTATAAAAAGACAAAACATAACTTTCTATTAAATAATTCCCTCTGCTTGCCATATTTAAATTACAAATCATATCCTTAATTGTAATTGTATATATAAAAAAGGTATTTCTATATATCTATTCCATCTAAACAGTTTACAATTTCTGATTATAATAAAAAATATTTCTACAATTACATTCAAACATATACAAATTTCTTATTTCTGGTTATAATTCTGCTTCTGCTTTTGCTTTTGAAGAAGTATTTCTCCCACAATTTTAACCAAATGAGTCCTGTAAATTTAAGAATAACCTATAGTTGGCTAAGACTATTCAACCAAACAAAAATCACTAATACATAATAAGTGAAACAGAAACACTAATAACCCATTGAAGGGCATCCCATAATCCACTCTTGGTTGCCCTTGAAGTCTATACAAATTACAAACTTCATCTAACACCATCAATACATTAAGTGAGAGGATGCATATAAATTGACCTGCTCTGTAGTGACTCAAGTTTTTCCTCTGTGATTAATTTTTCTTTGCAGACATGGGTTGAATCAAATTATTTCCTTCTAAACTTGCGGGAACTGTAACCATATACATATATAACATAGAACCAATTTAGCCAACATGATAGTGTACATTAGAGCTCACTAGTAGCATCCCCTTTCTTTTTAAGGATAACAAGCTTAATCCAAAGCAGGGGAGATACTAGCTGACACAAATAAAAACAAAAACAACAAATAAAAAAAGGTAAAATAAAACTAAAAGCAGCTAAATAACACCATCAAAAGAACCAGAACTGAAAACAATACAGGAACTAACATACACAAGAAAAAAACTCATAGCAAATAGAACTTGGAACAAACTCCATATTAAATTACACAATCAATGTATTATTTTTTATTTCGCAATTGATTAAACAATGTGATGCACATTACCACCTATGATATAACATGATATACAACCATTTTTAGCCATCTTATCAAACAATATTTTCAGTACTCACCATGTGGTGCAACAGACAGTGAATCTAATCACTACAACACAACCTTCCTTATGGAATTGTATAAAAGTCTTTTTTAAATAAATTGATCCTAATAACCAAAAAATAATTTAGCTTCTCTAAATTTTTTTTTGTAGAAACTCCTCTTTAATTACTCAATATAAAAGTGCAAAGCCAAATCATTCATTCCTTCATTGACAAAAATTTAAACCAAACAATCACGTATTATTTTTGAGATTCTAGGATGTAATAAGAGGTGAAAAGATGTTCTCAAATCTCACTTCAACATTATTCACCTCTACCCTTAAACACTTTGACAAATTATATGGAATAGTGAAGATGGGAAAAAAGCTTCAAGATAAGATATACTCTCATTTGTCCTTAAATAATTGTCTATTTCAAAAATTTTATTTGTCCAAAAATAATTATCCATTTTAAAAATTTAAGTAGCATCATTATTTCTTTTCATAAAAAAGAAACAAAGATAATTTAATAAATTATTTTTAATTTTTTCTAATTTTAATGTTTTTTCAATTATTTCTTCAATTTCAATATTCATTTGAAATTGGACAATTATTTAAGAAAGAAAGAGAATTTTTTTTCTCTCTATGTTTTTTTTTCTTTCTTGTCATTGAATATCTTCTCTTTTTAAATAAGAAAAAAAAATCTCGATTCATGGCTGTAATATTTATCATTATGCTGGGCCCTTGACCGTAAAAAAAATGAAATAAATAAAACATCACGATTGTAACTATGCATTGGGTTGCGTATACTTCTTATTTTTTTTTTTTTGTGGTTTTTGGTCCTGATGCTGGTTGTGTGTCATAACAACATTCAATAACCAACCAAGCCTGGATAACAAATCGGTCAATCCATTGGGTTAAAAGCCCAAATTTTAATTTATTGAAGACTCAACGATGGCTTCACGGACCAAGTCAATTACGAGTTAAGTTGGAAACAGAGCCTGTATCTCTATTTATATTGTTTTCTGTTCTGAATTTCCTTTCGTTAAATATCCTGACAAAAAAAATGCTTAATGGATTTTTCTCAATTCTAATTAATCAAGCATCTGGAGATTATTTTGGTCTAAAGATATTTGTTAATTGTTATCGCTAATTGGCACTTAAGCAGTGTCCGTAGCAGAATAAAGCGGTCCAATATTTCCTTTTGCAAAGCCCTCTAAGGAAAAAAATAAAAAATAAACGGAGTCGCAACAAGACAAACAATTCCAGACCAAAAAAAAAAAAAAAAAGAAACATGAGGCATGAGACATATCCCCTTCACTGTGACCAATCATTTGTGAGAACAAAATGCCCATTCATCATAACAAAAGAATTTTAGTTATCTAGTTTTCTTTTCTTGGAATTTACTGAAAAAGAAGAAGAGATTCTTGGGATTTCCTTGATTATCTTTAGAGCTTGATACTCTTTTGTACTATATGATTGTCATTTAATCCTAAGTTTTACAGACCTTAATAACTTCAATTAGTGAAATATGTGACCTATTTTTAGTCATGACTAGCTAAAAAGTTTTTGTATCTTTAAAATTTACAAAGGTACCAAATAAATTCTTATTATTTTTACATATGTAAAAAAAATAATATTTGTAAATTTTCAGTATTAAAAAAATTTAAACAAACATTCAGTCATATATAAACACACCATCACAAATATTTGACCTAGCAATCAATTACCTTGTTAGTCTTATATGATTGGATTTATATTATCAATGTATTAAAATTAATTTCATAAAAAAATAAAAAAAATCATCTTCTTTCCCATAAAAGAAACATGTATATATATATATTCATATATTCATACAATTGAATGGAATAAAAGTATGAAATAGTAGTACACAACAAGTTTTTTTTTTGAAAAATGAATACAAAAGGCTATTTAGTAACGAAAACAAATTTTCTTAGCTTCTTGGTGATTTTGGGTCGTAGGCAGTCAATAATCCAAGTGGCACACCGTGGGCCTTCTCCTAATGAAACGCTATCACGTGAGATCACATGGGCCTGGAAGTACACGTGTCGCCCAAAGGGAGGGACCTCGCGTGGTCTGGGGTTCACTTTCCAAAGGAAATTGGTACCCATCACTGCACTGCATGTGCATTGCTAAGACATAGGAGAGTCCCAACTCCCAATCATTCAAAAAATGTCCTTCAGCATTTTTTTTTGGTAAATAAAAAATAATGTATCACAATGATATAATTTCCTCTACAACTGAACTATAAAAATCTCCATGTTTTGTAAATGTTATTGTAATTTTGGTTGAGTCGCATCATGTGTCATTGTATGCTAAATTCTTCTAACAAAGGAACAACTCTTTAAATAACTATTATAAGAATTTCAAAAAAATTATATATACTTAAAATTTGAAATATCATAATTATGAAATATTTATTTTTCACTCTTTTAAATAATACATGATGCATCATCTTTTCAATGACTAGCGTGTTTAGGTTTTTCCTATGTTAACAATAAAGAGAGATTTAATTATCATTATTATTATTATTTTACTTTCTGAACCTTTTAAGAACTCAAATGAAAAACGGAGCACACTCATTTATTCTGTATCAATAATTATACTGTCTTGTCTCCGATCAAAATGGGGCAAAGGCGAAAGCAGAACAGAGGAGATGAACCTTATCCTGGTGGTTTATTGTATGAAAAGCAACATACCGCTCTCCTTTCGTAAATTGACATTTTTTCAACTCAATTTGTTTGTATTCATGCAAAACCATTTTCGCACGAAAACCGTAGGAGAACATAGTAAATCGCAAGTCTGTGCAGTGCACCTACATTTTATTTCCGTACAAATTCTTGCATCTTTTAAGAAATGACTCCATCGATATTATAAGAAAATAAAACCGACCAAAAACTCCTTCTGATGTATCATTAAAGAATAAATTTGTACACATGTCTATTTCGTATAAATGCATTATATTTTTTAAGAGCAAATGAAAATTGAGGCTAAAAGGCTTTGCAACGAAGAACTTAAGCTTGCACCGAATAAGATAGCAACATCAAAGTGCATTTCTATGTACCTTCTTTTGTTTCCTTTTGATGTAAATATTTTTATGTACGTGTACTATCGTTTACTGGATCCTGATTTTCCATTTATTTATTTTTAAGGTAATGTTGTCTAGTGACTGGCTTTATTTGAGAACATAACTTTTTAAGCTCTGTTTAAATTTAAGAGAGAAACCAGCATTTCCTATCGGTTATTAAACATTTGGAAAAACGATACCCCAACACACAACAAAATTGAATGAAATCTTTCTATTTTTTTTTTTTTTTTGTGAGAGCTACATCGAAAATACTAAGCTGCACTGAAAAAAGTGATGAAACCTTGAAATATACACTTTTGCAAATCGTAATGTACGTACTACTATTATTCTCACTTTAGTTCATCACGCAATTCCTTTTCTTTTTATACGTGGCGTAATATTTAGACTTCAGTGATCACCATTCACGTACCCCCCGTGAATCCATTTTCTGGCGACTGCCTCCCACAGAAAAGTCTCTATAACTTGTATTCAACCCTATGATTATAATTTCGTGTTTCTTTGGAAATACGAATCAATCAAATTTAAAGGTTTTTTCACAGAAAAATTGGTGCACCGTTAAAAATTTGATGTACAAACCTTTTGTGAAATACTCATCATTTAATCATTTAATTTATTTTAAACTAAAGCAGGAGTAATTGTTAGTCAGTGCTAATAAATCTCAAAGGCTAATGAAAAAAAAAAAAGAGGAAACATCAGTGAAAGCACCTCCTACAACGGGAGTGCACGTGTGCCAAGAACACGTGTCAGAATCCAGTACCTTCTCAGGTCAACCCTTTCAGTGGCTTAGCGGTCCAGATTCAGCTATAAATTACATAGGTTTACTTACCCAAGCCAACCCAATAATAAAGCAACAATTGAACGCTTCTTAGGAGCAGGGGAGTGATAGCTCTCTTTCTGCACAAAACACACACACTCGAAACTAGTTACTCATAAAAAAGCAAAAGAAGCTATGAGAGCTTCTCTCATAAGAACCGGGTCCGTCCCGGTTCAGAAACCCGTTCTCCCCGGTTCACCACGGTTCTCTCTCACGCGCCAAGCCTCACTCGCCGGCAACAGTAATCGCGTTCAATCGCCGAGGCTCTCGCTGCATTTCCACTCCAACGGCCACAAAGACGCTCCGGCGAACGCAATCCACCGAGCCTTATCGGAACCTTCAGCGCGAGTTAGTTTTGGCCTTCCCCAGAATCTGAATCGAACCGGAACGCGCTCCTTCCCGGCGATTGTACAAGACGACGAAGAATCCGGTGGCGGATCCGGCGGCGGCGGCGGCGGCGATCGAGGTATAACGACGGTCACCGGCGGGAACGGCGGCGAGAGGATGAAGATCGGAGCGTACTACGAGGAAATACTGAAGTCAAACCCTACCGACGCGCTTCTGCTGAGAAACTACGGCAAATTCCTTCACGAGGTGATTGATTTGAGAACTCGAATTCCTACAACACACACTCGTTCTTCAATGAATCGTTTCAATAAAAACGAAACAAAGAAACTGAAAAAGAGAAAGTCAACGATTTGGTTGATGCAATTGCAGGTTGAGAAGGACCCGGCGAGAGCAGAGGAATATTACGGAAGAGCGATTCTGGCGAACCCTGGCGACGGCGAACTGCTTTCGCTGTACGGCACGCTGATTTGGGAGACAGAGAGAAACGAAGAGAGAGCCAAATCTTACTTTGACCAAGCCGTTCATGCTGCTCCTGATGATTGGTACCTCCTTCACCTCTCTCTCACATTTTCTCGAGAAACAAACACCAATAATAATAACATATATTTTTCTTTCATGTGCAGCACGGTGCTGGGATCTTATGCGCACTTTATGTGGGAAGCAGAGGAGGAAGAGGAAGAGGAGGAGGTTGCCAGTAACGCGGAGGAATCGGCGGCGGAGCTGACAGCTGCTTTTTAATTAATTAATGTAATAATAATAATTAATAGAGCGTTTTTAGCGGTTTTGAGAGTGCCACTTGTGCTATATTTTTCTAACTGGCATTGAATGACTGTGAAAGTTACGCAATAAGAATGGTTTTGTTGGATGTGTCTAACTGGAAGCTCCAACTCCAAGAAAGGACCCTACCTTACCCAACCCTAGAAGGAGGAGAAGAAGAAAGAAGATGAGAGACTGAGAGTGGAAGAAGGGAAACTGTTTGTGTGTCCTTGTCCTTCGTTCTCCTCCGTTCTGGCGACTGTAATAACAACATGTAACTCTCTTTGTAGATCAACTCTGTAATAATTAATCATATGATATGATATTGCTGGTATAGAGTTGTAAAATTTTGTTAATTCAAGAGCACTAATTTTATGTACCCCTAATTAGTCTTGGTTGCTGATTAATTTAATCTTTTAAAGGCTAATTCGTCTGAACTCCGAATTAATTTCATGATTCTAATGAAATCGCGTATGTAATGTGTTGAAATCAGTGTTTCTAGTTGAAGGCAGGAAATAAGTTTTGGCTTGTCACTCACTTCATCAATTGTTTTAACTTCTCATTTTCAATCAAAGTCGTCTCTGAATGCTTTCAGCCCCGAAAAAAGCCCATGTGTATATCCGTTTAATTTAACATCAATTGTTTAAAGGAAAAAGAACGGTTGTTACTTTCGCAGAAAGTTGCTACTATTAATTAATTCCCTTTTTAATGTTAAAGACTCAGTTCGTCAAGGCCTACAGGTTTCATTCACTACACCTGCATTGAAACAAAATGTTTATTGGTTTGAACGTACATAACGTGAGTAACTACAACTCCTTAATTGAACCACAAATTCAAAAGTAAATTTGGATTAGGCTTAAGCAGCTTATCTCACCGCCGATAGAGACAGCAACATGCCAACCAATTAATTACATTTCAACAATCCAATCACAACCAACAGTAGATTTAAGTAATTTTAGATGCATGATGCTTACATTCATTGTTTCATTGGAAAAATATCTGGCCGTGGGTTTAGGAACTAGTTCAGCTCTCCTTTCGCACAGTGAACTCCTGTTCACACACACAAACAAACAAACAAACAAAAGTGCAGCCAGAACGGAAAGTACCATGGTTGTTCAATCCTTCAATTCAATTCGTCACATGTCATTTCATGTGGGGATGTTTCACACTGACAATATTTGATCATAGAGTGCACAATTGTAACAAATAATTGAAGGAAAAATCTGCGTGCTTGAATGAGATATTTATTATCTGCTTCCACTGATTAACTGAAGATTTTTATGTTCTATAATGAATCACATTTATGGATGTGATCCCTGCTGTGGCAGTTGCGTAAATCAGCCACTAAATATGCTAGCTCACGATTGGTTCCTTCCCTCTTATGTATTTTGTATACCCTAGCGAATGCCAGAAAACAAATTGGTATAGACCACAGAAAAAAGAGAAAATCTAAGCACCTTGTTTTAATGGAGAAATGTTAATATCAACTGTGGTGAAAATGAAATCATTCAGTTTCCGGTTGGGCTCCAACTTGGTGGATGAAAGCAACCTTTGCTATCACTGGCTCAATGAATTTCACAAAAATTATAACACGGAATACTGATGTGACTACTCATTACAAGTTTGTTTAAATATTTGTTAAAAAAATGATAAATTACATTCATTTTCTAATTTTGAAATACAATTTACATCTCCTCTATTTATTCAACACCATATCCCTTGCCCGTCAAATTTTAAGTATTTATATTACTTCACTTATTCATAACAATATTAATAAACTTAAAATAAACAATTTTTTTATATAAACTATTTTTAATTAATAAAATTATAAAAAAAATACTGGTAGCCCTATGTTAAGTTTAAGGGTATTTTTATAATTTTATTAATTAAAAACAATTAATATCACAAAATGTCATTATGTTAAGTTTATTATCATGTTATGTGAATGATGCTTAAATTATACTATAAATAATTAAATTTGACAAAGAAGTGTGAGTGTCAGTAAATAGAGATTATGGAAGTTGGATTTCCATAAATTCAGTCTTAAGTATAATTTACCCTAAAAAAAACTGATAGTCAAAACTGTACATTGTTAATAAACTATATATCATTGTAAGTATAATTTTTGAAATGTTCAATAATATAATAATAATCCTTAAAGAGATGATTATGTATATCTAAAAAATTATTATCTATAATTGTGATACACAAACTACACTATCAACCCATAGAAATTAAACTTAATTTTTGAAATAAAAAAAATCAAAACTAAATTTACAATTATTACAGGTAGCAAGTTCATTAATTTTTTTTTAATAAATAAACCAAACACAAATGATAACGTCGAGACATACAAATATATAAACTTGAAGCAAAGATTAAGTTGCACGATGTAAATGAAATTATCAAGGTTGTGAAGATATTGAACTAGACAAGTCATTGGTATTACTATTTTTGGTGGTTTGAGGATTCTTATTTCTTTGGGAAGAAGGGAGAATGAATATAACTTTGGTTAATAGTCATCACCACCATAGGGGTCAGGAGATTGGCACAACATTTTGACCAATGGTGTGTGCCCCTAAGGCCATTCCCTCCATTCTCTTCAAAAACTCAAATTTACAAATATATCCTAAAGGTTTGATTAAAAGGTTTTATGATCTTGATGCTTATAAACTAGAAGAGGGTAAGTTTATCATTGGATTGTAATTTCACTCTTTTGATGAGGAAGCTTCATTTAGATAAATTTGATTTCCCAACGCTACTTTGCTTATAATATTTGAACATAGTTTCCTTGAAGATCTAGATTTTACAAAATTTGTTTGACTGTGGATCGAATGTCTCTGCTAATCTATAGGTCGATGTTAGCACTTGTTACAATCCAAACTGGTTTAACACACAGACAATAAACTCATTAGCCCAATAAGTTTAAAAATGGGATTTCACTAACACAAAATACTAACTTTTTGACTTTGACTACTAAAAATTTTGCAGAACATCCCCTAAAAATTGAATAATTTCCATATCAAATTAATATGTTATAAATCACAATTTGTATCCAATAGCTAGAACATTCCAAGATTATCAGTTATAAACATAACAAGAATCTAGTTTCACAAAAAGACCATACTTTAAACTTTGTTTACATACATATTCCAAAAGTTACTCAACTTATGTCCTGAGCTGCAAAAGGATTGGAGTCAACAACCAAAAATCTCTACTAATGATGGAGGCATACCAAAAGCTAAGGAATCTCCTAGGCAAACAACAATTCCAAGAACCTACTACTCAATAACTTGAAAATCTGGAGGAAAGGAAGGAGCGAGTCAAACAAACCTAGTGAGGACTATAAACAAAAGCATAAAAAGGAGAAACCAATTAATGCACGAGCATTTAACATGAAATGAGATAGCCTTTAAATCATGCAAATTTCTAAAAGTCATTAATAAAAATAATAATTCACAATTTCCATACCTTTAAAAGAAATACTCTTTGAAATTTCATTTCTAAGTGTAATATCAAAAATAGTTGCTAAATACACTTTCTCACTATTTTCTCCAATTCCTCATTCTTATATAAAATCAACTTCATCATCAAATACTCAAATACTCATGAGGGTTACATAAGAAGAACTAATTTTATTTGGGAGCAATCTCAACCTATCAATTACAAGGGTTTATCATGTCTCAAATAAGGTTCTCTCACAATTTTATCTCACTAAAAGAAATTATGTGCACATAGACCATTACATATCTCTTCGTGATGGCGAGTGGTAATGTCGTTATATTTTTTCACTACAACGAGCGTTATTATTATTATATCTCTTTGCTTAGCAGTAATGTTATTATATCTTCGCTACCAAGCTGGTTTTACCATTATATCTCTTCGATATGACGAGTGGTAGTTCCAACTTAGAACTCATCATGGTTTTCTTAAATAAATTTCTATCAAACACAATTTATAAATCCAAAATTCAATTTTTATATTAATCTAACCTTGCAAATGTCAAATATCACAAACTTTTCCAATGCAAATTGAAATAACACAAAGCAAAATCATGGTATTATAAAATTAATAAAGATAGCTAGCAATAATTTCAACTAAATCATCAAGTCATACTTAATAACCATCACAATTAAAAAAATCAACTAATCAAACTAATTAACCAAATAATCCAAAAAGCTCAAAATAAGATTTTTATCAAATCTAATAAGTTAGTTTCTACCACCAAAAGAAGTAATTTAAAACACTGGTAGCGTCACTATGTAAATAGCCACTTAGTACAAAGGGATAAATAGGCCGCTCTTGACAACTCCAGAAGGAGTAGCTAGCTCTGTTACAAAATCTATCAAACATAAATATTTTGACAAGTTTAAATAATTTATTTTAAAATAATTTATCAATTAGAGAGTCCATTGAGTAAAACCCCCCAATTTATAGAACCTAGGCTTCCTAAATATTAGAGAAAAAAATCAAATCTTGACTATACCTACTTCACCCGATCATTATTAAAGCCTCTAGCTTATTAGGTTTATACTTGAAACATCCTACATGTACCCATTCACCATTTTTGATATCACAATAGTTTTAATATAAATCCTAGAGTACGAAAAAAAAAGAGTGAGATTGTGATTGAAGACTTACCTTAAACTTTGGAAACTAATGGGTATCAAGATTTGATCACAAAGGGATTATTATAGAGCGTTTTAGTTACAAAAAGGATAAGAAAGATTAAAGAAAGAAGAAGGGAAACAGAGAGTAAGGTGATCAAAAGTTAGTGGACAGAGGAAGAAAAGAAAGGGGTGGGGATTTGTGTTGTTGTGTCACAATGGAAACCCCACCCTTTTCTTCTTTTATTTTATTTTTTGTTTTTCAAAACCTTGGGCATATTCACAAAAATGCCACTGCCACTTTTCCTCGTTCATTCTTGTTTTTTTTTTTTAATAGCATTACAACATTCACTGGGGCCTCCCAAGTTTAAAGGCCTGACAAGAACATAAGGCTTAGCCCAAGATCTTCTGAGCTTATTGGTAAGAAATTGTAGCTTGGATTACAAATACATAACAATTAGACCTCCTTAAATTAGAAAACCTAGAAGATAAGCCTTAACAAGCTCCTCTATATATATAAGAACAGTTCTAGCTCATGAACAGGTAAGTAACATCTCAATCATCGCTCTTTTGAGTAACACCTATTTTGACTTGACCAAGAGTCCTTGCACCCCTGGTATTGGAGACTCAAAGATCCATCAACCACAAGCTACGTTCAGTTGGGACTTAAACTCTAGAATCAGGTTAGAACAAACTCATTGAATTGACATTTTAAATTTCATATGTGTATATATATAGGAGGTTAGGAATTTGAGAAGGCTAATTGCTTTTCAAAAGAAGCTAAATAGTGTCCAAAAGCCTTTGGAGCCCGCTGGAGAAATGGAAAACAAAAAGGAAATTTGTAGTGTGCAATTATTCTTAATTTCCAGGAACCTGCAACACTGGCTGGGATGAATTCTATGAAAGAGTTCTTTTTATAACTATTCTAAGAGTACTTAATCATCATTCATTGAGTTGGTTTTCGCTAGCTCTCCATGATATGCTTAACACAAATTGAAGAGCTTTTTCTCCCCAATTGGCATAATGATATAGTGTGTATTTGGTTATGGATTTTTAGAATTGATTAGTTAGAATTGGTTTTAAAATAAAGTGATTTATGTTTGATAATTTATCTAAAAGTGATTTTGATAGAAAACAAGAAATTTTCACTTTTTCCATAATCAATTATAGAAGCAAGAATTGATTTTGATGACAATTATCCAAACAAGATAGCACTACTTTCAAGACTCCATTAAAGGTTTAGAATTAATTTTAAGGTGCACAAACATACATCCAAACACACATAATATCTTATTGACCAAACAAAAGCAACTGAAATTCCAGTAAAGATGCTTGGTAATGCATACCGCACAAACATCTCAATTCTCAAGCTCTCAAATACTCACATGTTAGAACCTATAAATTATACATGTTTGGCCTAAGTTTGGCCTAAGTTGCAATCTAAGCTTCCCCTATCCGCTAGACACAAACGAGATCGATAAGCTCTACAAATAGTATGTATTTAATTATGTATTCTTTCTAGAAAGACAAACTATTTTGTCGTGATTTAATTGCATTTACAATTAACTTTATGTATTGCATTTAAATGTACAAACAAAACATGTAATGTTGTGTGTGTTATTTTTAAGTAATTGTTGTTATTCTAATTTCTTCATTTCATGTCACGTATTTAAATTATACAAGAAGATGTCATTCATTGTGTCTGTGTTTCTTTTTTTTAAATAATTTTTGTTATTTCATTTTTTCTTAGTTTTTGTGTTCCATATGATGTGCCTATTACACTTTGATTGTGACTATTTTGTGTTATACTATAAATATATAAAATAAAATATAATCCCCTCCCTTTATAAACCTTAATTACACTCTCTTCTATTTCAAAAATATACAATCCTCCCACCTATTTCTAAAATAAACACTCCCTCCCTTAAAAAATTGAGAAATATTACATTTTAGTTTTTTTAATTTCTTTATTACTTTTCCATTTTCCATAATTATTATTTTATTTTTAACCAAATTACCTTTTATTAATAGTTTCATATATATATATATATATATATATATATATTCTTTTTATAAATTAAAATATATTTGCGCATAATAGTATAAAATATTATATATTTATATATACATGTATTTAATTCAATTAAAATTTTACTTATTAAGAAAATGAATATACTATAGCTGCTAGATTATTAGATTAACTAATTTAGGATTCAATTGATCTTTTAGGTTATATAGATCTTTGATCCTAATTCATTTTTATTTTCTTTAATTGCATTAAGGTTGTTGATTAACTATATATTTTAAATTTTTTTATATTTTGTTAATTTAATATTTGGGTGGGTTTAGTTTTAATATTTCTTAATAACAATGTATTTGGTTGCATTTAGATGGTTACTTTTTGTTTCAAAACTTTCTTTAATTACATTGATAATCAATCATGTTGTTGAGTATTCATATATATGATTATTACATAAATAAATTAATAATGCTAGGTCCGTTTTTGTAATTATTTATTAAAAATTTCAAGTAATTATAAAAAAATTGAAAAAAATGTAGATGAAATTTAACCCTTTACTCTATAATGTGAACATTAAGTGGACAGACAACTAAACTAACAAACAAGTGTTAAATAGTTGCTTTTGATTTTTTTTTGTAGTATTTAACAAAATTAGACACATTAATTAATTTAATTTCATAGGCCTCTTAAAAATCATGACTAAATTGATTTTGAGAGCCTCCTATGAAATCATCTAATAATATCAAAACGGTTCATTTATATAAATAATGTTTGAAAGTTTTATTTTGATTGTTAATGAATTTTTTTTAGTTTATTTGTGTATTTAGCTACATTAATATCCAACAAATAAAAATGCATCTTAACAGTCACGACAAGCACTAGTTATAATAGAAGTAATGATAACAAATTTTTTTAATTGAATTCTTAATTTTACTAATTACTTAAATTGAATTGAAAATTATATTTTAGATAATACTTTCATTCAAGTAATTGTAATTAACTAAATTAAATTAAAATTACGAAAAATTAAATCACACTTGTTATGAGTTCACATAAATAGCATTGCCCTTGTGCTATTAATGTGTGTTTTTTTTCCCTTAACAAGCCTTTGCTATTAATAGTTAATACTAATAGCATATTCCATAACTAAATAAATATATTTGTTTTCTAAAACCATATATCAAAATTAAATTTTGAAGCTTCCTACCTGGCAATGCCACCCTCCCTCCCTCCTTCCTTCTTAAATCCGACGCCAATTCTAGGGTTTCTTTCTGCAACAAAACCCGAATTCCCGATTCCCGTTTCCATTCAAACTCAACACAACAACAATGGGTAGAAAGAAACCCAAAGACCCACCCCAAAGCGACGCCGTTTCACCCCCTCCCAGCATTTTCGCCACGCTCTTCGCCGCCGCGCCGGAACAGGCCACCTCCGCCGCCGCCTCCTTATTCTCCGACAACAACCCCTTCCGCAGAAAGCCCCAGCAACCTTCTCCTGTCCCCGAATCAACCGAACAAACTCAAATCCCCAACAATGCCGATTCCAGCGAGGAGAGGAACAGGAAGAGGAAAAACGGGGAGGAACAAAACCCATCCTCTGTCGATCATTCTGGTTCCGCAATCGAAGCTTCAGATAAGAAAGTGAAGAAGAAGAAGAAGCACCGCGAATCCATCGAAGAAACGAAAGTCCCTGAAGAAGGGAAGAAGAGGAAGAGGGAGGAGCTTGAGAAGGAGTGGGAGGAGAGGAAGTACGGCACCGTGGAGGAGGAGGAAGTAAAGGAATTGTCGTTGTTGTTGGGTGACACAAAAGTTGGGAGCAAGAGGAAGACGCTGCATAACCCTGCCGATATGATGGTCTCAAAGGAAGGGTTTGATGATGAAGATAAGCTCTTGAGGACGGTTTTCGTTGGGAATTTGCCGCTGAAGGTGAAGAAGAAGACATTGCTGAAGGAGTTCAAGAAGTTTGGTGAGGTTGAGTCCGTGAGGATTCGTTCTGTTCCGATACAAGATGTAGGTGCTTTTCAGGGCTTCAATTTTTATTTATTTATTTATTATTTTTGTTGTGATGATAAGTTAATGTTTGTTTCTGTTTTTCGATTGATCAGACCAAAAAGCCTAGAAAGGGAGCTATCCTTGCGAAGAAAATAAATGATTCTGCTGATAGGTATTGTTGTCTGAACTGAACAATTTTTAGCTAGCTGCAACTTCGATAGAATATTTTTAGCTGTTTGTACAGAATGTAATGTAATGTAATTTACTTTGCATAGAGAAATCATTCTGTTTTGATTTAATTCTTTGCTAAGGCGGGTTGTGAAAACTCCTATTGTGTATTTTATATTTGAGAAATTGGATTTTACTTTTTTGATGCAAAGGAATCCTTTGTCAGGCATTTCTAATTGATAAATATTGATTTTTTGCAGTGTTCACGCATACATTGTTTTCAAAACAGAAGAATCTGCCCAGGCTTCTTTGTCCCACAACATGGCGGTGGTACGGCTTTTGTTGCTCTGTTTGGTTGGATCAAATGAGGTGTTTGCCTTGTATCTTTGGGTGATGTTTTGCGTATGGTTTTCTAATCTTGTTTAAATATTTGGATTTAGGTTGAAGGGAATCACATTCGTGTAGATCGGGCATGCCCACCCCGCAAGAAACATAAAGGGGAGAGTGCTCCAATTTATGATAACAAGAGAACTGTTTTTGTGGGCAACCTCCCATTTGATGTGAAGGTATGTTTCAAGTCAATAATTTGATTATTATATTTGAGATCGCAGAATTGCAATGTTGCTGCATCTATGTAGTTTCATAGTTCTAACATGGGATCCTTCTCTACAGGATGAAGAACTATATCAGTTATTTTGTGGCATATCTAACCTGGAATCCAGTGTAGAAGCTATTAGAGTTGTAAGAGATCCATATCTTAATGTTGGAAAGGGTATTGCCTATGTGCTGTTTAAAACAAAGGTACATTGTTTTGGTGCTTGATTAGCTGTACGTTTTGATGAAGTTTCGCACTTTGTGCTTTTTAGCAACTTTAGGTTAAACATGTTATAATTGATGATATCACGTGCTTTGGTGGTGAAGCTAGCATGGTTTATAAGCCCATAAAGACTTCACATGGCTATGAGAAACCATTGTATTTGTCTAAATTCTTCTAGAATATCATGTTATCTATTTCTGAAGAGTAGAGATTTTTTGTGATATACTCCATCCTTTTCACTCCATATGTCCAAAAACGAAAAGCGCATAGATTAAGAAAATAATAAATGTATATTGATAATGGTTAAAAAGATGTATGGGTGGACCATATTACCCTGATTAAAATATAAATTTACATGATTACAATGTTATTGAAAAAAAACACAATTAATTACATTAGGAGTACTATTGGAAACAAAAAAAATTTAATGTTTCTTGATATAAGAAATGGACAGATGTTTTGCAACAAAAAAAACTTAAAAAATTGGACAAATGGAGTGAAAAGGAGGGAGTAATCTTGAACATAGGGAATTGTAATAGATAGTTGTTTGTTGTGAGGGTTTTCCTTAATTTGGTATGGATAAGTGTGGGTGGACTTTGCTTTCTATGCAAGGGTTAGAAACCATTCGAAGCACCTTGTGGCCAAGATTAGGGTGGAAACTAGGACAGGCCAGGCTTGTAACAAGAACATTGGGCCTAAACCTGGCCTTACCTTATAGGCTTTATTATAGGCCTTATCCTTTGCCTGGCCTAAGCCTGTTTTTAAAATTCATTAAGGAAATAAAAAAAAATTCTCCAAGCAGCATTTGTAAACCCAACTGGTAAATATTACAACACTAAATAAATCATAAGCTTCAAATAAACCCAACAGATCAACAAACAATCAAATCTTCAAACCTTTCACGTTGGATCTGGAATAAACAAATAAATCATAAACAAAAAACCAAAAAGAATATGGACTAAACAAGGATCTGAATCTGGAAGTGATAGTATAATGTTGCTAAGATTCCAATGAGAGCATTCCAAGACTCCATTTAGCCGATTTTCTTTTGATGCTTTCTTTCAGAACAACAGATAGGCAATTAGATCCATTTTAGCTTGATGCTTCAACAGGAATGGACGCAAGTGACTAGCATAGAGTTGTTTTGCACCCTATTCAACAAGCACCATGTGGTTTTGTTTACTTATTATTTCTTCTCGCTGGTAATGAAGAAGAAATTTAATTAGAGACAAGTAAGAAAGAAATAAAAGAACAGAAGACAACATATCTTCCTCAACTCAAAGATCTAATAAAAATACAAGAAGTCAAGAACAAAACAACCAAGTCAAGGGATTAACTAATTAAGCAAATTATCTAAACTCGTAACATGAAAAGGAATAATGCAGCAGTTTGTTAAGCTTACATTAATAGTGGGAAGCTGCAGCCAAATGAAAAATGCAAACTTCATTTGGTAATAGAGAGGAAACCTGATCAAATAAGACAAACAAACCCTTGTTAAATCACAATACCTCAAGTAAAATATGAAAGCAAACAAACAAACAAATTAGGATTAAGTCCTCAATGTTATTGGTTCAGGCATCTGGAGATCATAAATTGCAGAAGACAGAACCTTTCACGCCATTTCAGTTCTTCACACCATTTCAAATCTGCAACTGTGGGTGGCTTTCATGGCTGCGAGATCGACGAGAGGAGGCAACGGTGACGAGGCTGCAACGGCGACTGGGCTGCAAGGCGATGGGCTGTGACGGTGACAGGGCTGCGACGGCAACGGTCTCGCTGTGATAGGTTGTAGACGGAACAGGGCCTCTCACGGTGATGAACGAATGCTCAGCAGGCAGCAGCGGAATGTCTTTTGTTCTGAAATGTCTTTTGCTCAGCAGGCCAGTAGCGGTGATGAACGAACAGGGTCTTCTGGACTTTGCCAGTTGCCACTTTGGTTCTGAAACGTCTGTCTCCGTGTGTCTTCAGCCTTTAGGGTTCTCCGATCTCAAAAAGATTATTAAATATAGTTGATTCAAAATTTAAATGAAAGTAAGTAGCAACTATACAATAATTATAAACATGTTCAGTAAATATTCCAAAAAGATATGGTGGCTTACTGGTCAAGTGGATACTGGTAAATTGCTGTATGCTGGACAGCCTTTGTTTGAACCCCATGCCATACAATTTTTAATGGTGAAACATATTTATCTATATAAGTTGAACAGGTCAGGCCGGCGTGACAGGCTCAACAGGCTTCATACAAAGTCTAGGCTTGGCCTATTAAGATAAACAGGCTTTTAAAAAGGCCTGAGCCTGGTTTTAATTTTAAACAGGCCAAGCCATAGGCCGCCTGACCTATTCCCCCCTCCCCCTAAGCCAGGATCTAACTGATGGCTAAGCAGAGATTAGTTCCACAAGCATAGGCTTCGGGGATGCCTCATAGCCCACCCCAAAAGAAAAATTAAAAATTAAAAAATAGTTGTTTCTGTAATCTGCATTAGGAATAAACTTGTCATGTGGTGAGTGGTGACTTGCTTCTTATGTATAGTATTAATTGAGTTTCTAGTTGGTTGGTTGCATTATGATTTTTCTTCTTGTCAGTACTGTACTGTTTGTATTGCTGCCTGTGTTGTTTAAAATTTATTTGTACAATTCGGAGAAAACAAAAATTACATGAGGAAAACAGGTTAATAATTGTTGAATAAACCTAAATTTTTTTTGTGTTAAGTAATGGCTTACATAGCTCGTGTCAGATGAATCTGGTTAAGACTGCTGAGCATCCAGGTGTGGCTTGGATGGTTAAAAATTCTTATGTGTATACTACTTGAAGGCTAAAGCACAAGCATTTAGTTTTCATTTTTTGTTGGCTGTCGGCTGTTGAAGATGTTTTACCCATGGAGAATGTTAGGGTAGTATTCTGTGTTTCATATCACAACAAACTAGTATATATTTTCCCTTTATGCGTGATGGCTTCTATTTTGTTGTGAGCAATTTTTTCTTTGGTTTAAACAAGAAATTGCATAAGGTATGACTGGTATAAAACTATTGAAGGAGATGTTATTGCATGCAAAGAGCGGCATAAAGAATGTTTGAACTTGTTTCCAGGTTGTCTCCTGTAACCCTGTCCATAAATATTTATTAAAATTGTCTTGCAACTGCAGGAAGCTGCTAATTTTGCTCTTAAGAAACGTAACTTGAAGCTTCGAGATCGAGAGTTGAGGCTCAGCCATGCCAAAGCAGATGCCACCCCATCTAAAAGGCCAAACCCATCAACAGAGCAAACTCCCAGTACACCTGCAAAGAAGTTCTCTGTGGCTTCAAGGTCTCCTTCAAGCAGTATTAACAGGTCGACCAGAAAAGCTAATGCACCTTACCAGGGTCTGCGTGCAACCAAATCTGATGTCAAGAAGAAAATTCATGGAGTAGAGAAACCAAAAGAGCGCAAGATGAAAAGACCATCTGTTGCTGCCAGAAAGGCTAAAGCCAAATTGCTCAAAGATGGTGGTTCATCAAAACAAGCAGGGGTAAAACGCAAGCTTGATAGTCGTACCCCTGATAGCTCCCTAAGAACTAAGAAAGTGAAAAAGAACAGGTAGCATGTCTCTTATGGTAATGGCATCAAGGATTAGATTACAACTTGTTACAGTTCACTTGCTCTTATGGCTGATGAGCAACACGTGTACATGGAGAAAATGAACCGACGCAGATATGGTTTGACTTCATGGCAGTGGGAGATTCCGCTGACAGTGTTCTCAGCTAAATAACCACGCAGTGGCCTCTGAAGGCGCATTTGGTAGGAGAGGAAGAGTTAAGAAATCAGCGGATAGGGGGATGAAAATTGTTGACTGTTGTCTTTTATAATTTTTTAACATTATAGTCACTTCATTTCATCTTAAATTTGATGTGTAATATTACTTCGTAGTATGTTTTCATTAATATTATATCACTGATAAGTCCTCGTTTAAAGCTGGTAGCAGCATTAACTTTAGAATGGAGCATCCGTTCTTCCTTCTCATCGTTTGTTAATCAAAGAAGTTTATGATATGCGAACTCTGGAGGAGCTAGACCCGCTTTTCTGTTGAAGCTTTATCCGTTATATACTTAGTATATTTATTATCTACCAAGAATAGCGTCGGTTGCACTTTTCCGTCGTTCCATTCGATTGGTCTATTATACTGTGAACATGGAAAAGTGGAAAAGGAACATAACCGGCCTAAGTCCACGAAATTAAGCAAATGATGAAGAATTTTATACTTAGTTTATGCTACGGAGTGCTGCTTAATCTTTTGTTTTACTTGGTTTCATGCTTTGCCGTCTAATTTTTCCCTTAAAATAAAATAAATATTTTGATATAATAATAAAATCATGTGAATTTAATTGTCATCTAAGTTGGGTATTTTTTTTAATGCACTGCTAATTGAAGATAAGTACCATAAAAAATTAAATAAATAAAACAAAAAGGCAAATGGTTAAAAATACTTATCCCGACAAAGATTGTAGAGGAAGTTAGGTTACTCTCAATTCAACTTCATTTCTTCTACATTAACCAACCCTAAAACAGCAGCCAAAATAAACATTAACAAGGTATGACACTACTTTCTTCTACCTTCTTGCATTACTTTTCGGTCTTTACCTACAACCCTGATAGATGAAGCTGATTTTCAATACTGCTATGGATGTAGCATTGTCCCAGCGATAGACTCAGCAAAGCATGACAGATGTACAACCCGATTGATGGGGAAGATCGTGAATCGGGAATTCATACTTGAACTAAATTATTGTACAACGCAAACATGATAAAGAAACTAGTACCTACTAGCCAATAAGCGTATTTTTTTGTTTACCTTTTACATAACCAACTTATGAACAATGTACATAACTAATTCAGCCAAACGTTGTTTCTTGCCACTGGCACCGAAAGCCACGTCAATCACAGCACTTTACAATAAAAATCCATTAGCAGAGGGAACCGCAACGCAATTGTTTCATGAAGATCTGTACAGTACTGAGCTGCTTGTATTAGCTGTCAGGAGACCAAGGGGTTCATTAAAAACATTCTTGGCTTCTGAAATGCTATGACTCATTCTTGCTCATTAGAGTAGGTGTAACTGAAACAACACCTATGAAGAACAACGTAGCAATGGAGTTGAAATCATAGAGATCCCCCACAGACTGCAACTCTCCCAGAGCCAACCCCGCCTGCACAAGACAAGAAGAAACTCATAAACACAAACTCAACGACATCTGAAATTCTTATGATGATTAAGCACAAAAAGAATGAGGAACTTTATTTCGGTTTCTAGTTGAGAGTAGTACTTTGTTTTTATCTTAGGACAACCATGAATGTGGTTGAGTAAGATTTGCAATGTTCTGCGAATAACTCACAATTTGCTAAAAGCTTTACAGAAGAAAAGTAATATTGATAGCTACATACCCTGACAGTGACATATGCAGCCGGTATGAGTCCAATAACAGTTCCCAGGAAGAAAATATGATAAGGCACATCCACAATTGGTGAGGCAAAATTAATAAATGTGTTAGGCAATGTAGGAGTCAGTCTTAGAAAAAGCATGTAGTTCAACAAACTCTTTCTTCTTTTAGCCACCTGAAAGTGAAAATAAAGGCATAAGTTATTTCTGATTGTAGATGCAAAATCAGAAATGTGGGGCAAGAAGAAGAAACAAACCTCGTTTTGAAAGAATTTCAACTTGTCTGGCCAGAGAGAGGAGAGAAGGGGTCGCCCAATGAGTTTTGACAGGAAATAACATGAAGAAGCTCCTGCTGTGGCAGTGAACACAACCAGAGCTACGCCTTTAAAGACTCCAAGAGTGCTCCAGCGAGCAATGACATGAACACGGTCCCTGGAATCATGAAAGTCTGCATGAAAATATAAACCACGCAGTATCCCACCAGGACTTGAGCAGGGTAGTCACTTGTATAGCTCTCAAGGTTATCTCTACAAAAATAAATAAAAGATAGATAAAGCATTGCACGCTTATGTTATCAACTTCCCATTCCACATATCCCTTTCCACAGATGCACAAACATCAAAATAAAAGGAGAAATTGATTCAACACATTAAAAGTAAAAGCAGAGTCAAATGTTGGCCTCAACATTTTAGATACCATCTTTTGATGCTTGTTCCAATGTTAAAACCAAAGACGACAATTGATCGGAAAAATAGTACAAGAGTGTTACATAATAAAGGAGACCCTCCTTCAATTCCTTTCAGTCAGCCACCTGCCTTCCAACCTTATCCCCCAAGGTTCATATTGTAGTTCAAATTATTGACAAAATTACATACAGATTTTGTTGAATCTGGTTGAAATTTGAAGACTCTGCATCAGATAGTCAGTTTTATGCTCCATTTAACCCACCTTGTGTGGTATTTAAGTATCAGTCCAATTATATGTGTATGAGTCTATGAGCCGTGGTCTACCTATGGGAATCTATATTGTATGACATTGATCATGAATTATTCCCTTGAAGCTTACATCCTCGATCCAAAACACATTCCTCGTGAACATTATTCAATAAGATGCAAGTAAAACACAATGGAACCATTAAAAATAAAAATCAATTAATTTCATGCACAGCCAAAAGGTTTGGGTAGGAATGCATTTTTGTTCTTTTAGATACAATGATGACACATTCAAACACTTGAACCTAGGACCACCTGCAAATAACCCCAGGTTGTCATAAGCGGAAGCCCTAAAAGGTTATATCCTTCTGCTAAAATTATCAGGCCAACAACTCCAATTAATATTCTTGCTCCTAGCCCGTGAACCTTCAACTAATATACCCAAATCATAACCTTCAACAAATTGTATTAGCATATTAGCACCTAACCTATATATTAGTACCATATACCCTAACTGGCTAACTCCGAGTTCCAACTTTCCTTTTAAACTTTAGGATGTACCCCAAGAATTTCCAGATCTGTTGTTGCTGCCCATAATAAAAGAAGGAACTTATATTTACATTCAATAGATTTACAACTTAATATAATCAAGTTGTTTTGAAAAAGAAAAAAACTTTTCGCACTGCATTCAACATATATATTGGATCGTACTACCAATACCAGCAGGATCAACCGAATCAAATCCCAAAAGCTTTTACATAAAAAAATTAGTTTCGTGCAACAATCATAATTCCACAGAAATTAACCCTCCGGGTGAGATTATTTCAACCAAAAAAATATAAAATAAAATAAAATTTACGACAAATTAATCATTAGAAAACATAGTAATAATAATAATAATAATAATAAAACATCAAGGAGACAAAGTTTGGTGGGTCAAAGGTTGTTTTTTTATTAATATATTTTTTTAATGTTTATGATATTTACATGTAGTGTATAAGGTAACCAAAAAAAAAAGTGGGGAAAGGAACACTAAGATTAAGATTAATATAGACTACCTAAGGAGTTGGAGATCTTGGAGGGTGCGAGGGAGCTTAAGGAAGCTGTAATCGGAATCAGGCATGGTCAGGTAAACGCCGAGCAGGCCCACCACGAACCCCATCGCAACCGTGGAAGCGACCGCAGCTTCCCACGCGCTCAACGGGAACTTCGACGGCGGCGGCGCGTGTTGCCCTTGCGGTTGTTGCAGAAGCGGCGCCGCCGCAACCCCATTGGTGTCACCCTCCTCCTTCCCCATGTTGTTTTTTGTTTGGCTGAGGTTTGAAGGAAAGGAAGGGGGAAAATGGAAAAACAAAAAAAATAAAAAGGTTTTGTTGTTCTTCTTCCTTCCTTTCTTTGCTTTGCTTTGCTTGCTTCTCTCACCTCTCCCTTGTGCCTTATCCTGAGGAGAGAGAAACAGAGAAAATAGCAAATGGGGGAAGAATATTGGTGGTTACAGTTTTATAAATACCCAAAAATCAACTGCTATAACAAACTCCACCCTTTGTTTATTTATTTTATTTTCTTTATTCTGTTTTTCGTTTCCCTGTGCCATAAATTGCTTCAACTATGTTGTCGAAAAAAGAGGTTTACTCCTTCCAGTCCACCTTTTAAATGTCAATCTAGTAATTTTCTTTTTAATATTTTGAGAGTTTTAATAAAATATCAATTGTTTTTACAAAAATGTATCTTTATATATTAAATAGAAAAAAGGACCTAGGGATAAAATATTGAGGTTTTTTAAGGATTTAATTTATATATACAATTTGTATATTTTAATACATACGTCAAATTATATATTATCATATAAATAAAAATATTTAATTTAAACATTAAAAAATATATAACTCAATCATTCACTATCTTAAAAGTCATGTAAATAGGAAAATATGATTACATAATAATATATAAGTTTTTTATACTCTCAATATATCATATTAACACTTTTTGTAAAAAAATAATTTAATTAAGATAACTTTTTTATATGAGTTTAATTTCTATACATTGATAATGTAAAATTTTTTTACAGTTATTTAATTAAATTATTTTATTTATATTTTTTTAAATAATAAATATGAGACTTAACTATTTTATTGATATGGTAATATATGATAATAATATATAAAAATTAATTTTTATTTTTTAAATTTATAATATTTTAATAATTTCTCAATTTATGCATTAATTTGTAAAACAATTAAAAGTAGATGGAAGGATCAACGTGTGCACTGTACACATCCCATCTCTCAATTCATCTTTGCTCATATTTTTATTTTCTGTACTCAATGCATTTTTATTCTGATAGGTGGCAGATTCAAATTACGCTTTGGACGAGTCCAGTTTAGTGATGTGATTATTTGATATTTTACATTTAAGATGATATATTTTTATATAGTAGGAATTTATGATAAATAATATAGTTAGAATTGAATCAATATATTTTATATTGCAGGATAAAAGTTTTACTTTAATATAAGTTCAAAATATGACTTAATTTTTTTACTTCTCATTTTTATAGTTTTATAACTTAATTATATTTTGCATATTCATGTTCAGCGAGGAAGTAAAAGAAAAAGGTTTCATACTTGATTAAACTATACTACTAACATACACATATTAATAAGAAAGTTTTATTAATGAATTTTAAAGTATTGAGTAACTTTCTGCACGTGGCCCCAAAGAAATTGTTTGCGTTAAACAAAAGAAAATTGGTGCAAACATTTTTTTTATTTGGTATGCCATTTTTTTTATATTTAGAGATTGAATAACTTTTGGACCTGAAAAAAAAAGGGTTTTAAAAGAGAGAGATCTATGGGCAAATTGATGAATGGGTTCCTTAAATAAAACAACCCAAATGGTTACCCTACGGGGTTGCGTTTTGTTTATTTGATGCAGTATATTATTGTAGTATTTACATTTGGTTTGCTGTCTGTTTTAACGTTTGCGTTTTGATTAAAAGCGTTCGGTGAAGTGACACGTACAGGATTGAAAGCGAACAAAAAGGAAAAAGCAGGTGATAGTGCGAAGGTTAATGTAAAGAGAAATCGAATTCATACTGGTATAATATCATATCGATACACATTATTTATTTTTTGATATATTATAAATTCTATTTAATTTGAATCTTATACCTTATTAAAAATATTATTTTAATATATAAAAATAGATATTTATTGATATTCACTTTATCACTATTGAATTTAATAGTGATCCTTACTCATCTTTAATATTTATCATATCCAATATTTATAAATTGAGTATATATAGAGATGTTCATTTTTAGGTGTTAGAATAACATTATCCCATATCTCATCTATAATCTATAATACTAATATTCCAGACTCATTATAGGGAAAGTTTTACATGTGTCGCTCATAGTAACTTATGACCCACGATTTTTATAACCTTGATCATTAATTATTTTGTTATAAAAATCACCTTCATATCTATTTCATTAATACAACATAAATATTTCACATTAAATATTAAATTTCAAACCATTAAAATTCTTAATTTAAATTATATAACTGAACAAAATATGTCAATCTAAATTATTTATCATTAAAATTAAAATGGATATTCACATGATAGTGATGATACATATATTTTTCTATTTTCTTTATAATATTTTTTTTATTTTTTTAATTAAACACATATTTTTCCATATTAATTACAAAATTTTAAATTTTGAATTCACCTTGATATTTTGAATTTTAGATTAAATAGATTATTTAATTTCTATTCCACAACAAACCAGAATCTAATCAGATTAGTGCAAAAATAAAAATGGAAACAAAAACTATTGTTACCAATAAATGTCCTATAATCGAAGTATAAACCCCTTAAATTACTCCTATAATCTGTAATATATTCATTGCTATAAAAGATAATCGCTTATACTAATTGAAATTAAAACCCTTAACTTCTCTTAGAATTTCAATATCAGTTTGTTCCTAAGATCTTTATTGCTAAAGCTTTAGTGTGAATGCTAACACCTTATTTCATTTCCCCCTCTATTTCACAACTTTCTTTTCTCTTCCATTATTACTCTCATATTTTCATATTTTTCATTTCTCTTCATTCATTATCTTTTAGTTATGTCAAAATACATTAATTTACTTCATCTTTTAATTTTCTTCTTTATAGTTTATATTAAGAAATAAGAATCTAGGTTATAAAATTCAAATGTTTCATCATTTTCTTTGAAGCTCTTTTCTTCTTTGTAAGATTTTTTTTGTACAACATTATTTTATGTTTATTTAGTATTTTTTATTTATTTATATATTTTATACATTTAAATGTTTCCTTAATGAAATAAAAATTTAATTTTTTTAAGTTCTGTTAAAATAAACTAATTTATTTATCCTTTTCATTTTATTATTTATATCCAATTTATTTCTACCTTTCTTCTTTGTAATTTTTTTTTTGTTTTGTATAGAGATTTATGTTTATTTAGTCTTTTGCTTTATGTATATATCGTAATGGTATTTTTTATGTTTTGTGCATGAGACAACCACTAAACTATTAACGCATATTGTTCAATTTTTTGTGTCAAAGGTAATTGTATTTTTCATAAATAATTTAATAAATATTTTATTGAATTTGAGATTAATTTTATTATTGCATAAACGAGTATTAATGATTTATAATTTTTTTTTTCAAAATTTGAAGCCACAATTAAGTAAAGGAGATGTTATTGGTGGACTATCTCAACTAGTCATTTTACTAAACTTAAGGTAGTAAAGATTAATGACTAAGAATGATTGAAAATTATGTTTGGTTTTACTTCGACTTTTACCTTTGATTTTATTTTGCTCATTTGTTTGCAGAACATTTATATGAGAGGGTATTATGCATTTTTGGGTTGAGAACAATATTTTGACCATCAAGCTTGATAATTCCAATAGCAACATTAGACAAAATGCATCAGCTAATTTTCATTTAAATTTTTTTATGCTATTCCACCTTCTTCAATTTATTTTTTCTTTGTTATTTTATAAGGCTTAAAGATTGTTGAATTTAATATATACATAGTCATTGATTAAATTTCAATTCAATTTACAAACACTAATTATGGAGAATGAATAATATTTTGGAATAAAATTATATTTTTATTTAAAATTTGTATTGGGCATTAACGTTGTACAAATTAATTGTTAACTATTATTCTTTTTTATTTTGATATGAATCGAATATACTGATATATGTATAATTATATTGATTGATTTTTCTTTCAATATATGTATTTATTGTTCCCTTTTCTTTTCTCACACTAAAACTTTTAATTAATTGATAAAATTTAAAATATTATTTTTGAATATATATAAATCCATATTTATTTGTGTTTGCTTTTTTAAGGTATAATCATTATTAATATATTATTTTATTTAGAAAATATAATCGTTGATAGATTGTTGATTTTATATTCCAAATCTCCACCTAACTATTTAAGTGACAAAATTCATTTTCTAATTCATAAAAGTTAATATCACACACACACACACACAAACTAGAAGCATAGCAAAAATTAATAATAAATAATATTATTTCCTTTTTATTATAAGCCTAATATTATAACCTTTAATTGATATTGATATTCATATCAATCAATAGTGTATACATACTAATAGTATTATTATCCTTTCGGTTATTGTTTTTAAAGTTTTTCTTTTTTTGAAATTTTTTTAATAAATCCATGAATACATGTAGGGATTTAAATTTCCACAAAAATGAGGAATGAAACCCATAGAATATAGAGGGGACAAGAGGAAAATTCTAAATAAGGACAGAGTTGGGAGAAAAGTTTCTAACTCCAAACCTAAAGTTTTTTAAAATTATGTGTGTGTGTGTATATATATCTCACTATGCCATATTTAATTTTTTGAAACTTAAACATTTCAATTTATCAATTCCCTTGAAAAAAAAACTTCAATTTTTCAAAATTAAAATATTTTAAAAAAAATCAATTCCACAATTTACATTTTATTGGTAACGAAACTAATTATTTATTAATATTTTAAAAAAGTAAATAAATACAATACTTTTTTAGTTGAAAATAATTATCTAATTGATATATTACTTCAATAATTGAGATCACATAAATTAAAATTATATATGATTTTTTTTACTAATTATAACATATTAATTATAATACATATTTTTAATTTTAATTTGGATTATATTGTATTAATCATATTTGTTACTATGGATATTTATGTATTAAATTTCAAAATATTTTTAATTTTTCTATTTTTAAATTTTTTTAATAAATCCATGAGTACTATAGATTCAAATCTCTAGGGATGGGAAATTGGGACCTATGACGGGAATGGAAATGGGGATGAGGATTGAGCAAAATTCTAAATGGGACGGGGGTGTGGGACATGTCCCCTTTCTCATGGAAACTCATTATCATTTCTATAAATAACTAATGATGTAATCAAATTATCCACTTATTTCTTTCATTTTTCAATAATTTCAACTTTCGAAATGTGTAAAGTATTATAAAACAGGCACTTTGTTATTAGTTATAGGTCATCTATGAATTTTTAGCTTATAAACTTGATATTCGAAGATATAAAATAGAATGATTTTATTTGTTTAATTATTTAATTATTAAATTATTTTCAAAATAAATTTATATATTCAATTTTCTATAAAATATATGTAAATAAATTATTATTTGTTTTCCTTAATAGTCAACAGATTATTTTTATTATTATTTAGATAATGCACGGGTCAAACGACTAGTTTAAAGATAAATTAAAGTGTGTCGAATCAATATTCAAATTAAATTGTAAACCCTAAGTGTGCGTTTGGATTGAGTATTTCCAAAATATAGGGGAATTTAAAATGTTAGAAAATTAAAATGTTTGAATTAAATTCCCTTTAATTTTCAAATTTTTTGTTTGGATAGTTAATTATATTTGCTTCATTTGTAAAATATTTTGTTTGGGTGAGGTAATTATATTACCTTGATTTTAACATATTTGAATTGAAAAAAATAATGTATTTTATGAAAAAATAAGTTTTTTTAATTAATAATCAAAATTCAATAAGTCTAAAATCAATTATAATGGATTCATAATTTCATAAATTATCTTAAATTTCATTCACAAAATATTTTAAATTTGAATTATAAAATTTAATTATTGTATAAATAAAATGGAATGATACATAAATATAATATCATTTAATATAAACTAAATATTGAAAAATTTAAAATGCAACAAAATGAATTAAAAATAACACTTAAAAAATCTCATAAATATAAAAAAATTGTAATGGAATATAATAAAAGTGAGACTTATCAAAATGAGAAAAGTGTATACTTGTATATGTAAGGATTTTCAAAATTTTCTTTTTATAGGTAAAAATTAAAATCCTCTATTTTAGATAGATAAAATCTCTCTTTAAAATCTATTAAATTTTATAATTTCTTCTAAGTGAATATCTAAACAGAATATTTTATTATGATAAATTTTAAATCTTTTTAGAAAATTATATTCTTCCCTATTACTTCATTCAAACACACACTAACATTCTACAAATTGTAATTACAAATATCACCACTCGAATGTAAACAACTAACAACAGAGGCATTGGCATTGCCGCATTGGATTTGGTTTGGCGTATAAGGAGGGAAACTTAATCATTTGCCGGGCGTCCAATGCGGCATGTGCGTTTTGAGCTGGCCTAACTGTTCCTCTCCATTATGTTTCTCAGTTTGTCTCTTCTAAGTTGGAAAATGTTATGGTATTCTTTTTATTTATTTAATTTTCTATTTTTAATTTTTATTTTTATGTTCAAAATTTGTGAATAAAACATTCAAAACAGTGAAAGCAAAATTACACAAGACATACATTTTCTCAAATAATTTGAGGGGGTTTCTTCGGGTTAACTTCGTACTTTCGTAAAGAATATGATAAAGGTTGGTGTGCGTATATGATAAAGGTTGCTTGAATTACCATATTTTAGCCCCACTTCAATAATGATAACAACTTGAGGAATAAGGCCCGCCTAATGACAAATGACACCGACTTTTGTTTGATACATCGGTCCAATCGAAACAGGCAACAGCGGCCACACTACGCGTGAAACCAGGAATATCTTTCATCCTTATTTTGCACATAGAGAATATGCGCACGCAGATGTTATTTTAAAAAAATAAAAAGAAAATAAAAAAGAATGGGCATACCTAGGGTAACCTACGCCGTAGGCGTTTCACATATATACGGTGGATTATTCATTTACTCTACACCTAATCTAACGTTACCCATGCCAAGTCATTCATTTTGCTCTCAAGTATAGGAAAAAAAAAAGACTCTCAAATCGATTCTTCACAAATATTTTTGGGATAAATTCATCTCTTCAGATTTATAATTTTCCTTGTAAATTATATTAATTGTTTTATTTTATTTTGTAGGCGAATTATATTCACTATTATTATTGATGATAAGACATTTAATTTTTTTTCCGATGAGCACAGGAGGGAATGCATAAGTTCATTATTGATACGTTATTGAGTTGGCTTAACGCTTGAGCTTGTAGAAAAAGGTTTATAAAAAAGAACAGTCTTAATATTTTAGATGGGCATTTAATTTCACAATTCCCTGGCAGTGGTTCATGGTGTCTGTGGTTAGTTCATGGATATTTTTTATTCTGTTGGTGGTATGCGCAACTTGGATCTTATGATGTCCTTGAGAATTATGAGCCATGTTTTGCCGTAGGTTTTGTACAAAAATATTAAAGAAGGATGCAGTGATGGAGGAATTGCTGCATTAGTACTAATTTACAGGGAGCCAAGTTCTGCTAGATTGTGCAGGCAATACTTTGTACTTAGAAGATAAGATATTGCCCTATGCTTTTGACCTTGAGGGTGTTGATATAACTAATTAACCAGTATAATGGAGCGTTACGTTGTTCGTGACCATTGAGACAAGGTGTGCGAGTCACGGTCACCGACCAGTTGTATTGTATTTGTATGGGGGTGGAAGGCATCCTGGAGTTTCAGTTCTTTGAGATTAACAAAGTCTTTTGACAAAAAAGAAAAAAGGTTCAATTCCAGTCTTTTAAGATTAATATTACATTCACCACTTGAGAGTTTATAGCAAAGTTGCTTATATGCAATCAATAATACTGAAGCATCGCCAGGCACCACATGATAAACTAAAAGATAAGAGTAAAGTTTAAAAAAATTATTAATGCTTTATTGATATCTTAAAATGATACCACTAGATAATTTTTGTTTCTTAAAAGACATAAATGGAGAGATGGAGTAGCAAGCAAGCTCATAAATGAGATATCAACATATTGATTTTAGGGGTATTTCTAATCCGTCTCCCTTTAGAGCAGTGGTTAAAGAAACATGAAAAGACTGATTTTTAAACTTTGCGGTGAACTGGTGGATTTAGACAATGATTTCATTTTATTTTATTTTAAAAAGTAAAATAATAAAATTTTATCTTTAAATTAATAAAATTAATAATAAAATTTTTTTATTCTATTAATCTAAAAATAAAATTCATCACTTTATTTTTAAAAATACAAATGGATTCTACTCATTGAAAACGTGGAAACTCGTACTTTTTTGCTTTATTTTTTTTTCTTCCTCTTTTACTTTTCTGCTAACACTTTTCTTCCAGAGTCGGTACCCTTCTTTTATTTTGTTATTTTAAGAAATTATGAAAAATTGAAAAAATTGAAAATTCAAAATTTAAAATTTCAATTTTCAATTTTTCAATTTTTCTTCACAAATAAAAAACTGAAACTTAAAACTAAAAACTGATAAAGCAAACGTACATTAGTGGTTCAATGTTTTTTTTTTGTCTATTATTGGTATGAAGCAGTTCAATAGTTTAAATGGGTTGGCTTTCTTTTAGACTCTGCCACAGGCCCATCACTTTAGTCATATTAGCCCATGGACCTCAATCCGGTTTTGATGTATCGGGACTGAAGACTCGTTTTTGTTTCCCTGGGAGTTTGAAGGAATCGGAACAACACGACCAGTGGAACAATTGTGCCAAAATAGCAGGTCAAGAAAAAGATTAAAGTACAGGCCTGCAAATAAGTACGAGCCAAGCTATAGGTGGCCCAATAACAAGGCAAAAAGCGCTATACCAAAAAAAGACAGGGCAAAAGCTGAATGCACCATTGCACATGCTCATGTTGACCAAAAACAATTTCCACCAAAAAAGAAAGTGCATATGCACCTCCAGCGCCAATCGGACATTCTTTTAGAGCTGGTAGATGGTGTAGAATTATTTGTCCATTTGTGATTTATGTTTGTATCCATGTAAAAGCTTTTACTGAAAAAAATTTAAGTCTACACTTTATTTTCACATGACCAATAATGGTGGTCCAAGTGTAAATTAGATTTATACACATGTCAAGTTTCTCCCAAAAGTTTCACCAAGTATAAATTATATTTATAGTAGGAAACAAAATATGTAGTTGTCATATGACATTAATTTAATTAGCTTTTAAAATTGAATTTTTAGAATATATTAATTGACACATAGTAGAATTTAAAGCCATGTATGTTAAATTTATATTTATATATTATATTAGATATTTTAACATTATTTTTTAATTGAAAATGGGAGAAAATTTCATAATATTAATTTTGTGTTAAATAATAATTAATTATTAAATATTTAACGATTAAGATTATGTTAGATATATCAGCCATGTGCCTATTAAATTTTGTCCAACTAAAGATGAGAGGGGATTCGCCCGTAATGATTTTTTGCATGTGGACTCGGTGCCGAAAAAATTGCTTGAAATTGAGTTCGTATCAAAGTTGAAAAAGTAAAAGTATATGTATCTTTGAAATCGTTTAATAGATCGGGATTATGATGCATTTTAATAATTAACGGTGATTACACCCTTATTTCATCACTTTAGAAAATGCCAACTTGCTTACCAACCTTTGTTACATCAGTAACATCCTCTGAAGGATTTTCAAAACTAATTGACATTTCGTGTGTCATTAGAATTTTGATGAAAAAGTCACCGTCCCAGACTCAGCCAACACAAAACACTTACCTGTGTCAGCTGCAAAAACAGGTCACATCATCACGAATTTTGTAAAACACATGTAATTTGTCTCTTATTATGTTGTTGGTCTTTCCCTCATTGGCTGTTATCCATTACTTGTACATAAAGAAAATTGATCCTTTTCTACAGTCAAATGATGAATCAAACTGAAATACCAGAATTTATGACAATTATCCAAACGCATGATTAGTTTATTGACAATAGTGAAAATATCGAAATTGACCCAACCATTTTTAATTCCATTTTTGCATCCTCAACTTTCATCCAGCAGGGAAATGGGATCAGGGAAGCCCACAATTTTCAAACTTTGCACTTTTATTATATAATTATATGTATGTCTTGTATTATGATTTTTTGAAAAAGTTAGTCACTTTTACATATAATGTGGTAGCATATATGATATGGAAGTATAAAATATATAAATATTTCTAGAATATTTTTTTTAAAATTTTTCTTTTATTAATTTATTTTATTGAGTCTAAAAAATATTTAAGAAGAAAATTATTAACTTATTTGTTAAAAGCAAAAAGTGGATGAATTATGAAATAAACTCTAATTTATCAGTAATTTAAATAAAAAATTATATAGTAATTTATTTTATGCTTTCTATATAATAATTTATTTTATTTTATTTTATATTATCTATATTAACTAATTTATCATTCTCCTCTAAAATCTCTAACTCCACCCCTGGTTTCATCCATGCTAAGCACTTCTTAAAAGGAAAACTTGCATATGATAAGGATATAACCCATATTGCTGAATTTGAAGTCTATGGCGTTTATGATAGAAAGTGCTTTTACCCATAGGAACATCTCACTATCTCAAAAATGTTGGCAGAAAAATGAACAGAATTAAAAAGTTTTACCGTCATTAAAAAAGTCTTCTTGTCACTTTCATGTTTGTAGGTGCCTTTCTCCCCACTCGTTTGCATTTGTTTGACAAACATCCCTTTTAGTCCATTTGGTTTAACACTTTGAAATAAGCTTGGATGGAAGATTTTAGAAGAAATGAAAATTATACCATTTTTATGAAATGATAAATAATTGTTTTTTTTGTACGGTGATTATTATCATTTTTTTTGGTACATTGATTATTATCATTTTAATTTTGTATTTCAAAACTCTTAAATTAGTACTATTTTTTAAAATGAAAAAAATTATCCCCCATCACGTTCTCCTCCAAATCCCTTTCTTCCAGTGAGCAGTGATTATAGACTTTTATTTTTCATTTTGGAAGCAGTTTCGTCGTTATTTTAAAATTTTCTGTTGTAGTGTTTTGAATCATTAAATTATAGAGCTGATTTGATTTATAATTTAAAATGTAAGTTTAATTTTTATGTAAAATAAAATAAAAATTGATTTATGAATTAATTTTTATTTTTAAATTACATTAGATGATGTTTATAATGATTGAAAAATAGTAATTGATTTGATTTGATTTGTATATGTAACCTTTCAGATCAAATCCATAAATCCTATCTAATTATTTGTTAGAATTTAAAAACCATAACAATCAATTAAATTATGAATTGTCAAATAAAATCATTTCTAATTTATAAAAAACGAAACATAAGATTTTATTTATAAATCAAATTAATTCCTATTTTTTCTATTCCAAACACTACCTATGGATTTTGATTTTTTTTATCATATATGAGTTAGAATTCTCTTCTCAGTTTACTTTATACTTCCATAGTGGATTAAAAAGGAAAATTATTGTGGCAATCGTCAAATTCTCTCATTACTGCGTGTATACTTACGCTACTCTCTTATCCCTTTCAAGGGGATATGTCAATGCTCATACCAATTAGATATGTTAAACCAGGCTAGCTCGCTCCATTTAGATTTGTCCGCCAAAAGCCTACTAAAAATGAGGTGGGATGGCCGCAAAATAAAATAAGTTAAAATAGTCAATTAATCCATTTTAGAATGGGTTCCAAAAAATTTTAAAAAAATTAATAAATTGTTTTTAATGTATTAATGATTTTAAAAAATATATATATTTTTTATTTATGTATACCCAATTTTTCAAGATCCATAACAATTATACACTAACTTTGACTAAAAAATATTATTGTTAATAGTATTATTTGTGAGTTATGATACTGTTTTATTTTTAAGTTTTAACTTTGAGTAAATAATATCAAATGTACAATGGTACTATATTGGTGAATATACATATTTTTTTTGAGTCATACGTTTCTTATTTTTTTACCAATAAATTATGATTTTTTTAAAAAAAAAATACAAAAGATTTGACCAGGCGGGCTCCGCTAAGTTGGGATTAAGCAGGTTAGCCGGTGAAATTGTTTGGTGGGCTCAAAACTTCAACTTAATCTACAAAAAATAACGGTTTAACTACAAGGCTTGCCCATTTTTAACATATCTAATGCCAATGCTTCTTATACTACTTAACCTTTAGCATACATATATACAATTGCTATATTTCTAATGGTATCGTACGTAAAATTGATGAAAGCAATTGCTCCTTTTTTTTTTTGGGAAGTTTGCACAATTGCACCATCATTGTTTGTTGAATTTCATGGTGATTAGAGAAAAGTAAGTAATAATTGAGAAAACTCAATAGTGAATTTTACTAATGATAAAAAAAAGTTGAGTAATATAAGAGAAGAAAGTTTTATATAGACAATGAGTAAAAATAACTAATAACCAATCTCTACTAATCTAACAAACATATCAATATTCTTAATAGTTGACAAACTGAAGCAATCTCCGACTTGGGATGAAAGTACAATGTGATTGAAATAAGAAAAATATAATGTAATCAAATGTAACAATGGAAACATAAATGCAATAGTGGTGGTGTCTAGTTCTAACCCAATGTCTTTATAGCACTCATCGTAGAAGAAATACCAAATGTATTATGTAACGACGTGTGCCTAATCCCAAATCACACCCATGACACTTAGTTTGTCACAACATAAATCACCAACAATCCCAAAATGGGAATATCATCAAGAGCTTAACCACCAAGTAGAAGCTAACCAATCTTTAAACTTAACCACTTGACAAAAACAAATATAAAAACATAAGGTTATAGGTAACATAAGACGATCAATGAGAGGTTAATGTCATAAAACAATGTGAACAAGATATTAAAGCCATAGGACTGAAAACACCCGAACCCAAATCAAGGAACATCAATTTTCAATGCCAATTTCTTAGAGCTATTAAGGCTGAACCAACAAATCTAAAATATTTGAACCAATGATGAACTAGTATCCAATGCACCAGGCATAAATCAAAACAAGAACTGTACCAAAATTCAAATCCAATGTCTAATAGCACCAATAATGGTATTCACAGAAACAATCAACACAAGAAAATTATTGAACATTATTAGATTCAAGTCTTCAAGAACAAACCCAAATCCAATGTTGATCACACCAAATCTGAACAACCAACAAATCTGAGCCAATATATCTTGAATCTTGAACAACTAAATTCGCCACAACAAACACAGATCAGGAAGAACCAAAGTTGAGCAAGGAAATGTTTGAGTCTTGAAGCAGGAAACTCAAAAAATGCCAAAGCTAACCTAACTGAAGGGAAAGATCATAGAAACAGAACCAAATCGCTAACAGAACACAGCACAAACCACGGCATCGAAACCAGGAATAGTAACTAACGAAAATTGTGAACACGAACCAAGACCTCGCGAGAAGACAACTCAAAGATCTCGTTAGGAGAAGATGAAGACCAGATCTAAAAGCAGAGAGTGATGAAGAAACTAGATCTAGTGACGATAGAACCATATTGTAGAACCAAGACTTGATGTCGCAATGTGAGAAAATAAAGTAATAATATTAAAAGGGAAATTTTCCTAATGAGAGAAGATTTTAGTAATACAAGAGAGTAAAGTCTTATATAGACAATGAGTGAAACTAACTAATAATCAATTCCTACCAATTTAATTGACCAACCTAACTTACATATAATACTCCTAATATTGTTTTAATAACTTCATTTATAATTAGCAAAAGCAGAAGAGATATGAAAACCAATTTTCTGTTCTAACATCTTTATCGTGGTCATTTATTACTTTAATTTTGAAAAATAAAAAATCCTAGCTACATCTTTTGGTAAACTTGGTCCAAACGCAAAGAAGGCGGCTACTGTGCTTTAGGAATAAAGCGTATATAGAATCTCCATTGAGTTCCAAGTGCTTGTGAGATAAAGAATGGTCCAAGTGATCGTGACTTTAATGGTGGCTAGCAACAAGGGATTCAAGCTACTGGCTGCTAACATTACAAGAATCAACTTCATTTCACTTTGAGTAGACTCCTTCACATCACATAACTAGTAATATTGGAAGGAGCAACTTGAGCATTCAACTGATGGTAAGCACCTCTTGCTTTACAGCATATGCTAGGATCTCTCTTGGCAAAGTAGAAACAGCCATGCATATTTGATATTTGGCCCTTTCGAGGCTTTAAGAGTCATGAAGGTTATATATATATATGGAAAAAAGTTTAGATGGAGAGGAAACTTCCAATTCAAGATCAGGGCATATCTTTGAGCTTATAGAGCGTTTATGGGGGTCCTATATAAAGTCCATAACAAAAAAATTGAAAATTTAATAGAAGGTCGATCAGATGGGTTAATATATGCAAAATAAATAATTCATTATCTTTAAAATTCTAATATACAAAAAAATAATTTTAATGTATTTGCAAAAATTATGTTGAATTATATTTTAAGATGATTTTTTATTTTTATTTTAAATCACGATTCAATAAAGGTAAAAATAAATTTTTTTTTAGTGAAGCAAAATGTTATACACACTTCAGCATATTGTTTTTGTGAATGAGTGAATCAAACATTGATAAATGAATTCGTCTCAGTTATGATATTTACAAATAACTCGTGTGGTTAAGATGGCAAAACGATTTTAAATAACAATTTATAAATTCAAGCTATTAATTTTTGTCATATATATGGTTTGCAAATATTGTTTGGTCAAACAATATAATTTTATTTTTAACTTCTACTCATACTCAAACCATAGTTTGAGATTAATATTCATGTTAAAATATCATTCAACGTGATTTGACGAGTATATTAAAATGAGTCAAAACTTAATTTACACTCTTTAAATCATAATTTGAGCTTTCTCAATGTCAAAACAAACATGCTATTGTTTTCCGTTTTAACAACAATAGCATAACCACTATTAGTACTAAATATGATCCACTACAAACTAAAATCTAATTTAAAGATAACAATATTAAATTTCCCTGTCATTGTGTTTGGATGGATGGCAATAATGGGAATATAATATTCATCTCTAAATTTAAATTAATTACTTTGTTATTCTTAAAAATGATCCAACTTGAAGATACATCCCCACACATGCCCTGGCAATCACATATTGGTGACATGTCAACTCACCAGGTAGCCAAATCTGCTCAAGTTGCAAAAGAATAAGATTAGGTTCATCCATCCTTGGTGTACATCACCACCACCACCACCACCAGTACCTACAGTTACCTACAAAAGCGTAGACTATGTTTCTATCGGAATATCCAAGGACAGAACTAAGGATAGAAGAGCAACAAGGGCGGAATCTGAGGAGCAGTAACATATTATTTATATGTAGATGTGTTGAAGGGGCCTTCGAGGCCCCAACTCAGCCTGCATGAATGATATTTAAGATGAGATTGGGTTTTGAAGATTTGGTTTGATCTATATTTTTAGTTGAATTTGAGATTCCATTTTGGAGTGGTCTAGTGTAATATTAATTGGATGCTCTCGAATATTATAAGATAGATAATTTTTATAATTAAAAATAAAGTAAACACTCAAATTGGTCTATGACAATTTCTTTGATAGACAAATTGATCCTAACAATTATAAACACCCAAATTGATCCATAACATCCCTAACAATTGTAAAATAGGAAACTATATGTCCCAACCACTTGTCAAGTCTCAGGGAGGATGAAAAAATAGTTCAACTACGAGAAGGTGGAGCTCGTCTTAAGAAAATAAAGATTGACCAATAGGAGGCGAGTTTGGTTAAGGAGGATGAGCTCAAATCACTCAGCCATCACATGCTTATCAGCACCACTTGTCAGCTTAGCTTCTAGCCCTAACGAGCTTTTCCTATCCCTGCGAGCTACATTTCCTCTCGATGGCTTCACCTTCTCCAACCGAGTTTTTTGTCACTCTCCCTCCTGTAGTATTAACCTTAGAGGACATATAATGTTCTATTTTAATGTGAGAGACCAATTTGGGTGTTTACAATTGTTAGGATCATTTTGTTCATCAAAGAAATTATTAGGGACCAATTTGATGTTTACTCTTAAAAATAAGTTATCAAAGATTTAAATTTAAATTAATATTAATTATAAGTGTATATATTGTGAATTTCTCTATTTTAGTGTTTCTATTTTCTTATTAAGGCTTAATTTCTATACATTCAAAATATAAAAAAAATTATACTATCATTTGATTATGTAATACCAAATTAGCATACAAGATTGAGTTTCACATTCACTACATAAAAGCTATATAAATGAGAGGACTTCAATTGTATGACAATACAAAAAAATTATACATAGTCAGTATATATATTAAACTCTTCTTATTAATATAATTTATTTAAGATATATGACAATTTGAAGTCTAAATAAATTTATAAATTATTTATATATTACCTAAATTTATATATTTTATCTTAATTTTCAGATTTTCAAAAAATTAAATTAAATAAAATATCTGTAAAAAAATTAGCTTAATTAAACTGATATTAACAAGTTAATTATATTGTGAAAGAAAGAACAAAACTTTGAATAAAGAAAATTATAGAGATATTTTTAATTGAAATAGTACTTAAATTAGTTCTACTGCACGCACAAGCTACTTCAGCACGAATATATATCTTGATCAAAAACCGATATTCAACCTAACATAATTAAGCTTAAAAGCACTATTACTACCTTCAAAAGCATCATGTCGATATAATTTTAATTGGAGTAGCATTTAAAATAATGGTTCATGAATTGTTTAAGTAATAAATATATCTAACAGATAGACTATTTTCGCTCAAACACAATTATTAGTCCGGGTACAAAGACCACAGTCAAAAAGTCTCCGCGAAATCAAATTCCTTTTAATTATTGTTCCCCCTTACCTTGCACATACACATTTCCAATCCAGCTAGATCCAACCCTAAAAACGCCCTCCAAATCTTATCATGGTTTGACTTTGACTAACCAGTGGTATCACACACACACACACCCACTGTCACTTTAGAACTAAACTACTACCAAATCCCACACGCGCTCCATAAAGCGGCGCGAATCCACACAACACACCAAAAATAACGCCACGTGTTACCCGATCCTCCTTTTTCCCTTAACTAACCCTAGTTATTTTATCACCCCACCACCCTTCCCGTTAACTCTCTAACCCTAGTCTAAGCTATATATATCCATAACCTCGCTCGAGCCAATCCTTTTCCCTTTCCTCTCTCTCTTTCCCCAAAATTTCGGTTCCATCGAAACGACGTCGAACCAGAAGCAAAACGAACCCTAGCCTTCGGTCCCTAATCTCCAAAATCTCGCGATATTTTCATTGTTTCCTCTCTTTTTTTTAATCTCGCTAATGCGATTCGTTCTTCGGCTCGCATGAGCGTTCGCGCAGTCACCATTCTCGCGATTTCTCACCACCGGAAGGGATTTCCATGGCGGAAGAAGAAGGAGGCGCGAAGAGGAGGTTCCGCGTAGGGTACGCCCTCGCGCCGAAGAAGCAGCAAAGCTTCATACGCGAATCGCTCGTGACCCTCGCCCGGGCACGTGGCATCGACCTCGTCCGGGTCGACCCGACCCGAACGCTATCGGATCAGGGCCCGTTCGACTGCGTCCTCCACAAGCTCTACGGCGACGATTGGAAGCGCCAGCTGAGGGAATTCTCGGCGGCGAACCCTAATGCGGTGGTCCTGGACTCGCTGGAGTCGATCGAGAGGCTCCACAACCGGATTTCGATGCTGCAGGTTGTGTCGGAGCTGAGGATCGAGCGGCGCAACAACGAGACGTTCGGGATCCCGAAGCAGATCGTGATCTACGACAAGGAAACCCTGTTCGACAGGCAGGCTTGGGAAACGCTGAAGTTCCCGGTGATCGCGAAGCCGCTGGTGGCCGACGGCAGCGCCAAGTCGCACAAGATGGCGCTGGTGTTCAGCCACGACGGCCTCCACAAGCTGAAGCCGCCGATCGTGCTGCAGGAGTTCGTCAACCACGGCGGCGTCATCTTCAAGGTGTACGTCGTCGGAGAGCGCGTGCGGTGCGTGAAGAGGAAGTCCCTCCCTGACGTCTCCGACGAGAAGGTCTCCTCCTCCGACGTCCTCTCGTTCTCGCAGGTCTCCAATTTGGCCGCGAACGAGACTGTTGATGACAGGTACTACGAAATGATGCATCTGGATGACGCGGAGATGCCGCCTCTGAGCTTGGTCACCGACATTGCTCGCGGGTTGAGGCAGGTGATGAAGCTGAACCTCTTTAATTTCGATGTGATTAGGGATTCCCGCTATGGGAATCGGTACCTTATCATTGACATCAATTACTTTCCCGGGTATGCCAAAATGCCTGGATATGAGGCTGTTTTGACGGACTTTTTCTGTGATGTCTTGTGCAAGAAGCCGGAAGGGGAAGGCGGCGCCCCCGCCGGTGAGGAGAGTACTGGTTTCGATAGGTGTCGGCAGGGTTATGATGATGTGAGGAAGATTGTGAGCGGTAGTTTTTGTGGTGGTGATGGGGATGAGGGTAATAATCTTCAAGTTTCAGGTCTTGGAATGGATGAGAAGAGGGTTCTGTTCAAGTATGAGATTTTTTCTTTTCTCTTTTTGGGGAATAATGTGTATCTCATTCTATCACTGTGTCATTGATTGGTACTTTTGGGTAACCAGAATTTGCTCAATGGACCCATAAGCCAGTTGGAGGGGTGGACGTGAGTTGCGCATTCTGTTTAGGTAGCACTTGGTACAGTGGTGGATTCAGCAGCGTTGCTTGTGGCTAGTTTTAACATCTTAACATGTATATTCCTTACACCATTGCTCTGGAGATAGGTACTTCTCGAATACCTGAAGGATTAGGAAAGTTGTATCTTGAGGCTTAAGTTCTTGGTAGAAATTGTTTTGCTTTGTCCTTTTTGCTTTCAATTCGATGCATTAATTCTTCATTTTGTCTATTCTACTCTCATTTTTGGATTCCTTCCTTCGTTTTGATTGGATGTGTTTATGATTTTCTCATTCAGCAACATGACATACGCCAGATTGATGGCTTTCTCTATTTTGTTCAGTCACGGGCTTCCGCAATTGGTATTATTTTAAATTGCTGGTGAATATTCCTTAAAATAGCTTTAAATTGCGGTTGCAGTTGTGGCTGCATTGCTATTAGTGGCTTGTGAAAAGTTATGGCGTATGCAGCCACAGTAGCTGTCGCGATGCGATTGCGGACAATTTCATTCACATCAGCAATATTGTGACGCACAATTGTGGTTGTGGACCTCAATCTAGAAAAAGAGGATGTAGACTAGTTATGCCACCCATTCTTCTTAAGCTATCTGAAGGCAGAACAGCATTGGAGAATGCTGCCATGTGAATGGCATCTATTTCTCAAGGCTGCTAAGATAAAGAATCTTTCTTATCCTAACTCGTATTGTCTAAGGTTGCGGCCCAATTTGATTGGTTGTACGTGGAATAATGCATATTTTATATATAAATGAGATGCTGAAAATTCAATGTCTGCAGTGCATTTTCAAAGAGATGCCTAGTAATGTATCTTCAACTTGTGAACACTTTTAGGCTGAATCTGATGGCCTCCTGGAAGTCTTAGTTTATGCCCTTCTTTCTTAAAATGCAAACGTACTACTTGTTTACAGAACTGTAATCTATGGGAATGGAAAGGAAATGTGTTCAGCAAGTGTGTTGTAGCTGGGATTTGGTTAACAAACTAAATTGGACTTTCGTGTTGCGGGTTTCTATCGTTGTAAGTTCCTAGATTGAGATGGGACTGATGCTATAACAAACAAATCAAGGCCTGGGATTTTATTTCAACTGTTTTTGCTTGACCAAGTTAACTTTTTTCCGTTTTTGGATAGCATGCATGGGAGTTTTCTTCCTATAGGCAAAGGATCAAACTCGGTCCCTTGAAATAAGTGGCACCATGGTGATGCTTATCTCTAAGATGAATTTATTGGTATTCTTTCACAGGATATGTTAAAAACACAATTCTTACATGCTGATGTCACTTGATGTGTATGATTAGTAATTAGTAGTTTTCATTTTCTTTTCCTTTATTTTCACAGTTGCTTTATGTTTATCTTTGGGTTTCCTTGTGCTCATGTATCGAACTCCATTATGTAGATTAGCAAGTAGTTGGATCAAATTTTGGGTTAGTGCAATGTCATTGAATGATGATTTCACCTCTGGATTTTTACATACTAATATATTTATATTAATATGCCATGTGATGGATGGATAAGAAGGTGCTCCTATAATGATCCCAGTTGAGTTTCATTTTGTTCAGTTAAAATTCTTATACAGTTGCATGGGATTATGGAGTCAAAGAAACCTGTCATCTATAAATATTGTGGTTGTAGTGACTTAATTTTCCTTTTGAAGTGTGGTTCTCTGTTTCTTTCTGAGTTTCTTACCTTACTCTTTGCATTCCTGGACACAGTGCTTATTTCACTTGGTTGACTGTTGTTAGCATTGCCTACCTGTCCTTTAATGTTGCACCAAGTGTATTGGGATTTTTCCCTTGTGAAGTGTTACCTAATGATAGTATTAATGTCATTCTCATTTGCTAGCTGTTCTTATCTATTTGACAGTGAATGTCATACAGTCTTGTATCAAAATTGTTGCTTTTGCACAATTTGGAGGAGAAATGAAGGGAAGGAAAGGCCTTGTAAAATCTTACACTACAAGCCCTTTCCTTTCAAAATTCAAACTCACAAACATACCCTTATAGAAAAAAAAAAAAAAAAAGCTATGTAAGTGGCCTGTGGACATAGTGAAGTTAATGTTCATGATAGTGAGTTCATATTTATGTTCCAGTGTGTGGGTCAAAAGATCCTCTCACCTATTAAGAAATGTACTAATGTTTGCCAAATCTTCCAGCAGGCATCCTACCTTCCCCCTTTGAGTAGCAGTGTATATTTGTGCATATGTTTACAATTTCCCTCTGCCTAAGGCTCTTTGTAAGAATAACATAACTGTTACTGCCATCTTCAGTTTTCTTGTTTACTTTTATGTAAAGATTATGTGCATATGTCAGTCGAGAAAATGGTTGGGGAAATTGGTGAGTAAAGTTATTCTTTTAATGAAGGATGAATTTTTCATGGAGTCAAGTGATGAATGGCATAAAGGATTCCTGTATAGCTTGGATTTATTTGGTGTCTGGGAAACTGATCGAAACAATAGTATGGTATAAGAGGTGATAGGATAAGATGCTTGTCGTGGTTCTCTTTGCGATAGAAAATCTAGCTTGGGGAAGTTGTAAGAATTGGAATAATGTTGACGTGTCGTAGATATTTGTCAATTTTCAGGTGTATGAAGCACAAAAGAAATTATAATAATCTGACGTCGACCCTCTAGATCTGAATTATGATGGATAGCGTTATTGTTGCACTGGCGATATTTGACGCGCGATCGTTCTTTGCTGGGCACGCTTACCGGTGGTCTTCATTTGTTCTGCCATGATCTATGTTTGTTCATTTCCTTTTGGTCTGGTGTCCTCAGTGAACAGGACATTATTAAGAGAGCAAAGAGGGGCAAATTCTGTGCGGCGATTTGCATGTATTTGTTCCTTGCTTATATTGTATACGGTCAAAGCAGCATCTTTCATGGAGGCATAGACAAAATATTCAACTGGACTTCGAGGGTGAGCGGCTGAACTTGGATTAATATCTCCATCTCCTAATATATTTTGCTATGAAAATGTTAATTGGCTTCTAACAAGGAATAGCAGGCTCGCCTTGTGACCAGAAATAGCAAGCTTACAAGTTTGAGGCCTGAAGTCATCTTGGGCCAGTCTAGATTAAACTCAGACGACCATGCTAAGTTATGAATGTGGTCGAACAAAAACCAGTAGATTGTTTAGTTTAGAAAGGGAATAGGAGAAGGAAAATATTTATAGAGATTTTATTTTATTCATGTGCTTTACTTATGAAGAGGAAAATACTAGTGAGGGTTTTACTAACCTATCAACACCTTCTATTGCCCTCATTTCATAGTTTTCCTTCTTTTTTTTTGGTTGGATAATGAAATTACAATCGAATTTACTATTATACATATTAGAATGTTAATGTCATTTTCAGACATTGTTTTAATAGAGCCTAAATTGGCGCGCGCAAACACATATATAAATTAAATAAGTAAAAAATAATATAAGGAATATTTAAAAAATATTTTTGAATATTAAAAATTAAGAAAAATTTGTGAAAACATTAATTTTCAGGGACAAATTTTAGTGATATAAATTTTTTTTAAAAAATATTTTTAAATGTATAAAATGTAGAGTTTAATAGTGTAAAATATTTTTATATAGTCATTTAATCATCTATTGTTACATAAATAAAAATAAGTTTAATTTTTGCCCCTCTATTTTAAAATTCATGCACATATATAAAAGGATTTGATTTTATGATTGTGAGTATGTTTAAATTAAATTCCAAAATATATAGTTTTTTTAAAATAAATATTATTATGAAACATACTCATTATATTTAATTATTTTGATAATGTTGAAATTGAAAAATTTCTTATAAATCTTTCAATTTCATCCTCTGAACTATTTCAAACTCATGAGCTAGGGCTAGGGAAACACTTTAAATCCCATCATTATCTTTTCTTTCATTCCTCCTTTGATGTCTTTCCTTTCCTCTCATTCTTAACTTGTCGAACATACTTGAAGAGTCAAATTACTGTAAACTACCCCAACAAAAAAAAAAAAAAACGATGAACTGTATAAAAATATGTTCTTGTACCAGCACTCATGATGTCTTGAATAAAAAATGGGAAGCAAAATCGACTAATTGAAAATCAACCGTAGATTGGTTCAAACAGTTCCCATTTTGTAACCAAAAAATAGTTCCACATTTATTATTATTATTATTATTTAATGAAATCTTGATAGTTCGAGTTATGGATAGATTAATATCTATCTGAAATTCTTATACTCTTAGAGCAAAATAAAATATCCTTTATTTCATTTAGTGATTGACAAATCAGCTATTGCATTAAAATTGTAGAAGAGGTGAGAGATAATAATGATCCACAAAATTTATGTATCAATTGATAAATGGATCAGGGCAAGTATTATCTTTTATTTGAATCTAAGTATTTCTCCTATCTAACAGAGCTTAATCCTTGTTTGGTTAAGAAGATTAAGTTTTAATAACAATGTTTATTTTAATTTAATGTTTTAGAAACATTAAAAATGTGTCGGTAAATGTTTTCAATAAACTTTAGCCAAGTGTCTTTTAATTTTTGTTTTCTATTCTCACTAAAGAGTATTGTTCTTTTAACACCAAAAATTGTTCAATTGAACTTCCACTCCATCACTATTGAATATGATGGATAAGTGAAGAAAGTTGGGTTTATCATTATATCCAATGATAATGGACTCTTGAATGTTGAAATAACACTTTTTGTTCACTAAAATAGGAACAACAAACGCACGAGGTCTAGTGTTTTGTTTTTAAGTATTAACGTTATAAGAACACTTTAATTAATAGTAGAAAAAGGTGCACATAGTCACCAAATTAAAAAAGAAAAGAAAAAGTTATACATATTTCTACATCAGCAGATCTGTTTTCAATTTTTGTACATAATCATATCAAAATAGTTAGGCACAAATTAATCTACTTTCAATTACGTAGTTATCTGCTTCTTAATCTCTTCATCAAATATTGTTCATGCATATTCCATTTATCTTTTGCTTCTACACGGATGTGACATAAAAAGATCAAGATTTATTGTTAGATTCATCTAGCTGGACGATATATAAAGTCAAGATTAGTCTAGAAATTATAGCTGTAGAAAGGGACGATAACTTATGTTGTTTCCTTGATTAATCACAAGCTGAATCGTGTCCTCTACCTAAAGCATTATCTCATGGAGCAGTTCCTTTAGTAAAATTGAAAACAAACTGGTGGTTGCAATGGAAATGGCTTTTTGCAGCTTTACCTTTTCTTGTTCCAGACGTAAACAATCTGACCTCATGGGTGGTCTGAAATCTAGACATTTACTGCAGTTTCAATGACAAATTGAACTGTCATTTTTGTCATGGATTAGCTTCTGTCTTCTATCTTCACAATTTGATGTGATACTTCTTAAAATTTCTTTAGCCGGCGAGAAATGGTTGCGACATGGTTGACTTAAACATTATACAAAAAGTCAAAAGCTTAGCTTCATGAATTAACTATGCCATATCCCTTTAGAAAGCATCTAAGATGATTTTGGATTTGTCATAAATTGAATTGCAGAAAAGGCAAAAAAAAAAAAAAAAAAAATTAATATGCTTAACTCGTATGTATGTGGACTACTGGGAGCTAGCATCACCAGATCAGAAGAGATACTGAAAGAAATCCAAAAATATATGTTTCATTTAGAAAAAGAGAAACCAATAGAACATTGTCTAAACTACAAGTTGTTTTTTTTTCAAAAAATTAATAGTAAAGTACAAGTCTGTCTAAAAAACATTAAAGTAGATAATATGATTTGCCACTCCCCGTATACAATATGTTTGTGTATCTTTTTGTTTTGTACAAAAACTACAATTATTATGACCTCTCATAAACTTAGAAATGAATCCAAACAACAATAATAATAATAATAAAAACATGAATGAATAGAGCTATGCATTTCTTGTGTATATGTGATCCAGCAATTGATTATTCCCAAAGAGAATCAATGAGTCTCACTTCAAGAAAAATGAGTATTTTCAACGATTCTGTCATTTAAAGTGTCAATAAAAATATTATAAAAAAAGTAATTTAAAGAAAGTAATCATTGAAAATATTTATGAACTTTTGTTGACAATCATTACATGTAAAAAAATACTCAATAATTGTCAATAAAAACTATAATTATTTTCAACGATTATTTTTTGTCAAAATTTTTTTTTTAACCGTACTTTTATTGACATTTTAAATATCAAGAACCGTTGAAAATGCTTTTTTTGTAGTGTCCTCTACCACGAATTTGGCGACGCAGAAGTGGATGTCAAGCTGCAAAATGAAAAGGAAATATTAGGTTATCCGAAAAAGAAACCAAAGATAAGAAAAAAAAATGCTTGGAAGACATTAGAAGGGAAACATGCACCTAGCTAGAAAATAAGGATATATTTGTGAGTTTAGATTTAGAATTTTGGAGAAAACAATGAGGAAAGAAAAGACTTATATTGTATTTAAAACTTTACTCTTTTTTTTCTTTCAAAATCTAAACTCACAAACACAGTCAAAGCAAATGAGAACAAGACCTTACTCTAGAATCTCTTTCCAGTAGGAACCACTTGTTTCATCCTCAAGTAATTTCTCCCAATCATCAAAGACTGTGTTGGAAGGTGACTCATGGGTGGAAGCTTGAGCTGTGTTGCAACAGCTTTTGTCCATCTGGTTGAAGGTCTCCGTTCCAGGAAAGGATGCTACTAATGCAGGCAATGCGTTTTCTGCTTGATTCTCATGAAAAATGCTGCTAATTTTGCTGGAATCAAGATCTTGTGGGTTAGGTCCACCCTCTATATCTGCCCATGATTTTGAAACACCATGCTGAGAAGGGTCACTTAGTTCTTGAGAGAATATACCAGCAGGGTTTGCATATTCTTCATTTTTCAAGACTAAAGGTTCCATAGTTTGGAGGGTGTTTGACTCAGTGAGATATGCATTATTGAATTGGCTGAGGCTAGGATTTCCTAAGAGATAAGGGTTCCCCATGTTGTTAGCAAATGAATTGCTATTCATAATTTGCAACAGATTTTGCAGCAGTTGAAGTTTGGCTACTTGAGTCACATCTCCTTGTAGGCCAATAGGGTTGCCCCAAGCACTCATGGCATTCCCAAAATTTGACATGCCAAGTAGCTGCGTAAGATTCATGAGGTGATTGAAATCTGTCCTTGGCTTGTGAGTTTCTGGATCAATACCCATCTGGAGAAGCTTTTTCCTTATTTGAGTGTTCCAGAAATTCTTGATCTCATTATCAGTTCTTCCTGGAAGATGGGTTGCAATCTTCGACCACCTACAAGAAAATCAAAATCAAAATCAAAATAAAATTCATATATTATGGTTTTTACTTTTACATTAATTATGAAGCTTCACAAAAATCTTGTATACAAAAGCAAGCATATATAAATTATGTACTTGTTTCCTAGAACTGAATGAAGGTTGATGATAAGGCGCTCCTCTTCTTCAGTGAACTTCCCTCTCTTGATATCAGGCCTCAGATAATTTGTCCACCTTAGCCTGCAGCTCTTGCCGCACCTATTGAGACCTGCACGCTTTGCAAGTGTTCTCCAACTTCCATGGCCGTTTTTGTTGATATAATCCATCAGCTTCTCATCTTCTTCAGGTGTCCATGGCCCTTTCTTTACACCACTCTCGTCACAACATGGTGACCTTCCCATAATGCAGAGGCACAACTAACAAAAGATGATGTTCCAATACAAGAAACAGGTTACAGGTGTGTCCGGTCGATATCTCAACCCTCAAGGAAAAGCTAGATAGATTGGGAACAAAGCAAAGGTTGCTCATGATGTGTGGTTTTATAGGTGTGTTGGGATATGCAAATTCAACATATGAGGTCATCATTACCCCTTTTGTTTTATTTAATTAATTAATAACGTTTGAAGAAATTGAGAATCAAAAGAGAAACATCAGGCAATGTAGAAGAAGCAACCTGGGAATTATTTTGGCACCTTCGAGTAAGGAAAGTTTTTTTTTTTTTTATTGTGGTACATGAGAGTTTAGAAGATGATTGGTGAAGGTTAGTTAATTAGGGCATGCCACAACTCTCACTACATGCTTACCATGGTATCTACAAATTGATGAGTAATTGCTAACACAGCTAAAACAATTTGAAACATGTTTCTTTTAAATACTTTTCAATAAGAAAGAAGAATTCGATTTTTCGAAACATTTTTTATGGAAACAACACGTTTACTATAGTATGCAGTATTTACAAAGAGTAATGCTAACACAACCAAAAATAATTTGAAACATGTTTCTTTTAAGACTTTGATTTTAATGCGTAAAATTCTTTAGCATTTTATCCAATCAAATCATTCTATTTGAATGACTTTTTAAATAGTAAACATGAAACTCAACTACATTTACTTGTACGATAATATATGATTAGATGATGATGTAAAATAGTTTATAACGTTAGTACATAGAAACGAAGCTTTTCTTTTAATTCCTTCAAAAGAAAGAAAGAAGAATTAAAAAAAAATACTTTGGTAAAATTAATTAGCATTTCCAATGGGACTAATTTAGTTGGCCGTCCAATTTATATATATATATATATATATAATTTATCTTAAGGTTTGATTAAATTCATCTAGACTCTTCTCTATTTGTTTGGATGACATTATCCTTCTTTAAATACACTGTTTATTGTACGAAATATGGAAGATCAATGTAATAACTTTATAAACTCAAAAATCTCATTAATAAATTTTATAGATAAAGGGAGTAGATTGAATTTCACCAAATATTAAGGAAGTTAGTGTATTTGTTCATAAGATTAATAAGCATACCTTTTCGTCAAAGAAATTGCAAAATATATATATATATATACTCAATAGCATTTTTTATTTTCAAAACAAGAATATGCAATAACCTTTTAGTCTATAAAGTAACAATACATCCTCCTATAAATCAACATGCATACTCAATAGAATTAAAAATTAAATGCAATTTATATGTTAAAAATTTAAATAGTGACCAAAATTTACTTATTAATTTAGTAATTACAAAATTTTGTAAGAGGATTGAGTAGGAGAAAATAACATTTTTCTAGTCTAGTCTATATATATAATTCAATCTACCGCCGAGTCAATCTCCATTCACCATGTGAAGAATTATATTGGCAGATAAATATTACTGTGGTGAAAAGCGGGATTAGGTAGTTCAAGTCTACAAAATCGTTTGAGAAGGTAAGTTCCTTGAATTTGCTGAAGTGCCTACAGATGGCGCCACCAATCTTAATTCCATTTGTTTTTAGTAAATTCTGGCTTTGACCCACCATTGGTTCAACATTTGAAGATTTTCGATACAATCGAGATATGTGAGATATAGCAAAGGCAACATCTGAAGCAGCCGTAAACGACTGAACGTACATAGGATCAATGGTATTGGTAATGGTGGAGAGTCATAAGTTTCTACCATGTAAAACCTAGGTAAAATCTATCTTATACGTATTCATTCTTAATTTGTGGATGAGTTTTCTGGCAAAACTTCTTATTTGAAGATATGCAGCTATCCCATGCATGACATGTGTATAATTAAGCGTTTGAAAAACCTAAGACAAGATTGAGAAACTAATGTAATTTATCCTTAATTTTATTCATCCTATATATATATATATATATATATATATATATATATTTTATTTTTATTTTCTCCTTACCAGGATCATTCATACATAGGTATGATTTACCTTTGATTAACCTAGGATGCTTCTTCAGGTTCCGTCTCGACTCACGCATAATCTAAAGTTGCTGCTTTTCTCATCAGTGTGGTCATTAACTTTGTCATTTTCTTCTTATTTGCAGGTTCTCTCTCTCTCTCTCTATATATATATATATTGTGATTACCAGCATTGATAATTCTTAAGGATGTGGCAGTCTCTACCTGCTCCTGATCGATGATCAATGTTCTCATTGTCCTTATTGCGGAAGTTGATCACCTTTTTTCATTCAAATATCTCGGGTGCCGTGTTTTCCTCCAGTGTTACATACCAAATTTTTGGAGCCATTCAGATTCGAAGACTGTGTTATAAAATTAACATTTTTTTTTTTTACTGAAACTATGTAATATTGTACATGTGTCAGAACGGCATTACAAATTTGATAAGAATGTTGGTGAAAACACGGAAATGGTAAGTATGCTTTGAGAATATTGTTGGGATAATCTAATTGGTGATATGTGTTTTGAGATGATCCTCTTATTTTAAATACTGAACAAAATCTAATACCCCCGCGCCACTTTTAAAAGGAGATAACAACTTAATCAATACTTTGTAAGTTTGAGTAGTTCGACACTTATTTTTTAAAGAGTGATGAAAGATATATAAACTGGAAGAGTTTTATTTCTATAGCAGATTAATCCAACTCGATCAAATTAGCTTAGTTGGAGTTCAGTGTACTCTGGATATTGGTGGTTTAATAAATAAAAACAACATAGCTTAAAAAACAATCAAGAGAAAGAAGATTCTCATTATAAAAAAATTCCAGATAAATCATGTTACAATAACTTTATTCTTTTAAAAAAACTTGTAATCTGCATTCTGCACCAAAGTTTCCACATAATCTTACCGCTTAAGTTCTTGTTAATAAAGTAAGATCTTTGATGTGCTTTAATTAGACATGATAGAAAAATTGCCTCAAATTTTTTAAAAAAACAAACATTTGATACTCACTTATCAATAACTTGAAACAATGACTGCCGATGACATTCTAGTGAATTGATCGACGACGTTGGAGAAAAGGAGTAAAAACTTTACTTTCACAATTCCACGTATAGACTTTTTGTTAGACAGTACAGAAGACAGCAATATTGGAGAAAATTCTAAGGCTTCAATTCCTTAATCATTTTCACTGCATCTGGTGAGTGTAATTTTAACTACAAATACGTGGCAGAGAGAAATGAAGGTTTTCATGCATAGATAAGGCATTATTACCGCATTTTTTTCTGTTTATTTTCTACCTAAGGTTTTTTTTTTCTGTAAAACTGTAAACACTTTTGAAGGTGCTTGTTTCTAATGTATAAAAAGTCTTTATATTGTTGGAAATCCTATGTGTGTGGACTGGCATAAATCAATTTTATTATAATTTAATTTGATTTCAGATTAATTAGGTGCCAAAATATTAAACCATGTTGTTTAGTCCAATTTTCTGATTAATTATTGTATTGGGCTTATTGTGATAATTTTATTGTTAATGGATATGGGTTCTGTTGTTGTTATTGGCTAAGCTATAATGGCAGGTTTGGCCTATTCCGTTACTAACTAGGGAGCCCATACTCCTAACCTAATCAGTGTGTGTTGCCCATAGGATAGAAAACGTTTTGTGCAACTGAAGGGTGATATGAGGAGTTATCTCTGAGTTTGATTTTCTCTCACAGGGAAAGGAAGCCAGTCATGAATTCATCAAACTCTTCGTTTCAGGTAATTCTAACACCTAATTCCAATTACAGTGCATGTTTATCATTTGTCATGTTGAGAATTGGATTTTAATTTTCATCAAGTGGTATCAAGCCTTACCAATTCTGATATGACAATGATTTTAGTGTTTCAAATTAGGTGTTAATGATGATTTTTCGTATGTCATATGAACCATAATACACCAATTCGGATTTTGCGATTTAACTGATTATTTTCAAAATTGTTGAGGGCTTTTGTTAATGATTTTGTTCTAATAAATCGACATAAAGATCATGTAAAATGGTTGAGTATAGAGAGAATTTTATCATTGAAAGTTAGAACCCTAACATAGAACCCGATTTCGATTTGATGAACCTGAACCCATATTTATGTGAATTTGTTTCAATTAGCTTAGGACTATTATAGAGGATAATATTTCGAACCTATTGACACCAAAATCATGAAATTTCATTGAGTATTGAGAAGATATCGAAAAACAAGGCTACCCATTCCTTTTTACGGAATTTTCTGGAATTTTATAGTCCATTATTAGACACAAAATTATATGGGTTTTGTAGAGCATTGAAGAGGAATCCATAGACACCAAAATCACTCGATTTGGTTGAGAATCGAGAGAGATATAGCTTTCAACCCATTTCGGGTTTATTGGTTCGAAAACCCTTCTGGACCTGCTGAGGTGGACGATGAACAGTAACCCGACAAGCCCACGCACGGGCTTCAGCTCGTGGAGCGCGTGCGGGCCCATCCGGGCCCGTTTTGGCCTAATATTTTTTCATTTTGGGTCTTTTAATTTTTTAGAATTATTGGTAATTTTTAATTATTTCTGGGAGCCAAAATAATTATTGTTAATTTCCCACTACATATATTGCTTAAAAATATTAGGTACTCTCCAAATTTTGGTCTGAAATTTTTGTGCACATTTATAACACTGTTGGCACATTATGTTCAGTATGTTCTCAGTTTTGATATCATTTGGTCAAGTAAATAATTTTATTCTTTATTATGTGCGTATTATTAATTATTGAGATTATGTTTTATTGCTATTATAAAATTTTATGATATATAATTCTAAGATATGTTGTTTTAGACCATTTTATACTATTGTTGGGTATTTTTCATAGTTGTGAACTTGCCTTCGTGAGACGAATTATGATAAAATACTATTATTTAAAAAAAAATTGTTGTTACTAATGTAGCATTAGGAATTATTTTAATAATGCACCTACCCTATCGGTTTGTCTTTATTGAAATAGTTCTTGATGATTGGTAATTATATTTTAAAGTTTTCAGTATCCTCTCATATTAGCTTTAAGAATATAATTATTTTCTATAATGTGGGAGTTAACTTATGCATTGTAATTCTGGACCCTTCCTTGGATTGTATTTGCATGAGATAACTTTATTGTGGTCATAAGCTCTATTTCTTTTGTTGGATATGCTTGATAAAAATCTCCCATTAATGTACAAACTTTTCAGCTTTTGCCTATGAACATGAACTCTTTACCAAAGCTGAATGGAACAAATTATGAGGACTTGGGCTTATTCTGTTAAGTTATTCCTTGCCATTTCTAACATTGATGCTGCCCTTACTGAGAATGAGCCTAAAGTTCCCACACCTGATTCTTCCGCCTTGATATTGCAAAATATGATAAGTGGGCTCATTCTAATAGAGTTTGTTTGATGACCATGAAGTTTACTATGGACAAGACCATCAAAGATAATGTTCCTGAGACGAACAGTGCTAAGGAGTTTCTTGAGTCTGTGGGCAAGAAGTTCAAGAAATTTGATAAGACTAGAAGGCTTACTATCTTTCCTTGTTGACAAAGACTAGATATGATGGTGTGTCTGGTGTTCGTGAGCATGCTATGAAGCTCACCAACTTGGTACAACAAGTTGAAATCCATGAAGGTAGAACTTGGAAGTGATTTTTGGTTTGGCAGGTGTTGGACTTCTTCCTTTTGAATTTGATGTTTTGAAGACTTCTTATAATGCACAAAAGGAAGAGTGGTCCATTGATGAGCTCATAGCCATTCTTAATCAGGAGGAGCAAACTATAAAGAAGGGTAAAGCTCAAGTTGTTTAGTTGGTTTCCTATAAAAGTCATGACAAGAAGAAGAAGCATTTTAAGGGAAAGAGTAGCAAGCCTCAATTCAAGAAGAAGGGAGTGATAAGTTTGGGCCTCCTGACTTATGAAGATGGTGAATCATCTGTGGTAAAAGGAGATTCAATGGTACCTGAGTTTTGTGATGTGTTCTGACACAACAATCTGAATTGTTTTAAGTTTAAGAAGTGGCTAGAGAAGAAAAAGCAAGGTATTCATCTAGCTCTAGTGTGTTTTGAATCTAATCTTGTTGATGTCCCTCTCATACTTGGTGGTTAGATTCTGCACAACCATTCATATTGCAAAATCTATGCAGGAGCTCAAAACCAGGAGAAGGCCAAATGAAGGGGAGGTGTCTGTTGCAGTTGGAAATGGGATGAATGTCAAAGTAGAACATATAGGAGTAGTTGCCTTGAAATTAAGTAGTGGACATGAATTGATTTTACAAGACACTGTTGTGTACCTTCTATGAGAAGGAATTTGATTTCAGTTTCAGTTTTGGATGAATGTGGCTACTCTTTCCATTTTGGATCTAATAAAGTTGTTTTATATTATGAATCTGCTATTGTTGGCTATGGTGTTAAATTGAATGGCATGTATATGTTGGATCTTTATCCTTCTCTTGAACAACGACATTCCAATGTTAATAATGTTGTTGGGCAAAAGCGTGGAAAAGCCTGAGAATTCTTCTATGTTGTGGCATAAGAGGTTGGGACATATATCCCGAGAGAGGATGGAAGATTGATCAAGGAGAACATTCTTCATAGTGTGGATTTCTCAGATTTTGATACTTGTATTGATTGTGTGAAAGGGAAGCTCACTGCGGCGTTAGGAAGAAGAGTTGGTAGGAGTGAAGGTATATTGCAGTTGATTCATACAGTATTGTGGCCAATTACTCCCATTGCTTTGGGAGGATTTAGATATTTCATCACCTTTATTGATGATTTCTCAAGATTTGGCTGGATTGATTTGTTGCGTGAGAAATTAGACTCCTTGGATGCTTTTAAGAATTTTAAGCCGCGTGAGTTGAAATTTGGCACAGAGGTTAAGTGTGTTAGATCTATAGAGGTGGTGAATTTTATGGAAGGTATGATGAAACTGGAGGAATCCTGTCCTTTTGCAAGGTTTTTGCAGGATTGTGGTATTGAGGCACAGGACACTATGCCTGCACTCCACAACAAAACGTGTTCGCTGAAGGTGAAATCGTACTCTCATGGAGATGGTTAGGTGTATGCTTAGCCATTCAACTCTTCCTGATTTTTTATGGAGAAGCTTTGAAGAAGCTTATGTTTTAAATCATGTGCCAAGTAAGTCAGTTCCAAAGACTCCATATGAACTTATGACATGCAGGAGGCCTACTCTGAAGCATTTTCATGTCTGGGGTTGTAAGGCAGAAGTCAGACTTACAATCCAAGAAATAAAGAAGCTTGATCCTAAGACGATTAGTGGTTTCTTTGTAGGATATTGTGTGGGCTTAGAGGCTCTAGATTTTATTGTCCTACTCATACCACTAGAGTTGTTGAGTCTGATCGTGAGTCTATTTTGAAAATGATACAATAGGTTACAACTCAAGAGCCGCGTGTTGTTAGCTTCAGAGAAGAGCATGTCACTATTCCTGTACCTATTGCTCTTTTGCCTAAGTCCATGCCGCGTTGTCACTCATGATGAAGCCACTGATCCCATTATTAATGCTGATGTTCATCCACATGATGATCATGATGTTCAGAATCCAGATATTGTTATGCCTCAATTGAGGCGATCTGAGCGTGTTCCTACATCTACTGAGTCTACTAGATTTAGAGATTATGTTGTTTATTTGCAGGAACATGAGTATGCTTTGTTGAGGATTCTATCAGTCACCTTTCATGAAGCCATTTCTGATCCCCATAGTTCACAATGGCTGGTTGCTATGGAGGATGAATTGGCTTCTATGCGAAAGAATGATGTTTGGGATTTGGTGGAGTTGCCTAAGGTTGCAAACCTGTTGGTTGCAAATGGGTCTTTAAGACCAAACGTGATGCTAGAGGAGAGATAGAGAGGTACAAAGCTAGGCTTGTTGCTAAAGGGTATAACCAGAGGGAAGGCATAGACTATAAAGAGACGTTCTCCTGTCTCTACTAAAGACTCTTTTCGCATTGTGATGGCCTTGGTTGCTTATTTTGATTTAGAGCTTCATCAAATGGATGTTAAGACAGCATTCTTGAATGGTGATCTATTTGAGGATGTCTATATGGATCAACCTTATGGTTTTGTTGAAAGTGGTAAGGAACACATGGTTTGTAAATTAAAAAGATCCACTTATGGTTTGAAACAAGCTTCTAGACAGTGGTACTTGAAGTTTGATCATGTTATAAGCTCTCTTGGCTTTAAAGAAAATGCAGTTGATCAGTGCATTTATCTGAAGAATAGTGGGAGAAAATTTGTTATTCTTGTTCTCTATGTTGATGATATCCTTTTGGCAAGCAATGATGTGGGTTTTCTAAATGAGACCAAACAAATGCTTACAACTCATTTTGATATGAAGGATCTTGGTGATGCATCTTTTGTTTTGGGCATTGAGATTCACCGTGATAGATCTTGGTATCCTTGGTTTGTCTCAACAAGGATATATTGACAGAATCCCGAACCGGTTCAATATGCAATTTTGTAAGCCCGTGTTGCACCAATTCAAAAGGGTGAGAAGCTTTCTAATGCCCCATGTCCTTAACTGAAAGTGAAATGATAGATATGAAGAAAATTCCTTATTCTTCTGTTGTTGGCAGCCTTATGTATACTTAAGTTTGTACACGTCCTGATCTTGCTTTTGTTGTTGGTGTACTTGGGAGATACTTGAGTAAACCTGTGTGGCACATTGGCAGCTTGCAAAACGTGTTTTGAGGTATCTAAAAGGTACCAAAGACTATATGCTTACATACAGGAGGTCAGATCTTTTGAGGTAACAGGTTATTGTGATTCTGATTATGGTGGTTGTCCAGATGATCATAAGTCCACATCAGGTTATGTATTCATGTTAGCTGGAGGAGCTATCTCTTGGAAGAGTGTCAACAGAACTTACAGCTACATCAACCATGGAAGCAGAGTATACTGTTATGAGGCTACGCGTCAAGTAATATGGTTAAAGAACTTTATTGCTGAGTTTGATTTTGTGGAGAGTATCTCTCCTTTGACCATATATTGTGACAACTCTATGGTGAGCTTCTCTCTTAATAATAAGAGCTCAAAGTGGACAAAGCACTTTGAGACAAAGTTTATGTTTGTGAGAGAGAAGATTCAGGAGTTTAAAACTCGTGTTGAGTATATCCCTAGAGAGCTTAATGTTGCTTACCCTTAACAAAAGGCATAATTGTTAAAGCTTTTGTTGATCATGTAACCCGTATGGGTGTAGTGAGGTCTTTTTGATGTTTTGGATTAGTGGGAGTTCATGTTTATGTTTTGTTATGACCTCATATTTGTGATATTTGAGATATTCAATAATATTGAAATTGCCATATGTTTATTTTGCGGTTTAGTTATTACAATTATTATTATATATATTTATACATTGTGATGGCATATTGTGGAGACATTTTGGACCTAGTCTCAATCTTGTTATTGTGATAAGATTTATTGAATCTTATATGGCATCTTGGGCGGATGCTTGGGCCATTTTGTTGGGAAACTGCACTTTTTTCAAACTTTGGCATGTCATTTTGTTGTGCTTTCCCATTTATCCATATTCCATTTTGTTGTTGGGTCACAGGATATAAGTGTCTTGTAATGTATGATATCACAATTCCTTCGAATATGATTTTCTGCATTGTTGAGATGCTTATAGTTCCATTTTGGACCTTTTCGTGGTTTATGTTGGCTTATTTTGGCATCTTGTTGTAGCCACATATTGTTGATTAACCTGAATAATATAATGTTTTGATTTATGCTGTCCAAGTGGGAGAATGTTGGAAATCCTATGTGTGTGGACTGGCATAAATCAATTTTGTTATAATTTAATTTGATTCCAGATTAATTAGGTGCCAAAATATTAAACCATGTTGTTTAGTCCAATTTTCTGATTAATTATTGTATTGGGCTTATTGTGATAATTTTATTGTTAATGGATATGGGTTCTGTTGCTATTATTGGCTTAGCTATAATGGGTTTCCATTTGTTACTAACTAGGGAGGCCCCCTCCTAACCTAATCAGTGTGTGCGTTGCCCATTGAGACAGGACAACACACGTTTTGTGCAACTGAAAGGTGATAGAAGGAGTTATCTTCTGAGTTGATTTTCTCTCAGGGAAAGGAAAGCTCAGTCATGAATTCATCAAACTCTTCCGTTCAGGTAATTCTAACACCTAATTCCAATTACAGTGCATGTTTATCATTTGTCATGTTGAAAATTGGATTTTAATTTTCATCATATACTGCATATAAATTTGTTTTGACTTGACTTGTAACGGCGGATTTACTAGTGAATTGTATAGTCAGAAAATGATTGAGTACTATAAAGAAGTTTTCGTACGAACAGTTAATAAGTTACAAATAATGTCATGGTAATATTTTCTACTTTTCCTCCTGTGATAATTAAAGCACATTTCAGTTTCTTATGAATCCATTTCTTTTCATTTTGTGCCAAATAGAACCACTGTTTTACAATACATTGTATGCATTCTTAAAAATGAAATGAAGTTGACATAAAAAATTATAAATTTTTATTATATCGATGAATGGTGATCACATGAAGAAGAGTATGATATACACAACAAACAGAAACTACCAAAACTTATGGTGTAAAAAGATATTGTAATTTTTTTCAATATGAGATATATGTTACGAATACTTACGATGAACGGAAATATTAAATTTCTTGTCTTTTATGTAAATTAAAAAAAATGTTTTAATTTTCCGAAGAAAATAACTGTCTTTTCTTTTTTTTTTCCTAATTTTAATGGAAGACCAGACAGTAGACACGCGTCTAAGTTCCACACTGAACTTGGTTATTTCAAAAATTTCTTTGATAATCTGTACAATTTTTCCTTTTATTATCTACGTGCCCAGTAACAAACATAAAACGGCAGAAAGAAATTAAAGTAAATGTGAATAGAAGAAATGCAATAGTTCTTAGACCATTTATATTTGCCCACAAAATCAACACCAGCCTCAGGATATGGTTGTTTTACAAGATGATTACAGAATATCTGGTGGTTAAATTGCGTTTTGAAATTTGAATACTTTATACCACAACCAAATCACCAACCTTAAAGCGTCATTTATCGCAATGATTAAAAAACCTTATGCGTAATCAAAACCAAATTCAACATATTAATTAGTGTATACATGTGGAGCTTCATGCATTGCAGAAATGCAACGCGTGTGTACGTGCACATCAAGCATAAACCGGGAAAAATAAAGGAAGGAAGAAAAAAAAGTGAACATGGATAGAGCTACGGTACAAGAATGGAGTAACAGTGGGCCGACACGTATTTTTTTAATTATTATTTTTTCTTTTTTACCGAAATTCACATTTGACATTTTATAGAATCTCAGTTTGATTCTGACCTCTCTCAAAAGCTATATCGTTCGAGGTTTTATATGCCCTCCAAAGAGAGTGTGACATCATATAACCAAGATTTGTCAACTGGAAAATTTGAAGATGGTAAGATATGCCGGCAATTTTTCCAACTTCTTACCTCATTTACTTCCAATTTTATATTCTTTTAGGACTATTTGTCTATTTGGATAACCAACCAGGTAAATTTAATAACCAACAAAAACGCAAGTCAAAGGCATCGTAATATGCATAGACAGGAGGAGCAAAGAACCTACGGAGATTAGACCCTACCAAAACATTTTAAGGAGTATTTATAAATTAGGAACCATTTTACTTATCAAAATTGGTTTCATTAACAGTATATGTCTTTTTCGATAAGAAAGAAAATTTGGAGAGCAAAAGAAACATGGGAAATTAAGTAGTAACGTGTTTCCCCACGCATTAACAGAAAGTTCGTCAAATAAGTTGCACTGCTCAAAAGTAAGGTTTGGTATGGCTTAATACAAGTAAAGCACGTTAACATATATTTTTCTATTTTTTTATTTCTAACGGTATATACCTAACATAAGGTGAAAGTCAATTTCTTATACGTTGAGTAATACTCTTCTCTGTCAGACCCAGATCACTTTTTTTTACTATTCTGTGATCTCTTACTATATGAAAAAAATATGCATTGTGCTTGTGAGACTCAGGGCTTAGATTCAGGCACACATTGAAGTGAAGTTTCAAGTCGAACTCATTGATTGAGCAGAGGAGGCGCAGCCATGTAGTTGGGCGGCTGCAGCCACTAGCCAGGCAAGGCATTTCAGTCTAAGTTATGGTTTAGGTGGTTATTAATTATATTGATTAGGCTGTTGACTATATAGGCTACAAAGTCGTCTATGAACTTGTTGGAATATACTAGTAACAAGTTGTCATGTACCCATTTAAAGTCGTCAAACAATTGAGTTGAAGAGACATTCAATCAAGGAAAATAGGAAAGATATGTAGTAGACAGAAGTAAATCTTTACTATTAAATGTAATATGAACAATCAAGAAAAGAGAGTATATATTTAAAAGTTTTATAACTATATTTAAAATATACACACAACTTTATATTTTAATTTTAATCATACATGTATATTTTAATTAATGGTTGTGGTTGTAAATGCAATTTTTACTATTATTATGATAGCAGGTTATTGCAATTTTTTTTAAAAAAATATGGTTGATGCGGTTACAGTTGTGATTGTGAAAATTGTAATAGTGTAATTACAATTATGATTGTGAACCTCAATATAAAACCATGAGAGTGGATTATTGATGAGGGACTTGAGTAGTTTGAATAAAGATATAGGTTCAAACCTCATTTAAGCTAATGTTTATCGCTATTTGAAGCTTTCTCCTTTTTTTGGTTTGCTGTGTATAGGACTCAATATAAGAAGCAATGTTCCTAACATAAAATGTTGAGTTTGACGATTTATTTATTTTTTTTGGTAGGGTTGAGGAATGTTATTTGGACATAAGAATTAGACATCTTGAAGGCACAATTAATTAACTGGAGAAAGAAATGTACAAAGTGGTGGGTGTTAGAAAATAGGATATATCTACACTTTTGTACTTTTCTCTCTGTACGTTGCCATATGTTTAATTTTCTCCTAGGCTTTCATACATTTTTGACTTGCAACTTTTTTTGAGATTTTCTATTTTTTCTTTTGTTTTCTCGTGGTTTTTTTTTTTTTTTGGGAGTGTTGTGGGGGGACAAAAATTAAGGAGGCAGAGAAGTTTTGGTGTTGGAAATTTATATATTGAACAAGTTTTTGGCTTATACGCCTTAAAATCGGATTTTTAGCCTCTTAGATATATTCGGGTGAAGGCGGGTGAGTGGAAATTTAGATGGAGGTGGTAGGTTTGATACACCAAAAAAAATGAAAATAATAGAATATTCACAAAATTATACTTTAGCATTTTAATTCACTATTGACTTTTTCAAATTTGTTCATCTTCATTCGAAGTTGCAAAATTTGGCACTGCAATTCTGCTTGGATGATACAGTCATTAGAATATATATCAATGCTGAAGATTAATTCTTGTGAGTATATATGGTTTGGTATCTTATACGTATACCGAACACGCAGTTACGGATTTATTTATGGGCAGGGGAACTACCATGTACCGTATCCTCTTATGGAATTAAATTTGCTTATGCAAGTTCACTGGACAATGTAACTGAAGAAAATGATGAGAAGAAATGAGTTGGATTTAGGGACCACACCATGAAGTAAGGGGCTTTCCCTAGAGGGTCAGTGTGGACCATTCAGTTAGGGGGAGCTCTCACATAGTCAGTAACAGTTCAGAGCTAGGGTGGCATGGGGCCAGCCACTAAATAAGAAATGGGCACATAATATGTCATGATGAAGAGTAAAAAAATGTGTATGTAATAATGTTCATATTTGGACCGTTTATTTAATTGGCATCACTACTCATATGCTGTGATTGCTGTCTACTCGTATGAGAGTCTCATAGCAACAGTTCTGCAGAAGGAGAAATGCTAATTTATAAACTTTCTTTTAATAAGTTTTGTGCTAGACTGCTAGTTACACAAGGCATTTAAATACAGGCTCTATTCCCACCAGAGATGGTGAGCACAAAATGTATATCAAGAGACACTTGACAACATATATATGACCCTGTTATTCCGGATTCAACACCAGCACCCCAATTCACATCATTCTCTATAAATCTGGGGGAAACAAATAAAATACACAATTACAGTATAAAAAATTCATGGTCATTTTGGTTATATGTCTTCTTCCATTATGCTATTGTTGATGCTGTTGCTGTTGAAGGTTGACTAATTTAAAGTATGGTCCATTTTTATTTTCTATAAGACTTGAATGAGTCCCTTGCTCAATTATCTTCCCATCCTGCAAAACTGAGATTTGGTCTGCATTTCTTATTGTGGATAGCCTATGTGCCACAATAACTGTTGTTCTGTTCTGCATTAATCTGTCCAAGGCTTGCTGCACAACACGCTCAGACTCCACATCCAGTGCACTGGTGGCTTCATCCAATAGCAAGATTTCAGGGTTCTTTAGAACAGCTCTAGCAATGGCTACCCTTTGTCTCTGGCCACCAGATAGTTGCACTCTCGCTCGCCAACCTTGGTGGAGTATCCCTCTGGAAGACCACTGATGAAGTTGTGAGCATTGGCAAGCTTTGCTGCTTCAATTACTTCTGAATCAGAGGCTCCTTCCTTCCCATAAAGAATGTTTTCATAAATTGAAGTCGCGAAAAGAGCCGGTTCTTGTTGCACAAGACCAATGTGTTTCCTAAGAGATTTCAGATTAAGTCTCCTGATGTCTTTTCCTGCAAGAATTTGATTTATCAATGTTGTCACATTTCTGATAACTAGCACATGAATACTTAATGGTACGTGTACATGTAGTCAATAAGTATTCTTAAGAATGATGGAGTTATGCATGCATGCAAATATGATTGGCTTTTGCAGTTGGCACTAATAAGGGATTGAGTGTGTAATAAAGCATAGACAGTTCAGACACCTTACCATCAATCATCACCTTCCCCATGTTGGATCATAAAATCTGAGTATGAGGGAAATAACAGAGCTTTTGCCAGAACCACTTTGGCCCACTAAGGCAATACTCTTGCCTGAAGGAACTAGTAGATTGAAATCCTTGAAAATAATCACATCTGGCCTTGAAGGGTAGCTGAAATGGATTCTGTTGAGCTCAATTGTCCCCTCCACTGTCTTCAACTCTTCCCCAACATCACCTATTATTCCTGTCTTTCTATCCATCACTTCAAAAACTGAAGCAACCATTTGATTCCCTCTAAAGGTCCGGCGCCAGCGCCAAAGTCTCCCCCATAGCCAAGGCCGTTACGATTAAAACCATAAAAGTCTTCATAACTGATTTAAAGCTTGCAAGCTCCTTGTGCATCAAAACAGATCCATACCTGCAAAAGGTAATGCAAGTCTCAGTGCCAAGGTAACCACCATTCGGTCAGACATTTAGCCTATTAACATATTAAGTGAAGTACGAAGATCAAGCTTATACCACAAGGCAAGGCCATAGGATGAGAAAATAAAGAACTGGGAAATGCCATAGAATATGCCAGCTATTTGACCCCGCCGAAATGAATTTTTGGAAGGATCAACAAGCTCATTAGCATAGAGGTCGAGGACCTTTTCTTCAGAACAAAATGCAGCAACAGTGCGTATATTGCTCACAGCCTCCCCAGCCAGCATGTTGGCTTTTAGATATGCTTTGCTCAAGTTGCCACCATAGCCTTGCATGAAAAGTTTCTGAAATGATCATAGAAAAGTTAATAAGACAATAAACAGATATGCGAGTTTCTTTATGTTAAAATATGGAGCAAGAAGGAACCTCACTGATGTGACCACAAATGATCAAAGGATATGTGGCCAAGACGACAAGCGTTATTCTCCAGTTCAACATGAAGGCAATAATAAATGAAGCAACTACCAGGCCAACATTCTGTAAGAGAATTGTAGATCGATCAACAACTATAGTCCGTAATAAAGTTGCATCAGTCTCCAAACGCGATGAAAGCATGGAACTTGTGTTGTTTGTATCATCAAACCACCCAATCTCATTCTTCAAAATAGCTGAAGCCAGATGAATGAGAGTAGTTAGATGAAAGAGAGATCATCAAGTTTAAGCCTATGATAGCAAAGTTGTTTTTCACTTCACAGATTTTAAAAGCAAATAGGACAATTTGTTGAATGCTGCAAACACATCTTTCTACCATTTTTTCTGATACATTCACATCTTCCGTAAAATTTGTAAAAGTAAGCTTAATAAGAAGCAAGTCGTAGCAAGACAACTAGAATAGAGATAGAGAAAGGAATAAACAGTTGATGACAATTACCCGAAAACATCATTTCTCTCACGCGAAGGGTAAGTCGCTCGCCCATAATTCCAAAGAAAGATGTTCAATGGCATGGACAATGATAGTTATAATTGCTGCTCCAGAGAAGAGGAAAGCAATTTTTTTAACTTCATGGCGTGTTGTATCCCAATCCATATAGTATGATACAAGAGCGTGAGAGATGCCAAGAGCAAAGAGTGGCATCTGTGCTCCGGCAATAAATGCACAGAAGGTCCCAAAAACCCCATAAAACCAGTCAGGACCAACCATAGAATATAGTCTTCTTGCTGAAACATGCTTTGACTTGCTTAAATTCTCCCCTTCATCAGTACAAGCCCGGCCAATAGAATCCTTATCTGATCGAAAACTACCGCCGAAGCTTGTTGTTCCACGCGATAATTCCCTTGAGTACTTTATGCTGCATCACAAGAAACCATAAGTATGATGATAATGGTAATTTTCTTCTAGTAACACTTGTAAAAGGTGACAAACAGGATAGTCGACAAACACAGTCACGTTGACAGAATTCAATTAAGTAATCTCACTTGTGATAATTGCATTTGAGTAATGACAACTTTAAATGTTCCAAGTGTCCCAATGAGAATGAAGTACCTTGATTGCCGTCCCAAGCTAGGACCAACCGAGGGGAGGCGTTGCAGAGAGTTTGCCTCCTGGAGTTGAACAAGAGATGCATATACACTAGTTGGTTTGGACATGAGTACCTCATGGTTGCCAGTTTCCACAATCTTCCCTCCCTGAACAACAGCAATCACATCTGCATTCCTAATGGTAGAAAGTCTGTGTGCCACTATCACAGTTGTTCTGCCAACCATGACACGATCAAGAGCCTCTTGTACACTTCTCGGACTCAGCATCCAAAGCACTTGTTGCTTCATCCAACAAAAGGATCGACGGGTTCTTCACTATAGCACGAGATATTGCAATTCTTTGCTTTTGTCCACCTGATAGTTGTATCCCCCTCTCACCAACCTGAAAAACAAATGTAGTATCACCTCCTAAGGTAAGAAAATCATCATGTTTTGCTTCAATAATAGTTATAGAATCCATTCTGGCACCCCTTGTTTGATACATTTTGCATTGGCATGCTCATCGCGCACCACTATGCAGCATGATTCAAATGCCCATTAGTACACTCTAGGCTGCACGCATCCAATTTCTCTCAAAGTGAAATCTTCTTGAAATACAATTGCTACCTGTTGAAAATTTTCTAATAGTTTATCTACAAATATTAACTGTTTGCAATCCATTGATGATATTATTAGGATAAACACTTCAAACCATTATGGAAACAGCATGATCATTATTTCATTATTTCCATAGTTCTTTGCCTTCTGGGCCAGATGCTCAAGGGAAAAGGATTCTAAAGATAGGGAGTTATTAGAGGCCAAGAATAGCACTGATTGAAAAAATGTTTAAGAAAATTTGTTGATGTTGTTTTATATTAACAAGCTAAAGATGCATATATAGATCATACCTGAGTTTCTAATCTATCAGGAAGATTGTTAATGAAAGACTGAGCATCTGAAAGCTTCACCGCACGTTTCAGGTCTTCAAGAGTGGCATCATCTTTTCCATACAGTATGTTCTCCTTGATGCTTGTAGCAAAGAGTGCAGGTTCTTGATTAACTAGCCCAATCTGCTTCCTAAGCCATTTGAGATCAAGTTCCCTGATATCATTCCTATCTAGTAATATCTGGCCAGAAACCGGTTCATAGAAGCGTTCAATCAGCGATATAACAGTGCTCTTTCCAGAACCACTTCCTCCCACAAGGGCCACAATTTTCCCTGAAGGGATCTCCAGAGAGAGATTGTTGAAGACAACTACATCCGGACGAGATGGATAACTAAAACAGACATCCTTGAATTGGATCTGACCCTCCAATTTGCTTAATCTGCGACCAGTCTTCGAGCTGCGTTTGCTCACTGTGTCCCTCTCTATCATCTCAAAAATGGGATAAGCCGCAGCCTTTGCTCGGATAAATGCAGAGATATCAGGTGCAGCCTGGCCAAGCGACCTGAGAACCAAAACTGTCCTTCATACATCTTACATTTATAAAAATAATCTCCAAAGAAGAAACACAAGTTAACCTGAACCTCGCAGATAAAATTCTGAATTGCTGTGTTAGGAACTGCTATGCCAGAACAAATGCAATAAACAATGTCAATCATAGTTTGGGAGAATTAACCATTCGCATGATGATGCCATGTAATAATACATAAATAGTATAGTAATTTGGACCAATTAAGAACAACATAATGTACCAATTAATAGTACAATTGGTTTGGACTATATATACCAATTTCTAAACAAATGCAACTCATTGCAAAGCACAATGAAATGGCTTGGAGGCAGTTGAATTGAATATATAACAAAAGTTAACAAGGGCTTACAGGCCAGAGATGACAACATTGAGCATGGTAGTGAAAGACTCGCCCCCGTTGGCAATATTCTTGTGAACAACAACGCTGGTGAACCAAACAAGCAAAGACCACGACAGAAAAAGGACACAATGCATTGAGCCTAGCCCCAGACCCTTTGCTAGACCTGCTCTTCGACCGTTCTTGTAAGTGTTCATCAGAGCCGCTTTGTATGATTTCACTGCTCTTTCTTCTCCTGCAAAAGCCTGAACCGTTCTAACATTCCCTATCACCTGAAAACCCCACAAAGAATATAAACACAACTTGGTTATTATAGTCACTAAATGACATCCGTCAATGGGTCATGTAGAAAAGAACTTTGGCTAAACACTCACATGTTCAAATATATTCTAGTAAAATTCACTTCGATTATGTACAAGAAAGTGTATATAACACTTTATTCAACATTATCTTAAATTTGAGAAGCATAACACATTAACACTAACAGATGACTTTACCTCTTCAGCAATTTCACCGGCCCTCACGTAGGCTTTTCGAACTTTAGCAATAAGTCCAATTGTCACGTATGCATAAAGTCCTCCAGCAAGTGCAATCAAGGGGACTATTGAAAGTGTCACTAGACTGATCTGCCACACTCTGACAAAGCCAATAGTAAAGCCAGCAAGAAATCGGCTTATGTAGTGCATGAAGTTCCCTACCTGCAAAAAGCATCAATCTTCCATTATTTTTTGTTTTTTTTTTGGGAGGGGGGTGTTTAATTACAAATTACTATGAATGAATCCTCCATTATGATATACTACTTCATCGTCTAGATCGAATTATATATCACTTTGAGTAATATTTATTCGAATTTTTTAAATTTTATTGTCTATTCGTAATTCTAAGCGAAACAAATAACAAAATATTAATACAAAGATTAGTTATTAAATAAGAATATTTTATTGAACATACAATTTTCATAATGAACCCTTGATTTTGAATTCTTAATTAGTATACAAACGAATAAAATGACTGATAATTTGAATCGAAGATAGTATCTTTTATTGGATTAATAGGGAGGCTAATCTCATGCTTAGGAAGATAAGAGGAACAAAATTATTGTCATTGCACAATAATAAAACCAAGTTTTAATGGTCTCTTAACTTTATTTTGATAAATTTTTCAACGATTTTTTCTACCAGGATCCTAAGAGTAATGGTTAAAAATTTTTGAATAGATAAATTTATAAACTTTTTTGTGGGCCCTATATATATCTTGAAAACTTAACATTCACACTTTTTAATAGGGAAATTATTCTTTTTGAATCATTAACCCATGCTCTTAAAGGGCTGGTTAAACAAACCCATTTTTCAATTACAAAATGCTTTCATTGTTTGAAAAAAATAAAAAAAATTGGGGGTCATGCAGCTAGCTAGGTCTGGCAGATGTTTACTCATAATTACCACACATATTAACATCCACCAATGCGGTTTTTCTTAGGCACATGCAGTGCAGCTGGTCAGGACAGGAGAAAGCGCAAAACCTTAAAACCACACAACCATCCCCCACCGAACGCATAAATGCTAGTAGGGGACGAGCACCATCCAATGCATTAAATCCACAACTGTTCGACTCCCACAACGAGACATAATGATGATGCTGTCTGACAGAGGCCTCAGCCTTTCAACTCCAGGAACAAAGAAGAACACACAACACAACCCTTCATGCTAGTATAAATATATATTTATACCGCTTAAAATTAGATATCATCCCCAACCTAAAGTATTTACCATTAAAATAAAAACCCACATAAATTAACCGGGCTTTACTTAATTAAAACCATTATGATTACAAATATACAATGTTTACAATATTGGAATTGAAAGGAGAAACCGTCTAGTAAGGTAAAATTTGATAAGGACTTGGTTGTCTTTTCACAAGGCATTTTAATGATGGACACAGAATTCCGTCCAAAAAATGCCTCAAAAGTAGGAATTTCTAAGCAAGAGCATTTCTCAATATAGCTGCAAATTGTTGCTTGAAATGCACATGCATACCTTTTCGGACAGTGCATCTTGAACAATGATAATGTCACTTGTAATGGCAGAAATGACCTCTCCTGTTGACGCCTCCGTATCAAATAGGCTAATGTCTTGGTTCAACATCGACCTTAAATAAGCCAATCTCATCTTTGCTGCTTGGCGTTCCCCAGTATGCATCCAACAAGCCACCTCTATATACATAGAATCAACCAAGCAATTTTATTTGTTTAAAAGAGTGAGTTAGATATGTTGTATTAGGCATATAAACTTATATTATATGTTACGCCTTTATATGTTGTTTAAATAACAACGTATGGATAAGCTTATATATCAATAACCCCCTTATACATTAAAATGCTATATAACTTAATACAGGATTGTAGAATTTTAATTAACCTTATTAACTTTTACTGTACATGGTTACTTTTATTTTTTAATATTTTATTAAAATAAAATAATTCTTAAATAAATAATAATAAGTAAATATTTATAAATAAAATTATTTCATAATAAATAAATATTATTAACAAATAATATATTATATCAATATAGCTATATATAATAAAAATAAAAAATAATTATAATTAATAAATATTAAATAAAATAAAATAATAAATATTAAATAGAAATAAATATTTAAAATAAATAATATGTAATATATAAAAGTAAAGATCAATAATAAAAATATTTTGAGTTAATATTTATTTTAAAATTTAAATTTAAATAATTATAATTAAAAATATATAAAAGAGCTATTTAATATTTATATAATTTATTGAAATAATAAATAATTATAAAATATTGAAACAAATAATAATATTTAAAATAAATTAAATTTTAATTAATAAATATTTACCTAAATATGATATTTAAAAATTATATTTAAATCACTAATAAATATTTTTATTTTATTTAATATTTAATTAAAATATTAGAATTGTTTATAAATAAATGATAATATTATAAAATATAATATCTTATCTATATTAAAATATATAATATTAAAAGTTTATTACCTTATACTATCAGATTTATTCTATTAAATCTTATATTATCAGTTTTTATCATATTCAGTGGGTTAAACGGGCCTCGATTAACAAAACAAGAGATCAGATTAGGACCCTTTTTTTATATTATTTGTTTTTAACTTGGGTAGATGTACCGAATAATAATTACATACCTGTCCAAGATGAAAACAGTATTGCTATACTTAGATACACAAAATCCAACGAGTACTGCGAAATTCCAAAACAATATAATTAATATATTAAAACCTGCAGCAGAAGGGAGAAAAAAAGATCTTGATTGCAATTAAGGGTTGGTAAAACCCCAAAATACCCCTCAATTGTGAAGTTAATAAGGTCATTATGGTAATATTTCCATCTACCTATAGCTAGGTTAGAGGTTTGAAAAATATGAAGAAAGATCAAATTGTGTCCAAATAGATGGTGATGAGAGTGCATGGGGAAGAAGAAGAGAAAACAAGAGATCAGAAAGTTCTAATCATCATTAATATTATTACAAACCTTGGCAACTTGGTGAGAAGCTTCCTTGGGGAAAAGATAAGCCAAGCCTATGACATTGATCAACTTGCCAAAGAAGATGAAGAAAACAGGAACGGAGGCACCATGGACACATGCCCCAACAGATCCAACGGCCATTAAGACACAATCATAAGAGTCAGCAAAGGAGAACAGCTTCAAGAAAGGAACCTTGTGCTCCTTCTTCTTCCTGTCATTTTCCTTAGCATCCACCATGGCCGAGTCACCGGAGAATACACCCCGGCCTGACATTTTGGTCTGAAAACAAATAGGGAGCCAAAAAAGAAAGAAGAAGGAGAGTCCTTGACTAATGAAAAAGAAGCTAAGCCTTACAAGAAGAGAAAGAAACTACAAGCTGCAAAGGGTATGCAAAAAAGTAAGGAAGGGTTGGTTGCAAATAAGAAGTTGGGCACGTTGTGATTGCGATTGTATTGAAGGGACTAACGTGGAGATGACGGGAAAGGAATTATGGGGTAGGAGGGTGGTGGATGTGCCATAATATATGGTGTATAAAAGATCGAGGATGGGATATTTATTAGCAAGAGAAATTAAGATAGAGTTGTTTGAACCTCTCCTTAGCTAGTAAGCTTCAAAAACCGGCTTCAACAGTAGTAGTTTTGATTATTATTGTGTTATTATTATGAATGAATGAAGGTTACTGAGATGGAGCTCTTCTCTTGTAACATGTGACTAGTGATGACTACTTAACTGAGCTGTGACTTCAGCTACCTTCCTACTGAGAGAGAGAGAAAAAAAACAAAAAAGCACACATGCATACTCTCTCTCTCTCTCTCTGCATTAAAGCGCATTGAGAGTGAGTTGTTGAACTTTGCTATATGCATGTAGGGATCCAATAAGTTGAATTGGGTTTGGTTGACAAGTTGATTGTGTTGTTGTTACACCTCATTAGAGAAATTACTTCGAAAAGGGAAAGGGAAGAGAGAGAAAATATACGGTCCCCGCAGGCGTTGCATTTTTCAGGGGAGAGAATATTTCTGCATGATCACAAGTTTAACTTATCATATTTAAATATATTTATAATAAAAATAGGCCTTATTAGTTTCATTCAGTCTATATTTACTCATTTATAAGTCCTATTAGTATTTTCATGAGTGTGTCTAAAAATAAATTCTTGCCTATATCTAATGACCTATATGAGAATTTTTCTTTTCAAGGTGTAATTGCTGCTTTCTTTTTTTAATTAGTAATGAAAGAATTTAATTTCTATTGGTTGACTAACTGTAAACCAATAAAAATTGAAAAATATGTCAAATCATAGTGGGTAGTTATTCTCCAACAGGAGTTTGCTCACTTAGTCGACCTTCATTTTGCTCATACATCGCTATGACATGGGTTCAATTCAAGTCTTGATATATAATCTAAATATCTCTATAAATGTTTAATGAGCCCAAAGACCTAAATCCTAATTGGACGAGTTATTCCCCTTAACCTAAACTTTTATTCGCCAAAAAATAGTGGGTAATTATCTAGGATATAGTTTGACATTTTCTTAACATTCTATTAGTTGATAGTGTGAAATCATTTTACATTTTCAATATATAGAAATTAAACTCTTTATTAATTATAAAGTCATTCATGCATCTCAATCCAACAGCTTAAATATTTAGGAGAGATGATTTCATCATTCATGACACTCTTAAAGAAATTTTTTCTCTATTTCAAAATAAATAACGTTTAGAGTTATTATAATGAAATTTATGAAATCATTAAATAGTATTGATTCTTTTAAAAAAATTAATTTAAAATATTAAATCATCCTTTTGAAGAAAAAACTCTAATTGATTAGAAAAGAGATAAAGAAAAAAAATTCCTAACAAAATTGATGTAATTAATTTATACTTCGTTGAAATTTTAACGTGACAAATATTTTGAAAAAAAAAAACTATAAAACGACATTTAATTTAAAATGGAAGAAGTAAATATATGTTATGCCTTTGATATTTTATGAAAAAAGAATCGAAAGTTATTTATGTTACTTGCTTCGATCAATCATATATCATTACTCTTATAGAAAGTAAGTTTCATATTTTGTTATGGTATAATATCGACTTTTTCCAAAATTAATTTATAATTTGTTCAAATATATTTTTTTAGTATTCAAGAACAACTCCAACGGAAGGAGAAGGCATTCTATTTCTAACACTGATAGAGTAAGTGGGACGTCCAATTTTTCATTTTTTTTGGCATTGGAGGGAGGAGAGGAAGTGGGGCGCGTCCCACAACAAGGGGCCGATCCTATTTCCACTAAATCTACCCAATACATGATATGTGGCAAAGTCATATTGGAACATCAATTTGAATTACCCCACTTTTTTTATATATATATATATATATATAACGTTTTACTGATACGGTAAGTAGAAGGATAAAAAAGGGATTAAATTGGGACTATACTTTGAATATGCTCTGAAAAGATAAGTGAATTTTTGGTTTGCACTCTATTTTTTTTCTCCTTTTGTTCTTGCAGTCCAAACATTTGAAAAACTATTTGATTTTACTATTTATATGTTTAATAATGAGCTAGTTAATGAAATACTAATTATATCATCATTTAATTTTATATGATAGCTAATAGTCTTGTATGTGTCATATCATAATCCCATGTGTTAAAATACTATCGTAAAATGAGTTATTAGACCATGTAAGATGGTTATTATTATTTGATTGAATCTAGTTATTGGATGAGGGGTTTTGACAATATATAGCGTGGAAATATTGACAACATATAGAATTGAATGGCGTGACATTTCGCTAGCCATTTTAGTATTTAATATTGGCATGCTAACGATAAGAAAACCAAATAGTTTTAAAAATGTTTAGACAAGAAAAATTTTAGGGACCAAATTAAACCAAAACTCTCTTATTTTTCAAGGACCAAAAACATATTTAATCATTTATAATTTGACCAATTTTGTAACTTTATTTACTCCCGTTAATTATTACTTTAACTTTTCTCCACTTATTGATACAACCTTCAACTATTTATCTTTTTTTCCTCCACCCCAATATTTGTCCTTTTTATTGTTAGAATATTCTTGTACATTAATAATGTTAATTATTGGGTGAATAAATCTATCATACCACTTTATTTCACTCAACAATTATATGTTTTTTCCATCAAAAGTCATGTATATATATATAGTGAATGTAACATTACTCACAGAGATAAATAGTGTAGAGTGGAAGTTAATTGAGAGAAAAGTTAGAGCAAAATTAACGAGTAAAATCAAAAGCTAAAATTATCCAAAAGTTTACCAACTCCGATATTAAATAAGTTGATTTTCAAAATTTAACTTTTCAGCAATTATTTGTACCTTTAAAAAAATGTGAAGGGCATCAATTAAGAGAGAGAACAAGTGATATTAAAAAGCATAGTTTTATGATATACACTTAAATTACTCAATATTGAGGCTTACTTAATATCTTCTTTAATTTGTATGAGTATTTAAAAATGGATAAGGTAGTAAATTAGTCATTCAAGACAGACAGGAATTTTATGTTTAAAAAAATTGCTAACCTCCGCTTAAAGGTGCAGAAGTTAGCAATTTCCATAATTTTATATATATAACTTTTGTGATAGTTGTGATAAAATTTCTGACAATACAAAATTTAGAATTTAATAATAATGTAAAATAATTTATAATGCATGAAAATTAATCTCTAAAATCAAATCTAAATAATAAATTGTAAAAAGGATGTGTGCAAAATTATACAAAATTGAGAGTATTTTATCTATTTTTTTCTGTATTTAGTTATTCATTTATTTCATGTGCAGTTGTTCATTTAGTTACTCTTTGTATTACAACCCTTCATATTATATAGAATTGCTCATTTTGCAAAGAGCAGTGTTTTTCGTAGCAAAAGTGACCGGTATGTTCCAAGGTTAAATGGCGTTTCATAAATCATAAGAAAAATGAGTAAACAAATTTGATATCAATTTAATCCTGATATTTTATATTTGACATCAATCTAATTATTTATTTAAAGTTGATATCAAACAAAATGACTAAATTGATGTCAAAATTAAAAATTTAAGAACTAAATTGATATTAAAAAAATTGTTTGGACCAAATTGATTTCAAATGAAAAATGCTAGGAGCAAGGAGGTTATTTATTCTAATATATAAAGTGAATAAATAAAATAAAAATTTTAACGACCAACGAGTGCCTATGAGTATTTAAAGACATTTGATAAGAAGTCAAAAGTGATATTTTTTTAATTGAAGAGTAACATTATTATGTTTTCAATGCACTGATGTATTAAAAAAATTAAAACTTTACTATAGTTTATTTTTAATGAGTATTTTAAGACATTCGTTAAAAAACTCATGGAAAAAAACATTCCCTCCGTTTTACTTTATCCTTCAAGTTTTTGAGAATTTTTATTTAAAAATATTTGTCCATTTATCATATCAAAGAAGTATTAATCATTTTTTATTAATATTATTATTAGTGTAAGTAATTGTATTACTTACTTTAATTAATTGTATTTGTTCACTTTTGTTTTTTAAGAGAGAAAATTTTGTCTACTCATATAATTTTATATTGTTAATATTTATTTATTATTTTTTTTAATATACATTATTTTTTGTGTTTGACAAATGAAGTGAGTGAAATGGAGGAGGTAATATTTAAACGGCAACATTGTTGTTTTTTCTTTTCTATTATTATTGGAATTTGAAAAATATGCGCTAATATCAATTGGCTGTGGATGTGAATTTGATGTGAGCTAAAATTAACATATTTCTTCTGCAGTCGTCCTCATGGTTCTTATTTTAATCAAATAAGACCTCATTTAAAATTTACTGCAATGACATCTATGAAATGATCGAAGCGATTTATGTTTTCCAATCGAAGAATGCGACTTTATCGCTGCACTCCCCATAATAAGGTGGGGTTTTTAGTTACTTCTTAAGAAATTAATAATAGTAAAATTTTGAACATTTTAATGCATCTACTGTTATGGAGTAGTTGCTTGTGAGTTTAATTTTTAGGAGAAAAAAAAAATTTTATAGTGTAAAATTTTAAATTTTGACTCTACAAATATTTTTCCTTTCTTTCAATTTAAAAACTCACAGACAATCTCAAGGATGTCAAAAATACAATTCAAATTCTGTTTACATCTACAAGCAAAAGGATGAAAAGAAGAAAAAAAAAAAGGAGCACTTTTAGTCTGGCCGTAAGATTAACATGTGGGTGGAGAAACAAGAGAATGATCTTAACACATTGTTAATATAAAAGAATTTTTAGGCAATATGTGTTTAAATCAAATACTTTATTAATATAATAATATATAATTAGATGTCTATATAAAATTTGTATTTTAAAAATATATGTGAATTAAATTCCAGAAACAAGCATCCAAAAATATATTCTTAGATAGCATTTGATTTCTATCTAGAATAGAAAATACAGAGATATTGAAAATCCTGAAGATGCAAATCTATTTAATTGTGGAGATAAGGATAAAATATAAAAAATATAGAAAATTTATGTCTTTCAAAATATAAGGACAGGTAGTGACAATATTAGTAAAATTTAATATTTTTTCTTCAAATAATTTCTATATATATTTTATAATTCCCTCACTTTCTTCACTATACGGTGGTCCAACAGTTGACGATCCCATCGTGATGGATAAAGATAAAATTGTTTTTATTATATATTTCTTATCTTATCCCCATATTTTTAAATAAGGCCGTCACCCTTTCTTATATTTTACTATCAAATATAATATAAAGGTAATATTTTTTATATCTATATTTTTATTATCTCTCTTATCGCTATTTTCACTCATCCGTATAGAAATCAAACATTACCTTCCATAAGAGGTTACATGGGGCGTTGCTGGCAGAAAATATCATGGCATACTAAAAATATGTAAAAGTCACCGAATAATTAGATGCTCACAAAGTCGTTCATTCATAATTTCATATGTACTTTTGACGTACCATATGCATACATGCCAACTAATATTTTTTGCCTGAGTGGGTACACTCCTCCTGCCACCGATCGTCTGCAATCATCATTCACGATACAAATAGGTGGAAGAACAACCGGGTCAGTACACCCAAAATTAAAACTTATTATTCTGTTTTTTCAATATTTTGCCCTATGCTCTTTGTTTCATGAAAAATATTATTTTGACTTATATTTTATAAGATATTATATTAATATATTTATATTTATTATTGAATGGAATATAAAATTTAAATTAAATGGAATCTATATCTAATTTGATAATAGATATAAGTGTATTCAATACAATATTTACAAAGTTAGTCAAAATGACATTTTTTTGGTTCCATGATCAGGGTCTTTATCGTCGATCACGGTGATTAATTTAAGCTTTGCAGGTACCTCAAAAGGTATGACAACTGGCCAGAGAAAAGTCTCATACCCAAGTTTAAATCAAACGCTAAATCAAAATGACATTACTCTTGTTTTATTGGCTTATTCGAAACTAAAAATTTTAACAAATTGAAAAAAAAAAAGTATGGCCCGGACTCAACAGCCTAAATCCAACTTTGATTGCTCCACCAAACCATTTACCTGCATTTTTGCTGAAAAGTTCCATGCAATCCTTGTGACATAAAAGTACGGTTGCTTTTTTTTTAAATATAAAATTGATAATAAGACTCATCACCCAGCAAACATGAGTGGAGCAAGAGCAGAACACTACGTCAAAACAATCTCCAAGAATCCTAGTCAAAACCCAACAAAAACCAGCAACACACCCGGTGACCCAGGTAATAATTTAATCCGCCCCCAAAAAACATCCAATGCAATGAATACATGATATCATTGGCTCACAACATAACTCCTTGTTGTAAACATTACTCCCAATAATAATAATAATAATAATAATAATAGGCTTATATGACCTCATCAATTTACACTATCAGAAAATGGTTGATATCGGTGGATTTTACTGATAGATTTTTTGAGTTACCAACCGAATATTTTATTACCGATCAATTTTTTCACACAAAAATAACGTCAAAAGTATTACCGACGGATTTTAGAAAAAAAAAATCCATTAGTAATGTGCTGAAACAAATTCACTACTAATCACTTTTACAAATGGATTTTTTTATTATTACCAATGGATTTTTCCATCAGTCATTTTTAATTTTTTTTTATTTTATCAATGAAAAATCCATCGATAATTAATTTTTTTTAAAATATACAAAAACTTTTATGTTGCTTGATAATTTAAGAGCTAATTTTTTATTTAACGCTAATTATAAATATATTTCAACAAATCATCTTTTGAAAGTAAAAGTCTTTTAAATTAATAGATTGTACTCTTTAACTTAGCAGAACCCCTCATAAAATTAAGATTCTATTCTTTAAATTAAAAAAAATAGGCAGAATCTCCCCTTAAACTAAGACATTCCAACAAATTGATTTCATATATATATATATATATCAATCTAGTTAAATAAAATTCACAATTCAATCAAATAAAGATTTAAAGATCCTAAAACCATTATAGAACACACCCCTTATAACATCACAACATGCATTCCTGAATCTTCGCGTACACAATCAATCTCTATAGCAAATAATGCAAACACGTTAGGGAAGGACCTTTACGCCCTTCCCTCCAGTCATGCAATTCTAATTTCTTTCAACTCTATCTTAGAAATCATAAGTCTCTATCCTAACAAAAAATGTAATTAAATAAGGAAAAATAATTACTTAATTTAAAAGAGATAAAAGAATTATGCTCAACCAAAGAAATATTCCAAGCGAATTCAACGCTCTCTAATAAAATCAAATATTTAAATAAATAAATAAATAAGAAAAGCATCAAATATGACCTACAACTCTCATACACTAACAAAAAATTAATAGTTAAACATCTACTATCAAATAATATTTAATAATTAACTAAATTTAACAAAGTTATGGAAACATTTACTTATGGTGGCGGTAGCATCATGGATGGTGGGCGGCAACGATGGCAGTGGAAAGCGCAGACATATCTAAAAAATAATATCTAAAAAATAAAATGGGAAAACCAACAAAATAAAAAAAATAAATTGATTAAAGTGGAAGGAACTATGAGAAGAGGAGAATGGTGGTCTCCTCACCTTGAATGGCGGTGAGGTGACAGAGATATCCCCAAAACACACCATGACGGGGAAGAGACGTGAGAGAGAAAAAGAGAGAAGAGAGGGGTTGGAGGAGACAATGAGAGAGGAATGTATAATCAGTTTCTTATCCTTTAAGGTTACCAAAAGAATTTTCAAATTAAAGTTTTTTAAAAATTTTAATTTTTTAAAAAGTATTTAAAAATTAGTTGCATGAGAAAATCTAACACAAAATTAATTTTTTAAAAAAATTACGGATTTTTCTATCAGTAAAATTAATGTTTTTTTATTTTTTTTAAATTATCAATGAATTTTTTCGGTCAATAAAATTAATTTTTAAAAAAAATTTCAAAATTAATCAACAATAGAAAAATCCGTTGGCAATTAGTGCACTAGATCTGGCACCATATGGTGCATGATTTTCTAGAAGATTATCAACGGATTTTCAGGACATAATGAGAAAAAAAATTGGTCCTTATCTCGATTTTTCCATCAATAACTCGTGTATTTCTAGTAGTGTTAAGTTCAAACTCGAGATATATACCTAGGCACCCCATCTCTCTTTCTATTCAATATTAAATTATATAATAAAATAAAGCAAAGTCTCAAAGTAATCCCTCTTCGAATAAATTGATTTATTTAGAGAAAAAACCCTAAAGAAGTCCTTGCAAATTTAAAATACGGATAAATTAGTCTCTAAAAAAAAGATAAATTAGTCCTCAAAAATAATGAAAAATGTCAAATTATAAGGACTAATTTGTCTAATATTTTTAATTTGCAAAAACTTCTTTAGGTATTTTTTTTCCTATGAAGGGACTAATTCATTCAATTTTTTCAGAGGAACTAACTTATCCAATATAAAATTTAAGAGGGACTAATTTGGAGGTTTTATCACTAAAATAAATTAATATAATATATTATGTTCTTATCAGTAGCTTAATTTTAGCAATATACTATTAAGTTTATTTATTAAAATTCCTTTATATATCAAAACAATGAATAATTTAAGTAAGTCTAGATATTAGCTTTCAATATGTAATTTTTTTTCACTCTTTGAAATTCTTATAATTTATGACAATAAAAAATAATTATTAAATAAATAAACATTTTTAATATAGAATAAAGCAAAAATTACAGTTACATATAATAAAAAAGCAAATAACTAACTATATTAAATAAATATATATTTTAATCATGATATTTATTATTATATTTACTTTGAATAATTGATAAAATTATTGTTTAATATAATTTTATTTTTTAATTTTTATATATTATGATGAAAGTATGAAAAAAAATTAAAATCTATAAAAGGAAGAGAATATTTTTATATTTTATATATTTTATTAAACTAAAAACAATTATTGAAAAATATTTAATAAATGAATAATAAATAACATTTCATGTAAATTACAATTTTATACAATAAAATTTAATAAACACTTAAATGGGCATACTTAAAATGAACATTCAATTAAATATATTTATTTTAAAATTTAAAGTTAAATATTTTAAAATATATTTAATTTTCTTTTACGCAAGAGGATAATATTATATGATATCATAAAAAATCACATATATTATTAAAATCTTAACTTATTTTATATTATCAAATATATATATATTTTACAAACGCATTATGTAAAATCTTATCCATTTTAGAGACACATGCTTATGCTATGAACTAGAATTTAATAATATTGAAAACATTATCAGCAAATATGTCATGGTAATTAAACTACCTCCTAGTTCCCGGAGTGTGGGGCCCAAACCTCAAATCATCATATGGATTTGAATGTCTGAAAATCCAGATATTGAAATATTCTTGAAGTGTTAGATAAATATATCTCATATAATCATATCCAAAAATTGTAGAGTGGTATTTTAATTTGGATACACTTTTAAGTTCTATTTTTAATTAAAGCATTATTTTATTATTAGATATGGAATATATCTGTTGGGCACCCAAAACATGTCAACTTGGATGAAACAATATCTAATAACGCTTTAAATACATGGAAGAATTTCTCGAGGAGTACCTCCTTAGCGCTCGTAGAAGACCACAAACTATATGTATAAACATATGAACAAAATATTAGGATAATAATAAAATAATGAATATACACGAAACAGTTGAGGCGATGGAGAGTTGGGAAAGCAATATTGGTTGGCAAGCTTTAATAGCTGAGAAGAAACCAATAAATTGATGCATAATGCCGTTGGAAAGTGACTGGGACGAGCTGCCCATATTCTAAAGCAACTAAGCTGATGTGATATATGCTAATTAATAGTGTTACATATGGAGATTAGGATCATGCAACATATTCGTGCATGGCTATTTTGTTTTGGTAATAGATGAAATTAAACAACGAAGACAAAAAAATAAATACTAACTGCACAAATACCCACTCCGATGTATCCTCACTAAGGCGAGGTAATAAAGTAGGTGGGAGAGTTTGTCAAAATCAAATAATATTATTATTGACTATTAACTTAGTCATTCCATCACCATAATAATTTCTCATGAATCCATGAGGGCATACAACCCGATTCCTATTCAAAAGGTGAGACACCTCCGTACAACCCAGTGCATGGCTATTTAATTGGCAAGGAAAAAGACATATGGCGTGAAAAGAGGTAGCGTGAGAGTTTTACGACAAAATATACCACTCCCTCATATTGATAATATTTAGTAGTTTAGGGTTATATACTGAAATTAAGATGATAATTGGATTTCATTGATCTTTTAAAAATATAAGATTAAAAGATCAAAATATTCTTTATCACTTATAATAAATTATCTTTCAATTAAATAATTATACTCGCATTCATCTATCCTCACTCATAATAAATATTGGGATAAAGTAGACAAAAAATAATTAATATTTTTTTAAAATATAAAAACAACTTTATTTTATACCAAACAAAAAAATCCAAAAACAATTAATATTATGGATCAGAGATAACATATTCTTGAATGAACGGTTGTTAACATATTCATACTAAAGTGTTTTTATCTATATATCATAGATAAAAATATAAATTGATAGTGAAATTTTGTCGTACAATGTCATTTTATTATTGAATTTAAATTTATTGACACTTTATGAATATATATATATATATATATATATATATATATTTATATCTAAAAAATTATATGGTCTCACGCAATAAAAGTAATTATTAATCTTTTTGTTTTATAATATTTTTATTTCAAAAAATAGTTTACATTATTTATTATTTCTACATATCAATAAAATATTTTAGCTAACTATTTAATTTTATCCTTTACAATATTTAACATATTAAAATATAAAATGATGATAATAAAATAAAGAATTTAATTTCTATAAAATTTTAGAGTTAAACAATTTTATATTATCAATCAACAGAATTTCAGAAAATGTATCCAACTATATTAGATAACTAGTCACTATAATAGCTATTTATCATGATTTGACACTCTTTCTAAAATTCTATTTGTTAATAATATAAAATTATTTTAAACTGATTGTACACAGAAATTAAATTTTAAGATAAATTAATAAAATATTAGAAATTTAATAAAGTTACATATAAGATGAAATTGCAGGAGTAAAAACAGTCCTCGAATGCAATGTTTTTTCTGCTGGCAAAAGTCCCGCAGATCAATCTTCCAGGAAGATGGCAGTTGAGAAATACATGCAGTAGCATATTAATTTATTCTTAATTTCTTTTGGTCAGAATTTATTCTTAATTTAACTATCATATGTCCCCATTAAGGCCACTATCAAGCTACTATTAATTTTTTCCAAATACTGTTCCTACTTCAAAAGGCCACTATCCTAAGTCTAGCCATAGACGTCGAATCCTGTCCAAATATCCAACAACTAATCAAGCGTCCAACGGTATGAATTTATGACAATCTTAAGTGGGTCACATATTTAGGTTACATCGATAATCTTGTAGAAGTCGGGAGACCGAAAAAAAAACTCAGAAAGCATATTGTGAGAAAATTGAGTTACATTCGAGTAAAAGAAATACTGTTCTAATTTATTTATTAATTGACATATAAATTTTATGAATCATTATTATCTTTCAATTCTCCCATATTTTTAATAATAACTAATTTGTCAATTAATAAATAAGCCTCTTCGTGATTCTATCTAAAAAAAAGAAAAAATAAAACTTTCAAACGTCATTAAGATATATGTAAAAAAACCTTTATGGAATTTTTCTAGTATCCTATAAAATTTATGTATATTGATACTTTTTAGATAATTAATACTTAAAAATTTATCACGTGTTCTATTAATTAAGTTTATTAATATTTTAAATATTTATGATTAAATCACAACTCTTAAATTTAAAAAGATACCAATATCCTTGGGGTACCATAACAAAAATCAAACCTTTATATTTTATTTTTTTTCCCTCTAATTCTAATCAGTGTTTAAAGATATACCGGCTAAAGAATTTAAAAAATATTTTTAATACATTAAATCATTATTTTTTCAAATTTTTTATCTACTACTTTTGGGCCATTGTTTAATTTTCCCCCTTTTTTCAAGTCCAACAATTAAATGAACGAGTCCTTTGTTAGGATGATGACAGGGCAGCTTGAGTTCAAGCTTATATTTACGACCGGGGAGTAGGGCTTTTTTTTTTTCAAAAAAAAAATGTTTTGCAAAGCCGATTTGATATATGAAAAATCATGTATAAATAAGTTAAAAGTTTAAATATGTTATCAGTAAAAATTTCATTTTGAGGCACTATATTTTTATTTTCTATCATTATTTAATCATATTTATCACATGAAAAGATGTAGCTGACTCTCATACTACTTAAAAGGTTATGTTCGTACAAATAAAAAAGTTTGAATGAATAACATGACAAAAGCTTTTTTTTATTGTTAATATATAAAAATTAAATTCTATTGATAACTATAATAAATATAACAAATAACTAATAATGGATGAGAAATCTTCTTGTTGAGTTTATCAGTAATATAACTGAAACCACCCGTTATTGATGCGCACTTCTCCATATTTTCGCTTCGGCATATCATCTCTACATAATTCCCTATATGCGGAAACAAGTGTCAACAAAAGCAGTGTTCAAATAGTACTAGTACTAAATACCAAAGTTGCATATATTAGTATATTTTTGTTTTCTAAATAAAATAATTAGTTATATATGTCGAATTTATTCATCTTATTTTCATAATAAATCATTCATCTCTTGAGTCTTCCTACATATACATATAATATATGTAAATTGACATTACTATGTGTCAATTTGAGTATCTTTACAGCATCGACGAAAACACTTCTCTAAAATTTATGTTATAACAATGCAGTGTGAAAAAGAGAAAATTGGAGTGTGTTCATCATTATGTTTCAACCCATTTTTTTACATGCATGGGGGCATCAATGCCTAACTACACTAACCAGGAAGAGGAAGTACCAGCATGAAACCAATGGAAATTTAAGGCAAAAATGATGACCCTTTCTGGCAAGGGCACCGGCACATGTATTGGGTTCCCTAAAACATGTTTGATGATCTCCTCATTGTACTCACGACCAAGGGGCACTTTAATAGCTGCCAGCAGCGGTGTACATTAGTGCCAGCCTTGAACAGTAGAGTTGTTGAGTAACAACAAGAATTCGTCAATAGCCACGTAAAAAGGCTCAAGCAGCATACCCACAACTTTGCCTTTGTAATAGAGTAATGATAATATAATCTTGTTTTACGGTAAATTTTCAAAGTGTAAGTTAAAAATATATAAATATTATAAGAGCATTTGTTGAGATTGGACCACATATAGAATTCACTAAACTCAACTATGTATTAACATTTTTCTGTGACCTTGCACCACCCAAGGTGGTTGTTCAATATTTTAACCAAAACTACGAACGAAATAACAAACCTGAACTAGTTGAAAATGTAAATATAAAAAAGCATCAGAAATGCCAAGAGTAAGTTAAAATTTTGGGTAAAAGAAGCAGAGCTATCTAATTAGACAAGATGAGTCCAGGAGGCCTCAGCAACATGGGATCAACCATAATTTTAGGGACAAAATTTTGCCGGTAATGTTAATGGATTAGGCTTTCTCAGAGAGAGAAAACTCAAGTTGAAAATTTGGAGTAGTTGATGGGATGTGTGGCTGACTTGTATGATCTTAGATAAGATGAAAACAACCGAAGTCAGATATTTGCCAATCCCGATCACAGGGGATACAGGTATCCTATGGAATTAAATTGTAAACCTTTTTTCATCGCCCTACCAATCTCAATTTATTATTCTACTAACAGAAATGCCAGTTTTGCACACTTGACAAACAAAAATTGACAGAGACCGCATGACAACGGTTGATAAGAGTTACAATCAATAAGTTCATTACATCTTTCAATTAAATATTTTTAATTTAATTACAAATTTAATCATTTATGAACTATATAAATCAGAGACTTGTCCATTCAAACTTCTTTCGACTTTCAAAACATTTATGAAAAGAAAGCAAAGGCGAAAAATTACTCCTACAACGAAGGAAGAAAGAGGGCATTGATGAGTTGAATGTAATTGCTGATTGAGGAATTGTATATTTGTATGTGAACATGGGTGGATATCGTTTTTCTTCTATTAATTATTGCAGGTCATGGTTTACTGCAGCGGACTGGTAAGGGACTCCAAAACCAAACTGATGTAGATGTATGAGCTAAGTAAAACAACTGGAAATAAACTCAGTCCATTGCTTGGTCCTTGTTTTCGGTATTTTCGCTTAAAGACAAAATGTGCATGCGTTTGCCTTAAATGCAAGCTCATGTGCCACATCGTTTCCTTTTTCTTTATTTGAAGAGCTAATACCTAACAGGGGAAAAGAAAATCGTTGAGCTAGCCTGTTAATAGTATGAATACTTAACTCGAGAAAGAATCAAGGGTTACATATCTTTTTTAGTCCCGAAAAAATAGCAAATTTTGGTTCCTGAAAAAATTTTCTTTGGTTTTAGTCCAAATATTTTTAAAATTATTTATTTTTTGTCTTTGAAATTAGTTAAATGCTAAGTTAGGTGACAAAAAGATCAATTATCCAATTCTATATGATTACCAGTAATCATATTTGCCACATCATGATTTTATGGATCAAAATCCTCACTCAATAACTCATTAGGCCTAACTTATTAATGCATCTTATCAAACTTAATAACTTATTTTACAATAAGGTTTTAATACATATTATTATGATGTACCACTTGCAATTGCTTGCTACCATAGAAGATTAAATAACGCAATTTTTTTTTACCCAAATCAACATTTAATAGAGACACTAATTTCAAGGACTAAAACTAAAGTGTTTTGGAAATATTTGGACCAAAACCAAATAAAATTTTTTCCAGGAACCAAAACCAAAAAGTGTTGATTTTTCATGGACCAAAAAGACATTTAAGTCAAGAATAAAATTCTAAATTGGAAATGCAACCATAGCCGACGACTTAATAGCAACAAAAAGCACTTGTTGAAAAGTTTAGTATACCAGTCTACAAGAAAAGCTTTCCCATCCCACAAATTGACAGTATGTAATCCAACTCTATTGGAACAATCCTAATGTTCTCATCTTTTTTGTTTCTTTTATTGGTGAAGATGATCCTTTTGTTTCTTAAAAAAGAACAAGGAAGACCATTCGATTTACCTAAAAAAGCACATGGCACGAGCAGAGGGAACTTATACCTAATCAGTACAACCGTGGAATGCAGCCCCAGCAACCAATACATCCTCTTAATGAGTAAATTTAATCTAACTTAGTTATGTGCAAGTCCTCAACATTGATAAAATTCTTCTATAATTTCTTTGCTTTTTTAGCATAATGTCAATAGTAAAAATTTGTACATGATCAAGTCATGTCCCATTTACACATAAGAGGAAAAAAAAAAATCTGCTCCTGGTCCTTCCATGTCATGCCCTGTTTCATCATAGTCACGGCATCCAGCATCCCATATTTTTAAATTGTTGCATTCACAACCAGAATAGATTTAAAAAAAGAAAAGGAAAAACGACCATAGAAAGTTCACTTGCATGAGCTTAAGAAAACGAAGCAAGGAATGATTTGCTTATGTAATAATCTTTCCTAATCATCAGGTGCAAAATTATGTTTGCAGATTTGAATTCAGTATACAAAATTCTCTCAAATGATATTAGAGGAATGAGGAATCAGTGAGTTACATGAGACGACCAACATGGATAGCTCGGGGATATTGTTGTTGCAGCTGTGGCCATTGAACAAAAAGTTGATCAGCCATTCGCAACTTGTACAAGAGCAGTCCACTCAAGGATAGCCTTCTCACTCTTGCAATACTCTCAACATAGAAAATTGATGACCATCTGATTCCCAGTACCTATACAGAAGGTTAAACACACTTCAGTAGGAACTTAGATAAAGGGTTCCAATTACATATCTTCATTTTTACCACCAAAAAAAGTAGTAACTTAGATAATCTATAGAATAACAAAGGGAATAAGCACCTTAAATACAAATGCAATTGCGCAGATGGGAATGCAAGTTCCAGGTCCATTGCAAAGTATCTGGATGGTAGCAATACAGAATTATTTAATATGTAACTAAAGCAACATAAATTATTAACATAAAGGATAGACATAGTACCACTTCAGGTCTAATTTTAATCATTAGCCATAGCGCATGCGCCATTGCAATTAAAGTAGTCCAAACTGAGGTTATATATGATTGACCAACTTCCCTACTCCGATATATCTTCATGAACTGTGCAGTATCAGTTACCCTAATTCCATTCTGCAATAAAATATTATTCTGATCAGAATCTTCAAACCAGTGACACTAAGCAGAAGTATTCAAAACACATCAAGCTCTTTATTAAAAATTCACATGTTGCACCTATGCTACTAAAGAAGAATAGAAAACAGAAAAGGTCACAGTTGAGAGATATCTATTCTCTATTTCCTGTTCCCATCTGCAGCTGGAAAAGGTTCAAGATTTGCAAACCAGAAACAACAACACCAATTAAACTTTATCCCATTAAGTGAGGTCGACTACATGGATCAAGCGACGCCATAGAGCTGATAATTGCAAACCAGAAAACATGGCAGAATCCTAGCTACCTTGCCTATTAGAATCCTAGATATACTCCTGCACGAAACCAAGATGGGACATGGCAGCATTTTATTATCGAAATTCGAAAGTCAAGTCTAATTCTTCTCGCATCCAAATACAGTGGACTTCAGTCAATATATATTATCCTCAAAACATTTTATGGAACCTCCTCTTCATTTTTCCTCAAATTATGCCCAAAAACTAATACAAGACATAAAACAGTAAACTACCATTAATAACAGATCCATACAATGCAACAAAGGTAAGCCACATAAAGTCACAAACTATCCAATCCTCTATCACAGGACAACACCCCTCTCTACATGTATCAACAATTCAATTTTATTAAAGGCACTCAACAACTCACACATAGAACATGAAAAACAGAATAATTTTTATTTCCAGCATAACTGCAACAAAGTTCATTACTATGGAAGGGGCTTCTAAAGACAAGCAAAAGTAGCACCTCAGCTGCCAGGGAGCTCTCCAGCAACTCAGCCTTTTGAAGACTCATATTATCCGTAGCAGCAGCAATGTAGAGTCTTGGATTAAACCTATCTTTCTGTAATACTGCCAATAGATTAAGCATCTCAGCAGTGTGACCACCTACAGCAGAATAAAACTGAAATCAATGATCGAAATGTCACAAAATGTTCTGATATGGATGGAAAAGAAAGGAAAAATACGCTCAAACCTGATCCTAAAATAATAAACGTACTGACAGGTTTCAAAGCTCTTTTGCTCATGGGCCTGCTGCTACAATACATGACATAAAGGACACGAACCACGATCAATGTGACAACAAGAGTGACACTTGAAACAGTAGCAACTGAAGCAACACCAGAGAAGCTGAAGCCATTGCCTTTCTCCATGAGAGGCAGATTCAAGATTTCAGTCAGAGCTACACTTGCATCTTCCCCACAGGATTCAGGAGAAAACCAATGGAGTAGAAACGATTACTTTCATAGTGTTAAATTGAGCAAACAACAATCAGCAATTGATGGGTAAATATACATGAAAATAAATGAACGAATTTGAAAGAAAAAAAAAAATTAAATGCCAAAGATCGATTTTCACAGAAAGGCCAAAAATGGCTTCTTTCAACAGCAACACAGATACAGATCCAATAATTCTAGAGCTATAAAAAAACAGGACGCCCAATTACGCCTTAGGAAAAGTTATAAAAACAGAGGATTCAAAACCAAATAATAATTAAAAAAAAAAACACAGGTCTTTGATTACTGAGTGAATGATCCGAAACCAAGCTGTGAGAGACTGGTGAAGTGCAGTGACGAAGTCGATGAAGCAGAGGCTCATCACGAGCACCGCCGTCGCGCCGCTTCTGATCGTCGTGCCTTCCGCTCCTTCTACTGCAGAGGGATTGATTTTCCAACCTCTTTATGTTTTTGGTCGAAGAATCTTCCAAACTTTGTTTTTGGTCGAAAGATTCTTCCAAATTTGTTCAGTGTCGCCGTGTAGCTTTTTTTTTAAGTACTTCGTGTCAAACGGGCCAGTAACTGGACCTTCTAAATTGAAAAACTATAGTGAGCCTGGCCCAGATGGCCCACAAAAAAAAAAGACTAAAATTACAAGTTAATCCCTTAAATTTTAAAAATCTCATATTAGCTCTCAAATTTCATAAAAAGGATAAGTTCTCCATTAAATTACCTGCTAACTGTCAAAAATGTCTACGTATTATGTTCAATGCTATATATTGTTAATTTTTAAGCGAATCATAATTTGTCTCACTTCTATTCTGCTTATAACAAATACCAACTTAAAAAGTAAAAATCTCTCTGAGCATTGAGCTATGGTGAGAGGTAGAAAAGCTAAACAACTTCATTTATATGAGTGAGATAAAATAAAGATAAAGGTTAACAATACATATAAATAAGTTAACAGTATACATAAATAAGTTAACACATAACTTAGATAATAATTTTATAAAAAGATTAATTTATTCTATTTTATGAAATTTAAGAGATATAAGATTTTTCAAATAAAAGAGATTAATTTATCATTTATTATAAATCTAGTGTCTAATTGGCCTTTACCAAAAAGAGAAATATCTTTAGATCGGTAGAAGTGGATCCCCACCGGCCACGCGTGTAATAACTAATTTTCTTCTCGGATTTGTAATAATAGGAAAAGAAGAAGGCAGCAGCGCAAGGGCGGCGAAGTGAAGTGGAGAATGTCAACGAGAAAGACGAGAGGGAGAGACCGCCGTGCACCTCACAAGGACAAGGAGAAGGACGACGAGTACTTCACCGCAAAGCCTCTCCATCAGCAACCACCACCGTCCACTTCTCGAAACCACCACCACCACCCCACACCAAGGTGCGCCAACACCCGCGCCGCCCAACATCATCATCACCATCAACAACAACAAACCAAATTCCGCTTCGTCAAGAAGTCTGAGCTCCCTCCTTCTTCTCCTTCTTCTGATTCCATTATTTCCAACTCCGATTCCGTGGCGGCGGCTGATTCTGCTGATCATGCCACACCGCCGCCACATGAGAATCACCGCCAAGAAGAACAGAACGACCACGCTGTTTGTGATGTTGTAAAAGTAACAGATCACGGGGACAGTTCGAGCAAGACCAAGGAAGAAGAAGAAGAAGATGGTGATGATGTTGTGGGTAGGCTTGACAGGTTGCTCAGTGGTTTGGAAGAGCCTGAGTTGTCTGAGGAGAAGCTCAGAATCAATCACCAATTGCAGCAAGATGAGGTAATTACACTCTCCAGTTCCCAAATTACAATGTGTTATTATTATTATTATTATTATGTGGTAAACTGATTTTATGACTAGTGGCTGATCCTAAGAAGATTATATGGATATTAGTGGTGGCTGTTCTATTTTTCTTGCTGCCTCAGCTGAAGTTTCTCTTTTGCAGTTACTTGTGGTGGAGTCAATTTATGGAGAAAATGTTCTCAAGCTTGACACTTGCAAAGGCCTCCGCTGTTTTCAGGTCTTGCAACAATAAGCCAATAACATACTTGCTTTGGCAAACTTTTCTTTTTTTTTCGTTTTCTTTTTTATTACTATGCAAATTATATATCTGACATCTAAACTTGAACCACTTTTTTTTTCTCTCCTTTTTTCATACCCCTCAGATACAAATACACATTGAAGTTTTGGATGGAATTGCCATTACTGCTAAGCTGAACTCTTCTAATGAACTTGAGACTGTAAGCAGCAATTCGGATGACTTCTTATACTCCTTCAGTGTCCAATATCTTCCACCGATTGTTTTGACATGTTTATTGCCCAAGTCATACCCAAGCCACCAGCCACCTATATTTACAATCTCTGTTCGGTGGTTGGAATCCTTAGATATTTTAAGTCTATGCTCCCAATTGGATTCGATGTGGGCAAAGCAGCAAGGGATGGAAGTAATCTACCAATGGGTAGAATGGTTACATGGTTCTTCTCTTTCCCATCTTGGATTTGATAAGGAAATTACCCTTGGTTGTAGTGGCATGAATCGTGTTGGAGATGAGCGTGTTGTTTCAGGAATAGTATCCCTAGATGTTGTTATTCCTTTTTTGCAAAGTTACAACAATGAGAGACACAATGAGAACTTCCTCAAAGAATTGCATGAGTGTTGCATTTGCTATAGTGAATATGCAGGTAATTTCCAATTTATGCTTGACAAAATGCTTGCACATCTGGTACACCTAGTTGCATTCTACAATTTTTTACTTCAATTTTCGAATTGTTACCGATACTGATATCTGGTGGGAATACCACTATACTTAGATAAATGATAGTATTTTATTATGTCTGCAATGACTAATGCTTACTTTTAAAATATTGATTCTCTCTTTTAATTTAAAATTTGTATTTTTTATGTTAATTTAATTTTTTACTTTCATATTTTGTAGCATAATTGTGTAGTGTCCTGTAAGTTTGCCATATTCCCGTGTGCTTATCATATTATACCATACTTTCCTAGAATCTGATTTGCCCATAGTTTATGTTCTACAACTAATATAAAGTTATTGTTCATTTTGTCAAAATGAAACCATGCATTTTGCTTGTTGCCTTCTTAACTAAGTTCATGCTATTTCAATATTGATTTTGCTCTTGATGGATCATATATGTTATTAAATCTGTTTACATTCTCAGCCATAATTGCTGAAATGGATCTCTACTCCCTACCTATTTCTATCTTTCTTTGCCCTTTCTTATGGTTATTAAATCTTTCCTTTATGTAGAAGATGGTATTATACAACTTAGCAAATGCTTCGGTTGTGTCAGTACCCTCTCTATTGATGTGCAGGGATAATTTGATTGCACAGTTGTCTTCTAAAGTTGTTTTCTTTTCAACATGCGTCATTTGTATGACTTGATTCTGCTTTTTTCTATGCTTGTTTAAAAGAATAGATGCTGAACCTATTTCTCATGTCTGCCACTTTATCTACCAAAATTGAGAAGTAATAACTTTCTTCATCATCTGATAGGTACTGAGTTTGTCCGGTTACCATGCAAGCATTTTTTTGCTTGAAATGCTTGCAGACCTTTACTCAGATGCATGTAAAAGAAGGCACCATTAGTAATCTTCAGTGTCCTGATACAAAGTGTACGGTTATGATTCCACCTGGTCTTTTAAAACACTTGCTTGGTGACAAAGAGTATGAACGCTGGGAATCTATGATGCTGGAGAGAACACTTGCATCAATGTCTGATGTTGTTTATTGCCCAAGGTGTGAAACACCTTGTATAGAGGATGAAGACCAACATGCTCAATGCTCAAAATGCTTTTTTAGCTTTTGTACCCTTTGTAAGGAACGACGCCATGTTGGCACAGAATGCATGACACTAGATCTGAAGCTTCAAATTTTGCAGGTATGATATCTGGAATAATTTTTTGTCATTTAGTTTGGCTGGTTGTTTTAAGCTTTTAATCTTGTTATTTTCTTTCCTTTTGTTTTTGGAAATCCAAAGGAGCTGCTTTTTTAAAGGAAGCTAGAATGCCAGTATTTTTATTACTGGCTCAATCTTTATCCTCTGATTCCCTCATCAGCTGCAATAATAATAATAATAATAATAATAATAATAATAATAATAATCTAACTTCTTTTAACCCATATATGAAACACACCTTTATGACCAATGCTCCATGGTATCTTTCAATTCAATTAGAGTTCTATGCTTTTCCTCATGCATTGATTAGGATGATCAAGTAGCCATCCATTGGGAAGTGTTTTTCAATAAATATCCATCCATGTACTAAATGTGTGACTGAATGCTTCTTGTTTCCTGACATCAAACGCGTAACTTTTTGCATCTTCCCTAACATTTCAATTAGGATGGTCAACAGTTGTAATTGTAGCATTTTGTTGTTAATTGTTATCCAAACATATGCCAAACAGTTTGAATGCTTGCATGCAGTATGTTGTAGTTTGTTTTTCCTTTCAGTGTTCTGCTGCTGAGTTAATTAGTTGCTAGTCATTACAGCCCTGGATGTTGGCAAGTGCATGAACTTTGACATGTTTATATCCTATTTTTCGCCAGCAACTTTTTTAACCAAACAATGCTTATAGTTTTCTGTTTCTTGCCCTTGGTATAGGACCGTCAAAATTCATCTAACTTAAAGGAAGATCAGAAGCAAAGGGAACGTGAAAAGATCAATGAAATGCTCAGTATGAAAGAAATTCATCGTGATTCCAAGCTGTGCCCTTCTTGTGACATGGCAATTAATCGTATTGAAGGTTGTAACAAAATGAAATGCAGTAATTGTGGAGAATATTTTTGTTACCGCTGCAACAAGGCAATTGATGCATCCGACCCCTATGGACATTTCAGGTATTTGGTTTTTTAAAAGCACCAAAGTAATTCTTTTGAATAGTTTGCATTAACAAAATATTCCAATTCAAAGAATTTTTTAGAACTTATTATTATCATTATTTTATTATAGGGATGGGTCGTGTGAATTGTTCCCACAAGAAATGGTTGAGAACTGGCAAGAGCGCATAAATCATCGGCAGGTGGTAGGACAATTGCAGGCTGAGCTCTTTCCTCGACGTGGCCTGGCATGTCCCAACTGTCGGCAATTCAATGCAAAGGTATGTAAAGCTTTCTGTTGGTTTCTTGTAAAAATATTACATGAAAGTCTATGTTTTTTTTTCACTAAATTGAATGGATTTAATGGTTGGAGTTGCTTGATTCACAGAGGTATGGCATGCTTGATTAGTTTGTCAAGCAGCCATTGTGAACTCAAAATGTATTTCAAGATCTACTTAACAAATGACCTTCCTGTTTCAGAATGAATTTATATATTTTGGAACATTCGAGTACAGGACAAGAACAGGAAGCCACCTGCACATTCCATAAATCGATATATTCTTAGTTTCTTACCTTTATCTACACTGTATCTGCTATTAATTAAGAAAGCACCTAATGTTTTCTATTCACCTTGCCTGTTCTTTTGGCCCAAAGTTCAAAAAATGTCTTCAGTTTTTTACTTTGTTTCCATGTTTGTTAAATAAATTGATAGTAAGTTGTTAGTTGTAAGCATAGTGTAAAAGTGTTAGGAACCTACATATTATTAGGGCACACAAAGTAACCAAATCTGCTGAGTTGGCATGGGGAGTGAGGTGTGAGACTAAAATGTATCAGATGGAGGGTGTGTAAAAAGAAGGTTGAGTATTGGCTTCGGCATTGGGAGAGTTGGACTGTTATAGTGTCCAAGAGCTTCTTCTCATTTCTTGCATTTCCAACACTCTTTTTCTGTTCTTCCTTGGCTGAAGTCACTCTTATCTCAGCTTAAGGGTGTAATACACCATATTCCTTCATTTCTTGGGTTTCTTTCTGTGGTTTCCATCAAAAAGTTACTTGAACTTTTATCCAGTGTAACATACTAACATATTTTAGATTTTTTAATGAAGGTTTTGTTTGAAAACTAAAGCTGTAACTTTCCAAATTACAAAATCCTTGACACTAATATCTGTGACAGGAGTTTAGCTAGTGATTAAATTTCAGCCAATTTGATTTTTTCAATGAAGTAGATTTGCAAGGTGAGAAATTTTGGTGGTCAGTTTTTCATCTCTGAAGATGACAATTAATCCCTTTTTCTTTTGGGGGGTTAAGATTGTGGAGATTTGAACATTTGATCACCAGCGAACCAACTAAATCTATTACTATTAGCACACTCCTTATGGCTTAGGGAAGATCATTCAAATTCACAATTGAGCAAACTCCTACTTTCGATCTCTAAAATAGTCTTGATCCAATTTTCTCTGTTGAAAGACTGTTCTGTCAACACTAACAACTTTCTGTATTCCCTTTTTAATTCATTAACAGATTGGAAACAACAATCACATGTTTTGCTGGGCATGCCAAAGCCATTACTGCTACGTGTGCAACGAGATTGTGAGGCGCGGTGCTAAGCATTATGGACCCAAGGGCTGCAAACAGCACACTGAGGGATGATCTTTGTTGGCATTGTGAGAAGCAACAGGATCAAAAAGGTGAATCCAGGTTTCCGAAGCTGGCATCACTAAATGCAAAAGGTGTAAACCATCTGCTAAATTAAATTTCCAGTAAGTTTCAATTGTATCTCTCTTATTGCTCTCCTTTCTGTGTTCCACAAATAGCTTTGTTTTCTACTACTAGTCTCTTTCTGAATGACATGATGAGATCTATTGCGTGACAACATAAGCTCGTGATGAAAATTCAGCAATTCATGAGGAGGATCATATTTGGTTTTACGCCCCCAATTAATTTATATTAAATTGTTTTGCTATTGATATGCTTTCACCAAAATTTTTATTTTACAATTATTTTTACCAAAATTCAATATTTTAATCTTTAACTGACATTCAAGTTCATTTGTCATGTCCCGAAGTCATTCTTAGATTTTGATTTCCTTGTGTGTGCTCGTCAAATCTCAAATTCAAGTGGAGTTCTATTCGCCATGGCTTTTCTTCTTTTTTCGGTTGTTATCACCTTCATGGCGACGTTGAAGTTTTATTTCTCCTCTCCTTTCAATAGATTGAATTTTGCAAGACTGATACATTATGGGAAGTTATTAAATGGATGGAGATACAAATATTTGCTCTTGTTTATTCATTTTTCAATAATACTACTATATATTTTTTATTCAACACAAAGCACAAAGGGTACAAGTACAACACACAAAAGGAAATATCTATTAGACATGACCCTCATAAACCCAACTGGATGTAGGAAGAAGAACGCACATGGTTTATTCTTTGACTTTGCAAATAGGGAAAGCATCTAACTGCAGAAAGTGAAAATACTCGAACTCCATCATTGGCATTGCAATAGTTTGAAAAGTCATCAATTGTATGATGCCTATAGACCGATTCGAGTCGTCTTCTCTTTGTAGATGGTCTCAGCAACCCTACACATAATAAAGAATAAGCGTGAGTTTTAGTTATTTTTGCAAGACATGCACATTGTGGCTTTGATTTTGCAACGTCTAGGCAAATTTTTTAATTGCACACTGAATATTGATTGGAGAATCCGGAGAGATATATATAATAGATACCTTCTAAGGGCCCCTTCATATGTGCCCTCACCGGTTGGCTGGAGTTCAAAAGTTACTGGATTGACCCTTTTAACATCTCCCTTTAGCATATCTTTTGCGCAATTTTCTAGAATCTCCAAGTTATCCGGTTTGGTATTATCCATTAAAGTATTTGTCTGCATCATGTTTTATGTATATAGTAAAAAATCATGGTCTTAATATGATCTGATTTCACGTATGCAAAGACTAACAAAAGTACTTGAACCTCCTGATATATAATTGGGGGGGGGGGGAGGAAGAAAGACTAATTTTAATATGCGACAACGTAATTAACTTTAAAAATAGTATCACTGGATAAAACTGGCAGAATAAAGTACAAATTAAAAACAATCAACAACTATGATAGTAATTGCATTCCAATTATGGTGAATAAGTAGAGGATTTTATTTTCATGTGTATGGGAATTGATCCCAATGAACTCACATAATTGTTAAAACTTTTGTCGTAGATCCAAATATATACCTGAACTCGAAGGTAATTGTGCTCATTGTTATGAGCTTTGAAAAGACTAAAAATGTAATAATCCATGGTGTCCACAGATCCATTAGAGGTGAATTTCCGCTGATGGGCTTCTGCCATTGTAGGTGAGCCATTCGAGAAGACTCCAGTTATTTGCTTGATCGGCAGTGAAGCCTGGCCTATGGCCCGGGATTGAGCTCCACATCCCAAAGACGCCACCAGCACATTGGTGTAGTCATCCGCCCGCTCCATCATGGGGTACAACTCTGGATGTTTCTACTTCTCTCGTCCTATTTCACTTGGAGCAACCAACGTCTGACCACAAAAAGATTACAACATTTATCACTTGAGTACTTTTTTTTCCCTATGAGAACACCTGCCTGTGACACTAAATGTGATTCGTAACTCATTAATTTCACAAGAGCAATGTTACATTGTCAAAACTTATTGTCAGAATTTTGTAAAGAGTATGGACCGGTTCTGGCATGAAATAAAGTTACAATATACATCGGATATGGCTCAACTCACCTGTCCATTTAAGGTCAACAATAACGTGTATACCAAAATCATATTGACAAATAAATTTGGACCAAAATTCTACTTTTAACATTTTCCATTTCACAAAGTCCAGAAATGACAACAAAGTAACCAATAACAAATATTAGTAAACCATAAAAAAAATAATTAGGAAAATTTGCAATTTATCTTGATGAATTATAGATCACAGGACATTTTAGACCTTAAATTTTAAAAATGTGAATTTACCCCCTGAATTTCCTTCAATGTACAAATTGACCCTTCCACTAATTTTTCCTTAAGAAAATATAGGTATCAAATTGCACATTTAAATAAATCCAGAGGACAATTTGCACATATTCCAAAGTTTAAGGGTATAGTACTTTTTTTTGGGTTCTGGAGCTCCTAGTAGAGCTAATGGAAATGGAGAAAGGCATTAGCAAATAGATAGATCCTTGATCCAATATCAACAAACTCTTAATCGCTTGAATCAAGAATGGTACCATATGAGTTACAGCTCACTGGTGAGTATAATACATTTACTTTAGCTAAAATGCATATTTGTAAAAATATATGGGATCAATTTGCACTTTTTTTTTCTACTTTAGGAGTTAAAATGCACATGACTTATAGTTCAAAGAATAAAAAGTAATTCTCCTATCAAATTATTCGGTACACAATCAATTTACTGGATTAGATGCTACTAATCCACCATCAACCATGTGGTATTCGGCTACGACCTTACCATCTTCAACCTTAAAGTCATGTGCTGGAAGATACGTGGGCGCAGCTGAAGTTGCTAAGCATATATCCTAGAGAGTGGCATTTAACTCTTTGTATGGGCCATTAACCTGCAACACCAGCATTTGATGATACATTAGAGTGTGTGGGTAGTTTGTGAAGAAGTTGAAAGTCAAAGTAATTAACAGAAAGTCAAGTAGGAGGGCTTAGATCCTTTAGGCATAAGGTCATAAATTTGATCCCAAATTCTTGATTAGGCATTACTTTAGAAAATTTGTCTCCTATCTATGGAATGAAGGGATATTCTAATAAACCAATCAGAGAAAGAGGGAGAGAGGAGGGAGGGGGAGGGAGAGAGAGAGAGAGAGAGAGAGAAAGTCTGAACTTTTGTGCTAGAGTCATCAAGCCTCATTTAGATATTATAGTTGGAGTAAGAAAATTCTCACATCCTCTAAAACTAAGGGAAAAGTTTGATGTGTTGAAGGTAGTGAATGATAGAGACCACTATTTTTTTTTCAAACTATTAAAAATTTCTATTGGACTAATTAGGAGAGCACGATAGTATTTTTTTAGAAGTTATGATATATTTAAGCCTTCATCAAGTGGAAAAATAATTTACATATTGTGTTTTTATTGGTGATATGTTTACATATGTGATTATGAGGTGATTTACTTAAATATGGTTTAAATTGCTCCCTATGGCGAATTTAGTTAGAGAAGAACAAGACAGGAGCCTGTGTAGCTGTCACGTCACTCCAGGGCTTGCGTCAAGAATCTCTGCGAAAAGGAAGGCGCCTATGGCGGATTTAGTTAGAGAAGAACAAGGTAGGAGCCTGTGTAGCCATCGCGTCGCTCCAAGGCCTGTGTCAGGAAGCTTTGCAAAAAGAAGGCACCTGTGGCGAATTAGGAGGTCACCTGTGGCAGCAGATTCTTACCTTGCCACTTAACCGACGAGACACAACGCAACAGGAAGTGACATGCAAATTGAGAGGGAGCTAGCTGGAAGTCAAGTGCTCCTTACCGAAAAAAATTCATGGGCTTTCTTGTTCAATTGCATGTGTTTGATCAAATACATGAGTGGTGGAGTGATGCATGCAGGCAAAAATGATTCCGTCAAAAACAATGGAAAAAATAATAGAGGCGTGAGGCCTTATTGAGAGCGAGTTGAGGAGAAGGAGCTGTTATAAAAGGAGTAGGGGGATGGGGTTAGGACACAAGGTGACACTCTCATTAGTATTTGTAACAATTTTACCATCAAAATAAATTATTATATTTATTATACTATTCATTCTCACTTTTTTTTACACTCGTACACTTTTTTTTCTAAAAATCTCACATCCTCTCATCCCCTCTCTAATATGTGGTAACACTACTTTGCATTGTTTGAGCAGACTTTGAGAGGTTATATAGAATATGAAATATAGTTTTATATTAAAAATGCCTTTAAAGGATTTTAAAAAGTAATTTTTAATAAAAAATACGCTTGTGGCGGATTCGATTTTGTAAAATAGTCATTTTTTTGTTTTTAAATTTCGAAATTATTATTTTAAATTTTTTTATTTTGGCGACTTCTTAATTGGAGGATGCATTTTTTAATTTTTTTAAATTCTTAATTAATTATTTCGCCTATGGCGGATCCTTTAAATCCACCCCATATTTATATTCTACCCCTTAAAATCCCATATGTAAATACCCCAAATAAAATCCTATATTGAAAAAAAAGCACCGCAAATAGTTGTGAAAATTAAAAAACAAATTGCAAAATATTTACATGCGTATCATCACTCAGGTATGAAGTCTGGTTCCTGTCCTCTGCGTCATAGAGCTGAGTTTCCGTACTGGTTCGAACTCGCAACCGCCGCCACTCTCGCATGCTCTCCGCCGCCACCAACTCCGACAACACCCTCCACGCCACAACCGCCGTCCTTGAGAAAAAATTCTAGGAGTCATCGAGCTTCCCAACTCACGCCTATAACTTCCTCAACTGCATCCGGTTCAGCGGTTTTTTTTCAATTTCCGGTTTCAAACCCTCGTGCCGCACGGTGGTGGTGTTCTTCTGTTGTGGCCCGTATCGCCATTTACAAGGTCCTTCCCAATTCACACCTTCCTTTGTTTCTGCTTGTTGTCTTGCTTTTCGGTTCTGGGGTGTTTTTGTATATCCCATGGTGGCGCCAGTTGTGTGTTGATGGGTGTATGTTAATGTCGTTAACATGTTTACTTCGGCGTGGTTTGTTCCGCAGCAAAGTGCACTCTCACCAACAGCTATGTTTGTTTAGGTTGTTTAGTTCTGCTTATTGGGCATTGATATTGGAAGACCAAGTGTTTGATGAAAGTCCAAAATTTGAATCCAAAGCAGTGGTCGATTTTGAGATAAAGGGGTCAGTTCCCGGGTTTCTGGAACAAAGAGCGAGTTGTTTCCTATAGTGGGTAGGGTGTTCAAGTCATTGAATTGGAGGGTTGCAAGGGAAATAAGGTTTGGGAGTTGGGTTGAGAGACATGGGTTTTCTCATTCAATCGGTTGCTTTAGGATTATCATTCACACCTTTGCTTTGGCGGGGATGCATTTGGAGGTGTTTGCGTTGCTTAGGGATATTGTTGGGTACTGTAATGAGGGCAAGTATGACACGTTTCAATTGTTTTCGGATTTGGTTGATTCACCCCACCATGTTGAAAGATCAATTGTGGTGTTTGATGTGCTCATGAAAGTATTTGCATGCAATTCTATGCTTAAAAATGCTCTTGATGTGTTTGTGAGTGCTAAGCGCGTTGGGCTTGAACCCGATATCATGTCATGCAATTTCTTGCTGAAATGCTTGGTAGAAGCAAATAGGGTGGAGTTTGTGAGGCCTTTTTTCGAGGAGTTGAAAGACTCTGGTCCATCACCTAATATCTACACTTATACAATTTTGATGAACTATTATTGTAGGGGAGATTTTGGTTGGGACGTGGGTATTAGAAGGGCTATGGAGATTTTAGGGAAAATATATAGGAGTGGGCAAAACCCAACTGTTGTCACGTATAGTACTTATATTCATGGACTTTGTAAAGTTGGTTCCATTGATGTTGCCTTGAAGTTAGTTTGCAATTTGTGCTATAAAAACAAGCTTGTCAATAGCCATTGTTTTAATGCTATAATTTATGGTTTCTGTCTAAGAGGTGCAGTCCATGAAGCTATGGAAATTTTGGAAGAAATGAAGAGCTCAGGAGTATTGCCTGATGTTTATAGCTACAGCATTTTAATTGATGCACACTGCAGGAAAGGGGATGTACAAAAAGGTCTTGACTTGCTGAATGAAATGGAACTCTACCAGCTAAAACCATCCATTGTTACCTACACTTCCCTCATTCATGGTCTATGCAAGAATAAGCTGATGCAAAGCTCAATAGATATTTTCCATAGTATTGGTGCTTCTGGTTATAAATATGATCGAACTGTTTATGAAACATTAATAAATGGGTTTTGCATGCAAGGTGATATGGATTCAGCCATCAAGCTTTTGGAGGAGATGATCAGCAATAATTTGAATCCTACTTCTTTTAGCTGCCGCTCTCTAATTAGAGGATTCTACAAACTGGGACTCTTTGATAAGGCATTGGAAGTTTTTAATATCATGCTACAAGATGGTATCTGGCCAGATACCATTGCTTGCAATTATGTTCTTGATGGATTTTGCAGGGCCGGTCACTTAAAGGAAGCCTTGACACTGTTGGAGGAATTCTCAGACTATGGAATTAACCTTAACCCACATTCATATAATGCAATCATATACAGGCTTTGCAAAGAAAGTTATCCAGAAAGGGCATTGGAGCTCCTTCCAAGAATGCTCAAAAGGAATGTACTTCCCGGAGTTGTTAATTATAGTACTCTTATCTCGGGCTTTGCCAAACAGCCAAATTTTAAAAAGGCTGTGATGTTATTCACAAGAATGGTAAAAGTTGGGGTCACTTTCAACACCATCACATATACAATTCTTATTAATATTTTTAGCCGTAGTTACAAAATGCATGAAGCATATGGCATTTTTAAGGAAATGAAAGGAAAAGGTTTGCGTCCAGATCAGATTTCATATACATCTTTAATAGCTGGCTTTTGTAATACTAGAGAAATGAAAAAGGCCTGGGCATTATATGAAGAAATGTGGAGGGAGGGCTGTTTGCCAAATGTCATTACTTATACATGTTTGATTGATGGATTTTGCAAGTCAAACCGGATAGATTTGGCCTCCTGGCTGTTTGATAAAATGAACAGCGATGCAGTTAGACCTGATGTTATAACTTACACGGTCCTCATTGGTTGGTACCATAACCATGGAAGGATAGACCAGGCACAGAAGCTATATCGCGACATGATGGCAAAGGGTATTTTGCCGGATGATAGAACTCATAAGGTTCTAGGTCTCGATGCTGGCACAATTCATGAAGGCTAGGAAGCTGTATCAAAACTTCTAGTTCTATGATATCCAGCCGGTATGTGTTTTGACGTAATTTCTTCTTGTATTTGGCATCTCTATTATCACATGTCAGTTTAATAAACTTGCTTGCTAATTGATAACCCATGTGAAATAGTGATAATAAAATCTGTGTTTCTCAATATCGGTAGCATAGAGGGAGAGAATGGAAGGAAAGTTAGTTTGTTGTAAGGAGAGTTGGTAGGATTGTCAAACTCCCTACCACTGCTGTAACCTTCTGGTTCTCAGGTGGTCAGGCCACATTATTCTAAGGATTCCATATTAAGGCCCAAGATTTTTGAGATTTCTTTTACCTTTCATCCGCTGAATGATTTCCATCAGAATACTTGGTTAAGAAAGGTACACTGAAATGTTGAGTTGTTGGCTAATCAAGAATTTTCTATTACAGAATAGGAAAATAGTTGTCAAGAGAGAAAACTAAGAAGATAAGCATCTTCATAAAAGCAAATGCGACATACATTGAAGATAAGAGGAAATGCGAGAATGAACAACGTCATTGTAGTAAAAGGTTTTGTCAGATAAAATATTATTCAAGTGCTTTTACTGATTAGTTTAAGCTTTTGGAAGAGATAGTTCATAGCCAAGGTAGCCTTTATAAGCACTTGGACATCCCTCCCCTCAACAATCAGCAGGCTAGTTTTCATGGCTTAGCCTCGACTCAAAGTGGTTGCAGACATAAATATGAGCCTGGTGGTTTATTGCTCTTATATTGGTTGATGCAAATTTCGCTTGCATTAGCATAGTTATCATTTTGTTGAATTTACCAGGAGGATCAAAATTTGTCCTGATAATGTCTAATCTGAATCTTGTGGCAGGATTATTATAACATAGGTATTGAGTGGTGATATCCAGTTTGACTTCTATTATGGTGGTTTGATGCAATTTTTGTGGCTGGTGCATTGCTTTCGCTGCTTTTACTATCTGCTCATTACACAAATTGACAAGCACCCAATTGATTGTCAGTGCAATTATGCCACTTAAATATGAGTTAAATCTTCTTGCAGCCACTGTGAATTTTAGATCTAGTTACTAGATAAATGCATTGTTTACCATATTCACTATTTATATGAATGTGGAACAGGCAACATGTTCCCTAGATGCTTGTATAGTTTCTAATGCAAAGAAAGGTACGATATTGCTCACAACATACAAGTTTATGTATTCTAGATGAGTGCATTTGAATTTATTTGATAACTAATAGTGCCTTTGGATTTGTCCTGATTGTGTTTGGAAATTAGTTTTGTTAGCTACTTAGCTATATATTGGGCAGGAAATATGAAACTGTGGAATGGTGAATCTTTTTGGAGCATCCGATTCCATTCCATTCACACACATTACCACCTAATATAGAATATTATTTTTACACAAACGAGTGTCCAAAAAATGCCTCAATTCTCCAAACTAAGTTATGTCTTATGTTGGCTGTACATGCAGCTTGAGTTCTATGCCCCTCCTATTCCACGAATACATATCATATTGGAGAGAAATTAGTGATAGCCAAAACTGAGTCTGATTCAACTAGATTAGAGTGCCAGACACTTCAGTTGTTTAGCCTTGTTAAAATACAATTACGAGGGTAGTCTCAGGTTTAAAATCATTCTTTTTTTTTGGGTGTTAAACAACTGTTGATCACTTTGTCATTGTATCTAATAGCTATTTTGTTAGATGATTGTACTCTCACTTTTTAAACATTTATTCACGGGGGTGCTTTCCTTTGTTTTCTGGAGCCATCCGAAAAATTGTCTTTATGTATTTATTGGGTGTGTATAATTTGTGTTTCAGTTTTGTGGTTATATAACACCTCCAAAAAAATAAGAATAAGAGAATTCTTTTGAGGAAGTACTACCATCTGTTGGCTGTCTTGATGTTTTTGCCTGCCTTGATCTTCCAGGTGATTTGGAACTAAATTGTTGTTTGCTATCTATGCTACTAGGAAACAGGGTTCTGCCACATCGTATACATTTTTTTTTTCAAAAAATTCAAATGCCTTGTTTATGATTGAAAGTAGGGGAAAATGTATTAGGAAGCTTAGTGGCAGAATCTACAAAGAATAACTAGTGTGTTTTGTCATATCAAGTTAATTTCTTTACTGCATATCGGAAAATTTCATAACTTTGGATGAAAAGGTAATTTGCTATATTTTGTATGAGTAGCTAGGGTGTTTTGTCGTATCTGGTAACCAGTTCCATAACTGGATTAAGTATGAAAAACAATTTAGAAACTGATTCGTTGAAAATAGAAAGAGAGTACAAAATAGGACAATCAGAAATCTTTCAAGATCAGAAACTTGTATTTGCCTTTTACTTTGTAAAAGTAATTTTCATGTTACAATCTAACTATACAGCTTAAACAATTACAGCACAATAGTCAGTGATTTGTGAACCTATGCATTCTGGTATATTGCCTGCTTTAGCATCAAATGTATGATATGAGTACTTGTACCATGCTTAGAAGAACTAATGCTTTTTTTGTGGCAGATAAGTTTGGAGCCTGCACAGAATCCTATAACAAGACTTTGAAGAAGTGGCATGACTGGCTTGCTAGTTCAGGCTTCTCTGTAATGTTCTTTTGATGCTTTGTTGGTATAATCCTTGATAAACTACTCTACCTTTTCTTTCTTTGGGATCCTCTCCATGCCAACCTGTCTTGTCCTTGTACATCCCGGATTTAAACAGATTACCCAATTTGTTGTGTTCAGTAACATCGAGTACTCCTCAAGCTTGTTTTCCAAACCTTCTGCTTTTTCTTCTCGGGTTGCTTTTAAAGCCTTTATATACAGAAGAGTTGGCTGTTGTTTACAGTGTCGACATTTACTAAATGATACGCTTGGTTAGTTATTTTGATCTTAATCATCAAATACAGCATCAGTACATGGTGATTGCTTTGATATATGATTTGCTTTTTAGGGAGTTAGTTGACCTCATGCACTAGAATTTCAAAAAAGGATTATCCACTTGGTGGTACAAAATCTTTGTGCAACAACTATGTGTATAATTTATACAGACCATAGTCGTCATCTTCTTAAGTACTTAAGCTTTATTTATGCAGTGAAGCTAGTAGAAGGAATGCTAATAAAGTGGTTCTGTATGAGGATGTAGCAAAGAAACAACTGCAAGAGTTTATTTCAGCTCTTCATGGTTGTGAACTACTGGCGCAAGCATGCTCTTCACTTGGTGTCATTTTGAATGATATCACTCAAATCCAGACAACCTCATCATCAGTTAACACCTGGTATGACAATCATGATCATCTGAGTTTGGAACCTCTAGTTAGTACAGTTGTGATCTAGATCGGTAACATACTATTCCTGTTTTGTTATCTTTAATTTTTAGCATTAATTATTTTATGCATCAATTAGCTGCCATGATATTCTAGTTTCAGCGTGGTAACAGCATCGTCTATGAATTTTTGTCTTATTTTAGTTTCAAGAGGACCATCTTTCAAAGGTGGATTTTGTGATTGGAACTAAGTAGAACGATGTACTCTGCAAAGATGATTTCTTATTTAGTTATTATGCTCTGAATTTGACAGAGAGAACATCAACCAGTGGTGATGAAACTCTACCAGGCGGGCTGCCTCAATCGCGAGAGACAGTAAATTCAGGTCAATAAAACCAAAGACAATTCTAATGGTCGTGTGAGGTTTGGTGTTACTAATGCTTCAAAAAGCCCATTGTTTCATGAATGTAAGGATTTCAAGTTCTCAACACAACTGTGTGTCGGTTTCCTACATCAGGCACAGACATGAATTGTGAGGTCACTTCTCTTGATCAAGTGCTAGTTTTCAACACAGCGAAGAATCCTACAAGTTATCTTCCAGTGATTTGAAGCAACTTAGCTTTTGTCCGACTGATTTCTGTTCACAACCGAAAAGTCAGAATCTGTTGGTTCTTTTATAAAGCCTGTAGTGAGGGACGTTCCTAATCAAGCTTTGGCTATCTCAAGTGCTATTTCAAATATATCAGCCTTCCGGATCGCACTTGCTTTATTCCTCTCCATATTCTGCTTTCAAGTGTGTTCTACAAGAGCTCTGTTGTTCATGCAGAGGTGTCTTTTAAATTGCATAGAAATGGAAAGCCTCTTGACTTGAATTCAAGCACATTTATCCATGTGCTTCCCCTAAGCCTCCATTCTCTTTGTATACTGCTTCTACTTTTATTAATAAAATTTAAAAGGAAAAAAAGAATATTCTTACAGTTCCAGTTCTTAGAGTGGATCATTGATCATGCAAGGACAAGGCAAGAGGGTGAAGTTAGAGAAGCAGACAGATTTGGTGGCTCGATCAAGTGGGCCTAGTGGAGTAGTGCATAATGGATATGGAGAAACTTGGATAAGTCAATGGGAGTGGACCTTGTCAAGTGAAAATTGCATATGACTTTATTGTATGTAAATTTTCACCATCAATTAAGGTGGGTCATAATATAGGTCTAAACAAAGATAGTCAATAATAAAAATTCACACATAATATGATCACATGAAATTATACTATGATCGCGTGAAATTTTCATTGGAAAGGATGCGCTCCCAACTCACATAATGGGGTTGAAATTTGATGTAACTGTATTGGCTGTCAAAAGCCAAAAGCCCAACAAAAATCACGAACACATGCTGAATTGCTTTGGGTTGGATAAGAACTGCCGTCAGAGGAATTGAACCGACTCTAATTAAAGAATACTCCTATCAACATGTCAATGAGACGGTTCCAAGGGATGGGTACTGATAATATAATCTCAGATTTATGGTGAATTTTACACATAATAATATATTAATTATTCAAAGTATAATTTGAAGTTAAAAATATATTAACATTACAAAGGCACCTGTTAAGATTGTTAAGATTGTGTATCTGTAGATTCACGATAAATTCAAGTCTATATTAATATTTTTCATAGGCTTGTAATGGACAGCAAAGCGGGTATAAAGCAGCATTATTTATAGCAAACTCAGTTATCTTCCGGGAATATTCTCACTCGTCCCTGTGACTTGGTAGTTGGTTCTGTACTTGTGTACCCACCACCAAGCTTGCTTTAACCAGAGCCTAAGTTAGACTCACAACTACTGTGTTCCTTGTTCTTGTCCTCGTCCTCATCTTGTCCATGTAACGGTCTTAACTAGATCCATTATTCAGTGGTCAAACATAAAAGTTTGCCTTCCACAATAAGGGGGTGACCTCTTTTAAGGTAAATACCACGTCAGTATTCCATAATCATCTCCACACTGTAAATTAATTGGAGATTCGGATGAGAAAAGAGATACTAAACGTAGAAGAAGCAATAACAAAATGTTTTATGTGAGTTAATAACTCAATATTGAAAATAAGCAGGCTTGAGCTGGGGTGGTAAAGTGATAATTTTATATATAGTAACTCTTGTCTCTCTAGACTCTTTCTTCATGAGTCAAAATTGGGTTCTTTACATTTTCTTTTTGGAACTCAAAATATAGTTTCAGCAAAAGTTACCAGAAAATTTTCCTTAAGACTATAAATAGTGTTTATTAGACGAAGAGTCAAATATGCTATTAAAGATTTGAAGTCATTTATTAAATAAGATTTAATTTTTTTATATTTTGACTTAATAATAGTTCACATAACTTGGTTAATACATATAATATAATTTATATATATATATTCTATGTAAAAAATTTTACACAATTTTTCAGAATTCAATTTTGATATAGTGATAATATAGATATTTTCCATAGTCATTTAAATATATATTATCACATCAGCAAAATAAATTTGATTCTCACTACATTATTTCAAAAGTCATGCACATAAAAAAATAATTTGATAATAGTCTAAAATAGAATAAACTCTTATAATTATTATTTTTAAGTGTGTTTAGTTGGAGAACAAAAATAGGGGTAAAAATTTCATTAAAAGTTTCATGTGAAAAAGTTATATTGTTGATTCTAACACTCATTGCTTAAAAATTAATATACATTAAAACATTTAATTAAGTAAGACTGTAAAAAATTGTTATGTTATTAGTATATTTAAACTAAAGAAAATTCCATTGATTCCATAATAATTTTAAGGGTACCAATATCCATTATCAATTAATGGCCATTATCTAATCATGAACCCAATATTTTTAAATATATTTTTTATAAAATTGCAAATGTAACTTCATGTTATCTATCAATCTTCATAAGATATATGTATCCTTGGGGAAAAAAAACTAGGATAACAGGAAACCTCTTTATACTCCAACATGTAAATTAAACTCAGTTTTCAGACCAAAAAAGTGTAACTAGTTAGCAAAATTAAACTCATATTTGTCCAGATTCATAGTTATTCCTCGAGGTGGGAACAGTGCTTCACTCAACTTGCCCAATTGCCACCCCTTTACTTCTCTCCTCTCACATGAGCTGTCCCCAAAAAAGGAAAGGAAAAGAAAGGGTATCCATTAACCATTATCCTTACTGCCAATCGTCCATTTCTTCTTCTTCTTCTCTCTCTCTCTCTCCACTTATTAATGCCATATAAGAAAAATCTTGCACTCTGTTTGAACACTCTCCTCAATCTCCAACAACTAAACTAGGGTTCACAAACTTTGCAACTATGGCCCCCATTCCCAACCTTTCCTTACAATTAAATTCAATTATACACTTATTCTAATTTCTAACTATTCCTTTTCTTCTTTCCGATTTCCCTTATTCTCAATAGAAAAAAAAAAGAAGAAGAAAATCAAGTTTTCATTATGGATGGAGGAGTGAGTACCAGCGGCGGAGACGGCGGTGGCGGTGGCTCTAACGGCGCCACGCCGGCGCCGATGCCGATGCCGAATGCGAACGCGCCGCCGCCATTCCTGAGCAAGACGTACGACATGGTGGATGACCCGTCGACGGACGCGGTAGTGTCGTGGAGCGCTACGAACAACAGCTTCGTGGTTTGGAACCCACCGGAATTTGCGAGAGACCTTCTCCCTAAATACTTCAAGCACAACAACTTCTCCAGCTTCGTTAGGCAGTTGAACACTTACGTATGTTCTTCCCTTTTTCTTCATCTTCTTCTTCAGTTGAGTTTTGTTATTGATCGATTTTTTTTTTTTTTTGGCGCTGTGGAAAGTTGTAGTGAGATTGATTATCGATGGTGTTGTTGATGCCCCTTTAGACTATTTAGTGTTTGGTTGTGGATTTGACTCACTCACTTCAACTGGGTTGCCAGCAGACTACGATTTTTTTCGTTACTATATATATATATATATAAACATGAATAGAATCTGAAATTTAAATTTGATATCTTATCCTCCTGCATTGTCTCAGCAATTAGACGGAGCAGAAGAGGGAAAATTGACAAAGAAAGCATTTCTCAGGTTAACCAGCTACTTGATTACTAGTTTACTATATATCAAATGTCAACTGCTCGTATTGTACAAGCCTTATTGAAGTAAGGCGGATTTATGTTGTTTTGAAGGGGATTTAGTGGTCTATGGAAAGATTCCTTCTGCGAACCGTTATGGTGTCTCATGCAGGTTCATTGTTCATATGTGTACGACGATGATGGTCCTAAGTTATAAGGGAATGTGTATATAGTTTTGGTTTATGCACAGAAACTTTAGTTAATTAATTTCTTTGGAGCAGAAACTTTTGATTGTAGTGCTGTTATCATTACAGTGAGTACTATGTTAGTTTTTCAGTTGTTAACAAAAAATGTGACACAAGGAATAGGATCTGTAAACAATGGCATAACATAAGCAGCTATGCTTGATAATTGGCTGCATTTAGGTAGATGGGAACAAACTGCAATCATGCCTTGGTGGCTTTGGACTTCATATTTTGTGTAGTGTATGGTTGTTGTATTTCTGTTTTAAGCCAGCATTGCTCTCTTAATTAGAGGAATTAATAGTACTGCTTGTCTTTGTTATGGTACATCTTTCTAAATTAAGCATAATCAACAGTATCAATATACCATTAGGACTGCAATAAGTTTTGTGTAGTCCTCCCAGTGAACCAATGCTAAATACATGTAAGTTTATTTTGTGTGTGGCCCTCATTCAGGATTCTATTTCTAATACAGATTTGCTGAACTCTCATATGAGTGGAATGCGATTTCTGTTTATTAATTTACTTTGTCTTCAAAAGATCAGTTTAACCTATATTCTCACTATACAATTGGACATTCACACTCTTTTCTTTCTTATTCGGTCTTCAGATCATTCTATTCTAACATGTCATTGAATTGATGACTGTTTTATAAAAATGTGAACAGTAGTATCTGTTACTGGTCTTTTCCATTGCAAGTTTGGTTTTCCGAATGGCCATCATTGGAGAGACTGAGTGAGATGAAATATTTTGTTTTTAAATCTTGACTTTCTTGCATCCTTGAGCTGTGCTGTTGCACCATAGTCATATGTGGTTATTCCTTATTCTATTTGTCCATTTTTAACTTAGCCATGCTAGTCTACTGCAGTGTTTTATATAATAACTCGTATATTGTTTTTGGTTTAGCATGCTGTTGGTCTCCTTCCTGTATCTTTTTTCCCTTTGAACATCGTCAACTCATCATCATAATGCATTAAACAGGGTTTCAGGAAGGTTGATCCTGATCGCTGGGAATTTGCAAATGAGGGCTTTTTGAAGGGCCAAAAGCACTTGCTTAAGAGTATAACTCGGCGAAAACCTGCCCATGGTCATAATCATCAACAGGGTCAGCAATCACACGTACAAAGTTCATCAGTTGGGGCATGTGTAGAAGTTGGGAAGTTTGGGCTTGAGGAAGAGGTTGAGAGGCTCAAAAGAGATAAGAATGTGCTCATGCAAGAGCTTGTGAGGCTAAAACAGCAGCAACAGGCCACTGATGGCCAGCTGCAGGCAATGGTTCAGCGCCTTCAGGGAATGGAGCAACGACAGCAACAAATGATGTCATTCCTAGCTAAAGCTGTCCAGAGCCCTGGCTTCTTTGCTCAGTTTGTACAACAGAAAAATGAGAATAATAGGCGCATAACTGAAGTCAACAAAAAGCGTCGACTCAAGCAGGAAGATATTACTGAAACTGAGCATCCTGCTGCTCCTGATGGACAAATCGTTAGATATCAACCTCTGATAAATGATGCAGCAAAAGCAATGCTAAGGCAGATCATGAAATGGGATACTTCTCGTGTAGAATCTTTTGGTAAAAACCCTGATAGTTACTTGATTGGTGATGATTCATCATCATCATCATCCGGTGCAATGGACACCAGCTCTTCAAGCTGGACTACTGGAGTAACACTTCAAGAGGTTCCTCCAGCTTCAGTACAGTCCTCTCACATTCCAGCTACACTGGTGACTCAAGGACATGTCACCTCAGCTGGCAGACCTGAAATTCAACCTTTACCACAAGCTGCAGATCCTGAAAAAGTTACAAAGGATGGAGCACATGAGGTACCTTCTATCCCCATTCCTCAAGCTGGTGTCATTATGCCTGATCTTATGCCAATAAATGAGATAGAGACTGGAAGTATTCTTGGTATTCCTGAAGAAAATTATTTGGCACCCGAGACAGGTGATGAGGGATTTATGGATCCTACTTCATTAGGAGTTAGTGGGTCATTTCCCATTGATTTTGAAGGTATTTCATCCGATGCAGACATTGATGATTTGTTAGGCAATCCTTCTATTTGGGATGATCTTTTGCAAACTCCAGTGCAAGAGGATACTGAGACTAGTGTTGCCGAAGTGTCCAAAGGGAATGAGGTGCAACCGGCAGAAAATGGATGGGAAAAAACTCAACATATGGATCAACTTACAGAGCAGATGGGTCATCTTTCTTCTGATGCAAAATAAAGAGTTTGATTGCCTATGAAATTTCGATTAAACTTTCATATGTTCAAGGTAACCACTGACCCAGACAATATACAAGTGATTCCTATAATATAACAGCACTTCCCCTTGCTCACTGGAAAAATTGATGCTTTCCATTTGGTCTTTTTTCTGTCTGGTTTGTGCAAACCAGTCACCAGACCTAGGTCTAATTTGTCTTCGGGGTACATTTACATGGAGACTTCCTTCAACTTCATGCTGTCATCCTTGTGGGTGTTTGTGCTTACCTGATCAGTTCGTCCAATGTTTTAGGCAATCTGTGATGTTGAGTATCTGCTGATAAGATAAAAGTTCTTTCCCCATCTATAAGTTTCCTTGGTGCAGGTTAAAAATGGAATGAAAAGAGAAGATGTCGGTAATGATTGCTCAAGCTATATTGATTCTTTTTTGGAAGATTTACTTGATGAGCAACAAGGAAGAATCAATGGATGGCAGTGGTTACCACGTTAAGCTGCAGGGTGTGTTCAATTCTTAATCTTATCCTTTCTTAAGGTCCACTATGTAATAGTGAAAATGGAAGAAGTGGAAGAAATGAAAATTAGCAATGTGTTTTCGGATGCATTACTTTTGTTGATCCATCGCTACCTCTTCCGTTTCTTCGCATTTTTACTAAGTACATTCTTAAAGCTTAGGAAGTTAGGAATTTGCTTCAACTCTATGTATTGTTGACAGAGCTAGTTATAATTTGTTCAAATCGCCGAATGTTTGTTTAATTTAAAGCCTTCCAACCTGGATATTTTTAAATTTTCCTATGTAAATTAATGCTATTATCCTCAATTGGTTCTGATTATATGAACATTTTATTACATAATTCTAAATTTAATTCAGTGGGGCGTATTCATATTTTGCATCATTTTTCCTGTTTTAGTGTTGTATTTTGAAAAACATAACAATTTATCCAAATAAATTGAGTATCATTTAATCACTTAGCAGCCCAACTTCCTACAATATAAAACATTATAAAAACATATTTGACAGAAACAAAAAGAATCCCTAGTGTAAGAATAGGTTATACTACTAAGACAAGCAATTGAAGTTGATGCTTAACAAGACAAACCAAGATGTGAGGAGGTAAGGACATCAAAAGGACACACTCGACTTCAGATCATTCGACTTGGGTCACGCACCATGAAGGCAGTTGCTTCGAGAATCGATCACAATATAGGTAGAACCACACTTAAAAATAATATCATTAGTTTTTAATGTTAGCTTGGTAACTTGTTAGTAAATATTAGTGACTCGTAAACTTAGTTCTATTGACATAAAAGCAAGAGAGAATTTTAGTTGGAAGCAAGCCCCAATCCTCATGGCTACTAGGAACGTACACATGGTTAGAATGAAAAGAAAAGCAAGAGGCAACCATGAAAAAAAAAAAAAACGCATATTATGTATATGAATACATCAAATTTTCACTGATTCCCTTGCATCTTCCATCTTCACTTTTACATAGCGGGCCTTATGAACAGGATGAAAACGCCATCCATTGTCTTTACCCTTCTAGTTCATGAAACAAATCTTCCAAAAAGGAATCAGTGTGGACTTTTTAGAAGCCTTGAGCAACCATCACCAATGTCATTTCTCTTTCCCATTTTCCTCCTCACCAAGGAAACTTAAAGATTGGCTAATTCACAGATGCTCCACTTCACCGACTGCCTATAGCATTGGAAGAAAGATCAGGTAATGACAAACACCCCCAAGGATGCCATGACAAGGCCATGAGTTCATAACTTGTTTCCACCCGAAGTCTAAGGAAATACCAACGTAAATATACAGAAAAAAAAAATAGACTTTTAAGTCTACTATTCACAAACTAGAATAAAAAAAAAGACCAAAAAAGAAGCATCTACTTCTCCAGTGAGCAATAGGAGACGTAATTATATCATAGATGTCACTTGTGTATGGTCTGGGTCAGGGTTACCTCAATATGAAAGGTCAATATAATTTTTTTTTATAGAAAAAGAAATTTCATCAGATAGACGATCAAACTCTTTCTTTCGCATCAGAAGAAAGAAGACCCATCTGCTCATTAAGATGATCCATGTGTGGAGTTTTGTCCCATCCATTTTCTGGTAGCTTGACCCCATTCCCCTTGGACCTTTCAGCAATATCTGCCTCAACATCCTCTGGCACTGGAATTTGCAAAATATCATCCCAAAAAGAAGGATCGCCTAACAAATCATCAATGTCTGCATCGGGTGAAATACCTTCTAAATCAATGGGAAATGACCCACTAATACCAACTGAAGTGGGATCCATATATCCCTCATCACCAGTCTCTGTTCCCATAAAATTTTCTTCAGGAATATCAAGAATGCATCCAGTCTCCATCTCATTTATTGCTGAAAGATCAGGCATGATTACATCTGATTGAGGACCATGGATAGAAGGTGCCACAAGTGCTCCATCCTTTGTAACTTTTTCAAGAGCCGCAGCTTGTGGTAAAGGCAGAATTTCAGGTTTGCCTGCTGAGTGGGCGTGCCCCTGAGTCCCTGTTGAAGCCGGAGTGTGGGACGACTGCACTGAAGCTGGAGGGACCTCTTGAAGTGTTACTCCAGAAATCCAGCTTGGAGAGCTGCTGCTGTCCATCGCACTAGCTGTTGATGATGAACCATCACCAATCATGTAAGTATCAGGGCTTTTACTTAAATCCTCTACACGGGAAGTATCCCATTTCATGAACTGCCTTAGCATTGTTTTTGCGGCATCATTCATCGGAGGTTGATATTTAACAATTTGTCCATCCGGAGCAGCAGCGCAGCCAGTTTCAGAAATACCTTCCTGCTTGAGGCGACGCTTTTTGTTGACTTCAGTGATGCGCCTATTGTTCTCATTTTGCTGTTGTACAAACTGAGCAAAGAAGCCAGGGCTCTGGACAGCTTTAGCAAGAAATGACATCATTTGCTGCTGCCGATGTTCCATTCCATGAAGACGCTGAACCACAGTCTGCATCTGGGTATCAGTGGCCTGTTGCTGCTGCCTCAACCTCACAAGCTCTTGCATGAGCACATTCTTATCTCTTTTAAGTCTCTCAACCTCTTCCTCAAGCCCAAACTTCCCAACTTCTACACATGCCCCAACTGATGAATTCTGTCCATGTGATTGCTGAGCCTGTTGTTGACTATGACCGTGGGCAGGTTTTCGCGAGTTATACTCTTCAACAAATGCTTTTGACCCCTCAAAAAGCCCTCATTTGCAAACTCCCAGCGATCGGGATCTACCTTCCTGAAACCCTGCATAATGAACAATGATGATGGGTTGATGATGTGAGAAAGGAAAGGAGGTCCAAAAACAAAAATCTCCTTATATAAAACACTGAAGTAGACACACATAGATAAGCTAAAAATCTACAGGTAGCAGTACATATGAGTACAGTGAAAAGTATAGTTCAACGATGCCAGAAGGTCTAGCTATGAAAAAACAATAATTCAACTAACTCCAAGCATGACCATCTGACCTGCTCCACAAGAACTGGAACTGATGTTACAATGATGTTGTAATTTTAAACAAGACAAAAAGACCAGTAACAGATACTACAATTATATTTTTAACAAAACTGATAACAATCCAAGCAACTGTAAGAGAATAGAATACAAGAGGGGGAAGGGTTTGAATGTCCACAAAATAAACTTAGAAATTGGAATATAGGTTCAAAATGGTCTCCTAAGCCAGGTTCACTTTGAGAGAATCTAGGATCCCCCGTCCACCCCTTTTCTAAGGACATGTAACAGCTTTGCAACCAAGGTGAATACTGCTGCTTCACTATGGTAATCATGTCAATGGGGAAAAACCTATATCCACAAATTCAGCCTTGGGACAAATTGAGCACAGAACTTATTGTTTATTAAAGGTTCAATTAATTTCTTCAATTCGAATAACCTGCACAAACCTGGATATCAGTAACCTAAGCCTTTTCAAGTTTTCTGCCAGAAGTCAAAATATCAAAGCTAAATACCTAATTTCCAGACACAAGAAAATCCCCATGCTTCATATTTCGGTTAAACTGATATTCAGAAAACAAAGTCAACCACTTCATAGAATTTGCATTCCACTCAAAGGAGAATTCAGCAAATGTGTATTATTATAGAATCATGAATGAGTGCCAACAACAAAATACACTTGCACGTAGCAAGCATTGGTTCACAGGAAGGACAGAACAGACCCTATTGCAGCAAGAGGCTCTGCAACAAAAACACAATGCAATTAATATCTGTAATTTTAAGAGCAATATTGGCTTAAATTTGACATACCACAACCTTAGACTACACAGAAAAATACAGCTGAATGCCACTAAGGTGACTAATCAACTACATAACATGAGGGAAAAAAAATCTCATTTTGCTGGCAACCCAGTTGAAGTGAGTGAGTCAAATCCACAACCAAACACTAAAGAATCTAAAGGGACATCAACAAAACCATCGATAATCACTCTCAATACAACTTTCCACGGCGCCAAAATAAAAAATTAACAATCGATCAATAACAAAACTCAACTGAAAAATAAGAAGAAACAGGGAAGAACATACGTAAGTGTTTAACTGCCTAACGAAGCTGGAGAAGTTGTTGTGCTTGAAGTATTTGGGCAGAAGGTCTTTCGCGAATTCCGGCGGGTTCCAAACCACGAAGCTGTTGTTCGTCGCGCTCCACGACACTATCGCGTCCGTCGACGGGTCATCCACCATGTCGTACGTCTTGCTCAGGAACGGCGGCGGCGCGTTCGCGTTCGGCATCGGCGCCGGCGTGGCGCCGTCTCCGCCGCTGGTACTCACTCCGCCGTCCATACCGAAAACTTGTTTTTGTTTTTGTTTTTGTTTTTGTTTTGGGGGTGCTTCTTCTTCGGAAAATAAAATTAGGAGGAACAGAGAATAGAGTAATTAGGAAAAGTGTACGGTTGTGAAGGAAAGAGAGGGAACGGGGGGCATTGTTGAAAAAACTTAAACCCTAGTGTCGTTGGAGATTGAGGGAAAGGACCGTTCAAAACGATGTTTTAAGATTTTACTAATATATTGTGGATCGTGTTCAATGGATTATCGACATTATTATAATTTCATTTTTTTTTTAGGGCTCGGGAAAGACTGTAAACTTTTTTTCTTTTTGGTTAAAGATTATCATTAGAGATAATGATCAATATAATATAATATAGATCGATTTAAGAAAATAGACGTCATCATTCCCACGAGGAGTGTACTTGCCCCACTTTGGCTATAGTTTAGAAACTGTAGCTTAATTATAAAAATAAAAATACTGCAAATATATTTTACATAAATATTGCACGGATTAAATTTAAATATATTATTTTGTCATCTCAACAAAAAAAAATTTAACTCAACTATTTATTACCTTAAATGTCCTATAAATAAAAGTATATGGCTAAATGATAATATAAAACTTTTTTTATACTAATTGCATCAATATTATTATCATATTTTATTATATAATAATTATAAATTATCACATACAATATATTTTGAGTTTAATTTCTATACAATTAAAAGTTTAAACACCAATCGTTTCATAAATGAACTACCTTTAGGGTGATTTGTCGTTACAAGCTTGAAAGTTGCATAACCTTTTTTTTTTGTCAAACATACTAAATTGGATATTTTATACCCACCTCTACTTTGAGACAAGAGCTTCTGAAGGATAAATCTTTGATCATAAGACTTCATACACATATTCATGAATTAATCCAAGGCTATAAACTTAAGGAACACACAGTTAGCTATCTACCATGCTAGGCTTCATAATTAAAATGCAATGCACAAACCAACTAAACTATCAACTAACATTTTTTTAAGCTTTTAAATAGAAATCAATATAAATAGCTTTTGTGAAAAATAATATTTTTTTACTTAAAAAATCATTTTACTGTAAAAAAAAAAATCCAAAACAAATACATCCTTAGCAACTTTCCTTTTTCAAATTTTATAAAACATTATTTTAAAATATAAATTCATTTACTTTATACTATTATTAAAGTTAATTTTTTTAATACATATAAATTTTTTATTTTAATAAAACTTGATAATTATTAGAAATTAATACTTTTGGATTCTAACTAAATAAATAAATAAACAAAAGTATGAACCAAGCCAAATAACCAGTCACTTACGTAGAGTTGCGGGTTATTTGATCCATTTTAACACCCTTACTAAAAACCCAACTTTACTGTGATCATTTTTATTTTAAAAACGTCAAGACTCAGTTTTTCTAAATTTTATTTTACTAAATTATTATTTTACAAAATTAAATATTAAAATAAACACAATTTACATAATATAATAATAATAATAATAACAATTATTATTATTATTATTATTATTATTATTATTATTATTATTATTATTATTACCCAAACTTATGCTTGAATTCTATAGATTTCCTTCGACTAACTTAAAAGCAAAATTCAAATAATTATTAATTGTGAACCAAATATGCCTACTTTATTTTAATAAAGGTAATAAACTTAGGATTATTAATCAATCCTTCCAATAATCGCGCGTTTCATTAGGCAAATACTCAAATAAGGCAATCGATCAAAAAAGCAAAACATTAACTGGTTGAGTTTTTATATGTTATTTTAGATTACTTCATTTTAATTTATATATGCGTATCTTCTGTCATCAGTTCATCCGAAAACATGACAATCCAATTTTTCTAAGCTTCAAGTACTGTGAATTCCTCACTATTGCCTTAACCCATTACAAAACCATTGGTGAGTTTTATTCTTTGTTTGCTATGTTCTATTTTTTTCATTATTAGATTTTATTTTTGTTTAAGCATTGTTCTTTTTCACTTATTTATTGGCACAATGCCCTACATCTTTTGCTCTTTTTTCGTTTTTTATGTTATTTGCAGGAGTTATGTGATAATTGAGAAACTTGATACAAGATGATATGCAGGAAGAATGAGAGCCTAAACAAATGATCAGTTCGAGTGGCTTCCAAATTTCAAAAGATAAATACGTCTTCCAACTGGCTGCTGAAGAAGAAGAATTTTCAGCATCACTATCTTACTAAGGTGATATTGTTATCAAAATTGCTTGTTTGTAATGCCCTATTTTTTCAAATAGTGAGTGTAAAATTAGGAATGGATTCAAGAAAACTATTAAGAATGGATCAAAAATAAAAATTTGTATAAAAGAATAAATATTATAATAGGTTGCTGAGAAAAAAAAGATTTAAGGTATACAAATTTATGCATGTGTTATACATATTTATCAAAACTTTGCACAATGTTCCTTTAAATCATAAAACTCATTAATAATATAATCTGTGTCAAAATTTTCAATAATATTTATCTCAATAAGAGATAATTATCAAAAAATTCATCTTCCATTCTATATTTTTGAAATTATTCCTCTCAACATTCATAACTTAAAAGTATCTGTCAAAACTAGAGTTGAAACAAGAAAAGATAATACAAATCAAATCAAACAATTAATCAAATAGTACAATTAATAAAGACCTTCTCCTCTCATCACCCCTTAAAGTAACTCTAAGATTGTGGACTAGTTATTCAATAAACATCAGATTCATAATGTTAAGCTAATATTCTAATGAGTGGTAGGTAAGTTTTTTTTTATTTAATTATACTTATATTTATATAATTATATTTGATTATATAATTTCTAATTTATATATATATATATATATATATATATATATATATATATATATAAAGTTTTAGGGAAGGGGCCATGGCCCTTGCTAGCCCTCTTGTGCCTTTTCCCGAGACACTGAAACTTAACCACTTTTGCTAATATAACAATATAAAATTGGATAGCAATATAAAAGTATTTTATATTATGTATAGAAATTAAACTCTAAGTTGGGGATGTTTCATGCATTGCCCACAAAATTATTACTAGTAATCTAGATTACCCCATAAAAAAATTGCCAACTTTTAATTATTAGTAATGTTACAATATATTATTTGGTATGTACAGGTAATGTAATTGGCAATATATATTACCTTATTTGGCATATCATAAGGATTAATTGGCAATATATGTTTTTACTAATAAATTAATAATGATAGTAATAATACTTATTAACATTATTAATTAGTATAAGAATTTAAATTAAAATAATGATTTGAATTATTATTTAAAATTAATAATTATTAATTCTTATTTAAAATTTGTAATTGTTAATTATTATTACTAATTAATAATAATCAATTAATTAATTATTAGTAATAGTCATTAATAATACAGAATAATGGTTATTATTGATATTTATAAATAATTTTTAATCAATTATAATTTTAAATAAAAATATTATTTAATTAATAATTATTATTATAACTAAATGATAATATTATTAATAATAAAACTAGTATTTAATTATATAGTAATGATTATTAATTATTTATTGTTAATAAATATTAATTTTAATGTTTTAATAATAGTAATAATAACAATAATAATAATCATATTCCTTGGTGATCTAGATTACTAGTCATGTGATCTAATCAAATAAGGCAATGTCATGGACCTAGATAATTTTAAATCACAATACCAGTAATTCAGATCAATTACCCCATACCAAACAAACACTAAATTTCATACATAAAATTACACATTAAGTTTATTTGTATAATTTTTATCTTTATTTTCACCTTAGAATCAACTAGGAGATAAAAATAAGGATAAATTTTTTATGATTGAACTTCATACGTAATTTTATATATAAAACTCAATCATAAAAAAATTATCTTCATTTAATCCTCCAACCAAACATAGCTAACACCTAAAATTGAGGCACTTTCACTATAATTTTCTCCCTTTTATGATGTCTCATGCGGTCATGCCTCCGTGCAATTCAGTACTGCTTCATACTACGTAGTGACCATAACAAACACCGCAGGATTGTGGATGCACATGTTTAATGAGAACCATGAAACCTCAAGTTTCAGCTAAAATTGGTAACTAACACACAAAAAAAGATACAAAAAAAAAAAAAACAAAAAGCAATGACAACAAATGGCAGCAGAAGTAAAGCACAAATCTAAATCTTGAAACAAACCACAATTATCACAATTCCACAGCCACTGATAAGCCCCTGAGATCACCACCAAAACCTCACTTGTCCATTCATTTCGGACCCATCACTAAACACTTGTCATCACCCCTCACACACCCAACAGTTACACTCCACGCACGTGTCTTAGTTTCTCTGATCAAAAACCTTTTGTTCACACACTCGTGAAAAAATATAATATGTTCTGTTTTAGGCTGAAGTGCGGTTTTTCAAGTGCAACCAAGAAGTAAATGACATTGGTTATCAGAGAGAGGAGGCAGCAACAAGCTCTAAGGCTCTCATTGCCACAGCGAATCCCTCCTTCGCCATCATCGACATTATCGTGTTCATCATCACCAACACCCTACGATGCAAAAGCCTCTTCTTCAACAATAGGTAACCTCTCAGACCTTGAAAAGCTAGCGGTTCTGGGCCACGGAAATGGTGGCATAGTCTACAAAGTCCATCATAAGAAGAACGGTTCCTTCTATGCATTGAAAGTGATACGCTTCAATCCCATCACTGACATTGGCACGCCCCACTTAGAGGCCGAGATTCTCAGGAGAATGGATTCACCATTCATAGTGAAGTGTCAGGCGGTTTTCGACAACAACGGTTCATGCAGTAGTGACAATGGATCGGGTGACGTTAGCTTTGTTATGGAGTACATGGGGGAGGGTCGTTGCATGATATCTTGCGACAACATCGTACTCTCCCTGAGGACGTGATCTCTTGCGTTGCAAAGCGCGTTCTGGAAGGGCTTAACTACTTGCATAGCATGCACGTCGTGCATGGAGACATCAAACCCTCGAACTTGCTTGTGAATGACAAAGGGGAGGTGAAGATTGCGGACTTTGGGGTGAGTCACGTGGTGGCGATGGAGGAAGACGAGGAGGAGAGTGTTGTTGAGGCACGTGATCATTGCAACGCGGGCACGTGCGCTTACATGAGCCCCGAGAGGATTGATCCGGAGGGTTGGGGTGGTGAGAATAGGGATGAGTTTGCCGGGGATGTTTGGTCATTTGGGGTGGTGGTGTTGGAATGCCTTTTGGGTCATTTCCCTTTGATTGGTGCTGGGCAGAGGCCAGATTGGGCAACTTTGATGTGTGCGATTTGTTTCTATGAGAAGGTGGAGATGCCAGAGACGGCATCACGTGAGTTCCAAGGCTTTGTGATGAGGTGTCTTGAGAAGGATTGGAGGAAGAGGGCAACGGTGAAGGAGCTCCTTCACCACCCTTTTGTGAATAGGGAGTGTTGCAACTATAGCAAAGGGCTTTGTGATTATGTGCTTCAGGGGTGAACTGAAGTGCATGATATATAGTGGAGTTTGATTTTTCGTCCTTATTTTGTTTTTGTTATGAGCTTTGAACATAAAACTCGCTCGGCTTTTAGTTATTGCTTCGGACCATCGTGAATCGAGTTTTGCCTTGGATTTTGGATGATGATTGCAGGGATGATCTTTTGGCCTGAGCTTAAAATTTAAAATATCAGCAATTTTGAAAACTCATCATCACTACATGGTGGTGGTGGTGGCAGACAAATTAAATCTGGAATTACCAGGAAGATAGCACATTTTAATGGAGGCATTCCCATGGCAACTGGCAGAGTTTCTGCCTTATGGATGACAATAGATGTGTCACAACAAAAAGCTGTTCCATATTCATACCGAATTCAGTGTTCCGCTTGACATTTTTCTTGAAATATAGACAATATAAAATGGAATCTGTGAGTTTAATTCAGGTGATATAGTTTCAAAGATAATTGCATTTAAATTTTCAGAATTACACCTTTACCAAGTACATATTTTAATTTTGATAATATTGTAAGATTTTTACCTTGAGTTTTGGATACGTGTTAGGTGAAGCCATAGAAAAAACAGTTTTTTGATTAAAAAAAATTAACCCTGGGTAGTTTCAGCAAATGTTTTGTTGATGTTTCAGCAAATATGAAACGAAGTTGAAGTGTTTTCATTAACAAATCTTTCTGCCCAAAGGCTTATTCAAAATAGAAATGTAGTTTTCATTAAACCAGTTCTTAAACATTACTTCAAGGATACCAATGCCATAATTTGTAACATATGTAATGGTAGATTATATATCATTATAAAACACAATTTCTCTTTCATTGTCATCTCTTCTGATGTTCTCATTATTTGATATTCAAATATTGATACTGATATTCAGAATAAACTGGCTAAGCAGGAATAGCCAGCAAAAGTGCTGAACCCAGAGGGAATAGTAGATGGTGAATAGTTAGTTACTCAAGTCAAGCAAGTTTCGGCTAATAAATTCAGTGACGTGTAAATCTTTTCTTCGAATCTGACATGTTGACATAGAAGAATTTTCCGACATTAAAATACAAATCTTGGAACAACTTGTCAAAAACCATAGATCAAAACTAGGGCAAGATGGTAAGATATTACATTCAGAGAGTTGTAGTACCCAAAGACTAATGGATGTGGGCACAATGATGCATTCATAAGTAACATTCCACACAGCCATGAAAGACAGGGAAGAAAAGTTATGTTATTTGTGCATACTTTGCATGGGATACCATGCTGAATGGTGGATATGGTGTGAGTTGTCATGGAGTACCATGCAAAATACGTAAAAAAACCATTTTTTGGAAGAAAAAGATTAACAGTACTACAGTAGGATCAAAACCATCTCATTACCCAACATTGCAAGGTCAACATAGGAGAAACATCTAAAGCTACTTACACTCTATTATAAATCATGCTTTCCCTTCTCTCTAATTTTTGCACCATTAACGACTGAAATACAAGGCACTCTATATATATATATATATATATATATATATATAAAAGTAACTGCAGAGCAATCAACACTGAAGTTGGAAAAGGGTGAGGGAACAACATAGGGAAATTGCAACTGAAAAGCTTGCATGGAAGGAACATTTGTTTGCAATCCTCACGCTCCTCCAGAACTATATACTGCCAAAAGTTGTAGCACAACAGCTGTGTTCTTTCCAGGCAAAAACCAAAAATGATAATTAAAAAATATATATATAGTCGCACAATATCTGCAGATTACCACCATAGTCACTTTTACTTGATCATAAGCTGAGGCACAGTGCTTTTCCAACTATTTTGGTGGAGTCAAATTCCAATTCTTTGAAGTTTCTGTGGGCTGATTTAGATAGTTACCTGTAGCAGCATATTCAGCAGAAACAATCAAGCAAAGCCTCAGCTTCTCCAGTCTCCAGGCCAATGTAAATGAAGGATATATTCATATACTATCTAAGACAGCAGAAGGAAATTAATGCTAAACAAGACAAACCAGGATGTGAGGACCACAAAAAGATCTTGGTATACTCAACTTCAGATCATTCTACCCAAAGAAATCCATGGGTAGGAAAAGGCGGAAGGAAGGGTGAAAAAGTTATCACAAACTTCCAAATTAAACATGGAAGTTTCTATCACATGAATTTGGAAAACAAATGAGTTTCAAGTTTTAACTGTATATCACATAACAGTTAGACAATCATCTTTAATCCATTGCTACTTTCTTTGATGAGAAAACTAATGCCTACAAATCTTGGTTTAACCAAACCAGATTTCACCCTTACCAGGAAGGTAACTGTTTTCAAGATTTTATCCTTAGATCGTGTAATAAATATATCAGCAAAGTAAAAGTAGAGCCAAAGGCACTAGTTCAGTTAGGTTTTTTCATATTTTCATCAAAATAATGTGAATGGATATGCACCACAGAACCATGTGCTAAAAATCAGGAGGGTTATAAACAGAGTTGATGAGTTATAGATTTGATTTGCGGTGAAGAGACTATATTTATATTTTGATTATCATCCCAAAGCATAGAGACAACACACCAGTACTGATATCCACACAATTTTTTCAACCGCATTTAGAAAGATTTCACTTAGTTCTAATAACATGAAAATTATGGCTATGAGCATCAACTAGTGTTGGTAGTATCAATTAACTTCACAGAAAACTAACTATAGAATCAACTAAGATATAGGGTCCCAAGTTTTAATCAATGGACCAAAAAATATCACAATGAAGTATTAAAATACTCTAAGATACACCAAAGATATCAGAGATATATCCAAACAAGGACATTAAGTGATTGATGAGTACCTCTACGCGATACAAGATGGATCCGGGAGCGGGGTCCTTCAAACTTCCAGCTATCTTCATCCAAGGATTTAACTTCCTTATCAAGTGCAGCCATGAGATCCGATTTCAAAACTGCAAAAACAGAAAAGCAAGATGCCTAACTGCATTATGATCTGGCTCCAACAATAGAAAATGGAGCTGTGCTATACATAACAAACCAAATATTCATCTTGACCCTCCATTGTTAATGGGCCATGACAGAATAAATTCACCATGTAAATGCAATTTAAGGCTACATGTGATGTGAGTTTAAACCCGAGAAGCCTTCAACTGGGGAACACACAAACAATTAACATATATTTGAATGATTGAAAACAATCATACTACTCTTCTATTCTTCATAGCTTGATGTTCACAGTAATTGAGAGAAAAAGCCAGGAATAACACAGTAACTGTAGGACTAAAATCAAACTTATGAACTGAAATTCTCTTCAGGGCTTAAATCGCTCTTAAAGTGACACGTGCGCGAAGCAAATAATCGAAGGATCTTAAATAAATAAAATAAAATGACCAGGCAGAGACCCATTGACAGGAATAACAAAGCTTCAATTTTGCATACAAATTAACACCAAGGAAAGAAAATTGAAGAAACCCAAATGACAGTAAGTATAGAAACCTAGCATGGCCTCGTCCTTTCGCTCTTGAGTTGAGATGGGATCACACGGGAAATGGAGATCGTCAACGGAAAGAGCCGCGCTGCTGCCACCGCCACCTCCTCCTCCGCCGCCGCCAACAACAGCCGTCGTTGAAATCGATGAATGAGCTGGTGATGAACTATTCATCGTTCTGCCCCCAAAATCGCTTTTTCCGAGCCACTGAAACAAAAAAGAACCAAGATATGTTTCCGCGAATCTTTCGCGTGTTTCCTGAGAACACCTCAAAAGAATCGAGCTTCACTCACTCACGCCGGTTTGGTTTATACAGGCCCATTCATGTCAATGTTGACTTGGTTGGCATGGAAGCAATTTTGAACCCAAGCCATAAAGAAAAAGGTGGGAATGTTAAATTAATTAGTGGAGTTATTTACTTGGAGTAAATTAATAGAACTTTACTTAACTCGTTATATCTCGGTTTTTTCAACAGGACATCGTTAAATATCTAATTGAGCTCGTTCAGTTAAGTTCTACTATCAAAAAAGTCACTTGAGTTTGAGTTTTGAAAAATTTATTTTGACAACATAAATTTTTTGGTGTTTACATTCATTCGTGTTTTAATTTTGTTTTTCAATTTAATCCTATATTTCAAATTATTTTCAATTTTGTTTCAAATTATATTCCGCCACGCAATTGACAGAAGAAAAATATCAACATAATAACCCACATTTGATCTCCAAAGTACGTCCTCAATTGATATATGAGGTTTCCATGAAGACCGCACCTTTCTACTAGGAATGAAATTTTAATACAAAATAAATTTATACATCATTCAATCACATAATGTCATATTTATAACTATAATTAATTTTCACTCTCACTTCTTAAAAGGTCATATAGAAAAGAAATTTGATTGAAACAACATAAAAAACTTTACATTATCAGCGTATCAAAATTAAATCCTTTTATTTAGGAGTGTAAATGAAGTTTGATTAGATTTAGAAGAAAATTTCAAACTGATCATTTTTAATTAGTTTGAATTGTTGCAGATTCATAATTTTATTTTGTAAACTCCAAACCAAACCAATTTGAACAACTTCTGATTGGTTCAGGTCAAATTATTGAATTTATTTGCTTTTTTTTCAATTTTTTCCCAAAAATTCAATAAAAATGCTCTAAATTGTAAAACATTAAAATTTTATATAAATAAATTAACTTATATTAAGATCCTACATTCTAATATGACATAAGTTTACAATAATAATGTACTATTATTGGTTCAGGATGAATTTAAAGTTTGAGGAAGTAACTCCAATAATCAAACCAATATATAATTAGTTTTAATTAAATCCAAATCAATTGACCTAATAATTCGATCCTAATTGGACCAATCTAATTAGATTGATTTGGATTCATTGGTTAGTTCAATATACTTACCTCCTTACTTTTACTAATTAAAATTCAACCTTATTTTACACATTCTGAAGTATTTTGAGTAAATCTCAGACCATAGTTATTTATCATTTGAAAAAATAAAGCGAAAAAACAAAATTTATCCTGTTTCGACGTTCTACGGTTTGCGACCTTGGAAGCGGATATACTTTTTATCTGCAAATCTAGAACAGTTTCCATAAGCACAAAAATCGAAATCAAAGTCGGTACCCAATGCAATTTTCCACCGCCCCTCTTGGCTCGTCACGCATTGAACCTCCAACAAAGAGACGGATGAACAAATTGACACAGCACAGAAGTATAAGGACAAATAAACGCCAATTACCACTTGAACTCGCTGGAATGCATCCATTTTCACTATGTACAGCATTTAAACCTAGCAAAACAAATCTAAAGCTCCAAATTTGTGAAAAGAACGCCAATAAAAGAAGATTACAGTGAATCAAGGTGTTTGCTACAACATCAGCGAAGTGTGCTGCATTTACAATTAAAGGAAAATCAAAAGAATTTATATTTCTTTTATTAAGGAAACGAGAAGAGAACAAACACAAGAAGCAGATTCTGACGCATCCTTAAAACCCCAAAAACCAACAGAGACTACAACAAATGCCCCACAACAAAATCACGATATACTTATGTCCGAAATCCAAATCATGAACCGAAACAAGATGAGACAAACCCCCGTCATTCACAGAGATCCGGTGAAAATTCACCTCAGTGAAATCATCAGCATGTGAGATCCTATCTGCACCTCAGTCTACATTGCATTGATCCATAGAAGAATGGACAATCTTTGACTAAGCAGCAAGAACAATGATGACGATTAGAAGCACGATCCCAAATATCACCAAAAGCAGGCATGCCTATAAAGAAGAATCAAAATAAAGTATGAGATTAACTAAGAAAAATACATGAAGCTTTAAAAGGAAAATAGACAAAGGTATCATCAAAGATCAAGATGATAGACCAACTGCATCAACTCCCACAAATAAAAAGATTACACATGGAGTTCATCCATGAAAATTTACACTCAACTTTTACCCCCCAAAACAAACACACCCTAAGCTGAAAATAGTTACATCATCCCATCCATTGTCGCAACAGACACAGCCCCCCCCCCCCACAACACAACAACAACAAAAAAAAAAGAAAACCCGCAAAAAAGAAACTTTCTATCTCTCCATCAATTCAAAATTGGCATGCATTATACAAACCATAAACCACACCAGATGCAACCAAAGCCAATATATAATGACTAAAGCTGTATAAGCCAATTTCTACATTGCACTCGGTGACGATATAGAAGTTCAAGTTGATAAGTCGAGATGAATTTTATACACTAAGCCCATAGGCCATAGCATCTAAATTTACTCAGGAAGTCGCAGCATCTAAATTTATGCTACCAGAGCAGGTGAAAACCAAACAAATGGTAAAAATTATAAATTATATATTACCAAAGACGAATTTGATCTTTGGGTCTTTGAAGCTTTGGCAAGTTGAGATCTTGCTTGTACAGTTGCTTCATGGGAATGCTTTATGTTCGACCCAATATCATCTAGAAAATAGAAATTATAGGCATTAGATAACATGAGAAGTTCAAGACAAGGAAAAACATGGATTAATACAAAGATGTCTTTAATTAGCAAAAACCAAGAAAAATGACAAACTAAGTTACCAATCATGGCTCCTTGTTCATGCACAAGCACAGCAAGATCTTTGAAAATTTCATTTACTTCGCCAATTTGCTGCTGAATTTCCTGAATGCCTTGCTCTCTTTCCTCAATGATAGCCTCATTGAAGGCAATCTCATTATCTAAAAACAATACCTCCTGCCTGCAACGTGAATAATGCAAGAGCTAAGATACTAAAATGATGCGTCAGGTGAAATTTGAAAAGCAGCCTTCTGATAACACATATGCATGTTCAATGACTTGTGGCAGAATCCTGCCAATGATCATTTCACCAAGTCCTTTGCAACGCCAAATAAAAAGAGGAAAATAATAAAGATAAAGAGACATTTTAGTATCAATGTAAGCACAATATAACTTAAAGATGAATAATGCAAATAGGATGAAGTTGAGAAGTGGCTTTATATATATATATATATATATATATATATAAATTCATGTTACGTTTTCATCAAATTTGATGACACATGGGTCCTGTCATTTATAATGTTGTCAATTCCTTCGCAACTGCAACACCAGAAGGGAAGAATGTGCTTTCAGTATCAATCGTAATTTTAGCCTCATGTAAATTCGTAAATTAATAACTCCAATACTTGATCTAACAGTACATTCAAAATACTGTTTTCTCACACCATTATCGGCGTGCACACGCAATCAAGTGAAAATGAATTTACCAAACCCTTGTTCACTATAATATACAATAATTACCTTCTGGATTGCGCTAGAAGGGTACGCTGTTCTGGAGTCTTGTCAGAACTATCATCAACTTCACTAGCTGTATAGCTGCAAACCAGAAAGAAAAACCCAAATAATAAGCATTGTATGCACAGATGGCAACCACTAGAAAAAATAAATTGTTGGCCAAAAGTAGCATATTCTTCATTGGTAAGAAACAGTTCAATCCACAAAATTGCATCAAGCCATCAACATGAGCCACACAAGTAAGAGGCACACTGTTCCACTGTTAAGACTCAAATAATAGTCTATCAGTTAGTAGTCACCTGGATGGAAGAACTGCTTGCGGAACAAATGGCGTGTAAGCTGTTTCCCTCTCAGCTGCAAGACGCTGTGCCTTCTGAAATTCTTTCAACACTGCCTGAAAATCTTTCGCTAATTTAGCATCTGCTATCTTCTTGTTTGCCTGCAAACACGAGAAACACATTTTCCTTTTTCTCTTTCAAGTTAAAAGAATCCAAGATCATGCCCCACAACCATAATTCAATACATAACTATAACAAACATCTCTAGAATAACCCTAGGCAAGACCCAAGTCCACCAAAACTATTCCAAGCTAGAACATCCACCAAAATAACCTAGGCAACAAATTCAGCAGAACACAGTTTCCAGCTACGATCACGCATCACAGAAATTTATCATAATAATAATTCCACGAGACAATTAACCAGCTCTGAGCATGCAATTGAAGTAAAAGAAAAAAAAAACTTACATTAACATTAGATTGGTGATCAATTTCACTAGCTTGCTTAAGTTTCGCTGACGTGTCCTTCACCAATTGCCCAATGTGCACCCTTGTCTTGTGCCTGCAATTGACAAACACACAACAACAACACCGTAAGAGGCGCAAAACCCCGATCCAAATGTTATGTTATCTAAAAACCGGAAAGCAACACGAAATCAAACCAATGCAAAACCACAATATCACAATTCGAACCAAAACACCTAACAATAATTGAGAGAGAGAGAGAGGGTTGTGATTTCATCTCACAGCTTTTCGCGGAGCTCAGGGGTGTCTTTGGGGGTTCCGAGGGTGTTGACGAGCCTCTGGAAGGTGGAGACGGCGGTGTTGATCTGGAATATTCCGGCAGCCACCGCCTGCGTCGGGTCCTGTTTCCCGTTCACGAGGCCCCGCCGTGAACCGAACGGCCGGCCAGCCTCGATGTCCTGAAAACTCATTCTATTGCGCGCGCGCGTAACCCTAACTGACTTTCTCGAGAAAATTCAGGAAGAGATTTTCGTGAGAAAGCGGAAGGGAAAGTTATTGTTGGTACCGGGATCTGGGAAGACCAATCGGAATTCGGTGGATTAATTCTCAAATCTCAAACTCGGAGGCACCGAACCCGAGAGAGAAGAGAGAGAGAGGGTTTGTGAGGTGACGATGATTGCTTTTTGAGAGAGGGAAGGGAACGGAAGGGAAGCGTGGAGTGAATGTCTGGTGATGATGATTCGGTGAGGCACGACTTCCTTTTCGAATGATGGATTCTTCGTTGTATTGACCTGCCGGCACGTTTGACGTGGACCCAGCGGACACGTGGCCCCTAAGGATACGACACGCATGAAGCTTCATTTATTTTTTTATTTTTGGATCCAACAGTTTTTTTTTTAAGAAAAAAATGTTTAAATCGTGGTTGGAAGGAGAACTAGGTCAGAGGACGTTTTTGGTTTGTTGCATCTTGCTAATGCGGTTGGGCATATAAATGGAAACTTGTGGATCCTAATTTTTGTTTATCTTTTCTATGGCTACTTCACCGGTGACGATGAGTGTGTTAGTTTTCTTATACATAATCAGGGAGATAAAATATTATAATAAATACAATGGATTTAAATCCTCTCAATTTATGGAGTAAAGTATATCAATAAAATTATAAGTCTTCATTTTACTCTATTGATCTCACATCTAATTTTATTAATCTAAAGACAAAAAAATTTTACTTCACTTTTTGAGCACTTCATTTTAGAGGATCTAACCCCCATAGAATTGACGTCTAATTTCTTTACTTAGCATGATCATTTGTTCTTAATCATGATGAAAGGTAGTTATGGATAGTGCATAAATGATTAATTAATTTAAATGCAATGGTAACTTTTCACTATATGGGATTGCTCTTTTGGATCTGAATTGGATTACTAATTCAAATCAATTAGTCTATCTTGTTTATGTTATAATTTGTAGATATGGACCCCTCTTTTTAAAGAGGATGGGCTTTGCGAAGCCCAAATTATATAACTATACTAAAAAGATACGAATTTTGTTAATGAATATCTTTAGGACACTTATTAAGGAATAATAAAAAAAAGTTTAACATTTGAAATTTGTGATTTTATGTTTTTAGAGCATGAGACCTAAAAGATATTGGCCAATGAATTTCTTCTTGAAAGAATGCATCCAAAAAAGGGAAAGAATGCATTGGTGCCACATCAACTTTTAGTTTAAGTCAATAGGGCAACTTTTCTCATTTATCAAGAGATCACCAGAGTGTTACACTCATTTTCAATCAAATATGGAACAACTTTATAAAAGTGAATTGAGTTCTAGATGAATTTTACCCGCAAGGTCAGGGGTTTGGATCTTGTGAAGCTCTCTTGGGAGGAGTTTTATCATTTAATCACTCTAGGTCCCAGGAACTTAGGACCTGTTGGAAGCAACTTTTAAAAATAGTTTTCTATTTTTAAAAACAAAAACTTAATAAAACTTGTTTGTTAAGTTGTTTTCTTCATATTGTTTTTAAAAATGAAAAAACAAACTTTGAGTTTTAAAAACAAGAGATGGAAAACAGTTGAAAGTTGTTTTCCAAAACTTTGAGTTGTTTTTTGCTGGAGCCCCACTGCCCTCCACCTCCTACAACCGCCACCCGGAGCCAGCCACGGCCACAACCATTTGGACCATCTTCCGCCCCTCCACTTCAACTACCCGCCCTCCTCATTCTTCCCTCAGCTTCGCCGCACCAAGTCCTTCTCCGCCTCGAAGAACAACGAGGGCTTCGCCGACGCACTCGAGGACCTAGCACAACAGAGCCACCTGACGAGCGATCGACTGAGCCGCCAGGACGCACCGCGACCCAAATCCACCGCGCTCGCGGTCCAAATCCGCCATGCACACGCGGTCCAGATCGCCGCGAGCACGATACACAGCTTCGCCCGCCCTGAGCAACCTAGCTTCGCCGATCCTCACCTAGATCCGCCCCTCTCTCTTTCTCCTTCTCGCTTCTCTGCACTCTTGTTCTCCCTCCTTCTCACTATTGTGGTTTCGCCTACATTGATCTTTGTTGTTATTTGTAAATTCACATCAAGTTATAAATTGGTCTCACTTTTGTTTGTTGTTGATCTTTGTTGTGAATATCCCACGTTGTTCTTTGTTGATTTTGTTGTTCTTTGTTCTAATGTTGCTGGTGTTTATCACACTTATTATGCCAAACAAGTTTTCTATTTTTTTGTTTTTAAAAAATGATCTTAAAGTTGTTTTTTAAAATTGTTTTTAAAAACTTGAAACACAAAACACTTTCAAATAGGCCCTTAGGTTTTTTTGCCTACCAAGGTTTTATGGAAAAAGGAATACAAAAGCATGAGTAGTGTCTTTTTTCCCCCTTATGTCGGAAGCATGAGTTGTGCATGGACAACACCTATTCCAATTTGGGCCGCTTGGGCTAAAAATTTATCCGGTTGAAAGGCACAAAAATTGCAACTCGCTTTGGGAAGTTTTGGTCTTGCGTCATTCAAATTTGGAGATTCATCTCCCGCTGCTATTAGTGTGCCTCTTCTCGGTTACTTTTATTAGAATTTTGCTATTGTTTAACACTAAAGCATTTAAAAGAAGGAAAAGAAAAAAACTGCATACAATATATAACTTGTACCACATACGCTGATCCTAACACTACCAAGCTAAATCAACGAATACAATTTGTTTGGATGTTAAAATTGAAATTGTAACATAGAATTTTCATTTGAAAAAGAAAAAAAATAAACTCCAAGAGCTAGCTATTGAAGTGTGAGAGTCAGGTCTTTATAAGGTCTCTTTTTCAATATAGCATCTTGGATATGGGACTGTACGTAACAGAGACATTCAATAAGTTTTGGAATAGATAATATATAATGTATGTGTTAAAAATTAAGAAAAGTTCATTCCAGTTGTTTATCAATTCCAAAATTAGATTGTTGAATTATAATTTCAATTATATATGATACTTTAAATATAAAAATCAGAACTGAATTATCCAATTCCGACTTATAATTTCATGTTCAATTAGAAACACCATCCATGACAATTTTGCATTGTCCAAAAAAGAAACAATAAAGTACTGATAAACTCGACAAATATTGATAGGTTTTCATAATAAACACCAAATTAAGAAATAGTACTTTGAAAATTCAAAATTAGATGATTAAGATAGAATGCATGATTGCATTCAGAATGCTCGACGATATTTCGAAAATAACCAATGAGCATGACAAGTTCACTATGGACTATGATTATGAGTTCGTGACATGCACGCCAGGCCACATGTATTATTCACTGGTTCATGCAGCGCACAACCAAAGTATCACGGGACTTTTTTTTTTTTTTTGGTTACAGTATCACGGGACTATGGACTAGGAAAATAAATATTGAGTTAATAATAATAATAATAATAACAACAACAACCTAAATATTGACCATAAATTAGGCAAAGGTACGTACGCCTCTTCGATTCCATCACAAGATCATGTGAATTAGTTGAGGGCCATTGATTAACCAATCAGAAGGAAATAAAGTTCAAGGCCATCGTGTGCATGTCCATGCATTCGTTGGCGCCAATACTATTCGTGCATTCCAATTGGGCAATTGGCAAAGTTGTGGGTGAAACTTCGAAATAAATCTTTTATTTATTTATTTTCATTAGTGTGTTTCATTGAAGAGTAAAAATAAGCGAAAGCTTTTAGTGATAAGATTCATGTGTAAAATTATACATAATAATCATTTAGAAAAATTTTCATCTCATTTTTACCACATAATCAAACACACCCTTAAGAGTGTTGATTTTTGGTATATCGAAATTTCTATAATTAATATAACCAATAGTTTGGTCTTGAAGTTAATTCTTACTTAAGAGAGAAATCATGGCTGAGATGACTTATGATTAAAAAAAGGGCCCATCGCAAGTCCTAGAAGAAAAAGGAAAGAAAACTGAGAGAATTACATTGGGAGATGTTTGAAAGTTGAAACTTGAGAAATTTGTTGGAGAAAAAATGACAAATGCTAAAATTTTTAATTGGAGTGCTTATAATTTTTTTAATTTATAATCTCACTCATATATTGTAAATAAAAATTTTGAATTCAAACAAATTTTTTTATTTTATTATTAAAAAGACATATCAATACTGCGAATTCATGATTTGTTACTGTCTTTTGACATTTGATTTAGATGAAAGTAACCGAACCAAGTAGAGTAGACGAGTCTAAGGTTGAGGTGGAGGTAGTTGAGCAAATCAACGAAGCTAAGTGGAAAAGCCATGGAGAATAGAGAGAAATGTGTAGGGAAAATAAAAAAAGGATGAGTTCCAATAACTCTAATACAGCAGAAGAAACTGGGATTCAAGGTTGGTACCATGACTCTGATATCATATTAAGATCCATGATAGAGTAGAGAAAATAGTGAAATATAAAGTAGAGAAAATAGTAAAATGTATTTATCAGATGTTATGTAATTAGCAAAGAGATACAACTTAGTTAAAGGCCAAAGATAAAATCAAAATATAAAAACAAAATCAATATAATATCAAGCCAAACTAATTTAAGATATATTTAAATCAATCCAAAATATATTGAGATGTTATTTTATTTCTAACAATAGGGATCTATATAGTAAAACACAAGCAATAAAAGAAATAGAATGTTATCCAAAAGTGGGTGTCCTAATCCTATTATCGTTGAATGTGATGGTGACCCCAATTACTTCCACTAATGTCATCCAATAATAATAAGATATATGCTTTAATGAGACACTCACTTTTAAACAAATAATATTTTGATATGAATAGATTTTATAGACACAGTTTTAAAATTTCATTTTGACATAGTAAAAAAATAAAAAGTCTCATAAAAAATATATTAAATAAAACTAAGACCCCAATATTTGTATTTTGATATATTGGAGTTATGATTATTATAGATATTTTATATATCCAAATCCTTTTTTTTCTCTTATTTCACATTTCTCTTTTAAAGTAATAATGTTTCGCCACTTCTTACAACTTAAAAAGAAAGAAATCTATTTAAACTTAGCATTTACATATGTTTTATTAATTTAATTATTTATTTTTAAATATAATGTTGATTCCGTTATTAGCTTAGGCTTCCTATAGGGTCACCAGAATGAAGTTTTGAGTGTGGCAAAGGAATGAGAACTATTTAGAATCTAATATATAATGAAGATTAGTCTATTAATAAAAGCCACTATCGGTCCTCTAGGTTATGAACATGCCAGAAACCCATTTCATTTTTTGCCATTTTTTAAACCCCAAATTGGCTTTCCCCTCCTGAGAGAAGCAGAAACCGATCCTTTTCCTCCATAAATTTTTCTCTCTTTCTTCCTCAATCCTATGCCAATCTAGCTCCCCAAATCATCAATGTATGTTTATATTGACGGATTTTGGTCCCTTTTCTTCCATTCCTTCATGATCTTGAGTTGGGATTTGTTATTTCTCCCATTATTATCAAGTGGGGATGCTCTCCCAATGTTATTAGAGTTTGATTAGAGTTATCTAAAGGGTATTAGAGTTTAATCTAGAGTTATGGTTGCTCTATGGAGTTGTTGGTGTCATTCCAAGCTCTTCACGTCAAGTTGGTGATGCCCACATACTCCCGACTCAAACCATGAGTGAATTTGACCCGTAGCCTTAGTTTTATCATTACAAATATGTTTCTTGCATAATAATTGTTAAACATGGAATTTGAAACAAGAAAAAGTATAGAATATGATTTTACATAATTATGGCGAGTTAGAAAATTATGATTTATGATGATAGCATGAAAGAATGAATTTCACAAAACCATGGGACCATGATTGTTATGTTGTGTGTATGGAAAATGTTTTATATGCTAATGAAATTATTGTTGGAAAAATATATGATTTTATCTTGTTATTATTTCAATAAATATGTTAAGAGTTTTATGATTATAAACCCCAGTATTTAAATTATGATTTTAGATTTATCAGAAATATGAAAAGTTATGTTAGCTTAAAATTTGAATTCAGAATTTAGCTTTTAAGATACCAAGAGGTACGGAATTTCAGGATTAATTATAGCAACTTTATACATATTCGTGGGCTCAAAATTAACTTACATACGGTGATCCCTTTGGCATGATTTTCACAGCCACATTTATGTTAAAGTTAGATTATTGAATTGTTTGAGTCCAACTCTTAGAGTACTAATAATTTAGGACTCTGCTTTGCCAGGGAAGAGTACCCATTTTTCAGCTATAGATTTCTTTTTTTTTGTCAAACTAATTTAGAGGAGAGAACAGAAAAAGATAGTTAGTTAATGGCCGTTGAGATTTAACCTTGGTACCAAGTTGTCCGTCAGAAGACAATATCACCCCCAATTATAGAAACAGGACCTGGTATACCTTAGCTGTCCATTAGGGACTTTAGGACTTTACAGCTTTAGTTATTATATATGTATTTATTTAGTCTCAGGAAATACCGTTTCCCAAGCTCTTACCACCCTCAGTTAAATGATTTCATGTTTGATTATAAATTTAAAAATGCTTGTTTATGAAATTGTGAAATGAAAAGTGTTTCCTTAACTATCTATATATGTACATATCAATTGGTTTATATTATTGCATGTATATTGCATTATGTATAAAATCCTTGGTTGTCCCATGTGAGTGAGTCTCACCATCACCCTTCCTCTCATAGTTGTAGGTACAGAAGTCGTCGTGACCGATCCAGGAGCTATAGCTATCCTTTGGTGAGCTTTTCATTAATGTAAAACTTAGTTTATGTCAGTTTTAGAGCTCCCGTAGTTTTGACCGGTACTTAACTACACATGTATTTTGAGATACTGTAGCTATTTTCAAGGTTTATGTATTTTCCTTATGTGTTTTAGAGTTTAAAAATGGATTTCAATTATTGGTTTTAATTAAATCATGTATTTGATTAGCTAAGTAATATAAATCAGTTTTCAATGGTTAAGCAAGTTATTAGATTTAATATTAATATCATGTGATAGATTAGTTTAATGATTTTATCATTTGCAGAACGAATTAGAAAAGAGTTTTTAATACTTGAATATTAAATATTATGTTTTGAAGAGAAAATGATATTGATTTAGAAGAAAATCATCTCTTAAATATAATATTATATATATTATATGCATTTAGACACGTACAGAACCTTACGTGGATTCCACGTGTCCCACGTTCCCAATTGGGTCGTGACACCAAATCTCCTATTTAAGGGTATTCAAACAGTAAACATGTATGAATTCAATCCCTAATCCTCACTACAACCAAAAATCAACACCGATACCTCTAGTGGGCTTACAAGGACCTCACCTCTCATCCCAACCACAAGGCGTACCTAGGAAAGGAAAAGGTTGAATTGTGGCACTATCATCCCGCAGGTAACCTCCTACCTTACTACTTCGTTACAAGTATCCTTGAGTAATCAATGATTATTAGTATAACTTTTGATTTCCAACAATTTGATATACTCCACAATTAATGACTATTAGGGCATATTAGTTCATACACTATAATTTTACATAAAAATACTCTATTATCATATTATTTATTATTTTTAATTAGTATTCATGTTTGTTCAAATTTAATATATATTTTGTAAGCGAAGGAGTAAGTATTTACTAGTTGCTACATTTATTTTCTTTCTTGTTAAGAAATGATTTACCCATTTATTTAATAATGAACGTGTATTTTGCGTTTTGTTTTCTGACCCGTCGTCGACGGTCCAACCTCATGCCGGGACTGGTCGTCCATTCACGCGGATTAGTGGCCTTCGTGCGTTGGTAACTTCAAACCCACGTCGCTCGCACGTGCCACCCATCCCCCAGCACGTGCCCTCGAATCAAATCAAATCCCTCTTAAAATCTCACTCTCATCTCTCGTAGGCGCAGCATTTTTTCCTTCGCTGACCCTCTCTCACCAACACACGACACACACACTCGCCTCCACCGACGACAACTCAGTTTCGCGCGGCGCTTTCCGCCACCGGAGATCTCTCCCCGAAAACCGTTTTCTGATGTCGGCGGTGAGTTCTCCTCACGTTCCCCAACGTATCGGATTCCGTAACGCCTCTTTTTTCTACCGATTTTTTTTTTGTTCCGCACGATTAATATATCTGAAGATCTTGTTGCATGCGTTTGATCCATTTCTACTAGTATAATGGATCGGATACAGATACCAGTGGGTTTTCCGTATAAATCTTTCGATAATTTGATTGCTTAATTAGTGTATTTTGATTGGTTAAGATTATTTAATTAGCATGTGTGATTTTAGGTATGTATAGGTCTAGGGACTCCTAACTGTTATGTTACTTGATTGGTGTAATCTCAGAACTTGTTTTGTGAATCATGATAGATACTCAAAGTTTTGTATCAGGATTGAAGAAAAAAAACAATTACTAAGTGTATCATTACTTACATCATTTTAAGTCAACGGAATTGTTGCTAACAAGTTATAGTTTACGGTTCCACGTTTTGCTGGTTGTCTTCCTTTTTTAAGTGTTATTGCATACTTCCTTGTAAAATCTGGGGTTTGCATTTTGTTTGGCTTGTTTTTTGGGATTATGTGAGAGCATGATAGGAGAGTTCGTAGTTGGTTCTCAACAGCAGAACCAAGATATCTGTATGAGATGCTCGTGACCATCAGAAAACAACACTGGTTGAGTGGTTTCTGGATAGACATGCTTGTTGCATATAATATGTGCGACAATCTTACGTAAGAGTTGACAAATATGGAATTGCACTCAAATCATCACTAGGTAATTAGGATTAGGAGATTTGTATTGTGCATGTATTGATTGCAATACTGGTGATTCCCTTCCAAAAAAATGGTTGAATAGTGTCCAAAAAATTAATGGAGCTCATTTGAATTAGATGTAATCCATATTTTTCTTCCAAACTCGTATGAAGATGCTGAGCTTTATTCGACATTGTTTGGTAGGAAAGACATACATACATATGAGTGTGACTTGTCCTTTTAACCCAAATGTATGATACTATGATCTTAGTCAGAAAGAGAAGTTCATGGTTTCTATTTCCCGTCACCCAGTGATTTCTTTTAACTATATTACTTCATTTCTAAAATTATTTAATGATGTGCATCCCATCTTCTCTCCCTTCTTACATGAAGCCGTGTAAAATATAGTGGTTATAAGAAGCAGATATAGAAGTCTTCATATTGTACTGATGAGAGACATCATAAAGGGGATTACCTTTATTAGTAACTAACTAATTACAGATGAGTTTCATTCACTAGTGTTGAAAATAACACTACTCTTTAGAAAATTATTGCACATGCAGAGGTGAGTTTTCCAAGGTTTTATACCTATAGTATTGACATTTTGTCTTTTTATCTTTTCCAGATAAAAACTGTTAAGGTCAGTAATGTTTCCTTGGGAGCAACTGACCGAGATATTAAGGAGTTCTTTTCATTTTCTGGTGACATTGAATATGTTGAACTAAGGACGTCAGTTGCTTCTTTCGTTTCATAATCCCCTTTTTTTCAGAGTGCTTTCATTTGTTGATTATGCTAGATGTATTAAGAGTCTATATACTGATGCAGTCATGATGAACGGTCTCAAATTGCTTACGTTACCTTCAAGGATTCACAGGGAGCTGAGACTGCAGTACTGCTATCGGTAATCTGCTTATCATCATTTAATATATATATATATATATATATTACAAATATAGTCGATTTATATTTATTTAGTAAAATATTTTGAACGCCTAATCAACTTCTCCTGTTTTAACAACCAAAATTCTTGTATTGATTAATCATTATTGAGAGTTTGTCCCCTAGACTACAGGATTGTTTGTCATTATCCCAAAGGCACATTAAGATGAAATATTCAGCCTTTTGGAACCATAAAGCAGTGTCAGTGACTTACCTTTGTGTGTTGGGGGTGGGGGAATATATTAGAGAATCATGGAGTTCCTCATGATCAAAACTCTTCCTAGGGTGGCTTTGTCTAGACTTATTGGATATGCATATTGGATTGATTACTGTGTTGCTGAATGTGGGAGGATCTTTTTTTTAGATAGGAACATCCTTTTACCACTGGCATTATTGAGAAATTTAAATTATCCTTCAGTATATTAAATCAGCTGATGGATGGTAGTCTAATCTTCTGTTCTGTTGCATGCTTTACAGCCACTAGCTATGTTCTATCTTTCTGGGTGGGGTTCTGGGGGCAAATGCAAAAAGTAACCATTTAGAAGAATAGAAGTATAGTCCGTTGCCTGTAATTTGGGATGTCAGACGTGTCTGATTTTATCATTTTGTTTAGGTACTATATAGCATGTTTGATTGTAATTAGGAGTTTATATATCATTGTTCGCAACCTGTTCCTATTTCTTTTTCATGAATGAATTTATTTAAGATACAATTTATAACCAAGTTTTGTTTATGTCAGGGAGCAACTATAGTTGATCTTTCTGTTATAATAACTCCGGACCCAGATTACCAGCTTCCACCTGCTGCCTTGGCATCATCTGTGAGCTTTGCTAAGAGACCATTACTGTTTTATTATACATAAGTAACTAGGCTGTTTGGCTCAACACCCTTGTATCGCTTTGCAGGCAAAAGAAAGTAAAGCTCCTGGTGGTGCTGATTCTGCCTTACGGAAGGCAGAGGATGTGGTCTCCAGCATGCTAGCCAAAGGCTTTGTCTTGGGGAAGGATGCTGTCAACAAAGCAAAGACTTTTGATGAGAAGCACCAGTTATCCTCGACTGCCTCAGCAAAGGTTGCATCTTTTGACCAGAAAATTGGATTTAGTGAGAAAATAAGTGCTGGTGCTACGGCTGTGAGTGATAGAGTTTGAGAAGTTGATCAAAAGTTTCAGGTTTCAGAGAAGACCAAATCAGCATTTGCAGCTGCAGAACAGAAAGTCAGTACTGCTGGTTCTGCCTTAATGAAGAATCGCTACATACTCACTGGGGCCTCCTGGGTGACAGGTGCATTCAATAAGGTTTCTAAGGCAGCTGGGGAAGTAGGGCAGAAGACAAAAGAGAAAGTAGAGACTGCAGAAGAGCAACAAAAGCGACAAGCGGAAGATCAGTATGCACAGGTCCTTTCTGAGTCCCCAACAAAAGCAGCAGCACCAAGTGAGCAACAGTCTTCTAAGCCTGCTGCTGCTCAGGGTTTGATCCTTTGATTTGCTTCTTGTATATAAAATAGCTTCTTTGAAACTGTTTCTATACGCCTTGTGTTTCTCCAGACTGGAATTCAATGTAGAACTGCTTTTCTTGGACAGGTTTGCAGTTGTTCAATTTTCTTCTATAAGATAAACTGAATTTCCTAGGTGTGAAATGATTTTGTTTCTGCTAAACCAGCACAGAATATATATTTTTTTTTTTGGGGTCAGAACTTGCACAGAAGTAGCATATATTAATTCACACTTCTCTGCTATTACAGTTTTCATCTATTGTTTGCTCTGTGTGTTAATTTGAACCCCTGAGATTAAAAATCTAATAATATTAAATTGTTTCCAAAATTCATCAGTGGACTTTTTTCTTTTGGTAAATAAAAAGTTCAATTAAATCTTAAAAGAGTATCAATATGAAAATCTAGCTTTTTATTTTTTATTTTTTAGTGCACGTACATCAGAAGAAATCAAATGATATTATTATATTTAATTTTATATTTTTGTAATAGTAGTTAGGTTTGGAGACTTAATTATAAATTTTTATTTTTTAGGAATTTAATCATAATAATCTTTCAAATTATAGAGAATTAATTACAATTTGGGTAAAACTATAGGAATTGGTGAATTAATTAAATTGTTTATACAGTGTAATTGTATAAAATTTTGGAAACTGTTTTTGTAAATTACAATTTTAGGCACATATTATTTACTTTTTGTTTTTAATTTCCTTAAAAGACCAGCTCCTTGGACCAAAAGGACAAGCTAGTCCATTCCTGTGTATTGGCTTGATTATATAACAAATGCTACTCTTGAGTCTAGAGCTGTCTCGACCGGCTTGTAATTGTTTATCTTCTTGCCTGCTGTGCGGTTTGGTTGTTGGGCCTTTGCCCTACATTGTATTGCAGACCAAAAAGAAAAAGCTGTCTCTCGACCCAAAAATTGCAAAAGAAAAAGCTGTCTCCACCGGAAAAGAAATTAAAGCTGATAGCTGTCTATTGTGCATTTCGTCGTGCTTCATCGTTTATTCTCTGGTCTTTCATAGCCACTCTCAAATTCACCGCTGACAACTAATGACAATTCGATGCTACAAAAGGATTGTCTTAATATGTTTTTATATAGTTTACTTGTTAGTCAATCCCATATTTCAATATATATTAGGTGATCGAAGAGTTACATATCTTGAGCAGAGCATTTTCCCTTTTGTTTTTTTTGGGTAAATCAGAATTTTAAAGGCAATAAAATTTGAATTGATGGCCTTATGTTCAAAATTCCATCACTCGCTCAATTCTGATGTCTTCGAACATTTCTCTTATAATATTTCTCCTTATTATTAAAAAAGACATTTTTTTTTCATAATACTAGATACTCTTCTTTTCATTTTTAGTCTTAATAAATACCCCCAACATGTTAGATATAAAAGTAAATATTTTTAATTCGAAAACTTATTGGTAAAATATTCATTAAATGCTGTTTGTTAACATCACTCTGTTTTATTAATTCATTTGCCACCAAAACTTATGAAGGCCGACTTTCTCGATAAACTGTCAACTAGAACCTTCCGCACTTGTTAAGGCAACGCGTCATTATCACTATGTCTTCTTCATTGGAGGCTAAATTTATATTCACAAGGGGTTAGTATAAACTGTGAAGTAATGTTATTAATCTTGTACTACATCATTGTTAATTCTTAGTAAAACAAAGCTGCCATCGATATTTTTATAATGCAGTAGTTGGTGGAGGGGAAGAAAAGCTACTACCACTGTAACTTTGCAAGAAAAATAAAAGTGAACGCACTTGTAACAAAAAGAATAAGAAAAAAGAAAAGCGGAAACACTTTTACCTTCGCAATGTAAATTTATTCAACCCTGATTTTTGTAATTGAGTTTTGTTTTACTTTTTAACAATTGCAGAAGAGAGAAGTTTAAAAACAGGAAAGAAAAAGTAATATTCCAATCTGTTTTAAACAGTATTTTATGATTTATTTGAATCTGTCTCAAACAAATAGCAAATATTTTTCAAAAAATCATGCTTCAACTATGATACGTCGATCGCATAAGATTTTAAAGATTATTTGAGTCATTTACTTTGGGTAATTCAAGTTAACTAGATGTCTTGTGTTCCAATTAAAGCCTTTTTGCTCTTTAGAACTCTAAGCTGAGGGGCTTGTAATCTGTTTGAATTCCCCATTTGCCTAGTTTAGGCCTACCTTATTATACACATGGAAGATTTTCCCTTTCTTATATCTATGCCACAACTTTCTCAGTTTCTCATTCAAACCCTTTATCCTTGCCTTGACACCTGCCGATATTTATAACACTCAGACTATAAAATAACTCATGGAATAGTGGTCAAGCTAGATTCACTCTCTGCTCTGCTTAGTGACTACAGATGCTCCCCTCCAACCAAAGAGCTTCTTATTCCTTCCCCCAGTTAGTTTTCTACCATCGACTCTTACCCCCCATTAGCTTGAGTCCGAAACACTTATTTTAACCTAAAGATATTATGAAATAACAATCCGATTAATGATGGACATTTTTTTGTTTGGAAGAGTTTAGGTGGATTTGGTGTCAGTTATCCATCCTACCAAAACTAGGGCACAACTCCTGAGTTTTTGGAATGCTTATAGCAGTTATTACGTAAGTATCACAAATGAAGACCAAACATGTTGGAATAGTGAAAATGGTGATTTAAGTGCAAAAAGAAGATTAAAATAAATAATATGAGAGAAATTAACAAGACATAACATTGTCAGAGTGAAAAGTTATGAGACAAAAATGAGGATTTGTTGGATTTTTTAATACAATGTTTTGGTTTCATATTTTGTTTTTAGTCTATTTCCTTTTCTTAGGACTTTGTAAATGAAACAATAAAAATTAAAAATGAAAATTAAAAATTAAAATTTTCACTTTTCACTATTCCTCTCCAAATCTTGAAAAATTGAAAACAAGTTGAAAATAGGAAAGTAGAAAATATATTAAGTAGTTTTCTAAAACCAAACATACATTGAAATTTTTAAATTTGTAGTGCATTAAACATTATTCACCGGAATTAGTTTTTCAGACTATTAGGCAAACCCAAATTATACTTTGTAAATAAATTTGTAACCTACAAATAGAATTAAACTATTTTGTTATTATAGTTATGCTACACATTCCGAAATACTATAATTTTACTATAATTTTTGTTAAAAAATTATGGTAATTGTTGTTTATATTAAAATAGTATGACCCATTTTTTGTTGCCTATCAATATATATGTATAGATGGCATCACGACCTCTTCCATAAACATGCTGTCGCAACTTGACATGCGCAGTGGCAGAGGCAGGGGACCCAAATTTTACATTTTTATTATATATATTACCGTTCTCTTATAAAATCAATCACATTTATACATATTATTTTCATTGTATAATAATAGTCATTTTGGACAAATGTGATTCATTGAAAAATCAAATAAAAAATAGTATAGATAACAAATAATAAAAATCTCTTAATATAGTTATATGTATTGTATGAAAGTATGATATATATATATCTTTAAAATGTATTTTTTAGGATTTTTTATTTGTTAACTTTTTTTATTGAGTTTAAGAGAAGTTTAAGAAGAAAATTATTGACTTATTTATTAATAAAAAAAAATAAAATATACTCTAATTTACCAATAATTTAAATAAAAAAACTATATAATAATTTATTTTATATTTTTTATATAATAATTTATTTTATTTTATTTGCATTAATTAATTTGGTCCCTTCCTTGCTCAATCATTCTTCAAAACTCAAACCCACCGGCAAAGACAGCCTGATCAATGTCCATATTCGTGAGCTTGTTTGTTAAGGCTATTGCACTCGTGAAGTTGTGGCCCACTTTCTTTAACTATCGACTACTGTTTTCATCTACTTTTAATTATCTCTTCAAAATACAGTTAAGATTTAATATATTAAAAAATTAATATATCTAAACATAATTATATTCAAATACACTATTTATGTTTAAATACATTAATTTTTCAATGTATCAAATTTTAGCAGTTTTCAAATAATCACCATATGGGTGGACCGTTTGCCATTTAGTATCAACCGTTTATATATGTCACCATCTTTTTTAAATTTCTAATAAATGCAAAATCAAAGGTTGTGGTGGGTGAAGTGGGTATCGGATGATGCTCATGTGTTTTAAAAGGAAAACAAAGACTGATAAATTATGCGAAAGATGAAAAGGTAATCCCCTGAATCGTACGCGGAATTTTTAATTGTCAATTAATTCGGTTGAAGAAATAGTAAGCTTAATCGCTAAGTGAATGAGGCGAGCAGGGGTTTAACTGTATGTCAACTACCTATATAAAACCATGAGGGTTAAAGAAAGAACTTTGATTTACTTTTCTTCTTTTTAAGGAAAAAAAATATTAGGACTAAGGGAGTTTCTGTCTTTACATGGACAAGTTGACAACTACAATGGTTATAAATAACCCATTAACAAATAAATTATTTATTCAAAGTATAAATTATACAATTATGATAAACAAACTCAAATATGTGAGCTAAACCCCTTTATAACTTTGTAATGTTTTTTTTTTTTCAAGAGCTTCGTAATGTTGTGTGTCTTTGTTTGACTCGTGAATTTCAGTAATCTATAAAAATAAGGGATTTGAATCTCATTTTAGAGGATAAATGAAGAGCTATTAAGATATACATACTATATGTCATTCTTTTGGACTTACACGACACATGAATAACATATATTCCTATATATTAATTTAAAATTCACTTTTTTCTTAGTCAAACATAGGAAACACAATATAAATAAGGCTATAAAAAGAAATAATACATAACATTCTGAGTTTATATAAAAAATAAAGATTATATAAATGATATTTTGAATAATTATCATTTTCTTTAAATTTTTTATTATATATTTATTGTGTTCGTATCCTATAAATTTTCAAATTTAGCATGTCATACATGTTGGATCAGGATTTAGTGTTTTATAGATAGGGAGTTTTACCTTTAAATTAATAGAGTAAAAAGATCCCAATTTTTAACTATATTGATCCTAATTAAGGTAAAAATTTTGTTTTAATTGGCATGTTATTACATGCTCAAATTTTAACTTCGACATTTGTTTGCATATACTCAACCCAATTATCTGCTAATAATAATAATAATAATAACTCTAAACTCAACCCTATTGTTATTATGATTGAATTTTCATGCATTTTCAATGTACACTATTCTATATTATTATCTCATCCACTACTTAAATAATTATACAAAAATAATTAAATAACTATATAAAAATATTTTATATAATTATTAATATATTAAATTTAAGCTCTAATAATATCAACATTGTCGTTTTGGCCATCTTCTCAATATAAGTTCGAATTATACGGATATACTATACTATATTATATTATATTATATAAACATAATCCAATAATTGCACCGATCACGATCATGATGACTACTAAAATATAGTTTTCGTAAAGGATATTCTAAATCAGAAAAGTCAAAATCTCTTTATCACTACTATTTTCATCATCACGTTACGCGTGGATAGGGACTGAATCTCACTGGAAACTCTAATGCATGATGCTTTAGAATTTTAATTTATTTTATTATTTATGAGTCTTTAGAATTTTATTGTGGTACGTAAGGTATTATTATCAATCAACAATAGTGAAAAGACGTGTCGAAATATCATAGATTTTAAACACAACATATTTTCTTGGAGATGTCACAACATATTACATACAAGGATGAGGTACTCATGATGATTGATTTTTTAATATTTGAATTTTTTTTTACCACACATCTAATTGATGACATGATTCTTTGTGCATATACATTTTCTTAAGAACAAAAATTTTAATTCAAGTATGTGTCCCTAATCCTACCAATGGTGCACTCATGCTGCATCTCATAATTGAAAAAAAATTGAGTGGAGTTCAATTTTAAAATTATTCTTTATATGTTTTGAAGTTAGGTTTGTATATATATATATATATATATATATATATATATATATATATATATATATATATATATTCTCTGAGACTTAACTCTATATCACACAAACTATAAGATTTGACACAGATTAATACATAGGCAAAACATACGTTAATAATTTTTTAAAGTTTTCCTTTTATAATATTTTGAGTGAACTAATTCATAGGATTTAAGCTTAGACATTTGATTGCACCGAAAAAAAATCAGATGTTTAATTTCAATTTCAATTTCAATTTCAATATTAAATTGACTTGTCAATAATCATCACTTGAGGTGCATTCATTTTGTTTTTTTTTCCTTACATAAAGTTAAAAGCTATTTATATTAATTTTTACTCAAAAAGTTGAAGTAATTTATTTTAATCAGTTTTTAACGTTTAAATAGAAACTAATATAAATAATTTCTATGAAAAATTAGTATTTTGATTAAAAAATACTTCTATGAAAAATAAAATCAAACACTTAGAAGTAGAATTCAGTTCTGAGGAAATGAGTCGATGACTCAATCAACATACGAAGTCGGGACAAACATGGTTTAACCCGTCCTGCGAACATTCCCAATGTCAAACCACGTGTCGCACGATGGTCATCACCAACGCAATACTCCAACCCAATATATGTTCATTTATGCATATATATTAAAAAATATATTAAATTAATTTAAAATTAGATAATTTAAAATATATTTTATAACACTATCCTTAACCTATATTTTATTTAAGTAACTAAGTATCTCTCTCAAAGAAAAAAATAATTAATGTTATTTAAAATTATTAAAAGGACAGGTAATAGTATAAAAATAAAATTTTATAAATAGATATTTATTAGAGAACAAAGGTAGTAATAGCCATATTAGAAAATCAATATAATTTGCAGCTATATACATTAATTTTCTAATGTACTCTTTACTTTAAATTAAATGTTTCATTCACTTTTTAGATATATTCATAAATCAATATATCTAGATACTAGATACAAAAGTATCTAGATTTTATATCCAAATATATTGATTTATGAATGCACTTAAAAATGAAATAGATATTTAATTTAAAAATGGAGGAAATAGTAAATTATATCAATTTTTTAAGATGACTATTAAGAAAGGATAGAGAATGTATGAACGATCAAGATGTTCCCAAATTCCACACGTGGATACATCAAAGTCCATGTCCCTTTCTTTAATAATTTAACTCCTTTAAAGTGATAAAATTAAAAAAATATAAAAATAAGGGATTAAACATTATTAGATTATTTAATGAAATTTTCATATAATAAAATTATTAATTCAAGAATAATATTAATTTCTTATTTTTTATACCTTATCACTTCCTTCATTTTCGAGAAATCAAATCCCCTTCTCCTTGTTTGCCCTAGCTGGGTCATCTTTGAACATGATTAAGTACCAGCCTATCAGACCCACCCTGCGTGGCCCACGTAACACCAGACAACAACATCATGCAATGCACTGCACACGATCATGGCCCACTTCATTCATTCATTCTCATTTCTCACTACTTTCCTCAGGAACCATTTCATTATCTTATCCCTTCTTGACTCGCCACAACGACGACGTTTTCCTCAAACTTCCCGGACAATACATACCCAGTTACCCACCCCACCCACGAAAGAATGAATACGTCAAAGCACCGACACTATTGTACAACACCTTCTCCGAACCAGTTACCTCCCAAAACGGCGACACGTGTAAACCCACCCACACAAACAATGCCACGTCAGCTACACAGCCATGCCTCCACCGGTAACTAAACGGAACCAAAGAGAAAAGGTGCGAGGCTGTTTGTAACAGAGGTGGCACCTGATCCCAATTTTCCATCAATTCATTCATTTCATTCATAATAGTAGTAGCAGTAGCAGTAGACAGGAGTAATAATAAAAAATCAGAGATTCAGAGCAGAACAGAGAACACTGCCATTTCCAGCTGGCAACTCCTATCGAGGTCGAGTGGTACCAACGGTCCCAAAGTCCAGCTGTATTCCAACAACATTCAGCGCAAGCACCAACGCGAAAATGCCAACGCCTATTCCATGTATTCCATCAACATTACATACACCATAGCACCAACGCCTATCCTGCGCCCTTCGGACACCCCCCACCCTAAGCCTTCACGCCCTTTTCATTTCACACCACAACAACAACAATAATAATAATTAACCAATAAATTGAATCAAAGAGCAAAAAAAAACCAATAAATGATCGCTCAAGATACAAAAATAAATAAATGATTATTTCCTTCTCCAATCTCCAGAATGGAAAGGGCTGTACAGCAGAAATGAAAATCGGGTGGATAATTTTTCCTTTATTTTGTCTTTTCTTTCTTTCGTGAGGAAAAAATTTAAAAAAAAGAAGCAATTTGGAATTTGATATACAAGGGAGCACGTGGGAGGTTCCGACCGCTAAAAGAAGCAATACATAAACCCGTGCCTCTTTACGTCTTCTGCTGGGAAAAGCCAAAAAAAAAAAAAAAAAAACTCAAAAATCGGCGAATTTCCTGTGGAGCCGATTTTTTTGTATCTGCTGCAAATTGCGGAGGCTTCGGATCGCCAAAACATCGGTTCTCCTCGCATCCGTGTAATGCCCAATGTCGCTAATTCCCGCAGCTAAATCTACCGTTTGAAAGAAAATACACCAAAAAACACGCTTAAATAAACAAAAATTATACTAACACCAACCAAACAATACTTGTCTCAACAAATGAGATTAACTTTTAACTATAACCCTGATATCCTAAAGTAAATCATGTCAATAATTTATTTAAATAAGTTATAACTATGCGGAAATTACATTGTAGCTATACCTGAATCGTGCTGCGTATGCGAGCGCTTGAATCCGGTGAACTGATCCAACTCTGAAACATTTGTCAATTTTGAATTAATATTTTGAATGCATTTGAGATTAAAGATAGCAGTTATGGATTGGGGAATAGCTAGGAGGAGTGAATGGTACCTGATGGAGAGGGGGTGTGGGAGCAGAGGTAGAGGATGAGGAAGCAGAGGATGGTGAGGAGTGGGATGAGGTGGATGAACTTGTGCGGCGGTCGGGGAGGCGGAGACGACACCCTGTGAGTCTTGGGCGGTTCGTCGAGTACCAGGTTGTTGTTGTCGTCGTCTTCCTTGGCGGTCCCATGGAGCTTCGATGAGGGAGAACCCAGGGACTGTCTCTGCATTGTGTTTCTATGCGGCTGTGAAGGAGAGAATAGGAGGAGCGTAGGTACCGATGAGATGAATAGAGACACAAAACAAAAGCGTGAGTGAGTGAGTGTGCGTTGGCACGTTGTGAAGTGGGTTTTATTTTATGCTTTTTTATTTTTTATTTAATTATTAGTTTTTTATATTTTTATTTTTTGTGGGTTTTGGAGAGTGCAAGATTTACGCTCGTGACCTGGTTGATTGTTGTTCGTATCCGATGCTTAATTGATTTTCCTTTTTTTTTAAAAAAAAAAATTTGAGGTGATTTCTTTCCTTTTACTCCTCTCAACCCTTTTTCTCTTTTCGCTTTGTTTAGCCCAATTCAACCCTCTTGCCTCCATTGCTTTTTCGCTTTTCTGTTTGTGCTAACTAAATGCTGCCGCGTTTTGATTACTACTTTCCTTCGTTATTTGGTGCTACGTGTTTCATTCTTTGGTTTGTACCCGTCATCCGTAATCATTAATGATATAACACAGAGTCGTTAGTTAACGGAAAGACACGAGAGCTACAAAACCCGTTAACCCAATAATGAGTAGCTCTTTTTTTTTTGGGTCAGTTATAATGAGTAGCCTTGGGTGAGGGAAAGAGACCCACTTACTCTTGTTTCGACAAAGCCCATATAAACCCAATATTAATTCCAGACCCAAAAAAAAAACCCAATATCAATTGACTAGATATTAACTTCATGCACATTTCATGATCCATAAGGCAGCGTTCAGTATCTGTCCCCGAACAATTGAGATAGAAACAGTAAAGATAGTGAAAATACTATCTCTGTATCTTATTTGATTGTGGAGAGTATAAGACATAATAACTATTTCAATATCTTATTTATAAATATAATGATAAGATAATAAATACATGAAAAATATATTAATACCCCCATTGGACCACTGCCTGCCACTGTTGGACAACAGCCAAACACTACCTAAAAGCAAAATTCTAATTTTATTTCCTTTGCTTATAATATGTATGCTTGGAATCCTCATCCAAACAAAGAAAAAAGAAATACGTGCTTGGACTTACAAAAATTAGCAGTGAAAGTTATATTTCAAGTTTAATTTTGTCAAACTTTTCAACTGGTTCCCATGTATAATTATTATTGTAGTTCTGTAACCGTAATTAAAAAAAATCATTAACTCTTCACTATGAACAACATTTTGGGTGTGCTACACTACCATTGATAATATTAGTTTTTTTAAATTTTCCCTGGAGCTCAGACAAAAAATTCCTTGGAGCTTTAGAGTACCCTCTGTTCGAGAAAAGCAAAAATTTACATTAGTAATCAGAATTTTTGAGCGCGAACCAATCCGTTTTAAGCCGCGAGTGATGAGTTGGGTCTGCGACTATGCCTGACTACTATGATTATGATAGTCCCTTTTTCATTTTGGGTCATCATCAACTGTGATTTTGCTTACATGAACGGGCCAAGGCCGAAAACTATCAATTTTTGGGCCGAAAGAAAATACCCAGATAAAAGAGGCCCCTACTAGTTTTTTCTAATATTGGTCTGAAGCTTCTACCAGCTTGGAGCAGGTTTGACCAGGAAAAGATGGAGCTCATTAGAGAGATCACAGGTTGACATGAGGTGACGTCCAAGACTCCAAATTTACATTCCCAAGTCCAGTTCGAGGTTATGTTTGCAAACTTGTCAGCTCACGTCACGTTGCAGCCTCTGTAGAAAAATTCCTAAATGGACTAACTAAAATTGAAAAAATGAAAAATGCAAATGTGCAAAATGACAACAACAAAAAAAAAAGCAAAAAATGAAATTAAAAAAAAACTAAATAATGATGTGTTTGCTTACTATTCTCTATCAAATAAGTACACGAAAAAAATTCAAACTAATAAAAACTGTGATGACTTATTCAATTAGATATTCTCTGAGCCACAACATGGAGCCGAAGAGGTATGGGTATAACTTAAAACAACTCACTCTTTTTCCATTCCCTGTAACATTATTCAATTCAGAATTTGAAATTACGCTCCATCATGTTCATTTCATGTCACCCCAATTTCGTTCAACATGATTCATCCAAAGTCCAAACAAACAAAATTGTTGACGAGAGCGACCTCTGTTTTTTGGGGAGGGATCAAATCAAAGCATATACGCACACGGCATGTCCCTAGCACCGGAAAGAAACATCGGACACAGAGATATTCTTTGTTTTGGTGGGTTCCACATTGGGCCGGGCCCAAAAGGCCCACCAGATTTGAGATGGGGTAGCTGAACAGCAAGGGTCCAGATGGAATGAAAGGGCGAGAATCCAACGACCAGAAAGGCACCGTGAGAGAACAGATGGGGAAAGCACACATAGCCTTGATGAGTGGGGAACGAAAATTCTGGAGTGCGAAGGAGAAGGGAAGAACAAGTTGGAATAGTAAACTTGCGTAGCAGGAAACGATTTCAGAGCTAGCTACAATATTATATTATTATTATTATTATCTAAGGTGAAACGCGAAGCATTTTGGTTCGTGTTTGTTTCTGGGGAATAGAGAGAAAGAAAGGGATCGGAATCATCATCATAATATTCATATATGAGAGAATGGTGCTATGGGAGATAACACTCGGAACAGCGTATTTTCTGGGTCTGAAGCGAACTGACAGACTCGCCCTCAGGATTCAGCGCAGGATCATCAGCCCTAAGTACCCCAAGATCCGCAATTTCCTTCACAGGTACCAGCAATTTCTTCTTTCATTCACGAGCTTCCATTGTGTTTTACTATTAGATAGATAGATAGCTACAGGCTACAAGGCTGGCCCCAATGTGCATTTCAATTTTTTAGGCTATGTTTGATTCCTGTCTTCATTTCCTCTTTTCATCTTATGATTTTGCAAAGAAAATAGTGAAAGCCGTGAAAACATGAGATGGATTCAAAATTAATTATATTTTTTTAACGATTTAATCAAGGGTTGTTCGTGCTACATAAATAAATGAGGCCAAATATGTGTGTATGTAGAGTATATTGGATGTGGACACTGAGGATTAAATAGCTCAGTGGTGCAGCTATTAAAAATCTCTGTGAAAGTTGAAGACATATTTGGTTGGGTGACATATTTTCTGCTGCAAATTGTTGTCTTTGGTGCATCTGGTTTGGTTTTTCCGTCAAATGTGCGATCTATGTATGTGTGCAGGAACGGTTTCACCTCAGTCACTTTCCAACATTAACCTCAACTTTACTTCTAGTGTTTGAATGCGCTATGAAGGTATTGATAATTGATTTCTGTTACTGGGAAGTCAGGTATCTGTCTCTGACCCACAAACGTTTATACTTTACAAGCAAATGGAGATGTCTCCTCCTTTTTAAAAAACTAAGGTGGTGTTTGGTTTGTTTGTCATTTTCATTTTCTGTTAGTATTTTTTTTTTTTTTTTTTAAGAAAAGTCGCCTTAATAAGGTGACCTTATTGATATCGTATTCATTATTTTCAGAGTTTTATAAAGGAAATGTTGAGAGAAATAGCAGTTTTTTTTATCATTTCATTCACAAAGCTTTGAAAATGGAAAACAAAATGAAAACACATTTTTTGTAGTTATTGTAAAACCATATTAAATGAAAGTGAAAAAGGAAAACAAGCCAAATGCCTCCTCAAGTTGCCTGAATTGTTGGTAGATGACATTTGTATCTTTGGCGAAGCTTAAATCCTTGTATCATCTATGGCTATCGGAGCCAGCCATATTTGATTTTATTTTCACGGAAAATGTTTTTATACTGGAAATCGGGGGTTAACAGTAAGAAAATTGTTGGTGTGGGTAAAATTGCAAATGACAGGCTTGTGAGAACTGTAGTTTATTTTTTTATAGTACTTCTGATCTTTCATTCTCTCTTTCAAGTGAACACAGCAGATGGAATGATGGTTGGGAAGGGCTAATTCATTTCATTGTGATATACTTCCCCCATTCCATATTAATAATCGCTCTTGGAAAGGTACAGTTTTGGTACATTGAAAAGTGAATGTATTTTGGCAGGAAGTTTAGAAAACTGACATTGACTTAATTTGTTTTTCATCTGTCCATTTCTGATTGTGAAGCCTGTGTTTGTGTTATGACTTATGATCCATGTATCTTCCATGAAGCCAGAAATAATCATACAATTGCCTGCTGATAATGTATAGCGACCACCAAATACCAATTCTGAAGGATATATGTGCTGTAATGCAAAGATGTTAGAGAGCCAATAATTTTTACTCTTCTGAGATTACAAAATTTTTTAGGTGAACTATTAGCATTAGTTTTTGACTTTTTGTGGATATCCTGAACTATGATATGATACTGCTTACTGAGCATGGATTAACTGTTTATCCAACTTGAAAATCTTTGGGGTGTCATAATTGTTACTGACTTTTCTTTCACACTTGTTCTCCGCAGTGCTTTGCATTGAATACATACATTTTTCTCTGAGCAATTGAAAAAACACATTTCATTTGCCCTTCCACCCTTTATTTCATTAGTAGCTATTGCTGTTATACAATTTCTTTATTGGTCCCCTTGTTTTGGTGCTTCCCAGACGGACCCGTGCTGTGTTTGATGTAGCAATCAAAGTTCATAGGAACATTCAAGAAAGGGACATAGAAGCAGGTCGGAATCTTGGAAACTTTATTTTGCGATGGCTAGATCGAATAAAACCATCAGCTCAGATTCGTGGTCCTCCTACTGGACCACCTCCAAATGGCAATTCAAGGGAAAGAATGACAAAGAATGCAAATGGAACTCCCAACCACAAATCTACTGGTTATTCTGGATTTTTCAAGAGGGACTCTGATAGGCATTTGTTTACTTCATCAAGGCCAAAGCCTTTTCCTACCATTTCAAGGATGACTCGACCATCAAACCCTGCTGGAACTAGCATCCATGGTAGGCACCTCAGCGTCTATGCTCCTGAAGTCTTTAGATCAAGTTATAAAATAAATGAGTCAGGGGGTGTTTTTAGGAAGGACATCATGCAATGGATGCTGCGAAACTAACTGTTCATTTCTTTTCTAGTGGTTCATGTAAACAGCTTTTGATTTCAACAGGAAAGGGTGGCTAAACGACGCTTGTGTGGCAGATGCCAGAATCGATGGGGATGGAAGCCTCAAAATTAAGATTTCCTTCCTTTCTTTTTATCTTTTATCTGGTCTCTTTGGACTTTGTATAGTCTCTCAAGCTTCATTTTGCATAACCAGTGGTGGTGCATTTGTTGTCAGTTTTGGTTAAAGAACTAGTTGTCGGTATCACAGTTAATCATCCTTTCGATTAATAAAACTGAAGATTGTGTATTTCTGTTACATTAAAAAAATAGTAATAATATTGAAAGCTGATACAAAGGACTTGATTGGATACAAATGTGTATTCAAAATCCAAGTTGTTGTGTCCTCTGGCTCCTGTGTTCAAAATGATATAAGTTTACTACAGGTACTCTTAGATGCTACGTATTACGGATGCACCCGAATGACCTAGAAAAATGAGTGACGCCATCTAGCACCATTTTATTTCCCTTTCATCAAGTATATATTATCTCGATACCCACTACGGGAAGTAACGTAATGAACGATGGTCTGCTACTATTATCTCATCAGTCTTGTTGCATTCTGGGGAAGCCTATCTGAAGTTGAAGCTAGATTCCTGTCCAAACTAGCTTTATTAAATTAAATTGATTTCATAATCCTTTCCCCAAATCAATATATCAGCAAAGCTAGTAACGGGCCGAACATATCGTTCACTGACACTTCATTAAGATTGTAGAATTACAGCGTTAAAATGCAAGGCCTCTCCCTTAAATACACAACACTACAACAGCTTGAGAGGAACAAAAAGAATGTGATATTTTTTGGGGAGCGGGGATGGTGTGGGGGCAAGAAGAAAGGAATAGTTTATAATTCCTTCCTACTGATCAAGAAGTGGACTCCCTTCTCTTGCTAAGACAAAAAGACCACCGTCCCCTCTTGATATTCTTAAGTCCTCATCAAGATATGTAGTGATAAGCCAGGAGCTTGTCCTCTCACCAGGAATGGGAATCTTAAGAGGAGGCTGACCAGAAATGACACGTGATATGTTTGCCACCAAATCCTGCACAGGGCCGAGAGATTGTTGCAGAGGCAGTAGGCTGAGCCTTTGGCCAAAAAGGTCTATATTTTCTGGTAGATCAGGTCGAGATTTTATCTCTGGAGGTTCCAATGTCCCTTCTTTAAATGTAACCTGCTTGCATTTAGAAGCGTTAGCCAGAGTTTAATTATGGTCATCTATAATCTAAAAATTTTGATACGCAAGCTGAGGAAACTAAGGACTAACATGCAAGTTATGACAAAGGGCATATGGATCGCAATATCATTAACATTGAGCAACTTACAAAACTATTTGCATGCCACAATAGCAGTAATTTTCCATTTTACATGATCATCTTAATGCCCGAGCAAGAAAACCAATAGTCAGTTTTCACAATACAAAAGCTTATTAAAGAAACTTTTTTGGATTAAATTAGAGAACTTTAAATGCGTAATTCAGATCCACATTTAATAGGCTATACATAGATATTTTATAGTCAAAGGTTCCAGACTGAAGCATGGTGTAATGAAAGCATCAGCATCACTTGCTGAATGATTCACTTCTCCTTCAACTAGATGTGCACCTCCGGTACTTAGGCGTGGGCTCGTGGCTTTTGGGCTAAGGTGAGGCACACCCTAAACGCTTGTTGAAAAGTGTTAAGTATTTCATAAAAGATAAAACTCAGCCATCTAGCTTTCTAAGTGTGATGCTAAAGATGAAAAACTGATTCAGTCTTTGTAACCCTCAGCAGCAAGCAGCTTAAGGCTCTGTATAATGAACATATTAATCTTTTATTTTTACTATGAATCTTTTGCATGACTGCTTCCGTAGTAAATCTTTAGGGCAAAATAATGGAATATAATAAAATAAGCATCTTTCATCAATTACGCATGCACCTTTTGCCTTTTTTGCTACCTTGGGTTAAACATATTTTGCCTTTTTAAGATATGATGAAACAAAATACTGAAGTTTTCATGAGAATACCTGTATTCTTGTAGGGGTTCGAACTTCAAATGAGGCAGAAGCGCTGAACGACAAAGAGGCAAAAGGGCTAGACAATGTCGTGGAGTTTACGATGGTGAAGCTACCAGTATCAATTGTTTGTGAAATCTTGTCCACCTTCAACAAAGGTAATGTTCCTGCTGCTAGAAGAGGTAACAGTTCTGAAGATGCAGTGTACCTGACATCAGTTTGACAAGCAAAGCAACAATAAGGATTTTAACTAAGAATTAACGAATTAGAGACATGTTGACTTAGTTTCATATACATCAACACCAATGAAACGTTCCACCATTTCTGCTAGAGTGCCATTACAGTCCAATAAATAGCTAAAACTAGCCAGAAAACAATAGGCAATTCTCCATACTATATAACTCCTTGTAAGACTCTCAAGAAAGATAGATAGAAAAAATAACATGAAACGGAGCAAATCATTCTTCATAGTGGAATATGCAAGAATGTCAGCATTGTGGTTACCAGACGCATCAGTTCATTTCAGCTAGGTTTTAGCTCTGACTGCCCCAACTTTCACATCGGACATTCCAAACAATCATTTACTTTACCTTGCAATGATGAATCAATAAAGGGTGTGTTTGTTTCAGATTATTTCAACAGAAAAAAGTGATTCTTTTCATGTTAAAAAATGCACTTTTCATAGAAGTTATTTATACCAGCTTCTACTCAAAACTCAAAAGCTAAAAACAACTTAAAATATGTAACAACCATACAGTCCCAAATGTTCACTAACCTAAACATGTTTAAATCCTAGACTTTCCTGTTCCACTAATAAACTACCAAGGTATGACATAAAATTGCATGCCCCGTTTACACAACAATATGCAACTAACTATCACATCAATCAAAATCAAAATTCCAGGATACACACAAAACGATTGGAAAAAAAAAATATTCATTCGAACAGACAATAATTCACAATAAGTCAGACACACAGAATTAATCGCAATAATTGATAGAAAAAGAAAGGAATTCAGACTTACAGCAAAACCCAATTTCCATTGAGAAGCGCGGGTTGCTCAACCGGGTTGGGAGTCGGGTTCGCCGCTTCCAACTGAGTCACCAACTCGGACACCTCGGCCCGGACCTCCGACCCGGCCCGAAGCCCGAGCTCCGTCCCATAAACAGTGTCCACCAGGGCCCGCTTCAGCCCCTCCAGCTTACCGTCCTCCTCCGCCGCCCTCGCCGGAGATTTCGTCGCGGCTGCCGGAGTTCCGTTTCCGGCGTCGGCTGCCCCTTGCTCCTCCCACTCGTCGTCGTCCTTGGGAGGGTCCGAATCGGGGAGGTTGGTGTAGGAAGCTTCGGGTTCGGGCTCGTAATCCTCGCCCCACTCGTCCGAGATCTTTGCCGAGGGCTTGTCGGCGTCGCCGGCGGCCGAGGAAGCGGCGGCGGAGCGGAGGGAAGGGAAGGTGGTTGGGGAGCGAGGAGAGAGAGGGAATGGGACGCGGAGAGAGGAGAGAGAAAGAGGAAGAAGGGGTCTAGGGTTTTGGTGGGAGAAGAGGGAAGAAGAAGAAGAAGGGGCACGTGAGGACCAAGCGAAGGAAGAGAAGACTTGAGCCATTCGAAGTTGGAACAGAACAGGGCGTTCCCAAAATCTGACGCTTCTATTTTCTTCTTCTTGTGTGTGTTTCACTGTTTTGCGATGGTGCACCCAAAATCAAAGATAGACACATAAATTAGTAGAAAATAAGATATATCTTATGTAACAATTGCCTAATCATATGTTTTTTTTCTTTTCATAATTGACATGATTTGTATGATCACATGAAGTTTTTTTTTGGGTAGATTGATCACATGAAGTTTACTTGACTTGTATTGATTTCATATGATACTTATATTTTTTTTCAAACAAACAAATAATATTTAAATTTAAAGAAATAAACAGAAATAATAACACTGTAACTTTACTTCATAATTGACTGATTCAATTTACATCAGACTATATAAGAGTTTAATTTTTATATCAGAATGATATAAAATAATTTTATATCATCAATCAATAAAATTTTATTAAAATAATAAATCATGATGTATAATTATAATAATAGATATTTATTTTCTATAATTTATTATTTTGGAGAAATTCTTTTGATTGAGAGCATAAAAATCAATGCATATAAATTAAATAATAATAATAATTTATATAATTAGGCTCCAAATTAGTGGGCACGAAGGGCAGGTTGGGTTATTTTATATATAAAAAATCCTGTGAAAAATCTTTGCACGGGATTATGTGTCAACTTCTCGGTCTGAAAAAAAAAAAATCTAAAATCCCAACCCAGTTCCTTCTGTTTATAATGAAGGATAAATTAATCCCCAGATTTTAAAAATCTTATATTAATTCCTCAAATTTTATAAAAGGGGATAGATTAGTAACGCTATAAAATTATCATATAAGTTGTGTCCGTTAATTACTATGTGTACTGTTAATTTATTTACATGTACTATTAACTTTCATCATTAACTTGTCTTACTTTTCTAAACGAAGTCATTTAGAATTTTTTTTTACTGTTATCTAACCATAGAAGAAAGATTTTGAATTTAAGTGGACATTTGTTACATAGATCAAATGAGGTAAATTATGACTAAGGTGAAGATTAACACTACACGTATGTAAGTTAATAGAATATATTAACATTTTTGTTAATAGTTTACAACAATTTACGGATGGATTAACTTCCCATTTTATAAAATTTAAGAGAATAATATAGGATTTTTTAAATCTGAAACTAATTTGTCTCTCATTATAAACCTAAATGATCGATTTGGAATTTTAGTTAAAAAAAAAAAAGAAGTAATAAAATTAACCGGGGTCAATTTTTGGGATAGGTTGAATTTGTTGTTTGTCGTGGGGTGGAATGTTTTGAATTTGTAAAGAGGATAAAGTTTGGGCTTTGAGCCCAACCCGGTTATTTTTACGCACACATTTAGACATTCGTTCTTAGACCGAAAAAATGTAGCCATTTGTTCTCAGTTGCAAATGTATTGTATAACTAACAACTAATAACTAATTAAATCCCACCCCTTCTTTGTAGATATATTTCTTTTGCTTTTCCTTTCCTTTCTTCTCAACTCTCCCATTACAAGATGGTTTGATTGATTTCCTTTCCAAAAAAATTTTCATGATAGCTGGAGGGGTCTCAAAATTATGAGAAAGACAAAGAGTATAAGGTTAGTATTTATACATCCAGCTGAAACGAGATTGCTCTTGCAGCAAGTGACATTGGCATGTTGATGATTATAGGTTGCGATTTATAAAAAAAAAAAAAAAAAAAAAATTTGGTGGCATCTAGAGGCATAAGGCCCCTTTTTTTAGCATTCAGTACATCCTCTAAGGTGGCTTATGTGTTGATAAGTATCATACAGGAGGCTGCTAGTAAGCTGATGTGTACCATATTGTTGGTTTCGATGCCCTCATGTTCCATAATCTAGGTACTCACATGTTTAGCACTTTAGTTCCTTAGATTATGTAGAAATATTATTTTAATATTTAAAAAGTGAGTGTCTTTGAAATACTCATTTTATTATTATTAGATTTGATGACGATTCCTACTTCTTTTATTAACCTATTACATCCAATGGTAGGACGCCATTTTTTAGATATTAAAATAGTACTTCTAGATTATGTTTGGAATGCTTTAATTAGTGGGTTTAATACTACTCTTGGCTCTAGTTACTCTTTCTAAACAACTAGTTGAAACCAATCAAAGCTGTGATGAATATACTTTCACTGTTACGTATATATTTGCAGGGTGATGCAAAATTGCGCTTTGTTCTAATTCTTAGTATCTAAGAGATATATAATGTTCATTGGTTATAATAATCTTAGGTGTAGTTCATGTTTTTATCATATTTCTGCTGCACCAAGTAATCTATTGTAATAGAATTTGCCTTCATCAGTGAATGTATATTATGTTGACCCCCAAAGAAAGATTCCACTTCGGAGAAGGAAACTCACATTCTACTTTATACCTCCCATGATTGTCTTCTTCAAGCTCCTATTTAATTAAAGGCCTTAATCACCTAGCTCTGGCATGCATCAAGGAAGAGAAAATTAACGGATATTGAATCGATCAAGGTCCTGATTAAAGGTTAGGGTGCCAGTTCCAGTTCAACTGAATATAAATATATACATATGATTAATTAGAATATAAAAAATATATTAAATCATTAACATTAATATAATCAACACAAAAAATATATATTCATAGATCTATGGAAATAAACATAATCCATATAAAATTTCTCTAGTCTCAACCTCACAACACGATCACAAAGCGTTTGAAAACAATATTAGTTAGTGTTCAACGAGATTTATGGTGAGCAGTTAAAATAACGAAGAGAAGAACAACTCGATAATCTTTGTTAGTACCTTCTTTGGTTCCATTTTTTTTGTTTTGCTTTGTGACCTACAAAATATTAGTATTTAAGCTTTGAAAAAAGAAAGAAAAAATCAAAAGTTCCAAACCAATCAAATTGGTCCAATTCACCGATTTTTCAGTTTTTGCCCTTTGACTTTCCTGATTTTTGAAGCTTAATCAGATCAATCAAGTGACTGGTTTTCGAACTTGCTAATTGGTTCGATTTTCTCTTCCATGGTATGCATTTAAGCTTTACGTCTTGACCCCTCTGTTGTACACCTTGTGATATACTTCATTCGTCATTGAATAATTGTAAAGTTTTAAATACACACTGAAATTAAGGAAATAATTAATAAAATGTCAATGTTAGTAAAAGCTATAAATAATTTATTAAATTACCCCTATTTTTTCAATACACTCCAGCTTTCTATCTTTTTATTAATGAATCAATAGTATTTAATAAGATTATTATTAGAAAAAAAATAATTAATGCTATTTAGATTTTTTTTTAAATGGATAATTATTTGTAGATAATATAAATTTTTAAAATAGATAATTATTTGAGAATGGAAAGAGTATTGAACTTGGAGCTGCAAGTTGGAAGCACCATTAACATTCTGATTTTAATATAATCACAACTTCATTATTACTACTTGAGAACACTTAATCATTTAGAATGAAAAGGAGATTTGTTAAGTTGGGTTTTAGATGTCACGAAACAATGAGAGGTGAGATACAAGAGTGATGTATCGCTAATAAAGATGTGATGTATTCCAAACTACTTCCAATATTAACGACATTAAAAGAGGCCACGAAATTAACTTATATGTCTGACCAAAGAAGATGAACTCATGGAGACAACGTATAGTATATAGTACGTACGAATTTATTGCAACAATGCCAAGTGATCTAAATATCCCAGGATCATAATGTGGTTTGTTGACCACTAGCATTTATTGTTCTCTTTTTTTTTTCCGCTTATTGTTTATTTTTACTGATGCACTAAATCAGTGATGCTCGTTTCACCAAACTAAAATAAAATAAACTATCTCATCGTTTTGACGGTCATTGCTGCATTGGAAGTATACTCAAGTACAACATTGTCAGGATTGCTTAGGTTAAAATGGATATTAATTTTTTTATATAAAGAATATGTAGGGACTTCATGGTTTTGAAAAGAAAATTTAATATTTTATGATAGGCTTTTTTGGTTTGTCTAGATTCCTTATCTGTTTAGCCCAAGCCCACCTCAAAGATTTCTACCGCTCATATCCCTTATAAATATGCTAGCAGAGGATGGGATGAGGCAACTTGATTTCTAGCCTATCGGACCGACCTAAACCACGAACAACTCCAACAGTTAATTGACAAACACACCCTAAGACAATTAGTCTGTGGGCTCTTTCTTCTTATATATTATTCACTTATTTTGCACTTTATTAATATGAGACTTCATTAATTCACACTTAACACTTTATTAACCAATTGTCATGTACAAATTTCAAATACTTGGCCCAACCGAACTCTTATTGGCTTTGATATCAATTGTTATATAAAGTGGTTAGGGAGTCCAAAATTTGGGTAGATTTAGACCAACCAATTAAGCACGCAAATCAAAATAGCAAATTGAGTGTTACTTCCTGACCCAAAACTTTAAAACAATAAATATATAGATGCACTCATCATATATATATATATATATATATATATATACTATTTACTTAATTAGCCATACTTAACCAACATGGAATTTCAACACTCAACATAATTCCCCTCTCAAGTGTGAGGCCTAATACTTCCCCCTCCCTAGAAGATGTTGACAGTAGTCCCATGCTCGCTTCACTTGTACCAATATCACTTCACAGAACACGTCACTTGACTTCCAAATCATTAAGAATAGTAATTTAATTTTGACATAAAGGATCTCATCCACAAACACAACAATCACCACTCTTCCAACTATTCTATTTAGTCTGATCCAAACCATCGATTATAATCCATCTATTGGGAAAATAACAAATATGTATTGAAAATAAAATTTGTGGCATGTATAAATAAAAGCTTTTGTAATTTATTCCTATATGTTGCTTGTTATATATATATATATATATATATAACATTATTTGTAGAGTTCATGACAAATTGTTATGTCAGTGTTGTATTATATTTCATTTATTAGTAGGGATATTATGGTAAAAAAAAAATTGGATTTAATTTTTATCCATTTATATTGTCATTCAATTATATATGCATATAGTTACATTAATAAATATTGTCAATTTTTAGCCTACTATTTGAAAGATCATGCATATGTAATGTTTTAATTGGATAACAAGAATTTCTTTTATATTATTAGTACATCCAAATTAAAATAAAAAATTTATACGAAGTTATAATTTATAAATCTTCATGTCATAACTACACTATATTTTTTTAGAAACAAAATCATAAAGCATATGTATTCTTAGTTTAAGTTTTTTTTTTTTACATAAACATCCCATTATGTATTGCTATATATATATATATATATATATATATATATATATATATATATATATCAATAAAAATGTTTGATTCAATCACTCACTATCTAAAAGTTTTATAAATAGAAGCATATGATTTGATGATAGTATAAAATTTTTATACACCAAAATGCATCAAAATTAATCTTGTTTATAAATAATAAAAAGTAAGTAGAGTTTGTGTTGTGGGAGGCTCCTCCTCCATCATTGGTGACTGCTTAGACTTCTTGGGTGTTTGTTTTGTCTATTTTGTGTTTTTTCCTTTCTTATTCTTTAAAAACAAAGTTTGTTGACAATTAAATTGGATTTAACTTTAATATACTAATCTTATCAAATATTTTCATGTGCATATGATTTTTAAAATAGTAGAATAAGAGTCAAACTTATTTAATTTATGCAGTAATATATGACTAATAATTGTAAAAAAATACTTTTATATTATCAGTGTGTTATAATTAAACTCAATTTATTTAATTGTTAGTTAATTAAATGATTTAATTTCAATACACCAATAGTATAATTTTTTTATTTTTATTCAATCAAATTCTTTTATAAATGTGGCTTTTAAAATGATAGGATGAGAGTGGAACGTATTTTATTAATATGAAGAAATAAGATTGATAACCGTATAAAAATATTTAATACCTTCAATATATTATGATTAAATTTTTAATTAAATGCACATTTATTTTGTATAAAACAACTTTCCCTTTCATGAATTTTAGTTTCTCCCACATTACATAGTCTTTATCCCATTTTATTCTATATTTTTTACGGTGTTTTTGACAGGTCTCCTCAAATCAGTTTGCACATGCCTAATATCGCATCATCACTCTCCTTCCTACAATTATTCCTCAAGCGGAAACATTACCACAAAATCCAATCCTTAATTGAAAACGCTCTACGCTTGACACAAACTCTTTTTTCGTACTACTATCTAGGTATCCATGACATTCTTCCTTGAATGTAAAACCCCTGCTTTATCCCTTTTTTTTTTTTTTCCTTTTAAGATGCCTAAGAAATCCTTGAAAGCAACCCGGTTGACACATTTGACCCAACCATAAACCATGAGCTTGGGCTCCCCCCAACGAGGGAAATGTGACTTTAACCACATACATTTTGAATACTATATCAACACTTAATATATTATTTTTAAATTTTGTGAAGTCTCTATTTAAAAATATATATTTTAATTTTTTACCTTTAAATTTAATTTGGCATCCATGGATACTTTTTTTTTTGTGTTAAAATAACATCACTTCTTAAAATTAGTAATTTTAAATTTTAATTAAATTTTTTCAAAGCAATAAAAACCCTGTCCGGTGTCTACACCCAATTTAATTCTTCCATAAGGGCCTTTTCCATGGATGGTGTGGTCCCCATTCTGAAATTGACGCCCATATTTGGATCTCACTGGTTTCAGTGTCAAACCTCATTAAAAAGTCACCCCATCCACCCCAATAGGCCCCATCCCAATCTCCACCATAACACTCTGATGGCCACAACACCGTTGATCTTATCAGTGGGGTCCACTAGCCACAAATGGACCGCTGTGATCTATTTGACCCCCCCACCCACATGAAGACCATTCTTGATTATGATCTTGCCCTTCAACGCTACTCCTTTCTTTCAAGTCAATATTTCCCTCACCCTCACTCCCTAGGTAAATACCAAAATTCCCCAACAAAGAAAACACCGCTAGCAAAGAGCGTGTGATTTACACTCTTCTACGTATTTATTGTGGAGCATCACTTGTAAGCACTATCAGCATAAAGGAAAAAAAATTATGCAAAAATATTCAATTATACCTTAGTGCATGATTAAAAGTGTTTGAGTAAATGATCTACTATCTATAAAATTTTATAAATAGAAACATATCATCGATTGATAATTTGATACCATAAAGACCTTTTGTTATTGATAGTGCATATAAATTAACTTTATTATTTTGTACAATATCATATGAAAATCTACACATATAAATTAATAAAAAAAATTAAACGTAGCTGATAACAATTTTTTTTGGTAAGGATTTTTGACAACACTTGTTTGTATTTTATATTTTATTTTATTAATAAGTATAATTAAAATAAAAAATTAAGGATAGTTTTTTTATGTGATTAATGACAGTTTTTCGATATTTGAAAAAAAATAATTTATAAAAAAATCTTAATTGGATGAATATTTGGAAGTAGAGAGTGTAATTCATGCAAGCAGACGCAGCATGTTCATTATCCATTATCCAAGCAAGAAAGAGCGCAAGGGAAAGGAGGCGCGTGGTAGAAGGGTTGGAAGGAAAAGGTTTGACTTTGGTGGTAGGGTGTGGAAACGCATTGAGTGTTCAATGAGAATCGGCCACGTGGCACGAAACAGCCGACGTAGTAAGTGGCGCTGATCGGTTTCTGCCGAACCGCATTTACCATTGGCACAGTAAAACTATTAAATTAACCGATTTATTACAACAACACAACACAACACAACACAACACACTGTGAGATTGATGAGAATACTATCACCATTGTATTCGTATTTATTTGTATGAGAAAGAGAGAGAAAGAGGAACAGAGAAAATAAGATAAGGAATTGGGTAAGCTTCAAAGGAGCAAGGACCAAGGAAGAGGGAGAGGGACCCTCCTTTTGTGTGAACTAAAAACACATCACAAAGCAAAATCCTCCCTTCACTTTCACAACCACCAGCTTCACACCCTTTCCTCATGGTCATGCTGTATTCTCTATCCTTTTTTTTTTCACCTTCAATTTTAAAATGTTTCCTTTGTTATTTTTTTCACCGTGTTAATTTTTGTTTGTCTTTCATGTGATATATATGTTAAAAAAATCTTTCAAAGATTCTGGATGTTGTTCCTTTGACACTGCCTCTCAGATTTGGGCTATTTGTCTAGGGAATCTTCTATATATGAGAATGTTTTGATAGCTTTCACCAGTTATTGTTTGGATCCTGATGTGGGAAAGTTTTTGCTTTTGGGGTCTCAAATAAACAGGTTGGTCTCAACTGAAGTAAGTTCTCACCGCATAAAAAACAAATAACAAAGCCTTACTCATCATAGAAGAAGTGTAGCAGCAGTGTGCTGTGTGTGGTTTGGAGAAAGAAGGAAGCAAGAATGTATGGGAATTGCCAAGTCATGTCAACCATGGGAGGGAACGTAGTAGTAAACTCAGATACCCTCTTCTCCTCCTCCCTCCAGAACTCTAACTTCAGCTTCATGCCCACCATGCCTTTTCAGTCTTTTCCTCCCTTGGTATATTTATATATAACCCTTTTAATTAAGTAGTTTCTCGCCATGCATGACGACTCTCTTGTTTAATTTCTTAATTTCTTTTCTCACTTCCCTTCATATTTATGTATATCATTGAACTGTTAGAAAGAAGAAGATGGGATCTTGAGATCAGGGAAGGAAGAGATCATGGAGAGTGGGTCTGGCAGTGAGCAAGTTGAAGACAAGTCCGGGAATGAGCAAGAAAGTGAACAGCCTCAGAATAAGAAGAAGCGTTACCACAGGCACACTGCTCGCCAGATCCAAGAAATGGAAGCGTAAGTGAGGATATATAATATACACACATATATACTCATATATATATATATAGATCTCTCTTGTTTTTCCTTTGCAATGAAACAAAATCCGTTACATTTTGCACACAAACATAATTTTGTGTAGAAAACTAGAAATAAAATACATAAAAATTATTCAAGGCGTTTTAATTAATTTGTTTCATTGCATGTGTGTGCGTGTGTAACGTTAATTTGGCACAGGTTGTTCAAGGAATGTCCACACCCGGATGACAAGCAGAGGCTGAAACTGAGCCATGAATTAGGCCTAAAACCACGCCAGGTCAAGTTCTGGTTTCAGAATCGCCGAACCCAGATGAAGGTACGCACGCCCTCATGGTCATGGAGCTAAATTAATTAATTAAATAAATATAATAAATACTAATATTCTTCTATATGGCCACGCTTTTAATTTCCAATCCTTCCATTAAGGCGAAACCCTAATAAAAACTGTAGTACGTGCTCTTAATTTGTGCCATTAAATTGAACGTCTCAAACATACACCCAGCACGTTTCCCAATGAAACCGCGTTTCCTTTGGTTTGCGTTTAAAACTTTTACATTTTGTTTTTTTTTAAACTAAACCCTATCAAAAGAGCCACGCAACACAGGCAGTGATAACTAGGAAGCGGAAAGAAAATGAAGCACATGATAGAGAGAATACTACGTACTACAGCAGCTAGTCTTGCTCATCACTCTCATTTACACTTATGAGCTCCTTGGCTTGTCCATCATACAGTCTGTATTCCATTAATGTACGCATTTAACCCTACCTGCCACATGTGGTCTCAAACGGGTACTCATATTTATTGCTATATATCATTACAGTCTTAGGGTTAGGATTGAATGGAGGGGTCTTCATTCTCCGTAGATTTTAAAAGCATTAATAACGACAACAACAATAATAATAATAATAATATAGTATATATACCTTAGTCTTTTAGCGAATTACTGTGTAGATGATCATCATTATTGTACATATGAAGGATTACGAATTAAACAAGCGGAAGCTAGGGTTTATATCATTGTTTTGCGTTAATCATTTATTTTTGTGTTTATACATAGGCACAACAAGATCGGGCAGATAATGTGATACTTAGAGCGGAGAATGAGACTCTAAAGAATGAGAACTATCGGCTACAAGCAGCGCTACGTAATGTTATCTGTCCCAATTGTGGCGGTCCTGGCATAATGGGCGCTGATCTGGGCTTGGATGAACAGCAGCTTCGCCTTGAAAATGCCCGCTTAAGAGAAGAGGTATTTTTTTATTTAGCTTGATTTGATTTCCATAATTTGAATGAGAGAAAAACTCTTGCTGGATGATACATATGGTATATGTGATATGCACCATTTGTTTTCTTTTGACAAACCATATTATATTCCTCTCTGTGATTTTGGAAATTAATATATAGTTGTTGTTGGGTTTCTCCAAAGCGTTTTATTGAGAAAATTTCACCAGATAATTAGGCAAGAGGCATTCGCTTGCGATATGCATATGCATATGCGTGCTTTCATACTATTTATATGTTGAATTATAGGTCCCCATGCGTTGCCTCACTTTTATACTCATGTTACGAGAAAAAGACACAAACAAAATTAATATAAAATATCATATAAATTATACCAATATTATTTTATATATCAGAGGTGAACATTTAATTTCTAAATTCTAATGGATACTATAAAGAGAGAAATACCGACTATCTTGTAGTGTTACTGATGTTTTCACTTTTGAAATACATATAACATATACTGTATAAATTATGATAGGTCTTGTTATAATAAAATCTGCGTTTGTCTCTTATAATACAATACTCATGTTAATAAATAACATGAATGGATCTTGATCTATGGTACAGCCAAAAAAAAGAAGATTGGGACAAAAAATTGGAATAACAGCTAGCTATCCTAAATATCACGAAACCAAATTATATGAACAATAAAGGAAAAGTATGATAAATAAAGGTAAGAACGGAAAACACATTAAGATTTAGTGTAAAAAGTTTGACAACGTGAAAGTTCCAGCCAATAAATAAGTATTAATTCATACAGAAAGCACAAATTAGTTTTCGAGCTATTTTCGTGGAAAAATACATTATTAAGGAAACTATGGACGTGTGATTGAATTTTTCACAATGATTTTGCAGTTAGAACGAGTTTGTTGTCTGACTTCAAGATACACTGGGCGTCCAATGCAAACAATGGCACCTGCACCTGCCCTTATGCCCCCTTCATTGGACTTGGACATGAACATTTACTCAAGGCACTTTTCAGACCCCAATATTGCTCCTTGCACTGAAATGATTCCAGTGCCAATGCTGCCACCTGAAGCTTCACCATTCCCAGAGGGTGGTCTCTTAATGGAAGAAGAGAAGTCCCTGGCCTTGGAGCTTGCCGCTTCTTCCATGTCCGAGCTGGTGAAGATGTGTCATGCAAACGAGCCACTTTGGATCCGAAGCTGCGAGAACGAAAGGGAAGTGCTTAATTTTGAGGAGCACGCGAGGATGTTCCCGTGGCCCTTGAATCTCAAGCACCGAAGTGAGCTTAGGACAGAAGCTAGCCGTGACACTGCTGTGGTCATAATGAATAGTGTCACTCTTGTTGATGCCTTCCTAGATGCTGTAAGTGCTTTTTTAATTGCTGAGCATCGATCTGTTTAATGTCATTGGTGCATCAAAATAGATATTGGGAGTATACACTATGGAGAGAGACACAAAGTCTTAATCCAAATATTTTGTGTCCCTTTCACGATGTCCACTTTTAATGTACAAAAAACATTTCTCTTTTTTCTTTCTTTCTTTTTTTTTTTTCTGTCGTGTGCTTCTCATGATTTTGCTCTTTTGGATGTTCAAAATTTTAGCACAAGTGGATGGAATTGTTTCCAACAATCGTTTCTAGAGCAAAAACTGTACAAATTATATCCTCTGGTGCTTCTGGTCATGCAAGCGGGTCTCTTCAGCTGGTAGGTGTCAAAATATCTGCTAAAGCATTGAATAGATGCATGGTAGTATATTTCCTTATGACAACTTTGCATATTGATGTATTGCTTAATTATTTTTCAGATGTATGCGGAATTTCAAGTTCTTTCTCCTTTGGTATCTACACGTGAGGCTCATTTCCTTCGGTATTGCCAACAAAATGCTGAGGAGGGAACCTGGGCCATTGTTGATTTCCCCATTGATAGCTTTCACCAAAATTTCCACCCTTCTTATCCAAGATACTGCAGGCGACCCTCTGGCTGTGTGATTCAAGACATGCCAAATGGTTATTCAAGGGTGGGTCCTATTTATTTCTAGTATAATTTTGTGTTTGAAGTTTTACAATTAATTAATTTGGAGTCACTCTTAATAATTTAAAGGCAAATTAATTATTTTTGTTTGGAAATTGTGATTTCAGTTATTTCATTGCAGGCCTAATTAAGGGTGTAACTTTAATTTGTATGTTATGTTATCTATGCAGGTAACGTGGGTAGAGCATGCAGAAGTAGAAGAGAAACCAGTCCATCAGATATTCAGTAACTATGTATACAGTGGAATGGCATTCGGAGCACAGCGCTGGCTAGGAGTTTTGCAGAGACAGTGCGAGAGGGTCGCCAGCCTCATGGCCAGAAACATATCAGATCTTGGAGGTTCTCAAAATCTTCTATCTATCTTTCTCAATGTAACTAAAAGTTGCATCAACCTCAATCAATCTATATGTGTTCACTACACATGAACTAAAATGGGAAAAAAAAAATTCACCCAAAATTAGAATAAGAGAACTACTTATACAGGATGCATAATTTGGTACAGATACAAATATATATAATGTTAGCATATAACATACATATGGCATGTTTCTTGCGTATTTGCAGTGATACCGACACCAGAGGCGCGGAAGAACTTGATAAAATTAGCCCAAAGAATGATAAGAACGTTTAGCCTTAACATGAGCACCTCCAGTGGTCAATCATGGACAGCCATATCAGATTCCCCTGAAGACACAGTTAGAATCACAACTAGGAAGATCACTGAGGCAGGCCAACCCAATGGGGTGATTCTTGGTGCCGTTTCAAGCACTTGGCTGCCCTATCCTCACACCAAGGTCTTTAATCTCCTCAGGGATGAACGCCACAGATCTTTGGTACTACCAAATTAAACCAATCTTAATTAACCATCCAGACTACAAATCAATCCTCAACTATTACTCAATACAATACAATGGTTAGCTAATAAGGAATACCCTTGCTTTTTCTTCCAGATGGATGCTCTTTCCAATGGGAACTCACTAAATGAAGTTGCTCATATTGCAAATGGCTCACATCCTGGAAACTGCATTTCCCTTCTCCGCATAAATGTAAGATCATTAACTAAATGAGCTGCTTTAATATTCTTATCAAATTGAACATAAAAGTTTGGCTTAATGAAAAATTAATAGGGTCCTAGTTAATCTGTTTTCTGTTTTCTGCATTAATCTTAGAAACATCAAGTTCAAAATGAAAACACAACCATTAATCTTTGGTTTTGTTACACATGGATGCATTGCAGGTAGCCAGCAACTCATCCCAAAACGTAGAGCTAATGCTGCAAGAGAGCTGCACGGATCAGTCAGGTAGCTTGGTAGTGTACACCACCATCGATGTGGACTCCATCCAGCTAGCCATGAGCGGAGAGGACCCTTCCTGCATTGCCCTTCTCCCCCAGGGCTTCATGATAGTGCCAATGGTATCACCCAACAACAACATTAATTCTATAGATAGTCGAAATTCATCTGAATCACCACAAGCTGCTGCTGCTGCTGCTGCTGCTACGACTACTACTTCTGCTGCTGCCAATTCAGGTTGCCTTCTCACCGTTGGGCTGCAAATTCTTGCAAGCACAATCCCTTCTGCTAAGCTCAACCTTTCAAGCGTGACAGCAATCAACAACCACCTCTGCAACACGCTGCACCAGATTGAAGCTGCTCTTTGCTGCAGCAGCACCACCACTACCAACAATAGCTGCAGCCATAATGAGAACAATGGAAGTGGTTTTGTTGGGTCTTGCACTGAACCCACCGCTAGTGCACCCCTCAAGCAGTGAACTTATTAACTATTGCATGTCACCAAAATATGCTTCCTTTCTTAATTACCCGTGCTGTGTTGATTTCCTTTACCCCTAAGCTCTTTTGGAATTTTTATGGGATTGTAGTCGTTGTACTTAGTGTGTTGATTGATGAGTACCAAGAAGGACAACAATGTGGTACTGAGGACATGAATTGTTGTAGGTGACTAGGCTAGATCGGGAAGCAACAAGTCAAGTCAAGTAAAGGATAAGACTTAAGAGGGGTTTAAATAAAGGTGGATTGGAGTAGGAGTTAGGTAGGGAGAAGTGTGTAGCATTAATGATCAATGTGTGTATTTTATTTATTGTGTGGGAGTGAGAGGGAGGGGGTGTGTGGTAACAGTATATGGAATGGCATTAATTATTTTAATGTAATGTAGGGGGAAGAGGGACTGAGGGAGTCAAGAGCGCACCAGATAATACCCTTGATGGCCTGATCATATCGAGGGTGTGGTGGTTCGGGTATTGACTCCTGCTTCTTTGTCAGCCTCTAATTAAGTGTTCATTTCAATGCTTATCATTCAACTTATATTATTATTACATTTCACTTCCTTATGTTTTGTCTGGTTTTCCTATCCTTTTATTAATCTTACCGATCTGTTCAGTGTTTATCCTTTTTATTAATCGTTTTATATGAATGAAGGCTTGAGGTGAGTGAAGAAATTAGTAGTAGGTGCCTGCCTTAAGATTGTGAGTAAATTAATGGTGCCATTCTAAGTTCCTCTTCTCCTTGATAAAACTCCACAACCCGTTGGAGCAATGAAGCTTTGATGCCAAATGTAAATTATCAACTACTAAAATAAACACTTCTGAGTGGTGAAGGAGCTTTTGGAGAAACATAAGTGACCAAATGCAGAATAGAACAGAACGGAACATGTGTGTGTGTTTTCCATGTCAGAAATGGAATGGTTTAGCTGCATGCATGGCAACATCAGTATGGGATGGAAATCTCTAGTCCCTATAACATGTTCCCTACTTGTTTCATTAATCACATTTTGCTACAAGAAGGCTACTAATATATATTTAGTAATTATACTACTTCTTTCGTCCATGTTTAAGTGTTCTTTTAGGAAAAAAATTTTTGTTCAATATTATGTGTTATTTGAGAGTTTCAAAGAAATATTAATTTTTTTTCCATCTTTGTTCTTGCTTTATTTTTTCACACTTCTCATAAATAATAATAATGCCAATAAAACAAAAGATTTTTGGGTAGTTGTGTATTTTAAATAATTTCTTAATCTATGTGTATAAATCTTAAAAGACACTTCAACATGGACAGAGAGTAAAATTTTAAATGTTCATCTTTTATTAGGCAGTAATTAATAGATGAGAGAGAAAAGATATGGATCTTGAAATTGGTGATTTTCATTACAATAATCACTTGGGTTGCCCTATTACAACTACAAAATTGAGAGTCTAACTTGGAAAACCAAAAAAATCAAAAATGTTGAGACTTGAATGGGAACCAATTTGTTCGGTTATTACTTAATTGAGGACCAGAGTCTTTGGTCCTAAGAAAATTCAGCTTGGTTAAACCCAACAAGAATAGTAAAAATATAATTCTATATTTCTGAGGCTTTCAAATTGTTCGGTTAGAGAGCTTTAATAAAATATAGGACCAGTTTATGCTGGTAAAAATTTAATTTTCAAGCTTGGTTAAACCCAACAAGTGTAGTGAAAATACAATTCAATATTTCTGAACCAAATGTTAAATGGTACAAAAACTTCCTGCATGTATAGTATATGAAATAATGTTTTAACCTTAAAATATTAGATAATGCTTGCTTAGAATCTAATCCTTTATATCTACACTTCAAAAAAACAAAATTTATAACTATTTCAATCAATTCTAAAAACATATTTAAATGTTTTTTTTTCATTTAAAATTTGTTGTTTCAGATTGGGCCCATAAAGCAAAAAGGCAAACAGGCTCAATTCTCTGGTCGGAGCTAGCACACAGACCTGTAGGCTTTATTTTTCACCTAAAGTAGACCTTTCATTAGGCCTACTTGTTATGTGTGCCCGTCACACCTTTGGCTCTTAAGAAATAGGCTGGACATATTGCAATGGAGAGCTTCTGATAATGAAAAGTTAATATTGGACTTGGGCCCCTAATCCATTTCCTTGATAAGATAAGAACAAGTCTAAAAAGTCCCCATTACACTTCAGCTCTCACTAGCTGAAACCCCACCCTCGTTTCCTACCTTCTCCTACATTTTCTTTTTCTTCTTCCCTTTACTTACCTTTTGTTTTCTTTCTAGTTCTTTTTTCTCCATTCATGCCATCAACTTGATTCATCCTACTTCATGCACCGACCACTGATTATACCCTAAAGGGTAGCTCTTTAATCATTGTTGTTGGTTCCCCTCACTCCAATTTTAAATGTATGCTTTACGACCAAGAGTCCAAGCTACTCATAAAATTTAATGGGTATGTACTCCTATTGTACCTGTTTACATTAATTATTTTTTGTTGAAAACCAACCGTAATTAGTGGAAAGTGATTTAGTCTTTAATGGATACTCTAATCATTGAGTACTGACTAGTATTTCATTGTGATGGCTTGAGGTTTGATTATTATTAGAATCGAATAATGAATATGACAAAATTAATGATAAAAAAAAGGGACAAACACATTCCTTTTGTAGGATTTCTAGTTGAAATGTCTTGATTTGCTAAGAGCGGTTCTCTAGCGTTGAGGCATTTTCTCTGTATTATATTCTAGTTAAATGAAATGGTCTAAGGTTAGTTCTAATATAATATAAAACTTAATCAAATATGTTACAAGTTCAAGGTATCAAACTCAAATCTTTTGATGAAATTATGGAGTAAGCTTTAAGAGACAGCAGAAAGGAGGGGGAGCAAAAGGCAGGACTTGAATTTTGACCAAGATTCTATACATGCATACTTAGGCATGCAACACTTAAAGCAAGAAGAAAAATGAAGGAGGCAATTGAATTGGAAGCTCCAACAATGACATCGAAAGTAGAAGATTCCCTGAATGGGAATGAGTATCTGTCGTTTTGGCAACGGCCAACCAAGACATAACATAATTAAGGGCAGATTTTGAGTAGTTGTCGTTTTGATTTTGACTGATTCAACAACAAAAGATGAGGTCCCAGTCATGGTCTTTGCCTAACTTGAACACACAAGCACACAAGTACATCATTGTCCAAAAAAAAACGACTCAGTCAAGGTTTCACAAGAGTGTCAGCATTTTAACCAATTCAGCCAATCGGTGAACGAGTTCAAAACATTCATTCTTAATCTTTTTATTAAAGTCATAGCTAAGTTTTCAAACACTGACCCATATTAAAGGGGCTTGTAGCCAAATGATTGAGCCTATATAAAATTAAATTGTGCATCTTACCGACCAAAAAATTGTGTCTCCATTGGTCGTGGGTCACACCTTAATACTGGAAATTCTGAATATTTTGCTAACTTAGTTTGGACATTTCATTTCATATGCTATGTCCAATACGGACTTCCGTGCCAATTTCACCCATGTCTGTGGTTTCCATTGTTTTTTATTTTCACAAACCAGATTATCTATGCTATTAATAAAAATGATTCACTTTTGTAATTATTTTTTGTGTCTCCTTACTATATTGAATTCTTTTTCCAAGTCCATAAACATGTGACTTATATTATTTATAAGAAAATAAATAAAAAATAACTGTAATCTTCTATTAAATAAACTCATATCCTTTATTCTTCACACTTTCTATTCTTTTATAAGGAAATTATATTTTTTATTAAATCCTAAATACATCTTGAAAGGCATGAAGTGCCTGTAAATAGGCTAGTATTTAGATAAATCTACAATTCCAAAACACGTGTTTGAATGGTAGAAGCATCTGAATTTTATCATATAAAAATAATTTAACACAATGGAAAAAATGTATTTCATATTTTCATGTAAAAGCATTTTTTTTGTTTTTATATATATTTAACAGAAAAAAAAGTAAGAATTTGATTTTTATACAACTATGTATATTTGATTTCTATTATACATTGATATATCGATAAAGTTAGTTGAATATCACATTAATTGTTTGAAATATCATCCACATAGAATGATTTGATTGAATAACAATAAAAAAATCAGTGTATCAAAATTAAATTCAAAAGGAATATGCATAATTTATATCAAAAAGCACATTATAAAATTTAATAAATTGTGATATTAATATTTAAAGTAAATAATATGATAATAATACAAAGATAAAACAAAGATTTTAAAAAAAGGCACAACTTAAGACACGTGAGGAAAAGCAAAGTACAATAGTATCCACTTAAAAAAAAAAAAAGGAAAAGTACAATAGGTATGCATGTACCAACAAAATTATTTATCCATGCGTGAATTCTATTCGTATACATGTTGAGTATTTTATACCAATATTTAAAATAGATATCACAGGGTAGTAAAACAAAATATCTAGCTTCCTGATGGCATAACTTTAAACATCTATTAAAATTCACATTTTTTTAGAAAGATCTGCCACGTGACAAAAGTTCAAACCATGTATTTTATATAAATTATTATATGAGATATTAGATTAATTTATATGGTTTAGATATTTTAAAATTTTAGAAAAAATTATGACATTAATTATGATAGATGATTAACAATTAGATATATCACGACTCAATTTTGGAATGTAATCACATATGAGAAATCTTATCTCCACATAAGTATCATGGTCATTAAGTCGTACTATATGCATAATTTAATCATGAAAATTCATTTCTAAATGTTATTTAACTTGCAATTTCAAATTTATAATAAACTTGTGTGCATTGTTTCATAAATCCAAATCCATTATCATAACATGAATCATAATTTGAGTTGCTTTATACAAAAAAAAATCATGAATAACTATATACTTTTTAAATACATAAGAAATATGAATCATGATGTCAAAATATTGCAGCATGTATGGTTCGAGAACCTATCTGCAAACCATTGGAGCATTCTATACAAAAAGCAAAATAACTTATGCTTCACATCAAAGTAAAGCTCACCCGCATCTGAAGAATACTACTACTATAGGGGAAGTTGGGGAGGATCTGAAGCCTACTATATCTGGAAGCGAAAGGAGAAGAGGGCGAGTTTTATCTTAAAACTTAGTGAGTAAATCCTCACTCACAACTGTACATGGAATAAGAAGGAAATTACATAAGAAAAATAACCTATCTGCAAGAAGAAAAATAACATACATAAGAAATATGAATCATGGTGTCAAAATATTGTAGCATGTATGGTTCAAAACCTATCTGCAAACCATTGGAACATTCTATACAAAAAGCAAAATAACTTATGCTTCACGTCAAAGTAAAGCTCACCCACACTAAAGAATACTACTGCTGGAGGGGAATCTGGGAGGATTTGAAGCCGCTATATCTGGAAGGAAAAGAGAGGAGGGAAGAGTTTTACCTTAAAACTTAGTAAATCCTCACTCACAACGGTGTATGGAACAAGAAGGAAATTACATAAATAATAATATAAAGCTCAAATCATTTCCATCCATAAAACATAATAATAATAATAGCAACAATAACTTTGATTTCAAATAAAACATAGAAAAACATAAATATTCTTCTAAGAAATCAAGCGAGACAGAATACTATGTGATCATAGGGCAATACTCAGTCCTTCACAAACAAGAACGCCTAACTAAGATTTAACGTTCCTCGCAAATCGTGTCCCTTCGTGGACTAATTTAAATGTAGTGAGCTGCCTCTCGTGGTCACTTGATATACCAAAGTTAACAAATTAATCGTTAACTCATAGTTCTTTTTCTCAATAACTCCTTATTCTAAAATCATGTTCTAATTTAAAAGGGATTCTAGAAATCTAAGTTCAACTATACCTTATCCTTATGAATAGGCATAATTTCTCATTTTTTTTCATCAATTATAGCTAGTTCTCATCATCATAAGTCAAGTCTAAAATATGAAATAAGTCATATAATAACAATTTGAATCCAAGAATAGTGCCATGCATTTCGGAAATTCAATGGTTTTCATTAGAAGCTTTAAAACATATTTTATAATTCTTGCAAGATACATATAAATCTTGTATCATATTCAAGCTTGAGTTCAAATCCTCTAATTACTTCATGATGCTAGAGAAATACATATAATGACTAAAATAAGGCCATAGGATCAAACCTACTCACTTGAAGGGGTGGAATGTGAAGTGCTAACACATTAAGAGCTTTAGGTAGTAGAAATGGCACCAACGTTTGTCATAACAATAACAAAACCATGAATAATCTATAACAATCTCTAAACAACTCTAAAACATTGAGGGAATGCCTAAACTTGATAACAATGAGAAACATAACAACTCCAAACTCAAGAACGTGAAAGGAGGGAGAGAAATATGACATAAACAAACAACAATCTCTCACCTTAAAGCTTGAAAGAGGTAGGATTGAGTGAGGTTAAAAGTGAAGGGGGTGGGAGAGAGTTTGAAAGATAGGGTTCTTGGATTTTGGGGTGTTTCACGAGTGGAGAAAGGTTTATATAGAGTAGGGGATTATTAAATTAAACTTATATTGTTTTGGTACTGTTCTAGTATCGAGGGTTACCGCTATGACTATATAACGATCAAGAGACTTAAAAAAACCTACCCTGGCAACACGTTACCGCGTGTGCCAAGTCAAGCCAATAGCTTGACTGCGATAGCGGTTCAACCGCCATAACGGTTTAGATATGGCCATTTTGCACTTTTCATGGTTTTGTGTTCCCGAGGCCCTCTGGCAACACGGGGTTGGGGACCCTAACGTCATCCTTGACTTATTTAGAAACACGTGAACCTCAATTATTTCAAGATAGTTATTATTTTTTTATTTTTTACAAATATTTATAAAATGAGATAATCTTATTTGAAATATGTAGTAAGATACATTAACTTTTTAATGTAGCAATTTTTCAAAATGATGATTATTTCTAAACAGAAAAAGCAAATAGACATGCATCTCCTCCCCTAAATGGAATTCAAATGTTAATTTGCCATATTCATGGAAGAAGGAAAAATCTTGATTATTGTGTGGTGTGTGTTAGGGGTTGGGGGGGGTCGTTTGGTACAATATGCATATAGCTATTCACATGAAGGGAAAAAACATCTACTGGGAGCAATTGTGGCACAGCATAACTCTAGACCATGTATATTCAAGAGCATGTATCTTTCTTTAAAATATTAGATTATATAAATTGATTAGATAATGTAATATGGTTTGAATGTGTATGCCCGAATTTAATCTTCATCTTTGTTCCTTTTCACTTTTAAAAAACAAGATCTCAATAAGTATGAGCCCATGCTTGATTGGCCAACTCCAATACCAGGCTCGTTTACTTACAATAAATCAATTCGAATGTAGGACTTCATCATGTAATCAAGCCAAAACTCAATTGTCAAACATTCAGATTATGCAACCTTTTTAAAGATAATAAAATTGAAGAAAATACTTATTAATTACTTTATTTTAGTTTTCAATAAAAGCTTAGGGTGAGCTGGCATTGCTGATGTGTTGAGGAATCAAGAAAAATGCCCGAAAGAGTGGAAAAGGAGGGATGATCAACATCAACTACTGCACCACCACCACCACCTAGCTACGAGAATATTAATATGAACCACAGCACAGGCTACAGGGGATTCCGAAAACGAAAACTCCAATCAGCAAAACAACAGTACTGAAAACATCAAACATCACCTTGCGTCGTATATATGTTGATGGGAAATTGGAACTCAAAATTAGGCCAAAAATTAGGTAGGGCTAACCGATACATCTAGATAAAGTTAATGATTTAACTATATTCTATACAATGAACATTAATAAAAATTTATAAGACCTAATAACATTTTTTAGGGTCAAACCTCATAATATTTATCAAATCTTTTTATTTTGTGGTCGAATATTTATCAAATATTAAATGTCTAAGGGATCTAGCGACAAAGCCCACACACAACCAAAACCATGGACATTGGGCCATTGGGTGACTTCGTTACTGGAACTTGTCATAGATAGAACATAATTGATTCCAGAGAATAAAGCAAGTGGGGTTAAGTAAAAGTGCTCTTTGAGCAGTGACCGCGCAGCCAAAGGAGCACCTCTTTTATTTATTTATTTATTTTTCCTTTTTTTTTCTTTCTCAGATGTGGCTACAAATGATAGGTTATGGCTCTCAACCAAGTGTGGACACAAAACTTAGTTACGTGATACACCCACAAATGTTAAAGTTCAAAAGTTGGCCTCACCGGGGGTACGTGGTGGCTTTCCTTGGCATAAATAAATTCTAACTTCCTTTGCCATAAAACAAAACACCTGCATCGATCTCCTTCTTTGCTAATTCTTTTGTTTTATATATTATGTATTATTCCCTTTCAAAAATGTGTGACGATGTTCAAACTTCAACGAGTTTTATTTTACCCATGTATTCATTGTGTGGTTTTTCCCCCAATCATATACCGTATACTTAAAATTAAAAGCATGCTTAGGAAACGTGGATAATATATTCTTTTTTATAAAAAAAGAGGAAGATAATAGAAGGGGCCTAGAAAAAGTTAGTATCGGATGGGAAAATTCAAAGGTTTGGTCTGCTAGTGGGGTCAACATGGTGGCTGAAAAAGTTGTGTCCAATTAGTCTTTTCCACCCCAATTTGCAAAGGCATTTTTTAACCGTTAGGGTATATGTGATTGGAGGATAAAAATAAAAGTAAATTTTTATTAATTGGATATATAAAATTTAATCATAAAAATTTTATTCTCTAAACAAACATATCCTTATTGTTAATTTTTGTTTTTCCATCCTAAGGTGAGAATGAGTAAATGCCGTGCTTTTGGGTCAGAGATGAAGACTGCATTGGGTAAGCTAGCTTTCTACGTGTCTGCTGGTTTTGGTTTTTGTCCATGTCTCAGGTTGTGTGAACCCAAACGTACGTAGTCAAATTCTTCTCTCAATCGGTTTAAAAAACCTTGTACTTATCCATGACATGCACAATATATGTCACATATGGAATGTGATAAATATAGCAAATTGTGATCTTTATTGAAAAAGAAGTTTGTCTACGTTCTCACTATGAAAATTGACCTCTTTCCCCCCCCCTTTTCCGTGCCACGCTTTTTCTTGGGTTTCCAGGAAATCAATTCCCTCTTTTACTTTCTCTCTATTTTTAATCATTTTCTCATGAGTTCATACAGGATAATATTAAATATTATACCTTTTTTTTTTATTCCAAAGACTATTCGAAGGAATTTCTACAGTCGGTCGTGTTAGTTGAACAATTATTTATACAACCTCGCGTCTGATGTGCGATAGCATGAGGTTGAGAATTAGTAGAACCTTGCACATGGAACTACTTTTGGCCAATAATTGCCCTTATTGAATGCTGATCTCACTCTATTAGAGAATATTCTTCAATAGATATATGGCAGCTTGGTTAATTACATTACATACATCAATTAGTTGACCTCCATAAATTAACTCATCAGAACTATTTGGTGGTTTTCTGTGTCTTCTCCAGAAAAGGAAAATCTGGTTTTGACATTCCTAGGGGCATATGCCCTTTTTGTATGCTCATCACGCCTCTTTGACCAAACGGCGAAGAGGCAACATGTAACAAAAAGAAGGGTACATGTATAAAGTAACCGAAAATTGTACATGTAAACAGATAACTATTGCGTGACCATTAGATTAGCTCAAACCCCTAGTTGTGACACAATTCAATTGTATTAATGTTCTCATATATATACTCCATGAACCTGCAAATTACGCAATCGGTCTCTTAATTTCTCCGTTACTAGATTTATTTCTATTATTGCTTCCAACTTCATCTTAGCCTCCTGCTGTTTAAACAACAAAAATGTTAGGTCATATTGATTGAAACAACGAATTAATAAATCCTGATAAGCAGATTCCCCATCAATTGGTCAATCTCATCATATCAATTTTAAAGGACATTCAATATAGAAAATATTATCCATAACATCCTGCTTTTTTAAAGGAAAAAATAATTTAATAAATGAGTATATATATATATATATATATATATTATTATCCCTTAACATTCAATCCCTACACTGAAAGACAACAATAATGGTGCCTCTATTTTGAGCAGCAGCCATCTTTCTTGTTGATTTACAAGCTTTGCTTTTTCGAACACTATCAGATCAGCCTCTTTCATTTATGGTCTTGTGTTGAATATATGTGCTCAGTGAAGAAACAATTCTTAACTTTTCTTAGAAGTGGATGTACAACCTACATTTTCTTATAGGCTTCTCTCCAGTGAATCAGTGCCTTTGTTATTATTCCTTTCGGGCATGTTCAGGTAACATAACAAAACAAAAATCAACCATTTATTCACTCTATGTTCCATCTTCATGCTGTATTGGTTAACCATATGCGGCACATTGGTACAATTGAAAACCTCCTTGTTTCCCGTAAGGTGTCTTTTGTTTACTATAATATGGATGAAGAGGGCACGTGTCACTTCTTTCAATAAAACCCCCGAACCCTCTCCCAAGAATTACGCCTCGTTGTTCTGTGCACTACTTGTGGGAGTTTCATCAGCTCTTTTCAGACCACCAATAACCCCTTCAAAAAAAATAAAAACTCCTATCTTTTTCATTCGTTTTTTTTTTAAGCCAAATTGAATTAACATCTATCTCCATGTCCTTGATTATTTAATTTATTATTTTAAGCACCCCAATTGTTAATTATTATTTTAAGGCCAAATGGCTGAGAATAGAAGGCTGAGGATGAGGTGAGGTCCCCAATCCATCCATCCATATGACACCACGTGACACCTCATGGTTCCAATGCGTCCTTGTCCTACCAAACTATCCACAGAGACATAACCCGTAGCCAGAGTGAGTATCTCTGATTAAGACCTCACTAAACAAAAACCAACTGATGCAATAGTAGTGTTTCTGATCACCAAATTTAACTTTGTCCAATCAACTTTCACTTTTCTCGGTGGGTTCTCAGGGTGACCTTTTTGCAATGTACAGTTGAATTAAAATTTAGACTAAAATTTCAATTTAGTATTTCAAATATATAGTAAGAATAAATTAATTTTTTAAATTTAAAAAATCTTATATTAATTCCTTAAATATTATAAATATGGATAAGTTAGTTCCTCTATTAAATTATTATCTAAATTGTTAATAGAAATATCTATATATTTTATAGACTTACTTATGTGTATTATTAATTTTTATAATCTAACTTGTTACTTTTCTATTCTGTAGAACAAATGACAATTTAAAGTTAAATTTTTTTTTCTAAGCAAAGAGTTATGGTAAGAGAGCCAATAAAGAAAAATATCTAAATGATTTTATTTAAAGGAGTGAGGTAAGTTAGGATCTATTACTAAAATTAAGGATACATATAAATAAGTTAATAGTATATATAAATAAATTAATAGAATATAACTTATATGACAATTTTATAGAATAACTAATTTGTTCCCATTTATAAAATTTAAAAAATTAATTTATTTTCAATATAAATATGAGGGATTAAGTTGGCACTCTAATGTAAAATTTATTAGCATTTATGTTTTCCAGCAAATCATGCGTGAACAGGAAAAGAAAATGTAAATTTACGTACAAACATAATGGGTATATAATATCAATATATTAATGTAGAAAAAGCGTCTGCGTAAAAAGGTCACTAATTTTTTATTTGGATGTACCCACTACTACCAACTAGATTCCAAACATAAATATTTGGTTGAAGTGTTGGCCGGGTTGGTTGTTGATTTGATAACCTTTGTTTACAATTATTAGCGAATGGAAGTAAAGGAAGGTTTCTCCCATTTTAAAATTAGAGTACATTGAGGTTTCTCCCATTTTAATATATTGGAGTATGCTTTTTAAAGTCACAATAAACAGATTTATAATGTTAGTTATAGATAATTTAGTAATGAATTATCATAATAAGAATCAAATCTAAGATTGCATTTGGATAGAGTATTATCAAAATTTCAGGAAATTTAAAATGCAAGCAATTATAATTGTCTCAATTGAATTCTCTATATTTTTAAATTATTTTGTTTGAATATCATAATTGGATGATTTCATTTATAAAATATTATGTTTGCTTGATGAAATTATATTTCCTTCTTCTTTATAGACAAGAATAGATGATAGGCATTACATGATATGACAATGATAGGTGAGTGGTGGTAGATGGTAAACGTACAATCGGCAATGGGTGGTGAGACACTAGCGACAGTGGGCGATGACCAATGGTGATTGGAGTGCAATAGGTGGCCAATTTCAGTGACCGACTAGGGGCAATAGCGATTGGCAACATGCTAGCTGGTGGCAACAAGACGGGCAATCTTTGGCGAGTGGTGGTTGGCTGACCAATAGTGAGGAAATAGTGGTTGATAAAGGGTGATAGACTTGGAGAGCAAAAATTACTTGATAAAGATGAGAGGAAATTTTAAAATTCTTTTTATGGATAGTAAATTTGAAATCTATTATTTATAAGTGTTGAGAGTATCTTATAAAAATATTTAGAATTTTGAAATGCTATTGTGTTAATATCAAAGCAAGAAATTTCATATTAAATCCTCTCAAAAAATATATTATTCTCTAAAAATATTCTATCCAAACATACTATCCAAACATTCAATTCAATTCTATTCTATTCTATTCTATGTAAGTTAAGCTTGCTTTAAAAATAACTCTTTGCTTTATGATGGTGATTGAGGAATAGTAGGTAAAAAAACTTTGTACTACATATTTATGCTAAGGATGCATGAATGAGCTGTTATCAAATGGGTTATGCTCTTTCCGATCATGTTGTGGATTAGTAAAGGTTATTTTATTTATATTTAAATAATAGTACCATTACTCTATTAGTAAAGATGCCTTAAGCAATAATCAACCAGTGAGAACGTGACACTGCCCAAAGATATATATCACAATGATTGATTCTTGGAATGAGTTAGCGTGTGAATCTTCGGGAGCAAGATTTGCTTTAGCTGCATTGCAAGAAATTTTAAGCATTTGATTGAAGGAAACCATTTGGGTACCATTCATTGGCCTTGTTGCTCTCAACCTGCTTCACAATTAAGGACCTGTTAGGCGTAAAACTATCCCCATCAAAACGTGTGAATTTTTTGTTGGTAGATTTCGTGATTGTGGAGGATTTTGTGTGTGTACAAAAGATTCCAGTGCACGTAGGTATAAGATTTTCAAGGAAATTTGAGCTGGCAATTAAGATTCTAACATGCCTTTTGATGTTTATAATTAACCTATCATTCTTTTATTTGTTACTCTTATGTGTGTATATACATATGACTTTTATTTTTATTGCTATCGAAGTTTATATCTATACCTAACATCTATACTGCTAGTCCCTCGATGCCTAGTACACTAGTACGTATTAATTTTCTTATACTTCTATCGCAAATTAACCGTTTGGGCCTCAATTGTCCTATTTATCTCATTTAGGATTTGAGAGTGGATTTCATATCTAAATTGGGCATTGGTTTCCCTTTTTAAGCTTTTTTTTTTCAATTTTTTTTGAGTTAATGTTCATTTTATTTCCTTACTTTATACTTATAACTCATTTTAGTCAATAACTTTTAAAATAAGTCAAATTAGTACCCAACATTATAAAATATGAGTCATATTAGTCCTCAATCCACTCTTATTTAATATTCTATCAATTAAATAATAATAGGTAACATTAAGTGATATCTTAGCATACCATTGTCATTGAAGTAGAATAAAGTTTAAAATAATTTATTTTGATATCTAAAATTATTCAAAATGAGTCATTTAAGTATTTATTCTAAGTCATAAAATGACTAATTGTTTATAATTTTAGATACTAAAATAAGTTATTTTAAATTTTATTTTATTTTAAATGACACATGATATGATAAGGTATTACTTAATATTACACATTATCATTTAATTACAAAATATTAAATAAAAATAAAATAAGTAATTAATTTCACTCACATTTTATAATATCAGAAATTAATTTAATTTATTTTAAAAATTAAAAATAAAAATAATTTACAAATAAAAAATTAAGGACTAAAATTAGTATTAACTTAATTTTTTTACTCTCTTGCAAATCAATCAATCAGCTCAAAGCCAGCTGAGCGATTAGCCGTCTAGGATAGTCAACGACTCTTGTTTAACCAAGGTGTGCACTGTAGTACCCATTACAGAACCTGAGTCAAATATCCATGTGCCTACAAACTGGTTGGACCTCTTCCTGCCACATGTTCATTTTCTAATCCAATCTTCCCCAATCAAATCATTCGTAGTTTTACTGATCATTTCGTTATTTTATTCATTTTGCTTTGGTTTGTTTATATAAAAGGACTTGAGGGGAACATGTCAATGATGAAGGTCCTGCTTGCCTTTTAAATTAAATCGATAATGGTAATATTCCTTTTTAATATAAGAAAGGGGAGTAACCCAAATTAAGGCAAAGTAATAGGATGGGGTCTGGTTGGTATACATATTTATCCTTTTTCCTAATTTTGCCTCTTTTGTCTTATTTAATGACCAACTCGGAAACATGGACCGGTTCACTGAAATTCTCCCACGGATTGGGGTCATTCACCCTATTTTGCGTCATCTAACTTCCAAGATGGCTGGGTGCTTTGGAAATGGACACCACCAAAGTTACCTTACCCCTCCTTAAAAACCACTCTGTGACACTCACCCATCATAATTCTAGCTGGCTCCCTTCACTTTTTGCAGCTACCAGCGATAAATGTGGCATCATAACTCTCCTGCCTATCCTCAATTATCTCCTATGCAATCCCCCGCTGGTCCCATCCCACCATCACATCGATCACACAACCCAAATCCAACGGTTCACGATTACCCAATTCCTCACAAACCAGAATCTGCTACTGCATCTTTCTCTCCTTTCCTTTTTCTTCCTCTTTTTTTATTTTTTTATTTTACTACTGGCAACTTTAATTAACACATGCTCTATTCAAATAATTTGTTAACCCGTACTATTTTTTTTTTACAAAGGTCGGTTGGTTCACTTAGTTGTGCTGTGGTCCCAAAGAAAAGGACAGTTTTTTTTAATTTATTTAATTCTTAAGTTACAGCACAAAACGTAGGCATACTAAAAAGCGATAGGTATGTAAGTGAATTTGCACTGTTCATCAGGCATTTTGGTCAATTGGAGAACTTTCCAGAAACAGAATCTTTACCCTTACTCCTCCTAACTGGCCGTCTAAAGTTACCAAAATGCCCTTGCTGGTTCAGGCATAAGACGCAGCTATTCCAAGCGAGAGCATCCACAACCTGAGCTTACACGCAAAGCAGGGAAGCTTCGCCTTCGGACAGTCAATAATAGTAATAGGTTTCGTGCACCCATAACTGCTGCATTTATTGCGTGCCACTCACTCGAATTATTAAAAAAGCGAGTTTTTGTCACTTCATGCCCTGCAAACTATGAAATTTGAAAATGTTTTATTTTTTCAATTTTAATTTCTTCTTCTTTATATATATATATTTTTTACCTGGATGAAATTCTGACAAAAAAAAAAGGAAAATTCAAAGCTGAGCCGTGACCCACATGAGTCATAAGCCGAGCTGTGACTGCATGTGGACCGTGAAAGAAAGAAGAGGTTGACACTTTTGACATGGCGCAAGCAAGCAAGCAAGCCGAGCCGTCTCAGTAGACTATTTATCGATCAAAGCTTCATTTTCAGTCACTGAGTTGAATTCTAATCATTAGGCCAACCTCCGCGTAACAAAAAGGCTCAAAAGCACAAATTAGCCAATAGAATTCGGAGAGAGAATTCCACAAGCCATTGCCATGCCACGTCTGGTTTTTGTTTTATTATTTTATTTTATTTTCTTTCGAATTTATTAAAAGGATTAATTAAATAAGAAAGTTCCAAACGAATTAGCCAATTTGCAGAGCGAACAGAGAACATCTCGTGAGGTGCACAGCACTGGACTGGTGCTAAGCGCTGCCTATGGGTGGGGTGGGCCCTCTCCCTCTCCTCTGCCCTAGGATGGGACACAATGAGAACCTGTTGTAACCGCCAGCTATTTCCGTTCTGGCCACCACCCCTAGTCACACACAAAATCCGCGAAACCATTCCCTTATCCTCACGCCGCGTGTGCCTCCTCTTCACGACAGCATGCCACGTGTCGGACCCGCTTGTCCCTTCCAATTACGCTTTGGTCACGCATCGTGGTGGTTCACCACTAACAACATTACGGAAGCCACTTCGCATCGCATGTGACGCCCCTACTTGAAAACCCATAATTGCCCTTCGAAGCTGAGGTAGCGGGACCATACCCAACGAGGATAAGCTCGTCCTTTTCAGTACGAAGGCCTTAACTAACTGGAAGGTAGGTGAGAGTTATCCTGTACAATTCGGCAGTTGAACGGAAAAAGTACACATGCATCTGTGGCTTTCGGATTTCCAGCGTGTTCTCGTACTTTTGACGGTTCTAAGTAAACGACGAAGAAGCAATGGAAAATCAACGGCTCCATGTCAACCGTGTGTACACAACCAAGACCCAGTCTTATCGCACGTGATTTTTCCTTCCTTCCTGCTACTTTCTTTCCCTCTGACCGGTACAGGAGCCAGACCTCATCGGTAACACCGTCATCCCATTTTACGAAAATACCCTCCATACCAATGCGGTAATTACCGCCCCCTTTGACCCTGTACCCGCCATTAAATCCTACGTTTAATAACGGTGATTCCGTCATAACGGCGATTCCTTCAATTGCGTTTACACTCGAAACGCGTTTTGGAATTTGGACGGCAAGTTTTGTTTTCGTTGAACCACCTAACAACTACCACCACTTCTTCTCCTCAAAGCTTCTTTAATTTTTTTTTATTATTTTCTTTTAATGTATTTATTTTAATTGACAACCGAGGGCTGAGTAAATGAATTGATTAAATAGTCAATATTTTTATTTTATTATTATTCGGTTTTCAGAGCTAATAATAAAGGCGCTAATTATTTTGAGAGTATAAAACTATAAATTATCCCTTCCTTACCTTTTTTTCGGTTTTCTAAGCATTCGTTTCCTCTCTTTCCTCATCCACTGTTTCTCTCCGTTTTCCTCATCTCGCCGGAAAACCTCTTCCGCCCGCCGGAAAACTGCTTCCGTGTACGGCGGCCTCGTTCTTCGCCGCCGGAGGAATATCGTCTCCGTCTTCCGATTGAAGCGCTTGCATTTCCTTCGCAATTCGCCGCGGTTGCTCCCACGACCCGTTGGATCTCTCGGCGACCCGATTCCGGCCTTGTACTCGGTGCTGTTCGAGAATGTGGCGAGCCTCGTTGTCGTTTCTGGCTCGTTCTTAATATGCAGCGTTCGGGATCGTGATTTAGGGTTTGGTTCTGCGATTTGCTATTCGGTTGCGTATTTTTACCTTCAACGATTCGTTGTTTTTTGTTCCAGTGAACGAAGACGGAGAACTACAGGGAGCGGCTTCGTAATGAAATGGTAGGTCAATCGTGCCTTGTTGAAAGAAATTTATTTATTTATTTTTTTCTCAGTTTCTAATTTTGTCTTAGTTAAGTTAATGCCTGAAACTCCTTGCGAAATGCATTTTCCTCCGGTGTATCGTTCAGATCTCGGACATTGTTGTGCTCTCTCACGGTTTGGTTGCGATTTCATATATTTTGTTAGCTCGAATGATGATATCTTTTTTGGGTCAAAATCACATCTCTTAATTTATTTTTTCTTTTATTTTCCTTTTACAATCAGAGTTTGATACAATTCATGCTCTGGATTGATGCGTTAGGTGCATTTTTGTGAAAATAGATGTTTTTCCTTTAAGCAGTAAAAACCATGTAGCTCTTGTTTGAAAATTGTGGAAAAGAAAAAGAAACTTAACAGGACGCTTCTATTTTTTTCTTTTTCCACCTCTTTCTAAAACAGGAATTTCGAAAATTTAGTTTAATCGAGGCTTAATAGTGTTATTCTGCGCCTGTCTTTTCTTTTTGATGTCTGTGTGGAATTTTGTGTGGTTCATTGTATTTCGTATTTATGTTTAATACTACCTTTCGTTTGATTGGCTTTTGTTAAGGTGGCAGTAATGATGTTGAGAGGAGGAAACTTTTTCAAATTTTCAGCGCATGCATTTTTTGAATGATCTATAAGGATCGTTTTCTGTTGACTCTTTCGCCTTTCCTGTACCAATTTCGGAGGAATTTTTATTCCCTCTTTCCGTTTGCTATTTACTTTTCCGAAGGAGGTGATTCACGTTTAACTCTCAGGGTGCAGTTTTTGACGTAGCTGACCTCGGTTGACCCAGTCATCTAGCTATTGACTCCTCAATGGTAACACGCCAAACAAGATTGCATTTGTTTTGGGCCCTGGATTGTTTTTGGTTTGCTTGTGTTGAAAGTTTATTCCTTTCTTTCTGTTGAACTAAATTCTTTTCCATCTGTTGTGAGCTAATGCATCAGAAATGATGCTGTACATTGACAGTCATTTAGTTCATTTCTTGAAGAATTACTGGGCAATGCTTTACCTGACTATTTGCACGTTTATTTGAGGTTCCATTGATGCTAACTAAGTTTATGCTTCAGTCTGTTCGTTGTTGATGATACATCTATTGAGTTTCACATGATTGAGGCATGATTTTGTTTCCTCGTGTGCGTTTATCTTTATCCTAATATTTAAATACATGCCAATCTGAGTGTGAAATGATGAATCATCTAACAGGTGGAAGGACGAGTGCGTTTATCTAAGGAAGCTAGAAATGGGTTAGAAATTTTGAAGCGTAGAAGGCTAGAGCGAGCAAAGTCTGCCACTGTGACTGACAAAAGTGTAGCTAACATGATGAACAGAAGTGGTGGAGATGCTCTAAGAGCTTCTGCTTCATGTGGTGTGAGATTGCATGGCAATGCAGATGCCTTTTCCAAGCGGAAGGTGGATAAGTTTGACACCAGTGATCTAGAGTGGACTGATAAAATTCCAGAGTGTCCTGTGTATTCTCCAACTAGAGATGAATTTGAGGATCCTTTGGTTTATTTGCAAAAGATAGCTCCTGAAGCTTCCAAATACGGTATAACTTTGGTCTATTGAATCTTAATATTTGTTCTACTGTTTATTCACTTCAGTGTTTTGCTCTTTGATAATAGTAAACTAGTGTAGTCACAAAAGCACATGCTAGGCATTCCAATGTTTGAGTCACTTCTCAAATCCGGCTTTTGGGTGTGTTGATCATTTGTAAAAAGATAATGTCATCATCAAGTGATGAGGATAAAGTATGCTGCAAATTGCCATAACAATATCTAGAGAAAGTTAAAACCATAAACACATTCATTCATGGGCTTGGTCTTCTAATTTTTCTAATTAATGCAACTGTAATTTGTAGAAAATTCCTTTTCCTATTTTGTGGATATAATTCTTGTCTATGATGATGTAATTTGGACTTTATAAAATGTAGTTGGTGAAACTACTCGGTAATCATTCATACAAATTGTATCCTAAGCAGTTGGAAAATGTAGTTGGGGATTAGCTATAAAAAGACTCTAAACCCCTATAACATTATATTGCTTTTACTTTCTAATGATATTTATTTGTAGCTTTAAACCTCTTTTGTTCTCTTTATTCTCTAAAAAAATACATTAAAAAGTCAATTTGCTCACTTGTGAAGACACTTGTGTTCCAAGGTTTTCATCACTCCTCTTCCTTGGACTTTTGGTGTATTACTGAGAAGAGGATTAACATCAATGATTTGGAACACATCAATAATTTTGAAGGTTCAAATTAATGAAATGAAAGTTGCCTCCGTGTGTTATATAATTTATATTTTGCTTACTTTTTTGGGAAAGGGATATATGAAGGACTGACGGCTTTTCAATTTGTTGGAAACAAACTCAAGCTGGTGATGAAGGTCCTAGCTTAAGATCTTCATATTGTGGTTTAGATTTCTGGTTATCTTCAGCATTTGGCAACTCTAATAATTTATATTGAGCCGGGAAAGGCCTGTAGATATAAATAACATCACTTTAAAATAGGCACTCCTCCTTGACCTCATGCATATTCAGGAAACTGAAGTTTTATTTATGTGGAATCAATAGGTTGATGAAATTGTAACCTAAATATTTTCCATTTGAATCAATGATAAATTCTAGGTATATGCAAGATTATTTCACCTTTGAGTGCTTCTGTTCCTGCTGGGATTGTCTTAATGAAGGAGAAAGCAGGATTCAAGTTTACAACTAGAGTGCAGCCCCTTCGCCTTGCTGAATGGGATACTGAAGACAAAGTTACCTTTTTTATGAGTGGAAGGTCAGTTTCCTTACGTTGTCTGTTAGTATTTGTAATTTCAAACAATATTATCTCTTTTGTTTATTAATACAATTGAATTTCAATCAGAAATTATACATTTCGTGATTTTGAGAAAATGGCGAACAAGGTTTTTGCGCGAAGATATTGCAGCACTGGATGTCTTCCTGCCACATACTTGGAAAAAGAGTTTTGGCAAGAAATAAGTTGTGGCAAGATGGAAACTGTGGAGTATGCATGTGACGTTGATGGCAGTGCATTCTCATCTTCTCCAACTGATCAGCTTGGCCAGAGCAACTGGAATTTGAAGGTGTTAATTCTACTAGGTGTCCCATTTCCTTTTGTCCTATCCTATATTAAATTATTTCTTCTGTTTGTAGAAGAGGAAATATTCTAACACACAGATGCTTCATGCATTGACTTTGGTATTTGGATTAATGTACTGAGCACTTCTTTCTTTATGTTCTTAGAAACTATCCCGGTTGCCTAAATCAACTTTGCGGCTCCTGGAAACATCAATTCCGGTATGGAAGTTTCTTATCTTGGACAAATATTTTTTTTTCCATACTTTTTCATGCGACTTACCTTGGGTTTTATTTCAGGGAGTTACAGAACCCATGTTATACATTGGAATGCTGTTTAGTATGTTTGCTTGGCACGTGGAGGATCATTATTTGTACAGGTAAAGGTTACTATATTTATCATTGTAAGTTCTAGAATCTAGATGATAAATACTATATTTATCATTCTAAATTCTAGAATCTAGATGACATTATCACATTCGCATTTTGGATGTTTATTTAATGATATCAATATATTATGCTGTTATGGCAGCATTAATTATCAACACTGTGGGGCATCAAAAACATGGTACGGCATTCCAGGTCATGCAGCTCTGGACTTTGAAAGGGTGGTTAGAGAACATGTGTATACTAATGATATTTTGTCAAGCGATGGGGAAGATGGAGCCTTTGATGTTCTCCTGGGGAAGACAACACTGTTTCCACCAAATATTTTGTTGGAGCATGAAGTTCCTGTCTACAAGGCTGTTCAAAAGCCGGGAGAGTTTGTAATAACCTTCCCTAGGGCATACCATGCTGGCTTCAGTCATGGTTAGATTTTCTCATTTCAATACATTTTTAGTTCCAAGAATGATATGTCCCCTCTCTGCTCCCTCCCAGTTATTGCATGAAAAATATGGAAGTTAATGTTGCATGTTTTCATTAAAATTCTAGGTTTCAATTGTGGAGAAGCTGTGAATTTTGCAATTGGTGATTGGTTTCCTTTAGGGGCTATTGCTAGCCGCAGATATGCACTTCTTAATAGGATTCCTTTGCTGCCCCATGAAGAACTTCTATGCAAAGAAGCAATGCTTCTTTATACATCCTTGGAACTTGAAGATTCAGACCTCCCCTCTGCAACTTGCTTTATCATAATTGCATTAAGGCTTCTTTTGTTAATTTGATGCGATTCCAGCATTGTTCTCGTTGGTTCCTAATGAAATCAAGAGCATGTATAAGTGTCTCTTCTCATTCCCATGGTGCAATTCTCTGTAGCATCTGCAAACGGGACTGCTATGTAGCTTTTATTGACTGCAACTGTCACTTGCATCCAGTATGCCTACGACATGGTAAGCTTTGCTCAAAACTATCAACTATAATTTCATTTTCATCTTATGTTTGGTTCTCATGTGCTTGTCTAATGCCATGCTTTGCTTTTATATTATTAACCATGTGTTTGTCAACTCAGCAGACAATTGCTTCTTCAATATTATGTAGCATAATAATGAGAAAAGCATTAACTTGATTTTCAACCATATGATAGAGATTTGGGCAAGAACGATTTGTTTTTTCACTTGATTAATTTATCTTGCATGATGGTTTGATACACAAATATTCTCATTTTTAATGTCTCCAAACTTTTGATGATCCAGATATTGAATCTCTTGACTTCACCTGTGGGAGCAAATACACTCTCTTTTTGAGGGAGGATATCATGGACATGGAAGCTGCAGCCAAGCAGTTTGAGCAGGAAGATGGGATACTGGATGAGATACTTAAGCAAACCCAAAAGGACCAAAACATGTATTCATATCCCTTGACAAATATGTTTCAGATAGCTGAGGCAAATGGATACACACCTTATTGTGAGCTGAAACTTGATTCTGTTGTTGAATTTTATGCAACTCCAGAGCAGACATCAAATAATGAGTGTGGTACACAAAGTCAACATGTTTTCGGACATTGCTTGGAATATATCATACCGGAAGTGTCTCAGGTTTCCTTCACTTCTGCGGCATCCACTCTCTGTTCTCTTTCAGAACCTCTTGAATCCTCCTCTGCTCTCAACAATGTAAGTCCTAAGAATTTGTTTTTTGAATATTGTCATTGCATATTGCATTAGGCTCGGAACAGCTATTATTCCTGAACTAAAGCCTCGTTTGTTTATTCTTCTATTCTGCTAGCGGCTTGAGGGGCATGTCAACTTCAAGCTAGGAAGTACTGATTTTGAGGAGTTTGGTGAAAGAATATCCAACAGTGCACTTGAATCTTCACTATCCCCTGCTCAGTATCAGGAAAGCACGTGTAAACCTCAGGGTGATCTTGACAGATTTGATACAAAGCCCATTGTGGATAACGGGAGTGATGATTCTGATTCAGAGATATTTAGGGTAAAGCGCCCTTCTTCTCTGAAAGCAGAGGAGAAATGCAAATGATGCTTTGTCCTTGAAGCATTCTGAGCAGCAGGTATTGTCAAATATGCGCTGAATTTTTAGTCAGTTCACGTATATCTGCTGCCTCTTTCTTTCAGCAATTAGAAGTCCAATATTTTCTACCTTTTATAAATTGACTATCTAATTTTGCTTTACCAATGCATAGACCATTATGACACTATATATCTGTATGAGCAGGGACTTAGAAGATTGAAGAAAGTCCTTCCCGAAGGAAGAAGTGGGCAACCAATGGATTTCAGCAGAACCAATGAATCAAGTTACAAACATAGTCACCCCGTTAACCATAGGGACAGATTTGCAAGGGGAAACAGCATTCCCATTTCTGTAAGGTATAAGAAGTTTGGCAATGAGGAGACAAGTAGGCAACGAGATCACCACCGGAGAGATAAGGTGCAACAGAACATTAGGGAACCGCCTTCCATTGAGATTGGGCCAAAGCGGCTTAAAGTCCGAGGCCCCTCATTTTGGGCTTAGAGAGCAGATTGAATTGAAGTTTCAAGTTGCCTCAAAATGATTGCTGAACGTCATCGAGAGTCTGATTTTGCTAACTTCATTTAGCTAATGGGCTTTCTAACAACACAAAAACATCCAAATGATTGATTCTGGAAGCAGCGGCGACAAATTTAACCAATTAGGATAAGATTTACATTCTTTGTGCAGGCCTAACATTCGGGCAATCTGCACGGGTGGTGATCCTTTGGGTTTTCTGGCCGAGGTGTTTTTCCAACTTTGGCTGGTGAACCTGACCTGCGAAGCTAGAACTTAGAATTGGGTTAGTGACTTCTATTTCTATGTAAATTTCTTTTCTGATCAATCGTTTAGGTCTTGTTAGGAACGTGGGTCTCTCCATAGTTTTCTCATTTAATGCTATCCAGCTGCTTCCCCTTTTAATGTTCATTCATTCTTTTTGTAGCAATAGGTCCTTGTACCTAGAACTACTTGAATAAAGCTGAAAAAATTCCTCATTTTCTCTCATTATCTCCTTTCCTTTGTTTGTTCTGCTGATCGATTTTGAGGGCCAGTACAGTGGATTTAGCGTTGGTGATTGTAAAATTGTAATTTGAATATCGACTTCTCTGGGTAACGCTGTCTAATACAGAAAATGTCAGCGAGTTGCATCTCTTCAAAACAAATAAATAAATCCTTGACATGCATGATTTATTTTCTATGGGGAATGATGGTTATGCTGTTTTGAGGAACTTAGCATCAAAGGTTGGTTGGTGCAAGCCATCCCATGTAAGTAGAAAGAAAGAAAACCTGCCGTCCTACATAGGAGACTACCCACTATGCAACAAATAATCATAATTCATTAAATAATTTAAAGAATCACTATTCATTAGATAACCAGGAAGAATCGTAATTTATTAAATAATCTAAAACGCAGATGCACTTTTAAATCGTCATAGATGTACTCTTCCAAGTGTTTTTTCCCATTTCCGGCTAACATCTCTCTCCCCATCCAGGACGGTAGGTTCTGAATTTTACGGATTTACCATGCTAGCCGCAATGCACGAATGTAAAATCACGAAACCTGATTTGACTAGATTTTGAGAGATTAACACCATATACTAGCTTCAAAGAGACATTAATTTTGTACATGATTTATGCACTTACAAATTGTGGAAGCTAGGTATTTCAGGCGATATTGTTGATGTGTACGTATACTTGTTTAATTAAATTCATAGCTTCACGGTTGGCAGGTAATGATTTGTGTGTGTACAATCGGTGGCAATAGTTAACTAACGAATAACTAAGCACCTAAACATATTTAATATATTCGTGTACAAGATGTGTGCTGAGAACCACAAGATTGATGCTGCTTCATTATTCACTCTAGTTTTGCGATTTATAAACATCAACTTGTAGCTTAGCTAGTCCATATGTTACATCACTATCGTGTCTTATAGAATTCGACAATAAGGCAATGGATAATAAAGAGATCTTCAACAGCTCGCATGGTCATGGTCACATGAATGATAAAGAAGAGTTAAAGAAATAAAAAAATGTTTTGAAAATATGAGCATTTTACTTGCATATTTTGCTATTTGATTTAAAATAAAACATCATTCTCTCATTTTGAAACATTACACTGCAAATCTTTTTCCTTCTCTTCCTTTCTCTTCAAAAGTTAAACCTACAAACACAAACTAAAAGTGTGATTTTTTAAGGCAATTAACATTGCTCGTGGAAGAGGGTGTAGCTCTCTCTCTCTCTCTCTCTCTTTTTTTTTCATAAGAGGCTTTGTATTTTGGTCAGAGGGTGTAGTTCTCTCTTGGATCCCTTAAAGGCTTTTCCTAGTGGTCTTGGGCTGGAAGTACCTTGAGATCTCTTAAAAAGGAGCCGAATACTCAAAGGAGATTCTAACTCCTACTACCGGAAAAAAACACTTGAGACCTAAACAATAACAAAACTTCAATGATGTGTTTAACACCCAGGTTTGGCTCCATTAGTACAACATAACTTAACTAATTTGGGTTAATCAGGTTCTATTAAAAGAAACTGGGCTCTTCAGAAGAGGTTTGAATAGTTTCTTTTTCTGTCAGAAGAAGTTTGAATTTTGAAACAATTGAGAATGAAATCGCAAGCCATGATCACTTTTAGTCATGGCTGGCCCTATATGGAGTAATTTATAAAAAAAATCAACGGCCCATTTTCACCCGATATTTGGGCCGAACTTGATAAAGCATGATCCAATTGGTGACGTTAGTGATCAAGAAAAAGGGTATCAGTTTTGGACCCCCAAAAAAACGAAAGAAGCAGAGTTTAAGGGGACAGCATGGTTGGGCAGCAGGAACAAATGGGCCCAAAGAGGGAAAGTACTAGGAGACTTGGAATGTTCCATTGTTCCCATGACAAAAAGAGGAGAAGGTTCCATTGTTCCCCCGTGGTTAAAAGAGTAAAAGATGTTTCTGACCTTTAAGCAAAGAAAAAAGGACCAAGATTAGTTAGAAGTATGAGTGGTTACTAGCTAGTCAGATATAACCAACAGGGAGGTTAGTTAGACAAATGTTGTAAAGTGCAGAACTCTGAGTTTCTCTTCTCCTCTCTAAAGCCACAGCCAGAGAAAGAAGCTTGCTTTGTGTACACTTTTAATTCAGAATAAAGTTTCAGCATCGAGTTCCTTCAGTTTTGTTTCAGATTTTTTCTTTTTGGTTTTATTACTTATATTAAATATTAATTACAAAATATTCATTTAATTTTCATTCATTTTTCTTTTAGTTTTAGAACTTTGTGAAAAACAGTTAAAAAAAACTCGTTTATCATCGTTTTATTCGCAAAATTCTAAACTCATTGTTTTATTCACAGAAAAAAAAAATTGATCACACTTTGTAATTAATATTAAAAACAAGAAATGAAAATAAAAAGTATTTTCTGAGAGAAAAAAGCAGGTAACATTGCCATCTTCCCTTTCTATTTGCTTTTTTTTCAATTTTTTTTCACTAAATTTATTTGCGCTTGCTGTGTATATAGATTAATAAATTTTGATCAGTTTGAAGTATTACGCCAGCAATAAAACTCATGCTTTTTAGCATAAGAAATAATGATGAGGTCCAATTGCAGCTGGAACTGGTACCAAACCAAACTGAAGTGACTTGTAGAAACGTGGCGTATTAATTAAACTTGAAAAAGCGAAGCTAAAGATGATGTTCCTCCCGTTGTTCTTTTAGCATTTACATTTACATTTAAATACAATAAAATATGGGACGGCATTGTTATTGGAGAATCCTATGATCTTAATCTTATGCATGTATATTAAATATCTTAATTCGTTTCCTTTTGGTACTCAATAAACTATATCTTCTCTTCATCAATGCTCCTTAGTCTGTTTTGCTTTGAATATTCTGACTAGCACACACCTGTAGCATCTTGTAGTTGTATGGATGCCAATGGCCTAAACAATTAATATTCTCAAAAGAGGTTCGATCGATGAGCGAAATCATTGAAGGAAGGGGGTCAAAGATTTCCGATTCAGTCAAGGTCAAATCAGAATTTTAGAGAAACCCATTTTATTTGAATAATATAAACAAGTTAACGTTATTTATTACATATCTCAAATTAACATCATGAGTACTTGCATTGTATACTTCAACAACATTAAGAAGGTTTCAGAAAGGAAAACAATGCCATTTTGGTCAGAAAACTCTGGTCTAGTCTTCTTTGAATGAATGAATGATTTTCTGATCTTTATATTTGTAATAGGCTCATACAACAATGTATCTTTTTGTTTTGATTTTATGTTCTATCTAGTTTTCTTCGTTTTGGAGCAATATTTGAACTCTTGTTTGAACTCCGTATTGCTTCTCTTTTGAGAGTTAAGCACTTATCAGAAAAACAAAAAACATATTTTTCATATACTTCTTAGGAAAATATGGATATGGAGTTATAACCTTATGTACTATCTTATTACTAAACAATAAGTCATGCAAATTAAAAGATGGAGTCATAACGGTGCCTTTTTGGTTTGTTTTTCGGGTGGGCGTGGGGGTAAAGATAGTTCATGCATAATAAACTTAGAAATATTTGAGTTAAGTCTAATATCGAGTTAAAAAATTTGCATTCGTTGTCATATATTTAGTTCGATGCCAGTGAAATTAGTACCCAACTAAATTTTGCTTAAGATCACTTTTAAACCGGCAATCCAACATTCAAAGGGATTTTTTCTTCAATGAAACATAAAATACATTTTTGACAAGTTTTAGATTACCTCTTTTAATTAGGATAACAATTTTTATTTGTCGTTTACGTTTCACAGACGCATATCATAAATTTTCCATTGGATTTCTCATTCAAAGATATTAATTTATACTAGGCTTAGATCGGTATTTGTCCAACCATCATCTGCATACCAAACCTTTACTCTTTTAAGATGGTGGAAACAGAATTTATCCAAAGTGTCCTCTAGTTTTTATAAATTAGCTTTATTTCCCGTTCTTTTAACAAATTATCACCTTATTGTGATCTATATTATTAAATCTATCCAAATCAACTATTGGCTTGAGAATCTTTAAATGATAACAAACATAATTATAAATCGTTTTAATATATTTGCTAATTAAAGTGTTTCAGAATTACATTAGACAGTAGATATCTCCTAATTTCATAGGAGACATCCTTGATCTAATTTAAAATGTCATGTACAACACCTAAACCAAGGCATTGTATACAAAGGATGACAGAAACTGAAGGCAAGTTGTATTATATGAGTAAAAAGAACTTCTTTATAAGCTTGTGAAACTTTATAAAGTGAGAAAAAGTCTACATTCCAAAGTACAAAAAAAATGTAGAAAGAGTACTCAACAAGACACAAAGTATGAGAGGTAGCGGGACAATAGTTAAAGGACAAAAGACATTCCTACTATGGCAGCACACAGAAAGGATAGCGGAAAGAGGGACAAAAGGAGCCTATACAAATGGTCAAAAACTTATACCAACTTGGTACCCTCTTTGCTGGAAGCTTTCTGTATAAAAGAAGAATACCTTTTAGCTTTCATCAAAAAAGAAAATGAATACTCTTCTCTTCCCTCAAGCCTCTGTTTCTGTCAAAGCTATGGAGCCCCATTTCAAACAAGTGGTTTGTCATTTTATTCATGAAAACCTTGGACCATGTCAAGGTATCCCTATATATTGGTTTGTCAAAAGCTGTAGTCTTCACCAAGACTCTGGACAAAATTCATTTAGTTGAGCTTTTCTTGAGTGATATTTGTGAGAATATTCTGTGAAAAGTTAGAGCTTACCATTTAGCTATTTGTTTTAGTCCTTGTTGGAATCTTGAAGTTTATACATTGTGAGATATTGTAGTTGGTAAAGTCACCAATTTTGTATTGTTGCTGAGTCTGTATTTGGATTTGGAAATTAGTAAAACGCTCATCAATCCTGGTAAAGACTAGAGTAAACTTCATATTGAAATTGAACCAGTATACAAGTTCTTGGTGCACTCTCTTTAACTCATCTCTTTATCTTTTTCTTCATCTCCAACAAGTTTCTGATTTGTCCTGCTAAATTCATATAACCTAGAATATTGATGTATTGTCTTAAAAGTAAAACAAACATATAAACATTGTATCTAAAGCTTATTCTAAAAATTACACATGTTTTACGAATATCTCCTAAATTCACAGAGATATCTGGTGAACTTTTTAACTATTTGTTAAGTATTCAGAAAAATTTTAAAAGATCACTTGATTCAAACTCCCTATTTCTCAAGTGATCTGATACTATCACCACCAAAGTAATGTTGTTAAAGATTTATTTCCTAAAACTGGAGCATTGAGGAATGATCTCATCTTTGTTTCAAGATCTAGCTTAATTAGCATGATCTACAACAAGAATCACACTTTTCATTTGATTTTCCTCCTATTTTACAGCACTTTTTTTTCAAAAAAAAAATTGCAATTGCTTAACTCTCAGAGATAAATAAAGAAACATAAAAAGCAGAAACTTAGCTTGGAACATAAAAACCGAAAACAAAAGCAGAAACAAAGCAAAACTAACAACGATCCTATTTTACAGCACCTTAGATTTGGAAAATTTCTCTAATGGCTGTTCTATATCCTTTTATTAGATATTTGGGGTTCTTTTTCTCCAATAAAATATAAATGATGAGTACACGTAAAATAAAAGGTAGAGCTTATGCTTATGCATTAATAATATAAAATAATTTTATAATCAATAGACATTTAAAAAAGTGACAAATTATTGTGGATAATTATCATAGTTGATGGTACCTAAAATAATTTTGATACTTTATTAAATTTCTATTGATTGATGATATTAAAATTAGGATAAATCTTGGGTTTTGAAATGCTTACCTTCATGGACCAATAAAAATTATCTACATAGATTTGTAATAAATGTATATAAATATTTTTTTGTTAAAATTTAATTTTGTAAAGTAGTACTTAAAGAAATAAATTTATAAATGAATCTCTATGTGTTTTTTGTAAAATATAACTCTTTTCTTGAGATATTATATTATAACACTTTTATCCTCCCTATTTTTAAAGTACATATTTTTCTCCCCTAAATAATTAAGATAAGCTACACTTTAATTTATTTTTAAATTTTTTGTTGATTCTCTATTATCTCACATTATGATTTTACTTTTGACCAAAATAAATTTTATTAAAACTTATATATTTTAATTAAGTTTTTACAAAATAAAATATTTGTGGTTTATAATGATATAAAATATTTATATATATTGATAATTTTATTATTACTCTATACTAAGAGAACAAATTGTCGATTGTAATAATAATTTATACTAATTATTTGTTTAAAAAAATTACATATTTTTAAAATATTAATTTTTTAATATTAATGTATATTTTTATAGTGAAATAACAAAATTCTTCTTGTTATTTTCATCATTATTCATCTTTATACACCATATTGATAAATATTTTTATTTTTACATGCATTTATAAAACTGATAATTGAGAAAAATATGTAACTTTTATTTTTGAAAACATAATTATACAAATTATTGTTACTATTAATATTTGTTTTCTTGTGCATGTTTGGAAAACTAGAAAAACAAGATTTGTTTTTCAAAAAAAAAATCTGCTTTGAAAATATAAGTTTATTTGGGTATTTTAAGTTAATAATTTAAACTGTACAAATATGGAGTGAAAGTTTAAATTTGAGAATTTTAATTGTAATCCACTAGTGCAAAACATATATATACCTGACTTATTCTTACCAACGATAATTTCCCACAAAAATTTATCAAACATAATTTATACTTCATAAGCATTCACCATAAAGAAAATTATTACTTTTTAACAATTTAGACAACACATATTAACTTAAATCCACTTTTCGGTTAAAGTGCCCAAACATAAATTGATTTTCAACCAAGTGATTGTATTAAAAAAATAATTATATAAATAAGTGATTATTGAAATAAGTATAATTTTATAGTTTTTTCAAACATGCTAATATAGTAAAAATTTTAAAAGCAAATTATATATATAAATGTATTAATATATATAAATATATTAATTAATATTTAATATTATTATAACCTATATATATAGCAAGTATCAACAAGCCAATGCTTTGACTTGATGTATTTAAGATTAACTCATAGGTATAAACTGATCAATTTTTAATTTTTCTAAAATTAGAACTTTTAAATACTAATAGCCAAAAAATTGGTCAATTTAACAAGTTTGACACGCCAAATATTAGTTAATTAGTAATTGAAAAAAATACACACACCATTCTTGAGGTTTTTTAAGAAAAGTTAGATATGCTTTATCAGGTAGTTGATGTATTTGATATCTTGTATAGGTTTATCCCTTAAAAGTTTTGTATATATTAGAATGATGGAAAACTTAACCAAGTTTATAGAGACATAATTAGGCTTGATTATTTTTTAATGTATAAGGTATAATTGTTTTTTATATGATAATGCATAAGGTGTGTTTTACACTTAGTTTTTTAATATTTTACTGAAATAAAAATTACACTAAGTGAATAAAAATAAATTATTCAAAATAATTATAAATAAATATTTTTTAAAAATAAGAAATAATTTGAATAAATAATATATAATTATTAAAATTAAATATAAGTAATATGTAATACTAAGTAATAAATAATATTCAATCTAAATTATAATTATATATAATCAAAAGCATTTGAAATAAATGCAATTAATATAAAAATTACACATAAGAAGTATTAAAATGATAAGGAAAAGAAAATATTATATATTCTTTAATTTTGTATTTCATGAAATTAAAAAATAATTGTCAAAAATACTGAAATGAATATCAAATAACAGTTAATTTGAGCAATACTTTTATATAATAAAAAAATATAATACTGATGCTTTTAAAATAATAATAAATTTTAGCATTTTTTATTAAACTTCTTATCTCTTCAAATATGTCACGATAACTTTTGTTTAAAATCAGAAACAATGAATTTAAAAATGTGCGGGTAACTTCATCAATCAAATTTTAATTTAAAAATAAATTTAGCTTTGTAGTTTTTAAAATTTTAAGTAGATTAGTTCTTAAAATAAAAATTAAAAAAATGTTATCATAATCTAAAATGTTAATGTAATTTTAAATTTTAAACTAATTAAATTTAAAACTAAAAAATTAATATTGTCATACACAATAATATTAAATAATATTATTCTATAATTATTGTAAATCAGAGTAAATTTCAATTATAAAAAGCAATGAGTCATGTAATAATTAAAAAATTGATGGTAAATAATATAGTTACACTATTACGCCAACTTGGGTTAACTCACCTAGTCAACCTTCTACTCATGCATCGGCATGACTTGGGGAATTGATTCTTAGACTTTCTCTGTTGGTAGATAATCTAAAAGTATCTTTGTAAGCACATGATAAGCTTGAAGACATACCCTAACATTGACTTAGAGCTAACTTTCTCCTTAACTCAAACCTGTTTATATAAGAAAAAGAGTTACAGTATTACTTTTATATATATTTTTATTGTTACATTGAATAATAACAATATAGTTATAAATTATAATTAATTTTAATTACAAAATATAATGAGTTATACAATAAATAAAAGAATAGAGTGAGTATAAATTAAATGGTACAGTCAATTTTACTTATATATAGATATATTAATATTTTATATTATTATAAGTTATATATATTTTATTTTGAAAAAAATATATGATTTTTTATAAAATTTATATATTTTGGTAAAAAAAATAAAATCATAAATATGAGAAAATAGAGAATTAAGAAAAATTTAAAAATAAATTAAAGGGTAACTTATCTTAATTGTTTAGAGGAAAAACAATATATGTTTAAGAAATATAAGAGATAAAAGTGTAATAATATAATCTCTTGAGAAAAGAGCTGTATTTCACAAAAATTAAAGACTCATGTTTTAAATTTTATTTCTTTAAGTACTGTTTTACAAAATTAAAATTTTAAAAAAAGAATATTTATATGTCTTTATTATAAATCCATGCGAGTTTTTTTATTTGTCCACGTAGGCAAGGGTTTTAAAATCTAAAATTTGGCTTGAGTACCATAGAAGAATCCAATTATTTTATACTGAGAGCACATATAAGTTAAACTCTAAAAGAAAAACTAAAATTCTTAATAAATCTGATATTAACGGTAAGTCATGTATTTTGTATAGTTTAGGCAAAACTGAAACTTTCAATTCGAATAGGCTAAAGCTTAGGAGCTCTTGGTATCTAACCTCCCGAGTTGCTAACCCAATCTATACATTATTTAATATTATTACCAATCCATGCATCCAGGCAAATATTAATTACTCCAATTCAGAGGGAACCTTTTGCTTGTGTATCTGGACTTCCGTGACAAACCACCAATTTCCAGTTTGATTGAATGCCTTAAAGACTTTGTAGGACCATCCATCTATCTCCCACAATTATGTATACCTTTTCTTAAAGGGAATATATGTGTGGATTTATATAAAGTGAAGCAAGAAAAAAATGTAAGATGGAGACAGGGAACAAAGCCAAAATTTATGTTAATGGGTTCTTGTCAAAATCTCGCACATTATCTTTCAGTCTGTAGTCTAACTAAATCTGTGGGATCCTTATCATCCATCTCTCCAAACATATATGCATTCAAAATGTTCCGTTGCTTTGTTTATTTTTCTTGTGGAGTATTGGGAAAGAAAAGGGTATATATCCTATGTGCCTACGTGCTTATAGCTAGGACTCAAATGGAAAAAAGGACCCTTTACTACTTTTGAAGTCTTCAATAATGCGTGTGGTTCAACTGAAGAAAAATTCTCATTGATGGGTTGTGCTCTATTTTCAAAGGGCACAATTTTCTGTTTTTCATATTAGGAAAAAGCCACACACCCGAAATGGTTTCATTACGCTTCTTAAAGAATATTATTCAAGTCATCCATTAAATAATATCATGCATACCATATGCTTGCTTTTGATTTGTATAAAAGAAAAGGATATATATGATTCAGATTTTATCCTGAGTGTCTGAAAAGGTTGCCCGGTTAATATTCTCTTATGCTGCTCAAAAGAAATCCTGATCTATGTTTGCTGCTGGCATGAAACACTCGATCGGGCAATCTGAATGGATTGCAATATATTCTTGACAATATATACTACCTGCATGTAAAACCCTTTTCTTTTCATAGTCATCACCAATCGCCAAACAAAATGCATCTCCACTAATTAAGTTGATAGGGAATTAATAATTCTACTACAATGAATGGTCCTCTTATTTTGTGACAAGCCAAGCAATCCACTAATTAAGTGCTATATAGAATGGAAAAATCAAAAGGAAAAGCAGGGAAGTAGTACTGGTAAAGGAGAGAATATGGGTCAGACAATTTTTCCACGAGTGATATCCCAACTCCCTTAAAAGATTCCTTTATCACCCATATAGTGAGAATCACAACTGTTACAATCATGTCGACTAAAGATTGAGACACAAACCGCGTAGGGTCATCTCTCAACAAATCATTTCTTATCATTATATTCTCTTTGATTTCTATAATTTTACCCTTTAAAGGCTTTAACAGAACAAAAAGAAAATTTCATCGATGCTCATTAGGTGGTAGACAAGGAAAAAGGAAATTACCAAAGAAAAATGCACACGCTTTAAGCGAGGGACTTTGTATCTAATTCAAAAGACGCAAATTTCCCCCAAAGTTTCAATCTAGCAAAAGCACAACTTTGCAGCGTAGATAGAGAAATTACGTGTGATCGGTCATATATTATATATCATGCGGCAAAACAAACCCTTCAAATTAACATTGTCACCCATTGTCACCCATCAATATAATGGATTGGAATTTTTTGTCCTCAAATAATATTTTTTTATTATTTCTTAATTATTTATTGATATATAAAAGATATATATTATATATTTGATACCTAATAAATTTTTAAATTTATTTTAATTTTAATTTTTTATAACAATAAATAATTATAATAATAAAAAAGAGTCACCATTCGAAATCAGAAAATTTCCGTCCCAAGATAATAGTACTAACATTATTTTCGGGCAATATGTTGATATGATCACGGTGCCCAATTAATGTTACGTTAATTGGCATCCTTGTATATTGTTAAATTTTGTGTGGTTCAAAGATTGCTACGTTACTATTTTGACTTCGTCGTCCCAATTTGCATTTATCAATGTAAAACATTTATCTGCTAGTACATACCAGTAATAATTAAACGTCTCATCTCTCATGTCGGTAAGAGCGACAACGAAACCTCGAAGCGACGCACTCCCAAAATAATCAAATCACGTGTATCCAAAATTTCAGTGATATGCCGTCAAAGGGTCTCTTAAGTTTTTGGACTGTTTGATTTACGTAATTCTTCAACATGAATAGGGAGTTGAATTATTTTTGGTGATTGGGAGGACTAGTACGGGAGGAGATGGGTAAATAGGTAACATCAACTTTGTAGTCGTAAAAATTTTGGACAAATATGTTGAAAATGACATGGATTGAACGAGTCTCACAAACACATTTGTATAATAAGTATCATAAAAAGAAAATAACAAGATAGCAATAAGTACATAGACACGAGAATTTATATGATTTAACAAATTATATGCTTACATCTATTTAGAGGATTAATATTTTCACTATAAGAAGAAAAAATCGAACAAGAATATCACTTTAATTTACTCTCATACAAAACCTTTTTTACACCATATCTCATAACAGAGTTTATCTTTCGTAGTTGTTCTCTCATTCTATCTCACACTTAGGTCATTAATAAATGAGTTAATATTTATTTTAGTCCATAACTTTATATTCGTGAGTTATTTTAGTCCTTAACTTTTAAAATTAATCCCTAACATTATAAAAAGTGAATCAAGTTAATCTTTCATCCTATTTTTATTTAACATTCTGTCAATTAAATAGTGATGTAAAACGTTAAGTAATATTTTGACATACCATGTATTTTTTAAAATATAATAAAATTTAAAATGACTCATTTTTATATTTAAAATTGAAAAAAAGAGTCATTTAATTATCTGAAAATAATATTTAAATGACACACTTGTTAAATTGAAAAAAATAAGTCATTTTATTACTTGAAAATAATATTTAAATGACACATTTTGTGTAATTTTATATATCAAAATTAGTCATTTTAAATTTAATTATACTTTAGATAATATAATGTATGTTTACACATTATCATCTAATTGATAAAATATTAAATAAAAGTGAGTTGAGAGACTAACATGACTCATATTTTGTAATATCAATAACCGATATGACTTATTTTAAAAGTCAAAGACTAAAATGACTTGCAAATGTAAAGTTAGAGACTAAAATGAATATTAACTCATTAATAAATCCTAACAAGTTTTTCAAATCCAAATAGATTTTAGGTATTCTAATATATTTCTCATATTCTAACAAATTTCTCATATGCTAACAGATTTTACATATCCTTAGTTTAAATATCTCTAAATTTAAGAACACGCATCTCAATGACACTTCTTAAGCATATACATAAATAAGATCCAGGCATATCTTGTTCCATAATAGCCATCATGTATAACTATGGTATATGGTTCTTTCTCTCCTGAGTTTTAATGCAGCTATATATCCAAAACTTGAAACCGAGAACTCTCATAAAGTTGGGATAACCACTGTCTGTCATCGGTCCATAACCTTACTCTAATATTACTTATCAAATTAAGTGTTGATTATTGTGTGAGAAGACTTTAATTAATAGTATGATTCATCTTCAATTTATATTCTGTTAAAAATAGATACCTAAACAATTACAACATTTATAAATAGATTTTTTTCAACGAGTATCATTAGAATAATCGTTAGAAAAATCCTTATAAATATATTATAACCCGAGATATTAATCCTACAAATTCCGAAAGAGATGCTGATAATGACAAGAAAAAGAAAGCCTATTTTATATCATCCCCAATTCTTTGTATATGTTCACAGTTAAGTTAAGGATGTGCAACCTAAGTGCTATAGTTGTAATACTAATAAACAGAATGCAAGATTCCTCCTTGAGCGTGGCCGTGTGGGAAAACTTAATTACCATCGGGATAAGTTTACAATGTGAAATACTGAAGGCGAGACAAAGTTTAGATGCTTCTAAGGCGCAAACCTCTAACAATAATAATTAATACACATTCACAGACATTATGTTCCAAACTCTAACTCTTTCAAAAACATTAATGGTTACTCTAAAAAAAATAGTGCAATTTTGATACTCTTCTCTCCATGAATATGTGTCTTTTAAAATTTTGGCACATAGATTAAGAAATCATTCAAATTACATAAACACTAAAAAATAGTTAATATTTACACAGTTATCTTTATAGGAAATTGTGCAATAATTATTACAAAAGAAGTTTGTGAGAGTAGAGTGAGAACATGTGTAGGACTAAGAGTGGAAAAAATAATTAATACGTCATTGAAATTAGCAAATGACAAATAATAATGTATAATTTTTTTTTACTAAAAAAACAGTTATTCATGGACGAAAGAAGTATACAAGATCTAATTATATATTATCACATCAGTAAAATATAGGTAATTTTCACTCTATTGCATAAAAAATCATGCTTGCATGAATATTTTAGATAATTGTGTAAAAAAAAATTATACTATCTATTTATTAAAATTAAATAAAAAATTATTTAACTTAATTCAAACCCTAAATTTATATACTACCAAAAAATGAAACTAAAGTTATATTTTCAAGGAATATGGTTGACATTGATCTTGTTACTGAGATTATAATAATCCCTGTGTTCAATGAGACAGCGAATTTGATAACTAGAGAAAATGAAATGTCAGTGCTGCATTCCCGGACCATGCCCTTCGGCGTTACTATTTCTGTAATAAAACATTAAACATGGGCATTAGGACTCAAGACAGCACGAGTTACAAATGCTGATTATATATATAATCTTATAATGCTTTAATTTCCATGCTGTCGGAAACCCTAGGTAGCACAAAATAATTTTATCATACTGTAGCTTAATCACTACTACAGTCTACAAAACTCATCTGTGACCCTAAATTAATTATACAATGCCATTCATTATTATATGTGCTGTCCCTAGAAAAGTGTGAGATTTTGGACTCATTTTGTTTGACTTGAAAAATTAAGATATTGCATCGTTGTGGTACTCCGTAATTAATTGGTCCATTTTATCCTTGCTTAAAGATAAGATTAGATGTCATTTTCCCCTGAGGGATTACTTTGCTATATTTTGTTGGTCTCAATGTGGGATTATTTTAAGAGGTTTTAGGGGGAAAAAAATGTTGGTGTTTGTGAACAAGTCCTTGATGTTAAAAAGGTCATTTAATACTGTCCGAAAACCCACCAATAATTAAGAGCAGAAAGAAGGTGAAGGTTCAGCAACTGTACCATATGGACTTTTAGGGACCCTATATTCCTCCTATGTAATAGATGTGGCTATAGACTAGGTGCTTTCCTCCCGATGGTAATTAATTGCGTATTGGCCAGCAGCTCATTCTGAAAGAAATTAGTACTAGTAACAACTTACACCTTTTGTGTGGATTAAATACTCTGTATTATGGTTTGTCAAAACCCATAATAACAGAACAAAAAAACAAATTAGAGAGCAATTAACAAATTGATTTCCAGCGAAATATGCTTACTTCACGCGAGCATAGAAGGGATTTTTATTCCCCCTTTTTTAGTTTATTTTTTATTTTTGGGTTCAAGTTTTGGTCAACTTTATTCCCGCTGTCGTTGTGACGAAAACTTTATAAGCCCTTCAAGTGAAGCCCAAATCCCTTTTGGGCTTGTGCGGCTGATGAAAGGTAAGTCATCGAAGAAAATTGGAGAAAAAAAATTGAAAGAAATGTTACCGATGATTTTAAAAGAGATTTGAAGTTTTTGTTTAGATTTTTTTTGTCTTTAATGTATTTTTATTTTCAGACTCTTCCAACAATTGCATACCTGACCTTTGTTACTTATAGATTGTCTGTGTAAATTATTTATAGGATTATTCTTTTGTTTGATCATGAAAAGTATAACAGTTAAGATTTTGATTAACAAACTGTGATTCTTTTTTATTTTAAGAAATTCTTTATGCAATTTTTAAACTGAAAGTGATAATTAGCTAAAGTCCTCCTATTGTGAGAATTTTAAAATTTGAATCCTTAATATTATAACTAAACTTCATCTGAGTTTGCAATTTACGTCCATTACGCTAGAAATCACTTTTTGAGTTAAAATGTGGATCTAAACATAGGTGACAAAAAAGACGGTACAATTATATTGTGATTGCTACTATTTCTACTAAAACTGCTATTAGGGGCGGAGCTAGACCCAATTATTTTTAAGGGGGCCAACATTAAAAAATAGTGTGGATATAAAAATATTAATATATATTTTCTAAATTTTTTCTTGACCTGTAGATTATATATATATATATATGTGTGTGTGTGTGTGTGTGTAATAAAAATTGTGCTTAATAAATTAGTTTGTCAAGAAAAAAATATTTCACGATCCTTACAATAAAAATAAAGGAAAAATTAGTTTATTTTCAATATTTTTATAAAATTATTTATTCTAGTTATGTTTTTATTAGCAATCAATTTGAATCATTTATATATTAGTAGAGATTAATTTGTCTTATAAATTATTCAAAAATACTAAGGAAATATAGCTTGTCCTATAATTTTAATTATGAGGGATGATGAAATGATTTTTTCTTTGAAGGAACAATTTGTTTGACACTAGTTGTTATTATAAAGAAAAATACACATTCTAACCAAAATTCAAGAAATTAAACATGCATACATACACTATATATTATTTATTACAATATTTAAATATCTAATTAAGTAAAAGGTTTATAAGAATTTATCTCAAATATTTGAATTGTATTTTTTTATTTACATAGAAATAAACAAAATAAAATAAAAGAGGATGATAAAATTGAACTATTGAGATATTGAACTTACCCAATTCCTTTTTAAAATAATAATAATAATATAGCATCCTACAAATTCTTATAACATACAACAAAATTTAAGGGGGCCAAGTATATATATACGCATGCATATATACGAAAATTGAAAATTTAAGGGAGGGTCATAGCCACCCCTAACATGTGGGAGGCTCTGCCCTTGACTACTATTGTTCTATAGTAAAAATTCATTGAAGTCATTGAAATTATATTGTAATATACTTTTACAAAATGTAATTCAGTTAGTCCCTTGCATAATACTCACAAGGACTAGTTTGAATCAATAAAATGAATAATTTGAATAATTTTGTTTTATAGTTTCAAGAACTAAATTGATAATTTCTTTATTTTAAAAATTAAAGTGAAATATGCATATAATCTCAATGACTAAAATGAATATTTACTTATTCTTACTATTATTATTGTTAATTAACACCTTTTTTGGTTTAAGAGGCAAAGACTATTAATCTATTTTTACATCATTATTTTTTTTTTGAGTTTTATAAATTTGATGATTTTATTTTGGTAACAGATGATTTTTTATCTTTGCCTAATAATCAAAGATTTTAAAACTTCAACAATAATGATCATTAAAGGAAATTTTTAAACAAAATTCATATGAAATATCAGAGATTCAAATTCTATAGTCATCACTTTTCTTGACCCAAAATTTTATGAGCAGCAGATATTCACCTATAATCATGAGATCATTTTCATGTATACCATCATAAATTGAGCATTTGACTAGATGCTTAAATAAGAAATTCAATTAACTATCAATTATACTAGGTCTTATGTTTATTTAAGAATTAATTTGATTTTTTTCAAATAAAATTGGTATCCAACCCCCACCCAAAAAAAAAAATTTTGATGCTGGTCTCATTTTTTTTTTTGAGTCCCTCATATTTTTTTTCCCAAAAAACAGCATAAATAACTCTTGATGCATGGGCAAGGAATATAATTTTTTAAGGATCATCTACACTCACTTTTTTCAAAAACAGAGAATTTAAATCAAATAAAAATGTTTTCACAGGAAAATAAAAAAGAGCTATATATTTGAATAACAAATTTAAGCCTTATATGTATTTTGAAATATATATTTTGTGCACTAGATCAAAATATATGCAATCCATAATTCCATATGTGTGTGTGTGTGTGTGTGTGATGTTGTTGTAACTCAAAAATGGCTATTTGTAGTGGAAGTGGATTAATGACTTTGGACAAAATTTACTTGCAGTGTCAAGAATCAGATCCAAAATTATGTATGCAATTTAATTTTAGAAAGAAAAAAAAATACACATCATGGTTTCTTCTAAATAAGAAATAACTTTTTTTCTCCTTGAAAAAAAAAATACATGTGGAAGTGTCCAAGGGAGGGACCGATGGAGGCTTTATAAAAAAGAAGACCATGTATGGATGATATTGGGGTCATGGTTGATGACTCAAGGAAGGGACATCAAAAGCAAAGTTACGTAGCAAAGATTAACGCATACCAATGCTCGTCGTAGGCAGGACTTAAAAGCATTATTAAAGCTTTGCATCATCTTTCTATATGCCCAACACGGTAGTGATTCTGCTTTTTTCATGAAAAGGAGAAAGAAAGAAGAAAAATGAACTTTGTTTCCTCACAAGCTATATATATATACATCTTTAATTTGTATCACCGTTTCCTCACTTTTGTCCAAGAATAGCTCTTTTTATTTCTAGGACAATTATTCTCAGAATAAATACCAATATTGTTGCATGAAAAAAATTAAAAAAAGTTAAGATAAACTTTTTCTTCCCTATCTCCACCTCTTTCTTATGATTATGAGGTTGTTGAGTTTACCAAATCCTCTCTATTAATTATTTTCTAAAAGCATGCTGTCTTTGAGTCTCACACTGGATATCCATTTTCATTGACTGCTTTCGTTACGATGACCAAATCTCAGAACGATATAGTGGTTTGAACTTGAATAATTTTACCTTTTATTCTGTAACCAAAATAGGAGGCTCATTACTCAATGAAAATGATTTGCAAGACAGATAACCGATTAATTATGTAATAACTGTTATTTGTATTAAATTTTGGGGTCAAAAAGTGAGTTTAACTTTCACTTATTTTAGAAAGCCTGTTGGTCATTGAAGCGATTAGCTAGGACAGGATGATAGTAGCAGGCCAGAACATCATTTACCAATTATTTACCCAACAAAAAGTAGTCAAGCCTATATATAGGAGCTGCTATAGGTTCGCCCCTCAATCAAAATCAAATCAATGACCCATTTAAGTTACTCTTTTCATTTTAAAATAAATATTTTTTTTAGATTTATTGATAAAATGATATATGAACATAAATTATGTGTAAATAAATCACTTTATAAATAAATCTAAAAATAAAAAAATATTTATTTTAAAATAAAAAATATATATGTATAAATATTTTTATTATATTAATATATAATATTTGATAATTGACCAACGATTACACTTTCTCTTAAAGATTCAACACCTTCCTATAGCTATTAGATCGAAAGTTGAGATATCAGCTTTACCTAAAATTAAAATTAACGATTTTCCTAATTCCGCGCTAAACTGGTACTAATCTCTATTAGCTTCTGCTGTAAATATGACAAATCTTCAAGGTCAAATGTGAATGATTTTAAGACATTTTGCCCCGCGTTACAATCTCTATTGTTTCGTCACGCTTATGATTAATTTGCATTATTATAGTTGAAATTTTCCATTGTAGACTTTAATTGAATTTGAATACAATGTACAGTCTCAATATACTTATTATTATTTTACTGTTGACTCATCTGTTGACTCAATATACTTATTACTTTTTCATTTATTCCCAAAGATTTATTGAGTGCATCATTTGATGTAACCGCAACATCTCACTTTTAGTGATTGCTGCAACTTCAACACACCATTTTTCAAATGCGTTGCGTTATCCAGCAACTATCATAACATCATCACAATTGTAATCTCAATTTGAAACCTTACTTGTACCTACCTTTCTAGGTGATAGTTTTTCAATATACCTATAACGCTTCTAACGATTGGGTGCTCATTATAGCTCATCATCATCACCTCCTCTTCTTGTAACAATTTCCTTCAGACTCTTAATTTGTCATTTCTATTCTAATCACCTGCATTGAGATTTATGACTTTGGTTTCATTTTTTGAAAAATATTTGGTGAGATATTTCCCAATTTTACAAACGCTTATTCCCTTTTGATTGTGCTTGCTTAATTTGGTCAATAGTAATGACGTAATGTTTCAATGGAAATGTTGTTTGCAGAGAGATTTTTGTGCATATATACCTCACAAAAGGCATGTATGTTAACCACTGATATGGTAAAATAAAGTGGGAGAGAGATGCTGAGGAGATATTATGACATATGGGAAGAATATTATCTATGTAAATATAACATTGTTCATGTTTTGGTCAAACGAATTACTACCTCACACAAAATCAATACTATTAATTACTTAGTTCACAAATTCGTGCATTTTATTTTACAACAGCCGTACCAGCTTTAATTAATAGCTGCCTAAGACCAACACATCTATATGTGTTGAAGCCCTATAATGCCTTCCTTTACGACACTGAAATGCAAAATGATTACCATACTTACTTGCAATAAGAGTCTTTGGGCACTTTGACTACTTGTATGCTGGTAATTCTTATAGTTTTATATGATCAAGATGCTTGTGCGCGCACACACACATATATATATATATATATATATATATATATGTGTATGATGTTGTGTGAGAAAAGTTATTAGGTGCTTTTAGTAAGAAAAAATATTTATTCTATTCTATTTATTAATTAATATATAAATTATTATATTAAAAATGTAAAAAAAATGAGAACAATAATAATTCATAAAATTTATATGTTAATTAATAAATGAATCAGAATAAATATTTTTTTTTATTTTCAGTATGCCTAAGTATTTATCGTTATGTAAACTTGACAGTGACACGTTGAATTATTGATTGGTAGACATAGATTATTCATACGTCGATTATCTATATAATATTACACGAGAGATAATACCCTTTTTCAGACTGTCATTCATTAAGACCATCTGTTTGAATTCTAAAACCATAAAAAAAAAAAACTTTTGATATAGTCTCTAACGACCCACAGGTGGATTTTTCCTTTTTCGTAAATGTTCCATCAATCTCTAATTTGCCTTGTTTCAGTAATTTGCTTGCCTATTCAAAAGCTTAAGTTAAACAAGACTTGCATTTCTAGGCTCAAATTTTCTGAAGGGCTCAAATTGTTAATTTTTCCATGAATTCAATTAATTTCAGTCTCAGGTGTTATTCCATAGAATGTTCATAATAACTTTCTTAATTGACTTTTTTTTCCCCTTGTAGTCAACCTAAAACATCTTTTTTTTTCCAAAAAAAAAAAAACTTTGCTATGTCTACTGGTCCGAGAGTGAGTGGAATATTTGTACATTCAATAGTACATTCCGATTTCTCTTTGATGACTACACCATATTGTTGAAAGACAAATTTACCCATTTAGAGACACTCCTCTTCACCAATCCATCACACAAGTAGCATAGGATAGATCTGACTTTCCGTTATGTCCTAAAGTTGGATAACCATACGTAATCTTTAACAACCCACAAATATGCCTTTTGAATTTCTCTGTTGATTATAAAAAGAAAATGACAAGAATGTGATGGATGGGTCCAAATTTCTGATAAGAAGAATGCATGATGTGATTTGCAGAGAATTAGGGTTTCATGATGACCACAATGAGTGGTTTATAATTGGGGTGTTAACGAAACAAAACAAATCCGTAAGATGTTGAAATTTGTGTGCAATCATGTGACTGTAAATTCCAGAATTATTCTTTTTTTATTAAAAAAAGAAAGATTTTTGTGGCAAAAGAAACACCAGAGCCCTAGGTTTCAGTCCAGTTAAAGGGGTCTTCTATGTACGTGTGTGTGAGTTAGAAAGTTAACTATGGGTTGCAGAGGGACAATGCACACGTTAAAGGTTCATAGGAAATGTCTTTCTTTTCTATTTTTAATCCAAAGAAAACATAGAGGGGGATGAAAAAGAGAGTATTTGTAAAAAGGAATAAAAGTTCCAAAACTTATTTACCTTTTTCTTTTCTTTTTCCCCCTCTTCCCTTATCTTTTTTTTTCATTTAATTTCCTTTTGTCATTTTTTTGGCTTCCTTTCCCACCCTAGTACCCTACCCTTCACGTCCACAAAAGAGAGAAATAAGTCCTCTCTCGCTCTCTCTCTCCCCCACCACCCTAGAGTATAGTCCCTCAAGTGTCATTTTCCCACATATACTTCACACAAAAGAAACAGCCATTCACTTCACATACCTTGTCATTTCTTTTTCTCCTCTCTCTCTCTCTCTCTCTCCTTCTCTTTGCCGTCTCCTCTCAATCCTCAAATCTCTGCTCTCTCTGCAACTACTCTCCATCAAATTGATTGAATGCTTCAAACCCCATCATACCCCTTCACCACCACTTCACCTACTTAATTACCCCCCCCCTCTCCCTCTCTTCTCTTTTTATTTTTCTTTCAAATCCCCTTCAGCCACCCCTCCCATCGATCCTTCAAAAATCAACTTCTCACACACACACACATATATATACTATTGCACACAACAAAAACCAAAACTATAATCCCTTCACAAAAGCTGAAGGAAAAAGGAAGAGAATTTCACAAACAAGCCAAAGAATACACACACACTTGTATTTTGCTGTTTGGCAAAGTTTGTGTTGTGTTGTAGCCAAACAAGGTAGGACATGGAGCTATTCCCAGCACAACCAGACTTGTCCTTGCAAATCAGCCCTCCAAACACAAAACCCACATCAAAAACTTGGATGAGAAACACAACAACAGCAGAAGAAGAGGTTGATTTGGGGTTCTGGAAGAGAGCCTTGGACTCAAGAAACTCCCTATCATCATCAATGGCCAAAACCGACAACATCAACAACAACAACAGCAGCACATGCTTATTCGACCTCTCACTCTCAAACCCAACAACAAGGGCTTCATCAGACTCCATCAACAGTTCCAACAACCGCATTCACCACTACTTCCAAAACGGTAATGCCAGCAACAACCACCCCTTCCAATCGTTTACGCAGAACCATCATCATCACCATTATTTTCAGCATCAGCAGCATCAGCCACTGTTCCAACCACAGCAACAACAACACCAAAGCTTTAGCCAAGAACTGGGTTTTCTGAGACCAATAAGAGGGATTCCAGTGTATCAGAACCCTCCCTCTTTGCCATTTGCTCAGAACCATCATCTTCTAGAAGCTTCTCCCACCACCCCTTCATCAATCCCCAACACAATAGCCACAGGTTCTTCGACCCATTTTCAGTCACAGACTCTGATGCGGTCGAGGTTCTTGTCACGCTTCCCTGCAAAGAGAAGCATGAGAGCTCCCAGGATGCGTTGGACTACCACACTCCATGCTCGCTTTGTTCATGCCGTTGAGCTATTAGGTGGCCATGAAAGTAAGTAAGCAATAAGCATCATCTTTTCCCCCCCCCTTTTTTTTCTCTTTTTCTCTCAACTGTTTTTTTTTTTTTAAATTTTCAATTTGGTTATAATCTCTGCTCCCCTTTTCTTCTTGCATCTTTGCTTTCACTTTCTTTTACGTGGAAATTCAAGTCCTCCAAAAGGGAAAAAGAATAAGAGAGAAGTAAAATTGCCTTTCGTTATATTGTAGCACTTAATGTAAATTAATTTTGATTAATACATGGCTACTAATTAATCCTGTTTTTTTGTTGTTGTGTTTCGTTAGGGGCTACACCAAAATCAGTTCTTGAGCTAATGGATGTGAAGGATCTCACTTTAGCACATGTTAAGTCTCATTTACAGGTAATTTCAAACTCAGTTAACTGCACTATATATCGCTTATAATATAACAAATTAATAACAACGATCTTCAAAATTGGTACTTGAGAGCTAGCTATGTTGTGTAATTCTCACTGTTGATTTTTTTTTTACTCTTTCAGTCCTTAGAGGCCGAAGGTGGTACGGTTCTGATTGGGTTTATTGTGGTGCTTGTTAGGAGTACTTTGCATATTTATATGTGCAATAAATTTACAAGCTGCATTACATTACACTATTACAGGAAGCAGTTAACTCATCTACACACATTCCAAATTCCAATGTTTTCCTTACAGAGGGTCTCTCAAATCCTTAGCACTTCTTTTTCTAATAGATCTGCTCCCTCTGCTTCTGCAAGCTAATAAACAGCTTTTTGCTTGGAGGAATGAACCATCCAAGTTAAAGGGTAAAAGGAAATCAATAGAGAGAGAGAGAGAGAGAGGGGGGGGGGTACTTATCGATTTCTGAAAACAAGTAAGACAAAGCCTCAGGAATTCAAAATGGGTCGCATCCAAGCCGAGATAGACAAGCTCATAGTTCAGTCCATCGCTATGAGGAAAATAAAATAATATTATATAGTTTTGTAGTGAGAGAAAAAAAAAATTGAAAAATGATAAGCAAGTAAATACACGTACCGAACACCATCATTTCTCAATGATCCGTTCCTCAGATTGTGGGTTTCTCTTTACCATGCCACTTTAACCATGGTTAGTCACATGCTCCCATGCATGTGCATACCGTAACCATAAATGCTTCTGTGTTGTAGAACTTGGACAGTACCACTGCAATATCAATTTAATACTTACAAGTTACAACTTAGTGGCCATTTCTTATTCATGTGGTAAACTTCTCGGATTGATGATAATCCTCATCTTAGTTTGACTTCTTATATATGCACTAATTACATACATATTATTGACCGATAATATGCTAAATTTCGGCACCAGATAATTTTTTTTAATGGTTGTTATATTAATCTTAATTTACAGTATTGTATCTAATTTTAGTGATGTACAAATTTTGAATCCAGATGTACCGGACGGTGAAAACTACAGATAGAGCAGCAGCTTCTTCAGGTTAGTGCGTATTTTCATTGTCTAATATTGTTGGCAGATGGTTAAGCCAAGAAACTCCAATGTTGTTGGCTCTCTTGCTATTCTTTTCTCTAATGTACTTTAAATTTTTTCTTTCTAAAACATGAATTAGGGCAATCCGATGTATATGATAATAGATCATCTGGAGATACTTCTGAAGACTTAATGTTTGATATCAACTCTTCAAGGAGGTCTGATCTATCCATTAAGCAGGGAATACCAGGTGTGAATCAAGATAAGGAATATCATGGGCTTTGGAGCAACTCTTCCAGGTAATGCACCTAGCTCTAGTTATATTTATAACATCTGTCCATAACTCAATTAATTCTAATTAAATTTCCTTTTGTGGGGGAGTTTAATTTTCGTTTAATTTTATGCTTCAATGTGTATGATCACTGGGAATCATCTTGTTTTTGCAAGCTATTGAACCACATATGCACTGCGTTACTGAGGTCTCCAAACATATATATAAGTATATATAGTGCAACAACATGTTTAATTTGAATGATCTTAGCAACACATATAGTTCCCAAGCTCGTGGGAGCTTTTTTTATATCAAGATGCAAGTATCACTTTTCTTGGTTCAGATTTTTTATTTTAAATTTAATTTGCTATATTTCATTCTAAGATTGCCCGATCATGTTGCGCAAAAGTACTAATTTATATAATCGGAGCAATTCATGTACGTCTTATTCGTATTAGCATTTCGCTCTATCTCTTTGTTCTTTGTTCTTTGTCCTTTGTTCCTTGCTTTCTCTTTTTCTTTTTCTTCACCTCACATACGAAACACATTTAAGCTGAAAAAATTCACAAAGAGAATAAATCATTTCAGTTTGCTTTGTCCTGTCTGTCCACAAACCGTGAGCATCCAAACTGGATGATGGGGTAATAATATACTCTCTCTTGTAGTGGGTGAAAAGTAAGTAAAAAAGGAACCCCCAAACACACTCTACCATTCAAAAACACAGGAGCTTGATATATGCCAAAATCCACCTTAAAAATAGAGATATCTCTTTCCTTAGGATTTTGTGGGGCTCAGACATTAGGCTATTACATGGGGCCCCTACAATTGGGAAACTTAGTCTCAAAGCTAAACCCTTTGGTACTCCCATAATTAGAAATCTTGGTGCCAAAGCGATATGCCCTTTGAAACGTCCTTGAATGGTCCTAATATATTATATAAAATATAAATTATACATATAGTCATGGGCAATGGGCTATCACATGGGAAGGTTTCAACTTTATTATTTCAATCAGCAGAATAAGTAAAAGGGACTATAAATAAGACAGTAAAAGATGGCTTTCTTTTCTCAGTTTGCTTTTTCTTCTGCATGGCTTCCGGTAACGGGAAATATTCCCTCAATGTGTTTTGATTGTAACAGGGAAGCTTGGTTGCATGGCAAGCCAAAGGCTGATTCTGTTGGGGACGTGCCTTCCCTTGAGGTATGTAAAAAATGTTACTCATCACTCAATACCCCTTTTATTTCCCAAGGTTTTGATGATGGCCTTTTTGTTATACCAAAGTTTATGCATTTATACACGAGCATCAAGCTGAGTTTGGAAATGCATGAAAGGGAGTTGAGAGGAAAAGGAAATACGTTTGATCTTTTTCATATCTTGCCATGCACATTATAGGGACGAGTAAAGGAGAAGCCTTTCCAAAAAGCTGCTTTGTCCTTCACAAATTCAAATGGGTAGACCAGTCCTTTTCACATTTACTAATTACCACAAAGTTCAAAATCAAAAGAAATTGCGCTGTAAAAGACGTTCCCTCTAATTAAGATTTATTAAATGACCATATTAAAAAGGACCCTAACCCTAAACCTACTGCCTCCATTTGACTCATTGATCAATGATCTAGATTATGAAGTTATATAGCTGGGTCAAATATATATATATATATATATACACAAATAATATAGTATGTATAATGCTAATGCTATGGAGAAAAATAATTGGAAGCCGTGGCACATGAGCATTGCAAGTTCTAGCAGGCTTTTAGGTGTACCCCTTCTTCAGTTTCTTTTTTCCTGGAGCGATGTATATAAATATTCTGTAATTATATTCTCTAGTCAAATGTCCTTTGATTCCCAAAACATGTTCAAACACTTCTTGTGCTACATATATGCTGCACACTTTGGAACTTTAACATTAAACTTTTTTTATACACATCAAAATTAAACTCAATCACTTTTACCCCTTTATTAATCTACCATATTCTCATTACACTAGAATTTTTCTGATTTTGCTTCTTCCTTCTGTCTTTTATTTGATTTTCAGAAGGAAATGGATCCAAAGTGCCTAAGCTACGAGAGGTTATCAGATGGAAGCTCATCCTCAAATCTGTCAGCATCAAGCCCCAAGAAACCTAATTTGGATTTGGAGTTTACATTGGGACAGCCACTTTGAGACATGTCTCTATTTATGAATATAAATATATTATTCATCTTGAAAAATCATTATATATGTCTCTGAAACTGAAAGAGGTAGAGCGCTGGAATGAGAATCAGGAACCTGCTCAGAATTTCAGAGAAAGAGAAAGCTAAAAGAATACAGAAAAGAAGAGGGAAAAAAAAAGAAAAAAGAAAAGTAAAGGGAGCTAAAGAAACACAAGGAGACAAGAAAGACAGAAAGCAACAAAAGGAGAGGGTGGGGGAAAAAGCAAGGCCTTCCTATCAAAGCTCTTGTGTGAGATCCAAATCAACATATTTTATTTCGTTGATAAATATATGAAATCTGATTGATTTGTATGTTTTTGCAATCTGAGAGAAGGAAAGGGACATAAAAAGGAGTTTGAGGAGGGAGAGGAAGGGAGGGAGGGGGGGGGGCTGCTTTAGCTATGTTAAAGTATGAAGTGATCCTTGGTAATTGTAATTGAGCACTTTACATTTATGAAATATTTTGATATTTCTACCAAAGAAGCTGGGTTGCTAATCCTACCTATGTTCAATCCTCGGCATAGTCACATGCTTTACACTTTATTAGGAATAAAAGAAAGGATTGAGAATACATATGGACTTAGGAAACACTGAAAATTTTAATAAAGTGACAGAAAGAATACGAACACAGTCAAGATATAAAATAAAGGAGCAATGGTAAAGTTATGAGATTTTTTTAAGAAAAAAAATAACAAAGTTGGAAAGTTGAGAAAGGAAAAATCTATGGGAAATTCTTAGATACTGTTAGAGAGCATAATAAAACATTTACTCTACTCTATTTATTGATTGGCCTATTAGCTATTACATTAAAAATATAAGGAAAGTGAGAGACAATAATAACTTACAAAACTTATGTGTCAATTAATAAATAAATTAGAGTAAATAATTTCTTTTACTCTTAGTGCATTTAAGTATTTCTCAAAGTCTATATTCCTTTTCATGCCAGGATAATTTTGTTTTCCGAAGAAATTACAAACCCAATAAGAATTTAATTTCATCTCCGTACCAAAAATCAAGTCCTTTCTCACAGGGGGGAAGGACACAAAAAAAGTCCTTCCAAATCCTCTCTCCCATTTCATAAGTTTCTTATTGCTGAAATAACTTAATGCAGTTGCATTTGGTAAATGTGGTATATTTAACTTAACTGCCACAATTTGGTTGTTAATTTGTTCTAGACAAGCTAAAGTTTTCTCCCGTGGTACTTGCTTGAATTGTATGTGTGAATATATATATATATATATATATATATATATATATATATATATATATATATATATATATATATAATGAGAGACTGATCCCTCAAGAACCCCTTCTAGTTGTATTTTATTTTATACACATAAATTCCAACATCGAAGCCAAAATATCATGCTTAAGGGATTTGATCCCTTGTCCCACTCAGATCAAACCCTTTTTAGTACTTGAAGCAGATATATGCACACATTCATTACCTTTGCCAATTTTATTTTCTTTGAAAAATATTATTTAAACTTAAAAAAATTAGATACCTCTAGAATATTTTAGTTTATTTTTTATTCAGTGACAGTATAAATGACTTTTATACCTTTATCCAATGAAACTATTTTATTTGCATAATTTTTCAAGTAGTAAATAAAATCGTAATTATCATGAGTAGTATGATAATATATAATTAGATGATTATATAAAAAAATTGATGTAGTTATTAATACATAAAAATTATTTTTTTTCTCTCTTGACACTAACCACCACTTTAAACTCTGTGTTTGTCTCTTTAAGATGTCCATGAGATGCATGATTTTTAATGTACAAATAACGTATCTATTTTGCCTTTCATGGAATGGATAGTAAAACTTTGAAGCATCATAAGCTTTTCAAAAAGAAGTTTGCGTAGGGGATCAAGCCAAAGCTATAGTTAGTTATCAGTTGTTAATTTTTTTGTTTGCTAAGGGTATATTTGTGAGTTTGGATTTTTGAAGGAAGAGAAAGTAAAGGAAATACTTATAGTGTAAGATTTTAAAATTTTATACTATAAGTCTTTCTTTCCATTCCTTCCCCTCTAAAATCAAAACTTGCAAACATACCCTTAGTTGTCAATATGTTAGACATAGGCTGCAGCTGTTATACATTAAAGCTTTTGTATATATATATTCAACATTTGCAAATTTGGCATTCATCAATAATTAACGATCACTCCTCATTTCTCAATTCAAATCTCCCATCTCCTACATCTTCTGTGTTTTCCCTTCTCTTCGGATCTTGGGTTCTCATGCCTTTTAAGTTGCAATGCACAATACATATATAAATGACATTTTTAATCCATTGCTCTAGAAAAAAAGGGACTATTTGGAAGTGTTTTGTATTTATAGTTTTTTACAATTGTTTTAAAAATACATTCAAATCTAATTTTATGAAACAAAAAAACAACAAAACTTGTTTGCCAAACTATTCTTCAAAAAGGGGAGGCATTGAAAGAAGAGGAAGAAGAAGCAAAAGGAGAAGAAGCACACAACAACAACAACAAAAACAGAAACCAAAAATTGCACATCATCGAAGCAGAATTCCAAATGAGCAGCTAACAAGTGAACTATGCTCCACACAAATGGCTGTCGGCGAATCGCGAAGATGCTCATGGTGGCCGCGTACCGCCTGTTGACGACGAGAAGGCAATAAAGCTACGCAACAATGCCTTAGCAATGACGATGCCACTACTCACGGTGACGAGGCCGCGCAACAACAACTTTTGGTGATAAAATGGCTACTCCGACGCACGGCTACTCTTAGTGGCGCTACAGCGGTTGTTCCAACGATGAGCTATTGCCTCCTGATGGTGGGGCCAAGATACACTATTGTTCGTTGTCGGTGAAGAGCCTATCCATGGAGGGGATGGGAAAGTTGATGATAATTTTTGAAAACATCTTTTATCCGTTTGTATTTCTTTTTTTTTAATGCAATATCTGTTTATTGTTTTTAAAATTAGTGTGAAAAAAAAACAACTAGCCAAATAGGCTTTTTTATTTTTTTAATTTTAAAAATTGAAAAAGATTTTAAAATCTATTGCCAGAAATCTCGAAACTTCTTGAAGTATCTATTAGGAACTACAAATCAGTGATCTAAAAAACGCTTAGCTATTTGTAAGGTTTTAGTCATATAATAATAATAATAATAATAAATTATTTAACAAAATACATAGATATTTTTCAATGAAAATTAAAACAAAGAATTCATTACAAGAATGTCATTGAAAACCTCTCATATGGCCAACCGAGGTTGACATAGATGGTTAGGTTCTAGGTCTTAAATGTGTTGCTACCCCTTGGTCACGGGTTCAAATTCCTCAACTCTTAACTTGAAAGTCATTGGTTGGCGGACAACCCTTCCGATGGGAGAATTCCGTCCACTTAATGACAATATCAATAAGTCCTTTAGGTGGCTTTGGACTGGCCTAGTTTGGGGGATGCAATTAAGTGAATGCCATGGAATAAGTCAAGTAAATGTCCACCATCTCTACTAGTTAGATATCCTTGGTTCAAGACACCAATGCCCTACTCACAGGTATATATTTGGTGTGTGCCTTCCTTTTTCTGCCATATTTTGTTAGCATCAAAAATAGGAAAACCTCTCGTATGAAGTAGTATATATAATCAACTTAGATCATATCACTAAAACGAATGTACCATGGTTCCTGTCTTAGCTTAGATAGTCGAGCATTGTACGTAATTGGTACCTATTTGATGAGTGGTTTCCTCTAATGTTGCTTGCTAGGGCCTATCTCTTCACAGTATTGCCCACCAGAGGCTAGCTAGATATCTCAAACCTCGTCAAGAGTTAGTCAATGAGCCTTAAGGGGTGGTCATAGAATATCCCCTAGGAACATGGCTCACCAGGGACCAAGAAAAAAGTTAGCAAAGTTGTGAAACTCTGTTTAGAACTAAATATCTCATATTAAGTTTTTTTAATTATTATTAACAGCCAGAATGCATATATATATATATATATATATATATATATATATATATGACATGCATGTCAACGATATTATTATTTGTTGGTTATCTCATGTGAGTCGTGGGTGATTATCTATTCAATAAGTTCAATGACTGGCCCATATTCTTCCCCAATTTCAATATAGTTGTTGACAAAGACGTCATTCCTATGCCACTCCAGTAGCCGCTGTTAGGACTTCGTGATGAGTTTCGCTTTATAGTAGGGTGATTATGTCTTTAGTTTATTTAATTAGAATGTTAGGGTGCTTTAGTTTAGTGTAGATCGGGTCCTCAAACATGCGTTATATTTATTTTTCAGACTTATTAGTTATTCCAGCTTTCATTGATTATGTATTATGAATATTCAGTTATCTATTTAATTTAATTGAACAGTTCAAATTTATGGGGTTTTACGAATAAAGATTATCGATTAGTAGAATAATAAAAACAATTTATTTACTTTTACGAGATAAATAAGTATTTTATTATGCAAGAAAAGCGTATTTTCTCATTAGGCTTCCATAAGGGTCCTGATCCCTCATGTGCTGATTATGACTAAGTTGACGGGTAGTGACAATAGGAAGATAGAGAGAAAGCTCATGATAAACTGAAAATTTTGAGTGATTTTGGCCTTCAATCCTCTTCCCTTACTTGCTTAGGTATGGTTTCTCCAGCCCCCTGGTGTGCCTCCAAGTGCTCTCCCCTTTGATACCCTAAAGCCCCCTTTTGTTTTCTTTTAAATGAAATAGAACAAAATTTTATGCTGCTGGTGCCTAGGCGGGCGTGGACATTCAGTTGCCTGGCCGGCTACAAATCTGAGAGCAAATATTTTTATGGTCCAGTGGGCGCCCAAGTATGGAGAAATGACTGCTCGGGCAACTGTGACAGAGAATATGAGTGATACTTTCTTCAAGTTCCAAAGTTATTCAAGACCTAAAATTATCATAAAATAAAAACATGTGGTTAGACTATAAAATAACCTAAAACAAGCTAAGAAGCTTACTAAAATATAAACCAATAGAAATCAAGCAAAAACACATTCATGTCAACAGAATAATGGGATAGGAGATTTAAAATCTAATAGTAGACCATTGTATGCTAAAAAAAATAATAATGAGTCCATCATTTAAGTGAAATTTCCTGACTCATCTGAGCAATGTTGGTATAACGCCTAGTATCAGTTGTATGTGAACTGATTATGGAAAAATGAAAAACAAAGCAATGACCTCAAGGAATTGAAATTGATAGCTAGAGAAAATGTGGAGAATTGAATGGAAAGCCAAGAGCATGACACAAATTCTTTCTGAAGTCAAGAGTTCAATCCATCGTTTTCTTTACATGTCTGGTTTCTTTTCTCTACCTTTATAATTCTTAGGTACAAGCTTCTCTATTTTGCTTCCACCTAGCTAAACTGTAAAAATATAGCATATATTTCAATTTGGTCATATCAGGGCACATGTTCAAATCACAGATTCACAGTATTACTAAAGACTAATACTATGGGAAATAATTTTACAAGATAAATATATTTGAGAATTATCTAAATTAACATAATAATAATAATAATATGATATCGTGTAGCTATACATCATTTGCCCTCCTAGAAAACACAGCCTTATTAAAAAAATCTGCAATTTGGCACTTGTGATTTCACTGACTTACAGAGAAATCGCAAGTCACAGCCTTATTTCCATTTACCAAAAAAATTATAAAAAAAAGGAACCCTCGATAAAAGAAATCATGGATATATATACACATTAAATTGAGGCACAAAAGGAAGAAAAAGAGAAAACTAGCTTTGGATTTGAAAGTACTGATTGCAGCTGGATGTTAGCTGAGGCTTTGAGCATGTGGTCGTAAAAGAGAAGGGTTGATGAAAAGAAACAAAAGGAGTTGGTATTAAAAATTAGGAGGGAAAAGAAGAAAAGAAAAGAGAGGTGCTTTAATAGCTTTTGATTTTCTTTCAACTTTATTTACTTTCCCTTTTGGTTTTGCACGAATGCATGGAGTTTCATCAACGTTCAGAAGCAGATAACCCAGTGGGACACAATAATTTTCCCAAGCAATAGAATACAAAAAGAGACCACATTGTACCAATTCCATTAAACCATAATTGATCCACATTGCTACGAAACAAATAGCAGAGTTATTATAAGGCTTCACTTTATGGGTTACATGCATCTACTTGTTTGGTCAAATAGAATGTTTGGTATAAATAACATAATAACATATGGATTTATGAAAAAGAAACACACATTTGAATTATATACTTGCTTATGTGTTGGTACTATTACTCCAACAAAAAGAATATGTAGATGGATGATCAAACCTGCAGGAACTTGATAAGGTGTAAAACGCTGGAAGTTTAGACTCCATGCAACCGAACAAATTAAGAGGCCTAGCTGGTTGCACAAATCTCAACATTTTTCTAGTTGGGATAGTAATGAGCGACGGTCGGTGGTGATTTTGCCACGTTACGGTAATACTACCACCACTCTCTGCGCCCTGCATTGCTACTACCATTTTAGCCATTATTGCTGTCATCGGCTCCAGGTCCAAAGCTTGGGTGAGTTTATCTAAGAATTTGTAAATTTGATTTGGTATAGATTTAATTATATAAATTTAATTTTAATTAGTGGTGTTTATGTTTTAAAACTTCTACTCTAACATCCCACTTAACCTCTGAAACTAAATATGAATTTAGAGTTTGGAATTAAAATTGTACAATCCAATTTTAATTTGGCATCTAAAATTGAATTATAAAATTGGAAGGTCAAATTCCAATTTTTATGTTTGGAGTAATACATATAATTGAAATCATAATTTCACAATCTAGTTTTATAAAATTAAAATAATTAAAATTAACTCTTTTTAATTTCTAATTTATACCCTATGAATAGTCAATTCAATACAAGAAAAATGAGTATTTCAACAATTAAAATATTGAAGTATTAATAAAAATATTGTCAAGAAAAATAATTTTAAAATATCAATAATTCTCAATAAAAAATTATAAGCATTTTCAACAAACACTATTTATGTTAAAATTACTTTTCTTAATAATACTTTCATTAATGCTTTTAATATTGAAAATAATAATTTATATTTCTTATAGTGATTACAAAACTTATTAAATATCTCTCACCCCATTAAAGTTTATATAGTTCTTTTTCTTTCTCATTTATTTTCTACCAATTACAATTATAAGTCTTAAGTAAACTCAAATATGGAATTTAAGATTCTTAGTCAATTCTAATTATAAAAGAATTGGAATTAAAATTGAAATTCTATATTACAATCCCAAATCTAACGCCCAAAAGGACCCTAAAGAATAATTATGATGATAAATTAAAAATTATTTCAGCGGTTAAGCAAAATCATCTTCGATTGTATGACAACTTAAAAAAGAGATGAGTTTTATATATACTACACTTTAACATCATTTAATTTTTTATTTTATTTTTAAGACAGCTAAGTAAATAATATTAATATTATTTTCAAGATATTATATGAATATTATAAATAAAATATTATCAAATGGGTAACTGGCTTAAAAAAAAAAACCAATGACACGACCTGATGACTAATTTATATATATATATATATATTCATTTATTCATATTATCGTTCCTCGATAGATCCGGAGACATAAAATATATATATGATATATAAATATATATATATATAATATTAAGTTTTATATAATTTATTTTATTTTAATGTGGGGTCAAATTTAATAAACAATAGAAGTAAAATATATTCATACCGATATACTCTTAAACAAATCATGAAACTTTTGTGGGGCATGAGCCCCCAACAATTCATTGATAGATCCGCCCCTGTAATATTCAGTACACTTTCAATCTTTCTCTCATAACCTTATCCACCGCCTGCTTAGTGAAAATGCCCGTAGCCACTGCTCGATCACTATTGCTTACCATCAAGATTTTTGCTTCATGCCTTCTAGGGGTGCAGACTCTTTTGTTAGAAGAGACCAATATTTATTATTGTTTTTAATCTAAATAATAGTAACAAAATATAATGAAAAGAGATATTTTACAAATGAAATTCAAGAGGCTCATATGTATACATTGTTAGAAATTTAGTTCTTTATAATTCCAAGATCATTTATGTTGAATCATCAAGAAAATTAAAAAATTAGATGCTAAAGCACACTTGAACATCCACAGGAATCTAGTGTTTGGACATGTGGTTATTGATCTTTCAAGTTAATAAGCATCATTCAAGATGGCGCCTCTATTCTGATGATGGGATGTCAAGAAAAGAGGCATATATAACTCAGATCATAACCTTTTATAAACCCTAGTTTCTAATTCAATCCATCATAAAATTAGTAACTAGGTAATCATGACATCTACACATAATAAACTCACACTTAACAAGATGATTTAAGTCCATTAACTTGTCTTAATCATATCACTTTAATTTGGACCAAACTTTATGATAACACACAATATACAATTATATACAAATCCATAGATTTTTACAATCTCCCACTTGGACGTAAGTATATATACATAAATTACATATTAAACTTAACTTTATGAGCTCTAAATTTGCTATCATGATCAAAACATCTCCCAACAATCTTGTCCATCAATTATGTTAATATAGGATTAAGGCGACTTTCGTTACATGTATCGTAACTAAATCCATCAATGGTCACATATATCAACACAATCAAATGACATAAGTCAAGTATGGATGTGTAACATGGAAATTGCATGTAATGTGATCTAACATATCTATTTCCAACTGTCCAACCTTATTCTTTATGTGATCCTATACAATATAGGTCAAAGTGAAAAACAAAACCAAAAGCTTTATTTCTCAGAAAATATCCATAAACTTAAGGTTTGTCTAAAATATATGAGCATCCAAATGCATACTCCCACTAACACAATATATCATATAAAATGATATCACATCTATATGAGCAATATACTCATGAAAGACCTTGGATGTAAGTCCCTTAGTAAGCGAATCCACAATCATGAAGTTTATACTAATATGCTCTATATACACTTTTATCACTCTACTCCTCTTAATATATATGGCTGCTAACATATTGTTAAAAATAACTTAAGTTGTGTTTCAATTTCATTTACAATGTGGAACCTTGTGAAAAAATTTCACAGCCATATTGTATGATTGGATGTCTCATAATAAGCTTTAAACACAATTACTTTACTAGAAAAGCAATGAGTATCTGCTTAACACTCTTTCAAACGTTGTTCTTCCAACAACTATATAATTATGACTTAAAGTGGATCTATAATTACCTTTGCATCCAGGAAAATTCATAAGGTATCATATATTGTATGTTATACCAATAAAAAATATTGTATGTTATGGTATTTAAATATTTAATTAAGCAAAATTAGTAAAGCTAACCAAAAATAAATAAATAAAGGGAGCCAAATAAAAAATATATAATATTCAAATAAAAGATATTGGAGGGTTGGGGGATCACCCCTTACCTAAAGAAAAGTCGCCCCATATAGCTTTAGGTCACCAATTTTCACATTGTCGTCGCTCTTGCAACACCTTTATGAATGGAATTGAGTCTAGTCAGATTTCATCCTTAATATGTTAGACATATATTACAATTATTTATCTTGAGTTTGGCCTATAACCTACTATTAAATGCTTTTTTTTTTCCAATTTCAAGTCTACTCTATTCAAAAGTTTTATCTGGTTGAAAACTTGTTTATAAAGCTTGCAGTATCCAATATCTTAAACAAGTTAACTAAGGTACTAAACAAATAAGGAAAACACAACCTCTTTAAAAAACATGTGAATTAAACACATTATTTCACCAATTAAATTATTTCAACAATTATGAGGTTAACAACCCCACTCGACTTCTTAAGATAAAAGTTATGTGAATTTTTTTTTTGGTTGGTGTATCATTTTTTACTCTATTACCTAAATTTTCTGGATTCGTCACTGGTTTTAATTCCTATCGCTAGTTTGTCTATATTAAATGCATAGTTGACACATTAATCCACATCATATCTAATCTGATGGTAGTTGGTAATCTTATGTGATATATTATAATCATATGTGTCAAACTTCTCACCCAATAACAGATTAGACTAACCCAATATATAACCCATATTAGCCAACCTCATAACCTAGTTTACAATATCAATTTGACTAATAGGATCATGATATGACACAAAAGTTTATTGTTTGCCATGCATGCAAGATTAGATACATAGTCTTCTGCTAAGCAGCTTAACATTTAACAACAATGGATTAAAGTAATGGCAAGGACAAAAACTAAATAATTTTGAAAATGTTTTTGAACCAAAATGAACAAAAAAAGAAGAGAGCTTACTTTTTCAGGGATAAAAAAAACCTAAACCTAGTTTTATATTCAATTATCAATCATCAAATTAAAATTGAATGCAGAAGCATCAAGGAATTGCTTCAGCACAAATTGAGGTTGGAGATACTAAACTTGTTGAAGGATGTAGAACGAGAAAATACCCAAACATTTCAGTCTTGATGTTCGAGGAGGGGCATTCGAGAAGGTACAATTTTTTTTAAATCTAAGATTAAAGACTTAAATATTTTTTATCGTAAATATAACGAATTTTGATTGTGGTTCCCTTTTTATTTCTATTTTGATTTTTTTCCCAAAAATTTTGATTTTAGTTCCTCTCTCATTAGATAAGATATGCTAACTAATGTCTTCTTGGATGACAATAATGTCATAGATCAAGGTTAAGGTGAATTTTCATCTAACACATAATCAGCTAACATGTCTCATTTAATGAGAGGGAGTGAAATCAAAACTTTAGACGAGACAACAAATCAAAGCAAAAATTAAAGAGAGATCAAAACCAAAATTACACATATATTTACATGGACCCAAGTATAATTTAAAAATGATTAAATTGAAAATTAAACATGCTATTCATCGTATAAAAAATCTTAATTTAATTATATCCGCTTGAATTTTAAATCAGAACATATGCTAGAAACAACGGTATTAAAGCATTTAAAAAAGGGTGTAATTTAGATCCCTTACTCTCTTAGATTTGACCCACATGTTATTCATCTAACTGCCTTGCTATTTATGCTTTAAATTACTTTTGCAGTTGCTTACCATAATAAAGACACATGTAGTTAGCACGTACTAATTTTGTAACTATAGTGCTTATTTCCATGATAAAGTTTACTATATGTGCACAGGCATGTAACGATATATAGTATATTGTTGCTTAATTGCTGCACCTCTCGTCGATGTCTTTTATATTTGGCAATCATCTCTTCAATATTGAAATTAAAGTCGGAACCATTCACAACGCTGATTTTAATTTATGGAAGTTAAAACGTGACATGCAAGTACGTACTTTAACTTTTGGAGCTTTAGCCATATTTGTTGAGTAATATTAGATATACAATAAAATTATACAATAATCTTATACTAATTAACACTCACAATATTCTTTTTATTAAAGTGAATATTGATGTATTAAAAGATAAAAAAATATTATAACTATTGGTATGGAGTTATCGTATAATTTTATTATATACAAAACATTATTCATATTTGTTTCCACTTACTAATTTCTCCAACATACTAGTACTATTTAAATTGGTGCTGTTCATCATGAGAATAAAAGATTAATAATTGTCCACCTAAATTTCATATATGGATGGTAAAAGCCTGTCTTTCAAAGCAAGTTTCTTCTTGCTCGGGAACAAAGGCTAATTTTAAAGGACGCTTGTCATAATACAGATTTGACTAAAGCCAGCTAAAGAATTCTTACGCAGCCTTCCTTTTATTTGTATTAAGCTTTTGTACTTCTCTATATAAGGATAGAGATTTAAAGTACCAATGAAGCCGGATCACATAATCAATCAGACCATTTTTCGTACCTTAATTATTAGATTCCAAGCTCTAATTTCTACATGCTAGTCCCACATCTCATGATTTAAGGTCTCAATTATTAGATATACAATTTTCGATGAATTTTTTACTTGTGACACTTCTTATTATTTATTTAAATAAAAAGAAAATGAATAGATGGACTCACATTGATAAAAATCGACAAGTATATTTGTTTTCTTGTTTTCCCACCTCTTTACAACAAAGCTGCCTCATTATTTGATTTGATACACCAGTACTTTAATAATTCCTTAAACAATTGTTGATTATGTTGAAGTATCTATATCCAGTCTACATCCATTTTGCATAAGTAATAATGATGGAGTAGTACATACGCATCAATAAATAAAACCTATAGCCACAGTAGTGTAAAGCAACACACCTCATCCTAAAACCAAAAAGAAAAAAAAAAGGGGAAAAAGTAGTTAAGTTAAAAATAAAAAAGTTGGGAACATTTTGTTCTCATTTCTTTTCTGACGTTGTCTCATTATCATCAGCTTCACTTTTTTCACTTTTTTGAAAAACTTGCCATGCAAGTGTTGCAATTGGCAGCGTCACTCATGTAATAGGACCCTCCCCCTTTGGACCTGTACCAACAACTTATGTTAATTTATTTATGAAAAGTTAAAACCCAGCTTGAAGCTCAAACTGAGAACACATTATTCATTAATAAATAAATTGGGTTTTGAATGAAAAAAAAGGGTACAGAAAGCAGGAACCTGTACAATGTCAATAGCATAGGAATAGTAGGAGTACGTATTTTGTAGCAGATCGCAGAGAAGCCAAAGCAACAGTAAAAAACTGAAGAAGACAGAGAACAACCCTCTAAAGCCTTGAGCTACTCAACCTTCTTATAGGGAAGTGAAGCCCTGCATTAATTTATTTTTATTCTTGCTTTATATTTTGCAGTTGTAATAAGATAAATTCTTGCATAAATATAACAAATATAAATCTCTTACCCCACGTTCAATTAGTGTTATTCACAAATCACAATGTAGTAGTAACTGATTTCATTAAGTTTTTAAGATAGACTCACTCATTATTTTTGGTACTCATTAATTTCATTATAAATGTGTTAATTAAATATAAACCGTCAAATTTACATAATTTTTTTTATTGAAATATAGCTGTCAAAATTATATAACATGATTATTGACCCTTAAATCTTATCATTTCATTTCATCCACAATTTAATAATTTTTTCTTGAAGATTCTAACCACACATTTACTTTTTTAGTTTCAAGCATTGATGTAATTTTATCCTCTTCTTTTTACGTTGAATAATTATCTAATTTTAAATATTTATTATAATTAATAAAATAATTAATAAAACGTCAATATTAGTAAATTTATGAGTAATTTTGTTAAATTATCTTTATTTCTTTTTAATATTTTAATTTTCTCTCTTTCTTTATTAATGAGTCCAAAATATTTAATATGGATATTATTAAAAAATAATAAATATTATTTAAAATTTTAAAATAAATTATTATTTTAAAATAAAATAAATTTTTAAAATACATAATTATTTAAAAAAAGAGGAAGTATTTATGTAAGAATTTCTTTCTTGACAAATAATAGCAACAAGTAGCAGAGTCTGCTACGTACAGTTTCTGCACAACTACTGTGTTTTTACGGACATGGATACACTACAACACACGCATATATAATGCAGAAATCACACACACATACACAAATAAACGCAATCACACTCATCACTTCAAATTATTTATTCATCATTACGCTATGATTCAATATCCTCGGTACACGATCTGCACCCACGTGTGACGTCAATGTCTCTGGAACGACAATTGAATGAATGAAGGCTTTCTCTGTCAGCCGTCAGATCTGCGTGCCTCTCTCTCTGTCGTATGGACAATGGTAGAAAACGACCACTGAGGTGACCCCCGTTTTGACGCCCTTGTTTTCACCCATTTCATATATTATCCCATGCGTCGTCGTTTGCAACAAATCAAGAGAGATAAAGATAAGAAAGAAGGGGAAAAAAAAATTGAGTAGCTCGAGACGTTTTTTTGCATGAAAAAGTTGCAGTGTGTGAGGGTCCATGTTAGGTCAGTAGCTGACAGTGTGTTGCATCGAATTTTCATGCAATCAATTTAATGTTCAGTATTGATGTCAGACACCATGCAGAAAAAATAAATAATGTAAAATAAAAACTAATTATTTAATATTTTATTTTGTGATTTTTTTTTCCTTAGCAGAATGATCATAGTTTTGCAGTGAATTTCACTTGTTCATTTTACTGGTACGTACCAAAGGGGCCTAGCTAGTGGGTAGTGGAATCGGCTAAAAACGTGGGTGAGAAAAGAAAAGGTGAAGGCTTAGCACGTTTATGGAAAGGGCCTATTTGGAAAGGAGGGTTTTGAGGTTTTGGTATATTTGAACAAGTTTGTATGGTGGTTCTCAGATTTAAGGGATTAATTGGGTGTGTACGTAACATATATGTGAAAGGTGTACTATGGAATGGTATGACACGTATATATGGGGCATTTTTAATTGACGGTCCCAAACACAGGCATGGATATATATATGATATTAATGATGGAGCATTATATTGGAGCTGCACCTCAGAAAATAGATTTTGCCTTGTGATGAGTGAAATTTCAGCTTTGATGTGAGACTTCACTGGATTGGTATATAACTTCTATTTAGAGTCTTATTATCCACATTACGTACGCAACTGGTGGTTGGTTTGATGATTATTGTGATATATACTAGTCAGTTTGAGTTCGAATTTCCGAGTTTGAAGTTGACCAATATATGTGTAAACAGAAAAGTCTAAGAAATTTTCTTAATCAAGAGCGTTTGGGAGTGTAACCAATTTTTTTTGAAAAAAATAACTTAGGGACTAATTAATTCGTCTGCTTTTTCCTTCACTAATACCTACTCCAACCATTGATAACAGCAAAGTAATATAATATATTTTTTTTCCACTTATACTCTTAAAGTGGGTTTTACACTATGAGCAAGTCTATTAATGCTCTAAATGCTTCAAGAATTGTTAAAATCTCTTCTCTATATAAGTTTAAAAAAATTACAACAATAACGTAACGTCTTTTTTTAATTATTTTTTATAGGCTAAGAAGATTTACAAAAGTAAGAAATGGTATGTAAACAATCATAAGATAATCTACTTTCCGTAGCAGCGAAAAAACAATCATAAGATAAAATTTAAACGAACCACAAAAAAAAAAAAATTAAAGGTAACGGATTTTTTTAAGATTATAAAACTATATAATTGAATATAAAATATACATTTCAGTTTCATTCTCATTTCATGAACTGGAGCTTTATATATTTCCATGACCAAAATATCATGGTATAATTTATATCGTTAATATAAATCAACGAAGTCCTAAAGACATGTACTCCAGGAGCAAATTAGCGTTTTGATTAGTTGCATGTTAATTTTGTAAGAGAATAAAGAACCTTACAGGTTTGTACCCAAAAAAAAAAAAGAACCTTACAGGTAGCGAAAGACATAGGTGGAAGAAGAGAATTAGAAAAGACAAAAGAGAGAAATTAACAAAAATTGACGCTAGCGACGTGTTAGGATACAAGACGACGCATAATAAGGCGAGATTCTCGCGGGAGCCAAAGGGCATCATTCTTTTCTTTTTCAGAGAGAGAAAGAGAAGGAATTTGGAAACATAACAAATAGCAAGAAAGTCATAGGTAGAGAACAAAGGGGATAACGCAACACAAGAGAAAAGAGAGAGAGAAAGAGAGGAGAGTGCGCGAGGGATGTCTTTGAAATCCTTCGCACGTGACAATGGAAGTGACATGTCAAAGAGATAAAATGAAAAAGGATAGTAAAAAGGAGTGGAGGTGAAGAAGGCTGTGAATATGTATGCGTGTCATAATTTAGGTAGAATAAACAATGCATAGTAAACAAATCTTCGTTGATATGTATTCATGAGTTGGATTTGATTTTTGAATAATGATACTTGTATAATAATAAATTATAATATTTTTATATTTTATATTTTATTATCATTGGATATGATGGTGGTCTTCTTTACTTGATCACTCACTCATCACATTTAATAATAATAAAGTGATAAGTGTAAATATGTTATAATTTTTTACTACACAAGTACCACTATTCATGATTTTTAAGTCTTTAATTAGTAGATAATTTATAAATACTTTCATAAAAGGAGTTAATTCTCACTTTACTCTCTGACTTTACATACATAATTCAGTTCAGCTTCAAACTTTTAAAATAGATCATTTAAGCCTTTAACTTTACAAACGTGAGTCACATTAGCCTAGACATGCAAACGGTTAGCTTTATTGCATGTCTAAGTTGAGTCATAAGTGCACTTGTGAGGGACTATTTTGATTTAATAAAATGTCAATAACCAATTTGAGTCATTTATGATTTCAAGGCTTAACATGACCATTTGTAAAGTGAATGATTGAAATGACTTATTTTAAATGTAACGAAATAAAATAACTCACACATATAAAATTAATGTCTAAAGTGAGGGTTAACTCTTCATAAATGTTAAATAAGTTATTGATGAGATGAAACTTTCCTTCAATATATAAACTTTATTTAGAAAAATAAACAATATATGCACTTATAGTATACTAATATGGTCAAAGACCTACACAACACATGCATCGACAATATAAATAAATACTTCATCCATTTTACAATAATTACAAAAAATCAAACAATATACATATGAAGAAAAATGAGAAAAAATCTTGATAAATGTTGAATATTATATGAATTGATAAAATTATTCTTGTTTAGTTATTATTATTTATCTTGATAAATGTATTAAATATTTAATTAATATATTTATATTAAAAATATAAATAAAAAAATAGTACTATTTAAATATTATAAATAGATAAATATTATAAAATATTAAAAGATTAAAAATTGATATTTATTATGAAATGGAGCTAGTAAAAGGGTGGGTGGGTGAGTGCTGATGCTTGAAAGAGTAATAAAACAAAGTCTTCAAATTGAATTGGTGCATTCAAATGGAGACGACAGAATTCACAGCACAAGGAACGAGGCAAAATCATTTTGCAATCCATTGCTTTATGATTGACCTCTCTCTGACCACATGACATTGCACCGCACTGTCGTTTTAGCATCAGAGAGTGTGTGAGAGAGTGGGGGAGAGGAGGGTGCAGCTTTGTCCTTTCACATCTTAACTTCCTTCGGGCACTGCGGGCAAGAGAGGGAGAGATAAGTCCTAATCCGATGGTGACCATACTTTTCTTTCTGTAGTCCCCCTCCCCACCTCTTCTATTCAAGCCTAGTCCAGTCTATGTCTGCCCGGCATTCAAGCCGGGCTATTCTGTGTTTTCCTTTTAACTTCTCATTCAGTTCTGTGTTTTTTTTTCTTTTATCCCTCTCGAAAAAAAATTGGTGAGGAGTAACTAGTATCTTCAAGTCAATGCACCTTAACATGGAAAGGTCTAGTTACCTATATTAACAATTGATGATGCATGCCAGATATAGTTTATGATAAACTCGAATTTGACCTTGACAAAAATTGAACACTTGTCAGATGTCAATGAAAAAATGGGAAGAGGTACCGAGCTATTGGCTCTTACCTATTAAATAAAGTTATTCTAAAGTTTGACAAAGGAAAAAAAAATGATAATGAGGATGTTCAACCTTGTTTAGTCACAAAAGGATTGGCGACATGTTATTTTGAAACTCAAACTAAAGCAGCGAACATATATTTCTTTCTTTTCTTTTTTTCTTTGGGGTAACAGAGAACATATACTTTGTTAGGCCACTTAGAGGCCCATTTCAAGTCCGTATGAAGTTTTTCCGGGTATGCATTAGCATCACTTTTTTTTTATATACTTGGATTCACTATGCTCAAATAGAAGATTATTAATCATCTCAAATTCAATCCCAGTTGGTTTAGTTTATTTGAGAATTGGGATTTGGGATATTTACTCCTTCAATTTCACATTAATAGTGGAAAATTGTATAATTTTGGTGCATTGAAAAATTAATATATCGTTTACAATTTATAGCAAGATACATTAATTTTTGAATATATCAAAATTGTCTAATTTTTTAAAAATAATTATTAATATAGAATGGAGGAGCAACATTATAGTCCATGTGCCGAAAGCTAGACATTGTTTTGGTTTTGGGTTGGTTTATAGATTATAGGTATAACTTGTGCACTTGATTGGTTTATACTACCTCCGTTCAAAATAAGTTTTTTTTTTCACTTTTTATATTCATTCATAAAGTAATGTACCTGAATAAAAATGAATTTAAAAAGTGAGAAGATATCTATTTTAAAATGGAAGAAATATCTTACAACCTTAGTCATCATGGGTCATGACCTAGCACTAATTAACCACCAATAACTATATAATGACCGAAAACAATAAATGATTCACTACGGGATGGAATTTCCATCTGCATCACAGATCATTGATTAATAATCTCATGTAGGACTATAATAATGAGCAAAATAATCTTTACTTTTTTTAACATAATATTATAAGAAATATTTTTTCAACCACTCATATTTTGGACATCTTGCCAACATCCAGTCTTATTGATGAGGGCCGGGTGGAGGGTTTAATTTGGGAATGAGATGAAAACGTGCTGGGCATTAGGTTAATCTTGAAAGTTGAGGGGTGGGGGTGGGGGGTTTGGTGACGAAAGTTGTCAGGTAGGGGACAGAGTCAGTATGACTTTATCTTTATCCGAAAGAGTCTGAACTGTGAATCATTCATTCATAATTACTTCCTTTTAATGCTTTTGGCCATGGCAGGGATGTGACGTTTGCTGAAACATTTTATCTTTGTTGTGCGACAACAGTGACAAGAATGCTTTGCCAATGTAATATATAGCAATCTACTTTCCCTTCAATTCCTCCTCTTTTATTTATAAATTTTTATTATTATATTATACATACACATACATGCATCCTCACTCACTCAGTCACTCACTCACACATGTGGACCACTGTTCTCATATGCCACTGTTCATAACAGGCTGACCAAAAGAGGACCCTAAGCTCTGTTGATGAGAAGAAGATTTCAAAAGGATTTCAGACATGCATGCCAGTGCTTGTGTGGTGTGTGGACCATAAAAATAAAATAAAATAAAGATAACCCATGATTCCATGATCTATTTTATTACAATTTACTGGATTTTCCTTAACTTATGTATTTGTCTCCCTGCTGCGGTGACTTTCTGAATCTTCCTTTTTATATATATGTATATATATATATATATATATATATATATATATTTTTCCTTATATGCAGCTCTTTATGGTTGATCTATATCAAGCATTTGCAGTCTGTACTCTGATGTCTCTGTGATTAATTATAATTCAGTATGGTTGCTTGGCATGCCAAAAATTTAATGAAATTGGTCAGCCTTGCAGCGCAAACGTAGACAAATAATGGGTCCAAAGTGTCAATAATGTAATGCGCCATTAATTAAGAGCAGCGGGGGTAATGTGTACGTGTGACGACCATTTATTTTAAAAACACATAAATAATGCAGTTTGACCCATTACCTAGCTAGATATGCATACTGGGATATATCTCCCACTGAAAGATAACTTTGGCTTGTCTGCAGATACCATAACGTGTATATATATATATATATATATATAGATATGTTTCTCTCTTCAACGAACTAATTATTTTATCACATGCCATTCTCTGTTTTGTTTGTATCGTGCTTTCCAATTGATAAATATATGTTATTATATATGACTACGGGAGTTCGCTTATTTTTTGTTTTTAAGATAAAGATGAAAAAAAATTTGAATTATTGGTTTGGCATATATATAAATTGCGCACCCGAATTAGGATCACAGAGAATGAGAAAGTGAGTTGGCAGTTCAAAGACAGAATCAACAAAATATTGTTTATTAGGGAACACAACAGTCTCAGTCGAGAAAAAGAGTATCATTCAAATCCAAACATGACAAGTACCAAGCAAACATTTAAAAGAAAAAAAATCAAGATATTAAAAAAAATAACGAAAAGAATTAGCTACAACATTTTTAAATAGGAAAATATTTATTGAGCATGAAATGTATAACCATCATACAGGATACCGTACATTAACATAGTGTAATTATTAAATCACACGTGTATCA